>OY728139.1:163416696-164065755 GCA_963277665.1 Viscum album | reverse complement strand
TTAAAATTAACACATTCAAATATTATTTTTTTCTATAACTAGAATTACTCTTAATCATAGAAAAAATACATGTTATTTTAAAAGTGGTGTTTTTTCCTAAATTAATTGATTTTTTTCTCTAGATTTTGGAGATCAAAAAATTTCAATCATTTAAATATCACTTACAAATAAAAATTTCTGTTTCATCACATGTCTTTCATTATCATATTTATCATTATTTAATTAATCAGTGTGTACTTTTATAATATATAACTAATCCTCTTATTAGGTTTATGATTCTAGTTTTTTATTATAAATAGTTTCATTATTAGTATATTTAGATAAAAAATTATTTTTTTATTATATTAAAATTAATAACTTTTCCTATATAGAAAATCATATTTTTTTAATATTTGAATTTTCTTTAATTGAAAAAATTATTGGTGACTTATCTTCATCTTTAATTTAATTTTTTTCAACATAAGGAAATTATAAATGAAATGTAAAATATATATAATAATAATAATAATAATTCTATTGAAGCTTTCCTTGATACTATCATATTATTTTCTGAATAATCCTTGAGATAAATTACATCAATATACTAATTTTCATCTCAATATCGTAATCATAATCTTAATTTTACTATTCTTTCTTAACTACTTTTAATGTCTTCTCATTTAAATGATTTTAAATATTTTTCCTTCCATAACATACATTTATTCTTTAAATAAAAACCTTCTTTGTCTCATAAGAGACCATAACATAATTCAAGTCATCCAGTATATCTATATATAAATAATAATCATTATAATATTAGACTACTACATTAAACATATACTGCATGATATAAATAAACTTATTAATTTTCATTAAATGTTATATATTTTCTCTAAAACCTCTTATAAATATAACAATATAAATAAATATATTAAATAAACAATTCATTTTGTCTACATCAAGAATACATATTTCTTTAAATTATTCATGTAAAACATGAAATTTATCTTCCATCAGTTTAACATTTCATTCATTACTATTTTAAAGTTTATCCCAAATTCTTTTCAATATTTTATTCTCGTAACCTTTATAAATTTATTTGGAATATAAAATAACCTTTATTGAATATAAATTAATCTTAACAATCAATCTATTTTATAGAATAAATTCATTTTCCATAATTACATTAAAACGATTAGTTACAATGTTAGTGACATCTATACCCCATGAGAGAATGTAGAAAAACAGTCTTTTTATCTGTAAATTATAATTTTTTTCATAAAATGTATGAAAACATTTTTTATTCACTAAATTAAATTTATATATAATGGATATAAAAATTTATACTATAAATTCAAATTAAAACTAAAGGGAACTTTACAATTTTCCCATTAAAAATATTTATTATGTTCTATAGTAATATAGAAAGTACTCTGATTAAAATTTTAGATACTTTAAGATCAATATTTAAGGATATCCATAAGGATACAACTACATGGGAGTGAATTAGTAAATAAAATTCTTTTACTTTTTCCTTAAAAATATCACTTATCACAAGTTATAAATAATAACACAATTTAAATTTTGAATTATACATTCTTAAATAATAAATTTTAATGAGTGTAATAAATTTAATTCAATAAAACAAATCACCATGAAATTAAAACATAATTATCATGAATATTTAAATTGTCCAATATTGAAAATGAATTGCTATATCCTTGGAATAATCTACAAAAAAAATTATGATCACAATCTACTAGATCCATAATAGTAGATATAATGAGCATGATTTATCCTTGAACTTGTGATACAATTAAATATCACCAAAACATAAAATTATTTCTCATGTATTAATGATGATATACTTTTATATGTTTAACAATAAAATTTATCAATATTCAAGAATAGTATTAAACAATCACTAGATGAATAACAACATAATTTCACTATAAGGCCCCAGCCTTAAACCTTACTTAATCTTGAGTTATTACAAGATTACATATTGAGGATCTTTTCAGGTTTAGAGTTTTAGAGAATTAGATCATGAAACTTCCATTACATTCCTCATTTAAACAAAGTGGTTACATAAAAGACAATATTCATTTTTCCCATCAACGGAAACATATTTAAGATAAAACACGGATTCTTTCTTGACACATCTTTGACACTATCATAACATCAGGTACCTTTCCCTTGACCTGTGAAAAAATTTCAAAAACTTGGGATGAGCATAAAAAGCTCAGTAAGGGTTATAAAAATATGGAAAGGAAACATGAGTTCATATATACATAAGAATGAAATCATACTTTACCCATAAAACATAGGCACTTTAACATACCTCATCAAACCATGAATAAATCATAGAAAACATAAGACATAAAGGTAACTTGAGGCATTCATAACATTCTTACGTAGGGAGTAACCCTCTTGGTTACGTTTGGAATACCCATCACAGTATATTCCCTAAATCTCTTCGGAGAAACCTTAACGTTTCACTCCTTCGCGTTACCCAATGCATTGGAGAGCTATAACGGGCTCACCCGCCCTTAGTTTATCACGGAACCACCCGTTCTTCATAACAATGCCCAAGGACCATAACATAATCGTATCACATAAAACATGCATAAAGGAAACATAGCATTTCCACATTTCAATCACAATATAACATTTTAGTATATTGAAATAATGAATCCATTCAAAAAGAAACCATTTCCAAAACCATTTAAAACATTTAATAAAGAGATTTTTGAATCAAAGTGTCCCATACCACCTTGAAGCATTTAACATTTTAAACCATTAATATCCATATAAATAAATCATTAAAACCATTTTGAAAACATGGATATTAATAAGAACAAATCATTAAAACATTTAAAGCGATATTTTGGTTAAAGGGTTTTTACCAAAATTAGAGACACTTGAATACAATAATTGAGGAAAAAACATTTAATCAGAACTTTATAATATCATGAGAATAAATGGATTCATGATATAATATTCCAAAGGACAGTATATACACCATATAAGAGTGAATTGGTGCATAACAACAATGAAGTCTTAATAGGGATGTAAAATGTGATGAAATCCCTTATAAAGAAGGTATCCTTAAATAAAGGATAAATCAATCTCAAAATTATGTGTGAAAAATATAAATACACCCAATATAAGTGGATATTAAGTGTGAAACAATAAAAGATCATTCACACATATTCAAAGGATGACATATTCAATAACTACATGTTGAACCCAAAGAAATCGAAATTGGGTTAAGAAGTTCCCTTGACAGCCTAACGGCGTCACATCAAAATGAGTTGATGAGAGATAAAAAGTGTATCTCATCACTTGGACATAAAATTTTACATCAATAAGTATATATGAGAACATATCCCAACATAACAATATGTAAATTAAATGACCCAACGAAAGAAGTCTTTTAAAAAAAAGGAGGGTGAAAGGTTCCCTTACCGACTTGGGTAACTTTCGAAAAGTACACCCCATTGAAGAAGTGTCATTCAATGAATATGTAAATACCCATAAATGGAATTATATTACAAAAGGAGTGTAATAATGGGAAGTACATAAACCACTCAAAGGAAATTGTGGCAAATGTAGCAAATATCTCACGGGAATAAAAGTGAGATGAAAAATCCCTTACGAAAATTCGTCAGCCTAACGGCGCCACTCAAAACATCCAAAATGGATTGATGAGAGAGAATAGGGTCTCTCATCACATGAACATAAAAATTACAGTAGGAGTAATATAAAATAACATCCCAATCATAAGAAATATGAGCTTAAAAGTAATGACATAAAAGAGTGTACTTAAAAAGAAAGAGAGGAGTAGGATCCCTTACCTCGGGTCCGACTTGACTCGATCGTTCTTTAATCTCCTGAATAATAAACTTGAGTTAATTCCTACTTCCTTAAGAACCTTTTTCAAGTTCATTATTCCTTTTATATCACTTATTACCATGTCATAAACATTATGCAATCATTTATGTTAATAATATTTGTTTTGCTGATATTTGGTTCTTAAGTCGAAAGTGGACTTCTTACAATTACATGTTGTTCGTGTGGCCAAATGTTTATTCTATACAGAATTGTATTAATTATTTAGATATCATATATGTCATATATATCCAGTACATGCATGCATTTATAACATTACATAATCATTTAGAGGTAAGAAATGAAATGCACCGTTCATGGAGACGGTAAGCCGTACGTACACATGAACGCTACTTTCATTTCTATTTCGTATTTTATAGAATGGAATCATAATGATATAAAGTTATATTATAATTCCAGTATAATATCATATATAATATCATAGTTCCATCCTTTATACGTCCCACATATGGTATTTAACGAACCAATCACTTTGAGGGGGTGGTAGTCCGCATTTCCTTAAATGAAGATATCGCGTTTACCCATAATGGAAACCATAAAGGTATGCCCAAAATGAAAAAAACAGAAGATTAAGGAAAACATAAACATATTATATATCATATATAAAAATAGTGACATTATAATGGCCACCTTTTAAGGTGTTAAATGAGTATTGAACAATCATCGTTTCGGGAGGCAGAATTTCGCCATCCACGGAAACAGTATGTTCTATTACCATTTGATGTAGTTGTCTGAGAGTGTAGCTCGAATAAATCTTATAAAAACATCCTAGTATATTTAAGTTACTGGTTTTGTTACAAAAGAAGTAAATAAAAAGAGTTTACGGGGTTGGAGAAGCAAAATAAAAAAAATGAACATGAGAGAATGAATTACCTTTAAAAGTGTAACTCCTTTTGATTTGAGCCTAAAGGCTTCCTTTGAAAGGATTATGCCCAATGGAAATCCTCTAGGATGAGGAGAGGGATGTGGAGAGAGTAAATGTGCAGGGGTTGGCCGAGCCAAAGGCTTGAGGAGTGTGTGAAATGAGGTAGAGGTGGGGGCCTTTTATAAGAGGAGAGGAGGGGCACTTTTGGAAAGTAAGAAATATTACTTTATTTGAAAATGTGTTTCGGTTTTAAAAGGTCCCACATTGATATAATTCGTGGCTAAGGTGATAAGGGTTAGAAATACACCCATCCAATAAGTTTTGGACATGTGTAGTTCATAGATTTTACATTATCTGTCCATTTTATTTAAATCGTCAGATAATGATGTCATCGCTGCATCACTATTATGTCATAAATAATTTAATTTATTTAAAGTATAAAAATTATAAAAAAACTACTATGATGTAGGAAATCTTTTTAGATTTCCAATGACTATTTATAATCAAAAATATGATCTTTATAACCCCATGTAAAAATTGTTTTTGTAAAACATATTATGTTTGTGTCATTTTTACTTTTACATTAAATAAAAAGTTATTTATGTCATTTCCCAACCAATGTGTCTCCATGGGGTCCCCATGTTGACCCATGGCTTTTATTGGTCGGACATGACACAACAAATAAGGTTGGGACATGTGTCTAGGTCATTTCATATTATTAAATCATTATTTATACCTTAAACTACCCTAATTACCACTAATCGCGATTAAAAACTTAATAAGTTACTATTCACCAAAAAATTATTTTAATCCCATTGAACCACATTTTACTTCTTAATGACAACCATGTATGTCGTATTTTTGAAATTAAAAACACAATGGTGGCAAAATTTCATTTAAACAGAAAATCAATTTTTATAAGTACCACTTAGTGGTTTCACTATTCATCAAAAATTAGAGTTTTTCAGAAAATTACCAAAAATACACCATAAGCTATATTCGATATTCCGAATTGAAAAATGAAGTCTATTTTACAAAATTCAATACATATAAGTCACATTAATTAGTTTAATAATTAATTCCCGATGTCAGAGCAAATAGCGTGTTTTTATGAAACAATAAGTATCAAAAGATTGACACTAGTTTAAGTCTGATTTCAAAGTGAAATTAATTCCAACGACCACTATTGGATTTAATGGTAAAAATATATTCTAATTTCACTTTAAAACCAATTCAAAAGATAATCTAATCATATAAATAAATTAGATTAAAAATAGGTTTTGAATTAAAATACAACATTTTACACTATTCATTAAAAAAATGAACTTTATCGGAAAGATACCAAAAATTTACACAAAGTAAATTTTGATGTCCCGATTCTTAATAAGAGTTTTATTTGGTCCAAAAGAATGTTTAAGAGTGAAAAAAACTATATTTAATGATGGTTCAACATCAAAAGGTGATAAGTGAACCTTTAGTGAAAACTAGGGCATATACGCCTAAAATTGAATTCTTTCCGTATTTTAATCCTATATCCTTTATTGGATAAATGTAAAAACATTTAAAAACATATATAATCATATTTTAGTTATTTCTATCCATTCCCGCCATTACAAAGGCTACATGTTAACTACCATTTAAAATAATATTATTTTATTATTAGAGTGCAATGTAAGATTCCCAAGAAACTCGTTGTTGCGTGTTGGGTACGCCATCGAGCATAGCGTCCCCTTTAAATTCATATTAATATTTTATTCACAAATATGGATAAATATGAAAATGTCATATTCTTTATTTACCTGGGGTGTTACATCCTTCCCCCCTTTTGGGAATTGCGTCCTCGCAATTTTAAAATTGCGCTTGGAAACATCCTTGAAAGTCCCACCTCGTAACAAGAGTCGGTAAAACAATCACTTTAAAATAAAGAAAGATAAGTACAGAGGTCACCCGAGTTAACCCATACTAGGACTCCATGTAGGAAAACATGGACATGGAAGAAAAAGCAAAGGGTCATGTTCTTGAGGGAGAGTGATAATAAACATGTCTATGAGAAAGTTAACAATGAGAAAATCACAAACTTGTGATGGGTTAAACGGTATTCGATTCCCTAGTAGGAAAAGATAATAGACAACATTTTCGTGTAATGGTACTTTTTATTGAGGAATTTATTTATAAGGAAACATAATCACTTATCATGTTGACCTTCAACCTTTACTGGATTCCTTAATCAAACTCATATTTGTTTTCCAAAAGACGAGTATTTAGGGAGACTTGTTCGCATTAAGAGTACTATAATCAACTTCTAGAGAGTCACCTAATCCAAAAAAAGAGAACTATATACTTCCCATGTCTTTAGACTTTAACCAAAACCAAAACCAAAAAGGTTATTACAAGATCAGATAATCCAGAAAAGGATAACCCTTTATAAAAAGAAAATCTATTCTTAATCTCCAAAATTTGTCCAACAAAACCCAAAGTTCAACGAGGACCATTCTATAATCAATTTGTCCATAAAATTCTTCAAAGTAAACCAAACTAACATTAAAACCCAAATATTTGAAGGATTTAGTCACATAGTCTTCCAAGTTAAATTGTAACATTTATCTCCAAACAACATTAGTTGCTCCTAAAGTCTCGTATTGAAAAGTAATTAACCTAATCCCCTGTCCTCCATGATAGGTTAATAATTTTCATAAATAACCCAAAATCAACTTACTCTTAATTCATAAAATCATATAACCAAAAAGAATTAGTCAAACTAACCAGGGACTTCACGTAGTCCAGTGGTAGGCGATTAATACCAGTCGCACTTTGGTTGTGGGTTCGATTCCCGCAGCTTTGTCCGACGCGACGGGTAGTCACACGGTCTGCGTGTTGTCCTTTTTCCAAAACTATATAATTCTTAAAACATTCCCCAAAATGAGATAAAATCTTCAAATATGATCATAACATATTTTAACCTCAAGTTTATCTCATGCCTTTCATTTTCCATCATAACATATAATAACCCATAATTACCTCAAAAGTAAGGATCATATAAACCCTAATGGTTACCTTAATAATTATTACCTGAATTTCCACATCGATTTGGCCATCTCGTACATGATTCATTAGAGAACTCACCAAGGTTGATGTGGTTGATCATGACTCCTTGATTGTTGGTTTATAACAACCATGAGATTCCTCATTGAATCCCCCATCTCATCTAGTCTCTTAATCAGAGAACCACCACAGTTTCCTTCAAACCCATTGTCACTTTGGTGCCTGCTAGATCCATCCATTTACTAAAACCAAAAAGGTCAGTATGAGTATATCAACATAACCATAATGTACTAATGAGGAAGATACACACTAAGATATACTTACTCATTTACTTTATCTAAAACTAGGACTCTTCCTGAAATCCTAACCATTATGGTAATGTCACTTATGCTTAGAGAATACCCTAACCTCTAAAGTTATCTAAACCGACCTCTGATAATTTCACTATAAGGCCCCAGCCTTAAACCTTACTTAGTCTTGAGTTATTAGAAGATTACATATTGAGGATCTTTTCAGGTTTAGAGTTTTAGAGAATTAGATCATGAAACTTGCATTACATTCCACATTTAAACAAAGTGGTTACATAAAAGACAATATTCATTTTTCCCATCAACGGAAACATATTTAAGATAAAACACGGATTCTTTCTTGACACATCCTTGAAACTATCATCACATCATGTACCTTTCCATTGACCTATGAAAAACATTTCAAAAACTTGGGATGAGCATAAAAAGCTCAGTAAGGGTTATAAAAATATGGAAAGGAAACATGAGTTCATATATACATAAGAATGAAATCATACTTTACCCATAAAACATAGGCACTTTAACATACCTCATCAAACCATGAATAAATCATAGAAAACATAATACATAAAGGTAACTTGAGGAATTCATAACATTCTTACATAGGGAGTAACCCTCTTGGTTACGTTTGGAATACCCATCACAGTATATTCCCTAAATCTCTTCGGAGAATCCTTAACGTTTCACTCCTTCGCGTTACCCAATGCATTGGAGAGCTATAACAGGCTCACCCGCCCTTAGTTTATCACGGAACCACACGTTCTTCATAAAAATGACCAATGACCATAACATAATCGTATCACATAAAACATGCATAAAGGAAACACAGCATTTCCACATTTCAATCACAATATAACATTTTAGTATATTGAAATAATGAATCCATTCAAAAAGAAACCATTTCCAAAACCATTTAGAACATTTAATAAAGAGATTTTTGAATCAAAGTGTCCCATACCACCTTGAAGATTTTAACATTTTAAACCATTAATATCCGTATAAATAAATCATTAAAACCATTTTGAAAACATGGATATTAATAAGAACAAATCATTAAAACATTTAAAGCGATATTTTGGTTAAAGGGTTTTTACCAAAATTAGAGACACTTGAATACAATAATTGAGGAAAAAACATTTAATCAGAACTTTATAATATCATGAGAATAAATGGATTAATGATATAATATTCCAAAGGACATTATATACACAATATAAGAGTGAATTGGTGCATAACAACAATGAAGTCTCAATAGGGATGTAAAATGTGATGAAATCCCTTATAAAGAAGGTATCATTAAATTAAGGATAAATCAATCTCAAAATTATGTGTGACAAATATAAATACACCCAATATAAGTGGATATTAAGTGTTAAACAATAAAAGATCATTCACACATATTCAAAGGATGACATATTCAATAACTACATGTTGAACCCAAAGAAATCGAAATTGGGTTAAGAAGTTCCCTTGACAGCCTAACGACGTCACATCAAAATGAGTTGATGAGAGATAAAAAGTGTATCTCATCACTTGGACATAAAATTTTACATCAATAAGGATATATGAGAACATATCCCAACATAACAATATGTAAATTAAAAGACCCAACGAAAGAAGTCTTTTAAAAAATGGAGGGTGAAAGGTTCCCTTACTGACTTGGGTAACTTTCGAAAAGTACACCCCATTGAAGAAGTGTCATTAAATGAATATGTAAATACCCATAAATGGAATTATATTACAAAAGGAGTGTAATAATGGGCAGTACATAAACCACTCAAAGGAAATTGTGGCAAATGTAGCATAAATCTCACGGGAATAAATGTGAGATGAAAAATCCCTTACGAAAATTCGGCAGCCTAACGGCGCCACTCAAAACTTCCAAAATGGATTGATGAGAGAGAATAGGGTCTCTCATCACATGAACATAAAAATTACAGTAGGATTAATATAAAAGAACATTCCAATCATAAGAAAGATGACCTTAAAAGGAATGACATAAAAGAGTGTACTTAAAAAGAAAGAGAGGAGTAGGATCCCTTACCTCGGGTCCGACTTGACTCGGTCGTTCTTTAATCTCCTGAATAATAAACTTGAGTTAATTCCTACTTCCTTAATAACCTTTTTCAAGTTCATTATTCCTTTTATATCACTTATTACCATGTCATAAACATTATGTAATCATTTAAGTTAATAATATTTGTTTTGCCGATATTTGGTTCTTAAGTCGAAAGTGGACTTCTTACAATTACATGTTGTTCGTGTGGCCAAATGTTTATTATATACAGAATTGTATTAATGATGTAGATATCATATATGTCATATATATCCAGTACATGCATGCATTTATAACATTACATAATCATTTAGAGGTAAGAAATGAAATGCACCGTTCATGGAGACGGTAAGCCGTACGTACGCATGAACGCTACTTTCATTTCTATTTCGTATTTTATAGAATGGAATCATAATGATATAAAGGTATATTATAATTACAGTATAATATCATATATAATATCATAGTTCCATCCTTTATACGTCCCACATATGGTATTTAACAATTCAAATCACTTTGAGGGGGCGGTAGTCCGCACTTCCTTAAATGAAGATATCACGTTTACCCATAATGGAAACCATAAAGGTATGCCCAAAATAAAAAAAAACAGAAGCTTAATGAAAACATAAACATATTATATATCATATATAAAAATATTGAAATCATAATGGCCACCTTTTAAGGTGTTAAATGAGTATTGAACAATCATCGTTTCGGCAGGCAGAATTTCGCCATCCACGGAAACCGTATGTTCATTAACCATTTGATGTAGTTGTGTGAGAGTGCAGCTCGAATAAATCTTATAACAACATCCTAGTATATTTAAGATACTGTTTTTGTTACAAAATAAGTAAATAAAAAGAGTTTATGGGGTTGGAGAAGCAAAATAAAACAAATGAACATGAGAGAATGAATTACTTTTAAAAGTGTAACTCCTTTTTATTTGAGCCTAAAGGCTTCCTTTGAAATAATTATGCCCAACAGGAATCCTCTAGGATGAGGATAGGGATGTGTACAGAGTATATGGGCAGGGGTTGGACGAGCCAAAGGCTTGAGGAGTGTGTGAAATGAGGTAGAGGTGGGGGCCTTTTATAAGAGGAGAGGAGGGGCACTTTTGGAATGTATGAAATATTACTTTATTTGAAAATGTGTTTCGGTTTTAAAAGGTCCCACATTGATATAATTCGTGGATAAGGTGATAAGGGTTCGAAATCCACCCATCCAATAAGTTTTGGACATGTGTAGTTCATATATTTTACATTATCTTTCCATTTTATTTAAATCGTCATATAATGATGTCATCGCTGTATCATTATTATGTCATAAATAATTTAATTTATTTAAGGTATAAAAATTATTAAAAAAATACTATGATTTAGGAAATATTTTTAGCTTTCCAATGACTATTTATAATCAAAAATATGATCTTTATAACCCCATGTAACAATTTGTTTTGTAAAACATATTATGTTTGTGTCATTTTTACTTTTTCATTAAATAAAAAGTTATTTATGTCATTTCCCAACCAAAGTGTCTCCATGGGGTCCCCAAGTTGACCCATGGTTTGTCTTGGTCGGCCATGACACAACCAATAAGGTTGGGACATGTGTCTAGGTCATTTCATATTATTAAAGAATTATTTATACCTTAAACTACCCTAATTACCACTAATCGCGATTAGAAACATAATAAGTTACTATTCACCAAAAAATTATTTTAATCCCATTGAACCACATTTTACTTCTTAATGAAAACCATGTATGTCGGATTTTTGAAATTTAAAACACAATGATGGCAAAATTTCATTTAAACGGAAAATCAATTTTTATAAGTACCACTTAGTGGTTTCACTATTCATAAAAAATTGAAGTTTTTCAGAAAATTACCAAAAATTCACCCTAAGCTATATTTGATATTCCAAATTCAAAAATGAAGTCTATTTTACAAAATTCAATACATATAAGTCACATTAATTAATTTAATAATTAATTCCCGCTGTCAGAGCAAATAGCGTGTTTTTATAAAACAATAAGTATCAAAAGATTGACACTAGTTTAAGTCTGATTTCAAAGTGAAATTAATTCCAACGACCACTATTGGATTTAATGGTAAAAAGATATTCTAATTTCACTTTAAAAACAATTAAAAATATAATCTAATCATATAAATAAATTATATTAAAAAGAGGTTTTGAATTAAAATACATCATTTTACACTATTCATTAAAAAAATGAACTTTATCGGAAAGATACCAAAAATTTACACAAAGTAAATTTTGATGTCCTGATTCTTAATAAGAGTTTTATTTGTTCCAAAAGAATGTTTAAGAGTGAACAAAACTATATTTAATGATGGTTCAACATCAAAAGGTGATAAGTGAACCTTTAGTGAAAACTAGGGCATATATGCCTAAAATTGAGTTCTTTCCGTATTTTAATCCTCTATCCTTTATTGGATAAATTTAAAAACATTTAAAAACATATATAATCATATATTAGTTATTTCTATCCATTCCCGCCATTACAACGGCTACATGTTAACTACCATTTAAAATAATATTATTTTATTATTAGAGTGCAACGTAAGATTCCCAAGAAACTCGTTGTTGCGTGTTGGGTACGCCATCGAGCATAGCGTCCCCTTTAAAGTCATATTAATATTTTATTCACAAATAGGGATAAATATGAAAATGTCATATTCTTTATTTACCTGGGGTGTTACATTCACCTATTAATACATTGAATTCTTAAAAACATTAGTGAAAAAAATATATCCATAAAAATGGACCATCTGTTTTAATCTTCCATTAAGATATATTTATATAATAATAACATTTTGATCATCATAAAATAATTATAATCTCAAAATAATAATACACATAATAAAACTTTATGTATTTTATTTAAAAATAGGCTTCAAATTTTAAATTAATGTTTTCTAAATTCAAGAAATAAAATGATACAGATCCAATAAAAATATCTCACTTTGGTTTTTCTTATTCCAACTTCTTAATAACAATATTTAATCATCACATCACACTTTTAAAACTATTTTTCACATCAAATAGATTCCTTATTTTTTAATATTGAATTAATACAACTAAAATAATTCAATAAAAAATTCAACTAATTGATTTTGAGTTTTACATATTATTTTCTCCATATAATAAATATTTATTGGTGATATATGAGTTGTTTTCAACAAAAATGTGCACTATGTGTCCCAAAATGAAGTAACATTATCAAAACAATCAAAATAGATATCCATTTTTGAAAACCCATGGAACAATAGTGAGAAAACCATATTTTCGCAAAAGAAACCTTATTTTAATCTATCTCATTAGAGTAACCACTCAAGTTCTAGTTTTAACACCAAAAAATTCTAAATTAATGACATTGTATTTGATAGCGTTTATTACATGCAACACTAAGTATGGAAGAGAATATAACACCTCAAGAATTTATAATATATCTATTTTTAACTTAATTAAATCTCTCCAATAGATTTAATTACAAAAATTTATGATTTTATCATACATTACATTCGGCACTGATTTTAGTTAGTCTTATATGATTCACCAAATTTAGCTTATGTTACACGCAACACTGATTTTAAACGAAATGTGAAATATTATTAAAATATTATTAGTTAATATGATATTCATAACACGTACCATAAATTGTTTGTAATTTATAGGGTTATCTAAATTAAAATATATAATTTTTACACATATTTTTTATCTAGATATTGATTATAAATAGAATAATAATAATTTAAAATAAAAAAGATGTTTTATGATAAATAGTATTTTTTTATAAAATATGGTTCAATAGGGATTTGTGCACATAATTTAAAACTAATTTTTAACACTTTTAGTAGAATTATTTGAAAATATAAAGTAAATATTTATATCAAATTATTAAAATTCTATTAGGGTGATATTTTTTGATTTTTTTGAAAAGTTTTAATTTTTGATGAATAGTGAAAAATACTGCATTTTAATTGAAAAACACTATTTCATTTAAATAATTTATAATATTAAGTTATATATTTATTATTTTTAAAGTAAAATTTGTTCTGTATTATATAAATTAATCCAATTTATGTCACTGGAATCATTTTTATATTGAACTTACACATAAAAATTTTATGAAATGTAGGCCATTTTTTCCATTAAAACTTCACTTTCTCATCACGTCTATTAGAATAATTTAAATTAAATTTCACTAAATCAATGAATTATTTTTGGAAAAATGGATTCCATATTTTTAATCATTATAATTTATATTTTATAACAATTCCAACGTAATATTTTCATAATTATATTCATAATTTAGTAAAAGTTATTTACTACATTTAAGGTATAAATATGTTTATCTAGGGAGTACTCAATTATTTTCCAAAATACCTAGTGTGACCTCTCTCCAGATTATAAAAGGCCACCCATATTATAAGGCCCCAGCCTTAAACTTTACTTAATCTTGAGTTATTACAAGATTACACATTGAGGATCTTTTCGGGTTTAGAGTTTTAGAGAATTAGACTATAAAACTTGCATTACATTACACATAAACAAAGTGATTACATAAAGATATTATTCTTCTTTCCCATCAATGGAAACATATTTAAAATAATTCATGGATTCTTCCTTGACACTTCCTTGACACTATCATCATATCATGTACCTTTCCCTTGACCTGTGAAAAACATTTCAAAAAAACATGGGATGAGCATAAAAAGCTTAGTAAGGGATATAAAAATATGGAAAAGAAACATGGGTGCATATATACATAAGAATGAAATCATACTTTACCCATAAAACATAATCACTTTAACATTCCTCATCAAATCATGAATAAATCATAGAAATCATAAGACATAAAGGTAACATGAGGCATTCATAACATTCTTACATAGGAAGTAACCCTCTTGGTTATGTTTGGAATACCCATCACAGTATATTCCCTAAATATCTTCGGAGAAACCTTAACATTTTATTCCTTTGCGTTACCCAATGCATTGGAGAGCTATATCGGGCTCACCCGCCCTTAGTTTATCACGGAACCACCGGTCTTCATAATAATTTCCAAGAACCTCAACATAATCGTATCACATAAAACATGCATAAAGGAAACATAACATTTCCCCATTTCAATCAAGAGATATCAATACAACACATTGATGTAATAAAAACATTATGAAATCCATTTTCAATACCAAAATTAAAGAAAAGTAAAACATGGAATTTATTTTTCTTTTAAAAAGAAGGTATGGCTTCTAGTGGAAGCCGAAACCCAAATAATGGTCATGGTGGCGGAGAAGTCATTGTCGCCGCATACATACGACAGAAAAATTCCCTTTTGTCATTTTGTAAAAATCTTCATATAAAAAAGATTCCTTTTGGATAAACAAAAAATTCAAAGGGGTTTATACACTGTATAAAAGAATGTTGTGTATAAAATAAAATATGCCTCAATGAAAGGAGATTGAGACGAAGTCCCATACCTCGGGTCCGACTTGAGTCGGTTGTTCTTTAATGTACAGAATAATAAACATGAGTTAATTTATACTTTCTTATGAACCTTTTTTAATCTTATTATTCCTTTTATATCACTTATTGCCATGTCATGAACACTATGTAATTATTAAAGTTAATAAAGGTCATTTTAACGATCATTGGTACTTGAGTCAAAATAAACCCTTTATAATTACAAGTTGTTCATGTATCCATTATATCCAGAATTATAATCATGATGTATATATCATATATATCATATATATCCAGTATATATGTGCATTTATAATATTACATAATCATTTAGAGGTAATAAATGAAATGCACCGTTCATGGAGATGGTAAGCCGCACGTACGCATGAACGCTACTTTCATTTCTATTTCGTATTTTTTTATGGAATGGAATCATAATTATATAAATATATCTTATAATTCCAGTATAATATCATATATAATACCATTAATTAAATCCTTTATACATCCCAAATATGGAATTAACGAAATCAAATCACTTTGAGGGGGCGGTAGTCCGCACTTCCTTAAATGAAGATATCGTGTTTACCCATAATGGAAACCATAATGGTATTCCCAAAATGAAAAATAAAGAAGCTTAAGGAAAACATAAACATATTATATATCATATATAAATATAGTGACATCTTAATGGACACCTTTGAAGGTGTTATATGAATGTTGAACAATCATCGTTTCGGGAGGCATAAATTCGCCATCCACGGAAACAGTATGTTCTTTAACCATTAGATGTAGGTGTGTGTAAGTGTAGCTCGAATCCTTATTATAACAACATCCTAGTATATTTAAGATATTGGAGTTGTTACAAAAGATAAGAATAAAAAGAGTTTAGGTGGTTGGAGAGGCAAAATAAAACAAAAGGACTCAAGTGAAGACTTTACCTTAAAATCAGGTAACTCCCTTTGGTTTGAGCTCAAAGGAATCCTTGGGAAGACTTATGCCCAAAGTGAGGCTTCAAGAAGTAAGAGAGGGAAGTGGAGAGACAAAATGGGTAGGGGTTGGCCGAGCCAAAGGCTTTGGAAGTGTGGGTAAGGAGGTAGAGGTGGGGGCCTTTTATAAGAGGAGAGGAGGGGCACTCTTCGAATGTAAAGAAATATTACTTTATTTGAAAATGAGTTTCGGATTTAAAAGGTCCCACATTGTTATAACTCGAGTATAAGGTGATAAGGGTTCGACATATACCCACCCAACAGGTTTTGGACATGTTTAGGTCATAGAGTTTACATTATCTTCTCATTTTATTTAAATCCTTTATTAATGAGGTAATCGCTGCATCATCACGATGTCATAAATAATTTAATTTATTTAAAGTATAAAAATTATAAAAAAAATCCTATGATGTAGGAAATCTTGTTAGATTTACAATGAATATTTAAAGTCAAAAATCTGACTTGTATAACCCCATTTACAAATTTGTTTCGTAAAACATATTATGTTTGTGTCATTTTTACTTTTTCATTAAATAAAAAGTTATTTATGTCATTTCACAACCAAAGTGGCTCCATGGGGTCCCCAAGTTGACCCATGGATTTTCGTGGTCGGCCATGACACATAAAATGAGGGTAGGACATGTGTCAATCACATCTCATACTATTACAACATTATTTTTACCTTAAACTACACTACTTACCACTAATCGCGATTAAAAACATAAAAGTTACTATTCACCAAAAAATTATTTGAATCTAATTGAACCAAATTTTACTTATTAATGACAACCATGTATGTCGGATTTTTGAAAATCAAATCACAGAGGTGGTAAAATTTCATTTAAACAAAAAATCAATTTCTTTAACTACCACTTAGTGGTTTCACTATTCATCAAAAATTGATGTTTTTCAGAAAGATACAAAAACATCACCCTAAGATATATTTGATATTATGAATTCAAAAATGATTTATATTTTAAAAAATTCAAGTCATATAAGTTACATTAATTAATTTAATAAATAATTCCCGCTGTCATGACAAATAGCGGGTTTTTTTTAAACAATATCTATGAAAAGTTTGGCATTAGTTTATGACCAATTGCAAAGTGAAATTAATCATAATGACAACCATTGGATTAAATGGTAAAATTATATTCATATTACACTTTAATACCAATTAAAAATATAATCTAACCATATAATTAAATTAAATGAAAAAGCAGTTTTGATGTAAAATACAGTATTTTTCATTATTCATTAAAAAATTAACATTGTCAGAAAAATACCAAAAATTTTTCCAATGTAAAATTCATTGTCCCAATCATAATGAATATGTTTATTTTTACAAATATAGATTATAAAATTGTCAAAAGTTTGATTTAAAAAGGGTTTGTCATCAAAAGGTAGTAAAACAATCTTTTAAAAATATTAGTGTATTCCAGGCTTAAGATTGGATTTATTTTCATTTTATGCCTCTAAAACACTATCTAATTAATTAATTGACATAGATAAAAATATCTATTATTCATTACTTACATGGGATGTTACATCCTTCCCCCCTTTAGAAAATTGTGTCCCCGTAATTTATTTACTTATCGAACAAATGAGGGTACTAATCCCTCAATGCATTTTCAGATTCCCATGTTGCCTCTTCCATCATGTGGTTTTTTCCACAAAACCTTTACCTGATTAATCACCTTATTCCATAACACTTGCTCCCTGTGGTCATGAATTTTGACCGGTTATTCCTCATAAGATAGGTTCTCTTCCAGCTGAACTACCTCTGGACTCAAAACATGAGATGGATCTAGCATGTACTTCCTTAACATTGACACATGAAAAACATTGTGTACCTGAGATAAACCCGGAGGTAAAGCCACTCGGTAAGAAACTGATCCAACTCTCTCCAGAATTTCATATGGTCCAATGAACCTTGAACTCAGATTTCCTTTCTTACTAAATCGCATCACACTTTTCAATGGTGATACATTGAGAAAAACATGATCACCTACCTCAAAAGAGAGGTCCTTCCTCCTGTTGTCCGTATAACTCTTCTACCTACTCTGAGTTGTTCTAAGGTTTTTCTGAATCAACTGAACTTTTTCTTCCATCTCTTCTACCAATTCTGGTCCCATCAACTTCCTTTCACCCACTTCATCCCAGAAAGCTGGAGTTCGAAACTGCTTCCCATATAATGCCTGAAATGGTGCCATCTGTATACTGGAATGAAAACTGTTATTATATGAAAATTAAACCAAAGAAAGATGTTGGTCCCAACTTCCCTGATAATCCATCGAACATGATCGTAGCGTATCCTCCAAGGTCTGAATTGTTCGTTCTGACTGCCCATCTGATTGAGGATGAAATGTTGTACTAAAATTTAATTCAGTACCCAACGACTTTTGAAGGCCTTTCCAAAAGTTAGAAGTGAACCTGGAATCATGATCAGATACAATGGAGAGAGGAACTCCATGTAACCTGACTATCTCTTTAAGATACAAACGGGAAAGTTGATCTAGGGAAAAAGCATCTCGTATAGCAAGGAAATGAGTAGATTTGGTCAAGCGATCAACAATATCCTATATTTCATTATTACCTCGAGATGTCTTCAGTAATCCCACAACAAAGTCCATTGATATATTCTCCCATTTCCAATCTGGCACTGGTAAAGGCTGAAGCATCCCTTTCGGTAACTATCGCTCTGCTTTAACCTGTTGACAAGTTAAACACTTCACAGTAAAATCAGAAATATCTCTTTTCATTACATCCCACTGGTAATACTCTCGCAGATCTCTGTACATCTTAGTACTGCCAGGATGAACTGAAAACGGAGATCTATGAGCTTCACATAACAACTCTCTCTTCAACTATGAATCACAAGGCACACACATTCTTTTCCCAAATCTCAGAACACAATCATTATCAATGTTAAATTCAGGCAACTTACCTTTCTGAACCAGCTCTACATTTTTCTGCAACTCACTGTCTTCCCTCTGTGCTTGCTTAATTCTATCTGATAGGGATAGTCTCACTGATACCTGAAACAAAACAGAGGAACTTCCTGCACCAACAACTTCTATGACAAAGTTTATCAAATCAAAAACCAAAGGATCTCGATCCAAACGTAGCATGGTTAATGAAGCATTACTTTTTCGACTCAAAGCATCAGCCACTTTATTTGCTTTTCCTGGATGGTAGTGAATTGTAAAATCATAATCCTTGATTAATTCCAGCCATCTCCTTTGTCTCATGTTCAGTTATTTCTGAGTGAATATATACTTTAAACTTTTGTGATCAATATATATTTCACACTTTACTCCATACAAATGATGCCTCCAAATTTTTAAAGCAAAAACAATAGTAGCTAATTCCAAATCATGTGTAGGGTAATTTACCTCATGATTTTTCAATTGTCGTGAAGCATAAGCAATTACCTGATCATTCTGCAATAGTACGCAACCAAGTCCTTTCAATGAAGCATCACTGTATATAACAAACTCACCATTCCTAGAAGGTAGTGCCAAAACTAGAGCATTCACCAATCTTCTTTTCAATTCCTGAAAAAAATCATCACATTCTTTTGTCCAGATAAACTTAACACCATTCCGAGTTAGCTTAGTCATTGGACTAGATAACCGTGAAACATTTCTAAAAAACCTTTGTTAATATCCTTCCAAACCAAGGAAGCTACGAATCTCAGTTACATTTGTGGGTCTCGGCTAGTCTTCAACAACTTATGTTTTTGAAGGATCAATAGTTATCCCATCTTTAGAAACAATGTGACCAAGGAAAGAAATTTGCTGCAACCAAAACTCACACTTGCTGAATTTTCCATACAGTTTATTTTCTTTTAAGGTTTGCAAGATGACCCTTAAATGTCTTTCATGCTCCTCTTTACTTTTAGAAAACACCAAAATATCATAAATGAAAACCACCAAAAACTTATCCAAGAACTCATGGAAAATTCTATTCATTAAGTCCATGAATACAGTAGGTGTATTGGTTAGCCCAAAAGGCATTACTACAAATTCATAATGGCCATATCTTGTATGGAATTCGGTCTTCGGAACATCTGCTTCCTTTACCTTTAGCTGATGGTACCCCGATCTCAAGTAAATGTTTGATAAATATTGAGCTCCCTGGAGCTGATCAAACAAATTATCGATATGAGGCAAAGGATATTTGTTCTTAACATTGATGTTATTCAAGGCTCTATAATCAATGCAAAGTCTCATTGAACCATCTTTCTTTTTAACAAATAAAATTGGATCACCCCATGGTGACGTGCTTGGTCGAATGAAAAATTTCTCTAATAAATCTTGCAATTGCTCCTTCAACTCTAAAAGTTCAATTTGAGCCATTTGATAAAGGGGTTTTGAAATTGGCTTAGCATCAGGAACTAAGTCAACAGTAAACTCAACTTCCCGATCTGGTATTATTCCAGGCAACTCATGAGGAAAAACATCAGGATACTCATTTACCACTGGCACATCATTAATCTGAACAGTTCCTTTATTTTCAATGATGTGTTGAAGGTAACATTCATTTCCATCTTTTACAAGTTTCTTGGCCTCTTGATAAGTTATCAACAGTAAGGGTTCATTCTTGTTCACAAACTGAAAGTCTTTCTGAAAAGAAACTTCTTTAGCTCTACAGTCAATCGTAGCATGGTAAATAGAGAGCCAATCCATACCCAAGATAACATCAAAATCTACTAGAGGTAGAACAATAAGGTTTTCAAGTAGGTTCTTTCCACCGATAAGGATAGAAAGATTCTTATAAATTCTTTTTGCCTCAACATTTCCCCCTGGTGTTTTTACCAAAAGTTCAGGAGTCATTTCTTGAGATGGTATTCCCATTTTACTAGAAAGGTTTTCAGAGATGAAAGAATGTGTAGACCTTGAATCAAACAACACACTGGCATAATCTGAAAAAACAAACAAAGTACCTGATACAACTTCATTTGGTGGCCCGACATCTGCTGAAGTAGTTGCAAAGGATTTCACCACCCCTTTCTTCTTGTAGTCTAACTGCTTTCCATCACTCAAGCTCTTTGTCAGACACTCGTTTTCATAGTGGCCCATCTCATTGCACATAAAACATTTCACTAACTGCAAATCAAATTTGGTCTTACCTTCACCTTGATATTTTTTAGTGCAATCACGTGCCTTATGTCCCATCTTACCACATCGGTAGCTCATTCCAGAATTCAGAAGACATTCCCCAGCATGACTTTTGCCACATTTATCACAAACTAGAAACATAGTTTTCTTACCATCAGACATTTTTGAAGAATTCTTACCTTTCTCCTGCCACCTCGGTCTCTTCTTCTGTTAGTTGTTATAGAACAATTGATCATCGGAAAAATCCATTTCCACCTTCTCAGCACATCGAACAAGCTTTTCATAGCTTTTAGACTCACAAGAATCTAATCCCCTTAGATATTTTGTCTTTAATACTGAGTAAAAACGATTGATTTTACTATCAAGGTCTCAGATAAAATTTGGAGCATACCTTGAGAATCGAGTGAACCTTTCTTTATAGGTAGCCACTGAGTCTTCCTCTTGCCTCAATTCCAAGAATTGTTTTTCCATCCTAAGTCGAACAGCCTTAGGAAAATACTTCTAAAGAAACATACCAATGAATTCATCCCAGTCGAGAGAATCAATCTCATCAACGTCCAGGATATTCTTAACCATCGACAACCACTGATCTGCTTAACCCTCCAAACGATAAATAGCACGACTAACCTTTTGATTTTCTATACACCCCATGACATCGAAAATATTCTCCAGTGCTTTAATTTACCCTTCAGCTAACATAGGGTCAGATGATCCTCTAAATGATGGGGGATGTTGCCTCATGAAATGTTCCACCACTGACATGTTCCTCTGCATTTGATCTGGCTGATCTCGTGTATGGATACCACCACCATTTATCTCCTGAGTCAACTGTTCCATTACTACAACAAACTGTTCAGTTCCAATTCCAACCGTCTCAGGATGCTGATTCGGAAGGTTATTTCCTTCTGTATTCCTTCTTAGAACTGCTTCCTTGTTTCCCCTGTGGAAAACCATTCTGAACAAACATGTCTTAGATGAAGCAACATGATAATCTTCAAATGCTATATCATTTCAAAAAAATATTTTTGGATATTCATTTAATAAAATTATAACTCTTAAAGTTATTTAAACTGACATTTGATACCAACTATAAGTCCCCAGCCTTAAACCTTACTTAATCTTGAGTTATTACAAGATTACACATTGAGGAACTTTTCGCGTTTAGAGTTTTAGAGAATTAGAACATAAAACTTGCATTACATTTCACATATAAACAAAGTTGATACATAAAGATAGTATTCTTCTTTACCATCAATGGAAACATATTTAAAATAAAACATGGATTCTTTCTTGACACTTCCTTGACACTATCACCATATCATGTACCTTTCCCTTGACCTGTGAAAAACATTTCAAAAAAACTTGGGATGAGCATAAAAAGCTCAGTAAGGGATATAAAAATATGGAAAGGAAACATGGGTGCATATATACATAAGAATGAAATCATACTTTACCCATAAAACATAATCACTTTAACATTCCTCATCAAATCATGAATAAATCATAGAAATCATAAGACCTAAAGGTAACTTGAGGCATTCATAACATTCTTACATAGGGAGTAACCCTCTTTGTTACGTTTGGAATACCCATCATAGTATATTCCCTAAATCTCTTTGGAGAAACCTTAACATTTCACTCCTTCGCGTTACCCAATGCATTGGAGAGCTATATCGGGCTCACCCGCCCTTAGTTTATCACGGAACCACCCATCTTCATAATAATTCCCAAGAACCTCAATATAATCATATCACATAAAACATGCATAAAGGAAACATAACATTTCCCCATTTCAATCACGAGATATAAATACAACACATTGATGTAATAAAAACATTATGAAATCCATTTTCAATACCAAAATAAAAGAAAAGTAAAACATGGTATTTATTTGTCTTTTAAAAATAACGTATGGCTTGTAGAGGAAGCCGAAACCCAAATAATGGTCACGGTGGCGGACAAGTTGTTGTCACCGCATACGTACGACAAAAACATTCATTTTTGTCATTTTGTAAAATTCTTCTTATAAAAAAGATTCCTTTTGGATAAACGTAAACGTCAAAGGGGTTTATACACCGTATAAAAAAAGTGGAGTATAAAATAAAATATGCCACAATGAAAGGAGATTGAGACGAAGTCCCATACCTCGGGTCCGACTTGACTCGATCGTTCTTTAATGTCCTGAATAATAAACTTGAGTTAATTTATACTTTCTTAAGAACCTTTTTCGAGTTCATTATTCCTTTTATATCACTTATTTCCATGTCATGAACACTATGTAATTATTTAAGTAAATAACGGTCGTTTTAACGATCATTGGTACTTGAGTCAAAATAAACCTTTTATAATTACAATTTGTTCATGTATCCATTATATCCAGAATTATAATCATGATGTATATATCATATATATCATATATATCTAGTATATACATGCATTTATAATGTTATATAATCATTTAGAGGTAAGAAATGAAATGCACCGTTCATGGAGACGGTAAGCCGTACGTACGCATGAACGCTACTTTCATTTCTTTTTCTTATTTTTTTATGGAATGGAATCATAATTATATAAATATATATTATAATTCCTGTATAATATCATATATAATACCATTAATTAAATCCTTTATACGTCCCACATATGGCATTAACTAAATCAAATCACTTTGAGGGGGCGGGGTGTCTGCACTTCCTTAAATGAAGATATCGCGTTTACCCATAATGGAAACCATAAAGGTATGCCCAAAATGAAAAATACAGAAGCTTAAGAAAAACATAAACATATTATATATCATATATAAATATAGTGACATCTTAATGGCCACCTTTGAAGGTGTTATATGAATGTTGAACAATCATCGTTTCCGGAGGCAGAAATTCTCCATCCACGAAAACAGTATGTTCTTTAACCATTAGATGTAGGTGTGTGTAAGTGTAGCTCGAATCCATATTATAAAAACATCCTATTATATTTAATATACTGTAGTTGTTACAAAAGAAATGAATAAAAAGTGTTTTGGGGGTTGGAGAAGCAAAATAAATCAAAAGGACTCAAGTGAAGGCATTACCTTAAAATCGGGTAACTCCCTTTGGTTTGAGCTCAAAGGCTTTCTTGGGAAGACTTATGCCCAAAGTGAGGCTTCAAGGAGTAATATAGTTAAGTGGAGAGACAAATTTGGCAGTGATTGGCCGAGCCAAAGGCTTTGGAAGTGTGGGTAAGGAGGTAGAGGTGGGGGCCGTTTATAAGAGGAGAGGAGGGGCACTCTTGGAAAGTAAAGAAATATTACTTTATTTGAAAATGAGTTTCGGATTTAAAAGGTCCCACATTGATATAACTCGCGGATACGGTGATAAGGGTTCGAAATATACCCACCCAATAGTTTTTGGACATGTGTAGGTCATAGATTTTACATTATATTCTCGTTTTATTTAAATTCTTTATTAATGAGGTAATCGCTGCATCATCATGATGTAATAAATACATTAATTTATTTAAAGTCTAAAAATTATAAAAAAACTACTATGATGTAGGAACTCTTTTTAGATTTCCAATGAATATTTATAGTCAAAAATATGACTTTGATAGCCCCATTTAAAAATTGTTTTCGTAAAACATATTATGTTTGTGTCATTTTTACTTTTTCTTTAAATAAAAAGTTATTTATGTCATTTCCCAACCAAAGTGGCTCCATGGGGTCCCCAAGTTGACCCAGGGATTTTCTTGGTCGGACATGACACATACAATGAGGGTAGTACATGTTTCAAGCTCATCTCATACTATTAAAACATTATTTTTACCTTAAACTACACTAATTACCACTAATCGCGATTAAAAATATAAAAGTTACTATTCTCCAAAAAATTATTTTAATCTCATTGAACCGAATTTTACATCTTAATGACAACCATGTATGTCGGATTTTTTAATATCAAATCAAAGAGTTGGTAAAATTTCATTTAAATGAAAAATCAGTTTCTTTAACTACCACTTAGTGGTTTCACTATTAATCAAAAATTGAAGTTTTTCAGAAAGATACCAAAACATCACCCTAAGCTATATTTGATATTATGAATTCACAAATGTTGTCTATTTTACAAAATTCAAATCATATAAGTTACATTAATTAATTTAATAATTAATTCCCACTGTCATGACAAATAACGGGTTTTTTTGAAACAATATCTATGAAATGTTTGGCATTAGTTTATGACCAATTCCAAAGTGAAATTAATACTAATGACCACCATTGGATTAAATGGTAAAATTATATTCATATTACACTTTAAGACCAATTAAAAATATAATCTAACCATATAATTAAATAAAATGAAAAAGCAGTTTTCATGTAAAATGCAGTATTTTTCACCATTCATTAAAAAATGAACATTGTCAGAAAAATACCAAAAATTTATCCAATGTAAAATTCATTGTCCCAGTCATAATGAATATGTTTATTTTGACAAATATAGATTATAAAATTGTCAAAAGTTTGATTTAAAAATGGTTTGTCATCAAAAGGTAGTAAACCAATCTTTTAAAAATATTAGTGTATTCCATGCTTAAGATTGGATTTATTTTCATTTTAAGCCTCTAAAACACTATATAATTAATTAATAGACATAGATAAAAATATCTATTATTCATTACTTACTTGGGATGTTACACATATCCTATCTTCTTTTCCCCATGAAACCTCATTTTTTCATAAAATACATTTCTTAATCACAATCCAAATTCCCTCTCTAAATCTATATGACTTTTATTGGGAAGAAAACTAACCTAGGATGGATTTTGTGCAAACTTAATGAGGATACCTGAATAATAAGTAATGTTTTTAACAAGTTATTTTATTTTGTTAGTTATCAACATCCTTAAATTATTATTAACACAAGATGATATAATAAACACAATAACTTCCATATTGTAATATTTTTTTAAAGAAATATGTTTATGTCCTGAAACCATCTCCACTTCCATTAAATGGGTTACAAAATCATCATTCATGTGTACGGAAGATTGTCACCTTGTGAACCAATGTCATTCATTCTTTCATTACCACCATTAAAATTTGGTTATGCTGACGGATATAAAGAATATATATGATATTCAAAAAAATATTCACAACTATGTATTTATTATATCATATATATATTTTTTTAATTTCCATTCCATAGTTGATACGATAACGTCACCCATGTGTATGGTGGACAACTGCCTCATGAAGCGATGTGATTTTTCTTTCACTAATGATTTACATGGAATGAAATAAGGTTAAAGAAAATAAATATATATGTTATACATGATATTATTATGATATTAATGAAATATTTATCCATATTTAAAGATAATATTTCATTTTCTTTCATACATTTTCAATCACTTAACGATAATAAAATCATTCGTGTACATGTGGACCACCACCTTCACAATGTTTTGTGATTCTCTTTTCATCACAACACCACATGAATTATATACATAAGTGTATTCAGAAAATAATAATATGTTATTTATTATATTATTATCATTCTATAAAGGTAATATATTACATCCATCATTTCTATAATGATATTTAAAAAATGGAAACGTTACTCATGTGTTTGTATCGCTTACAATAACTACCATCATAACATACATCATATATCATAACCATATTTCACACATGTTCGTAAAAATATAATTGATGTATAAGTATGATAACTATTTCATTATTACTATGCTTGATATTATGAAACACTATAATGTGTGAAATAAATATATATTTAATAAAAAACATGAATAATAAAATGACGCAATCAACACATGTAACAATGACAATAATTAATGATTATTAACAAATGTTTGATAAGATGTTACAAAAGGATAATATATGATATTATAAATATTAGTATGGTTCTTTAATAAGTTAATATCATATTTAGAACTACTATAAAGGAGGTTAAATCACATTCAACCAAAAGGAAGTGTGTGGTAAGGGATTTTGACTCAAATTACATCGTATCGAAACTTATTTGTTATTATGCCCCAATTCAATTTTTTTGTGGTGTATATACTACCCCTTTTAAAAGTAATATCATTATTCATTCATTATTCATCTTATTTTATGTTTAATTTTTAATTATTTCATCCAAAGTGATTTGAATTGAAAATTATCAAGTTGTAAAATTTATTGAATAATCTCAATATCTTTTGTGATTGTTAACTTTCTCATGAAACAATCACATTCTTGAAATAATTTTTTATATGACATTAAATTTATAATAAATATCCATACTCTTGTATTATTGATATTATTATTACATAACCATTAAAATTTTTTTACATACGGTGTTTTAGTTTGAATGTTATGTGACTAAATATGTAAATAATGATAAATCAGTATCCTCTACTCAATATGGATATTTGATGATAAAGAACAACATTTATGAACTAAATAAATTATTTGATATATGAATAATAATTTGGAAATTAAATAATTTTTTTTTGAATATTTATCTAAATCCCTCTAATGCATTTGTAGTCTCTTAAGATGAATCATTTGGCCAAATCAGATGGGTGTTTTCCAGTATGTTTTAAACTATCATGAGGATAAATCATGATAGTAAAGATATCATATGGATAAGAAGAATGACGTCCAATAATTAATTATTTACTTCATTTAGAATTAAATTAATTTTATTACCCATGATATTTTCTCTATGATATTATCTATGGATGCATTTCATTCTCAGTTTATTTATTAATTGCCTTGTGTTTTTAGTTATTTACCTTATCGTATTGATTATTTCTTATCTCGCCATGAAATCCAAGTTATGTATGTGAAATGAATATTTAGTTACCTAACATGAAATATAGATTATTAATATTGATTCATGATGTCTTCATCTATACCTAACCCTTACCGAGAAATGGAGAAAACATTTATTTGTTTCCTTTCCCCAGGATATGAACACGAATTCTTGGAAGGAGTTTCAAGGATGATGAGTTCTAGCTTTTTTATGCTTTATTTTCTTTATCCAATATAAAATAGGTATTATTTATGTATCTAGTTTTTAAATACTACACAAATATTTGGTTATTTGTGATGTGATTACTTGTATCTATTCTAATTTAATAAAGCAAGCATCAGCTTCGAACAACCTGGGTCGAGGTCATAATAGTTGCTACCAGTGGGTGTTTAGTTGAATCATTGAGAGGTATATTTATAAAATAATTCTATTAGAGAACTTAACCCCCCTAATACAAAAATTCATCTAAAAGTACTAAAAATAATATTTTTTTGATTTTAAAATCACTGAAATCCTATGAGATATTAAAATCCCTCAGCATTTATTAGTGCCAGAAAAAGCACTCATAAAGGTTTTCTTTATCACCACTTCCAAAAATTACTGATAAATAAATCTTTTAACACCTCTTTTTAGAAGTGATGAAAAAGGTTATATTAATCATATGTTTTTATTTAGATTTTATAAAGATTATATTTATTAGTGCTAGATGATGTACATATAAGGGGACACTTTATGAGTGCTAAATGAAGCACTAATAAAGGCCTTTCAATCTGCTACACAGTTCCCTCCCTACAGTAGTCGTGCAGTAGCCTAGTAAAATAAAACCCAATGAGAATTCATTAAATGGAATATATATATATATATTAATGGATTAAATACATAATTTATTTTAAATAAATATTTCAACAAAAATACCATAACAACATTGTATTATAGATATTTGAAACATTGGTCTGTATAATAACATGAGTAAATTAAAAATATCATAGACATTAAAAAACATCAATGTTACTTTTTATTTATCCCTTGACCCTGATCAATCTATTTGTTACTAATTAAACCATCCAATATCGAGAAAAATAATTCCATTCTATAAGAATGTAATTTTTATGTCAGTAATTCTATAAAGAATTAAATTAAACATAGAATGTCAATTTTAAAATTAAAAAATATACCTCGAGTAATATCAAGTACATTTTGAATCATATTGATTTAACACCAATTATTACATGTCACTAATGACTTTTGAATCAGTTTCTTAAAGTATCAAAAAAATTTGAATTTGTTTTCTTGGTTTTGAGTATGTTACTTTTCTTTTATACTAAAAAGTCATTTTTAAATACAAAGATAGACTTTCTGTCATACCAGTCAACCGTATTTCAAATTGAGGTTTGGATGATTGCTACACATCACAGAAGAATTATGAATCATTGAAATAATGTATTAATACAATATAAATGTGTTTGATCTGTTTTGAGTATCTGACTTGTGTTTTTTACTAAAATATCACTTTGAACTTAAAACATGAACATTGAGTAATGTCGGACATAATATGTGTCATTTTATGTCATAATTATTCCTATACATAAAAAAGACCAATGAATCATTTTTAAAAATTATCAAGATAACATGAGTGTGTTTTATTAGTTTTTAGTGAGTAAACCATGTTACGAACTAAAATGAAAATTTGAAAATGATAATGAAAATTTTGAGTCATACCAGTAACATCGTTTCTCTGCTAGATGTGATAATGACTTCTATACCTCAGAAAAAAGATATATGAATTGATTTCCTAAATTATCAATATATTTGGAGTCTATTTTTTCTATTTTTAGTGAGTGTCATTTGTTTTAAACTATATTGTCAATTTTTTACTAATAAAAAACACTCTGAATCATACTAATCACATCACATGTCCATTCTATGTGAGACTTATTTTTACACCTTAGGAATAATTTTGAATTTTGTTCCTTAATTTTCAACAAAATCAGAGTGTGTTTTAATTTTTTTCTGTTAGTGACACATATCTTGACTAAAATTTCAATTTTAAACTCATAACAAACACTTTGAGTCATACTTGGAACATTGTTTCTTAGATTAAGGTGTTTTTGATTCATACTCATCAAAAATTACTTTTAGATTATTATCCTAAACTTTTGAAAAAAATCTAAATGTGTTTAATAGTTTTTCATATGTCACTTTTCATTTTTACTAAAATTAATGTCAATTTTAACTAAAAAGACACACGTTGAGTCACACCAATCACATCGTACTTCATATTGAGGTTCAGAGTATTCCAACACATAAAAAATGACTTATGAATAATTTTACAAAAGTATAAAGACAATATTAATTTGTTTTATTAGTTTTGATTATGTCACTTATGTTTTTTACAAAAAATTCATTTTAAACTGGAAACACCAATTTTGAGTAATATCGGTCACATCCTGTGTCAGTTTGATGTGATACTGATTTCTACAAATCAAAAATGACATTGGAATAGTTTTCCTAAATTATAAAGACATTCCATTTTTTCAGTTTTAAATTATTGACGCACATTTTGAACTAAAATGTCAATTTTAAACCGATAATTGACACTTTATGTCATATCAGGAACACAATGTAACATATTGAGGTGCCACTAATTCATACACATTGAAAATGATTTATTGATCATTATACTAAATTATTTAAAAATCCTAATATGTTTTTTTTGAGTATGTCACTTGTGATTTTTACTAAGATTAATGTAAATTTAAAATAAAATGACACACGTTTGTTATACCGATAAAACCATGTGTCAGATTCAGTTGAGGATGATTCATACATATAAAAAATGACATATGGATCATTTTCAAAAATTATCATAATAATATGAATTATTTTACATAGTTTTTTGTATGTGATTCATGTTTTGAACTAAAATTTAAATAATAAACTAAAAACATACAATTTGATTTATACTGAGAACACAATATATAGGATTGAGTTTCAGATGATTTATTATGTGATGTGTGATTTTATTTTATTTTATATATTTGCAAAAGGCCATAAAATTGAGAACAAGTTTGATGTAACTGGAAGAGAAACCCCCATACTACCTGAAACACTTCATGTTTCATGTAGAATGGGGTTTCTTATTCCATAAAAAATGAAACATTTCTCACTTTTATGGATTTTTGTGGATAGTTTAAAGAAAAATATGAATTCCCAAAATATGTATTAAAAAACTAAATATGTTTTCGATAAAAATGATAAGGAAATTAACAAAAAAACCTTAGAGAATATGATTTCAAAATGAACTAAACAAGTAGTAGGAACTCACTATTCCATGATATTTGTTTACATTATTCACCCATTTCCTTGTTTCCATTATCTTAATTAAATCCTCAAAGTCCAATATCACATCAGTATGATCAAATTCTATCAAACCACACCAACTAAAGCACAAGAACCCACATCTATAAGATAACCATTATAATCTTAGTAATACTACAAAGAAATAAATTAATCATAAAAATGAATTAATACATTAATAGAATTTGAATTTCATAAAAATACCACATAGTTTTAGTCATACCATGTACACCATGTATCGTATTGAGGTATGGTTGACTCCTACACATAAAAAAATGACTTCTAGATCGTTTTCGTAATGTATCAAAATAATACAAATGTGTTTCATCAATTTTCAGAATGTCACTTGTCAATTTTACTAAAATGTAATTTTAAACTAAAAACAATCACTTTGAGTCATATTAGTCAGATATTCTGTCATTTTGACATGATATTGATTATAATATGCCAAAAATGAATTTTAAATTAATTTACTAAATTATCAAGCAAATCATACCATTTTTTCTTTGTTTTTAGTCATTAAAACACATTTTGAACTAAAATTTAGATTTTAAAGTGATAATGGCCACATTGAGTCATACTAAGAATACCATATAACATATTGAGTTGTATCTCATTATTACATGTAAAAACATACAAATGGATAATTTTTTCCTATAGTTTTAAAATAATATGAACACATTTTGTTGATTTTAAAAATATCACATTTCTTTTTTTTAATTTCAATTTCAAACACAAACCATAAAATTTTAGTAATACCAGTCATTTCATGTATCATATTTATGTGTGGTCCATTCTTACAAGGTAAAAAATAATTATACACCATTTCCCTAAAATTAAAAACAATTTGATCTTGTTTTCTATATTTTGGATACTTGACAGTTGTGTCAAACTAATGGGTACATTTTTATTAAAAACACATAATTTGGGTCATATTAACCAGATCATGTCTCATATTGATGTGAGTTCTATTAATGCTCCTTAAAACTGAGTAATGTATTATTTTATTATAGTTTAAAAAACTAAGCATGTTTTCTTAGTTTTTACTGTTTGATGTATGCTTTACTGTTAAATGACACTTTTGTATAAACAATAGGCACTTCAAGTCACACAGACCATATAAAGTGTCAAATTGATGTGTGATAAATTCTTACACATGAAAAATAAATTATATACTGTTTCACAAAATTTTGAATACAATCTAAACTCGTTTACTCAGTTTTAACTATTTGATGCATGTTTTTAACTATAATGACACTTTTGTATTTAAAATAGATAATTTGAGTCATATCAACCACATCTAGTGTCATATTGATGGGTGGCCATTTAAAATAGGTGAAAATAGTATTATAGATAATTTTCTTATTATTAAGAAAATATAAGATCATATTCTGTGTTTTGACTATTTGATGTATGTTTAAAACTCAAATAACAGATTTGAGAAAAAACACATAATTCAAGTCATACTAACCATAATGGGTGTTATAATGATGTACGGTCAATTCATATACATGAAAAATGAATTATATATCATATTCATATATTTTAAAAATAATATAAATTCGTTTTCTCGGTTTTGAGCATGTGATGTGAGTTTTAAACCAATGTGTAAGTTCAACAAAATAAGTATAAAAAATGACAAGGAAATTAAATTTAAAACATATATAAAATGGTTATTAAATTAACTAATTAATAAGTATCAAGTGATATATTCCTGATTTATGTATACATTCAAACAACATACATTCTTCCCAATTATTAATAAGAAATTTACTTCCCCCATTATACTTCTCCTTGAGAAACAAATCAAATATAATATATAAAAATTTTGATGTGATTTTTTCACACCCTGGATGCATTTCTAAGGTAATGGTGTTTATAAGATAACAAACATAGTATATAATAACATAAATTTTATATCTATAGACATTTTGAAACCATGTATGTTGGCCACACATCTGAAAAAATATTTACTTATTCTTTTGAGTGTGTATATTTCTATAAATATTCATATTACTTAGAAAATATAGACAAAAAGTTATTGAGAAATATTTTTATTGAAATATTAATTTCATTTAGAAATTATATGTTTTAGGATGCTTGTCTTATGACAGTTTTTGATATCGTCCAAAAAAATTGAATAATAATATCCACAATTATTGTCATTATCTGACTTCAAACACTATAGAAACATTGACCAAAATAATTGGATTGTTTTGAAATAGGTTTTAATAGTTAAATATTTTTATATATAACATAATATATTTCTATTTAATATAGTCCATATGCCTCCTATATTCATTCACTAACTTCATTCCATGATTTATCCAATATTTATTGACCTCCCTGTCATAATAAAATCCTTGTTAAAATAAATAATGAGGCATATAATTTGATGTTAATCTATGAAATATTGATTATAGTAAATTTAAAAATCAAAATTCAAATCATTTTTGGTTGGTTTGATGGATATACATGAATTTTATCCAAAATAAATAAATATTTTGGATATCCGTATTGTTTTTGATCAGCATACGTTGCTTCCTAAAAAAATAATAAATGATTAGATCTCTGAGTTGTATCCTATAACTGTAGGCATTAAAAAGAGTATGTCTTCTATTATTTTATTCTCAAACACATCATTGAGTGTATCTTTCTTATTATTAATTTATTTCGACACCAAATATATTTCATCCATAGAAATAATAATGGGATTCATGAATCCAAACCGTGATTAATAGGGTTTTCCTTTATGTAGTAGTAATATAAATGCCTATAGAAAATATGAATATATATTAACTTTAAAGAAAGTATTTGATAAATTTTTAGATATACATATTATGAAAATGTACCTTATTTATTTATTCAAAACTAAAAAACTTAGCCATTCAAACTTGAGAATCTCATTTATACTCCCCAGACCAACCACTTCTATAATAAATCTTCCGAATATTTCTTCATCACATAGAATTTAAGTGATATATCCATATTTTTATGTGATCTCTTCAAGATATTGTAATGACAATAAATATTTTAATGTAAATGGAAGGGAGAGGTCACTCATTTTTTCTTGGACAATTGACTACATTGTGTTGATCCGACCTTCTGTTTCCCCATCGCTTTATCCATTTGTAATACCATACCTCACATTAAAACTTTTTTCATCAACTATTATAGTGTCTTCAATTTATGATTTTTTAAAATATATACCTCATTTATCATTATAATATTAGATGACCTTGAAATAAATGTTCCAATAGCATCATTGACCGTTTTAATATCATGATCATCAAGTGGAATAAGCATCTCAGTGTTCAGATCTTGTGACACAACAATCCTAACTCTCATTTGATATTTTTGGAATTATTATTATTTTGCATGTCTCTTGGGATATTATAAAGAATACCCCTTACAACAAGGTGGTGTGTGGGTGTTCAAATATTGAAATGACATATAGATTTACCCTGCAAAATTTTAGTAATATAGAGTTATCAAACATGTTTTGATTCACACATATGTAAAAGAGTAATAAAAGAATTATTACCCCATGTAAGGTATGGAGATGAGGGTAATGACTAGCCTCAAGGATAGTGGGGTAATTTGGTTTTTCTTATGATGGTATTTGTTCCAATAATAGTTTTATTTGATCCTTTGTACATATATTAGTCTTCCAAACCAGACTGAACAATAATATATTATAAAAAATATATTTGAACCTAAAATAATCTCATCATATTATATGTTTCTTCATGTGGGTTTTTCTTCTCGAAATATGTTCATGGAGACACTTAAAAACAAAAACCTCTAACACTACCATATTGTTCGTCCTTCTTCAAACCTAATGAATGTTATTTTTCATCTAGTATCGTCACTGATAATTCTTATCTCTAAACTATATAAAAAAATATGAAAAAAGAAATTATTTTTTCATGTATTATTGTTGTTTAGAATTATGAATTACTATCATGTCATACATACACACATATTCCATATTGATTTTGTTTTTTATCAGCTAGTTTACCCTCTATATTTACACAGGCCTCCATCCATAACACATGATGTTGGATAGAAGTGGATTTGTATATTGATTCATCAATATTCATATAAATAAGGAACCATATATTGTTTTATATCACACAAAATATTTATTTCTGATTTAAAATACATAAAAAAATGTCTCTACTAAAGCGTACCCCATATTTTCTTTGTGATACGAGTATATTTGTATTGATGCATGATATTTATTTTCACTACCACATTATTTTCATTAATTATTAATTTTTAATAAAATTGGATAAAATAAATAATTTCAAATAATATATTATCCAATATAAACCACCTGAAATGATTTATCATCATGATGACTAATGAAAGAATTCTGTGTTTTCTAATTTATAATAGGGGCATTAGTAACCGGTGGGAGGGGATTTACTATCCCCTCAACATCCCTAAGATGAAAATTGTTAAAAAGAGTATGGAATCCTCTACAGGCTTTCCTAGTCACAATTAATACATACTTGATATGAAAACCATAAAAAATAAACAAACTCTACAAATAATAATGAAATTAAATCAACATTTTTTATATAATATTTAGTAAAATAAGGAATGTTTATCTTAGTGTTTCCTTTATATCTTCCCAAAGGTTTTTCTTCATTATAAGCTACTCATGGATTCATAAATAAATATCATTCATTATTTTCATCATCTATATTACCCCAACATAAGTAATGATCATTAACTTGTTAGGGTCAACAGATTTTCTACATTGATTCAATCCAACCTATGATTTTATACCCTTACTTATTTCCATGAGAATTTTATTCAACACTTTTATGCAACATCATTATTGTTTTTTCATGATCCAATAATAATTCCGTAGTTTTAGCATCAACCTCCTATTATTTCCTAATATTGGTAACATTTTCATATGTTGAAGACCTCATTTTTATGAGTGGTAAAAATTTTAATTTATATTATGGACCTTCACTTCAACTATACTACACCTTTTTAGTAAGTACGGTTTGGGTTTTTATAAATTTCTAATTTAAATAAAACCTATCGGAATTAACTACACCTTTCAGGCACTTCAAATATTGGTGCTATTACTGGGTTGTAGTGGAGAATACTGATGACTCGAGGATAATTAATTCGGTCAAAGACTACTCATATCCCATTTCTTTTTAGTGATTTTAATTAATTAATAAATTTTGAAGTAATTTTTTTATAATATATTAAGCTTATATAAGTGTTTCATGATGTGCATGATGTATTTATAGGTGACACAATATTATACCTCTATAGTATCAAAATTCATTGAATTTCCAAAGTTATCGACCGTATGGGAGGAAGTGAATTTAAAAGGATGATAAAAGGATAACAAAAATCATAATGATTCATATTCTCAAGACTATGATAAATTCCAACCACCAAAGTGGAACACCACTTACTATTAGCCCAACAACAGATCTTCATGTTATCAAGACTACCTAGGTAATTTCTGGGGTGATAACTACACTCAATAAAACTCCAAAATTCAACAAACTCAAGATCAAAATCTTAAGGAATTTCTATATAGATTTCATTCCCTGGGTGTTGAAGTGATGAAAAATAGGTTGTAAAATAGGGGGCCTAAACATAAAGAGTAGGTGTAATTTACTACTCACATTTCCCAATTAGTTTCAAATTTTAAATTCCACATACCAATACTCTCTAAATCTTATAAATTCATATTTGAAGATGTTGAATGTCAAGTAGTGTAGGAAGTATATCTTTTCAAATGAAATAACCTCAAGACAATTACATTCAATAAGTCCATTTTATACAATAACCTTAGAAGCATAATTCAGATGACAGACTAGCCTCTTTGCCCACACATTAAATTCTAGTGTTGGATAAGAGGATAAATGATCATGAATACCAACTAAGTGATTAGGTAGAATTGATTACTCACATATTTCAAGTTATTTGCAACTTAAATTACTTAGTTTGCAACTTAAACATAAATTCTAATGTAGGGATTGAGTATTATAAAGACATTGATGTGGAAGATCATGTTGTGGATGTTCAAACTATTGAAGAAAGAAATGGAAAAAATAAGGAGGAGGTTATCAAGGATGAATTCGTGGATAATGATGAGATATCTCAAAAAATTGGAAGAATTATAGATAAAGTAAGATGTAAAGGAGGTAAAAAATATATACAATCCAAAGACGTTATTGAGGTAGAAGAAAAGGGAAAATGAAGAATAAATTAAGAAAACATGGGTCATCCTCCCGGAAATTCAAAATATTGAAGAAGAATGGGACTCCCTCATAAAATTTCAATAAAAATGGGAGACATGTACATAATTAATTCAAGAAGAAATTTTAGATGCACAAAATAAGGAAAATAAAGAGGAATAAGTGGTTGTGTAGTTGAACTACAAAATCTGTTCAAATTTTTATTTCTTGTTATTTAGAATACATTTATCCACAAATTGCATCATACTACTTGTCATGAAGAACCAATGGTGGAGGAAGATAAAGATAATCACAAATGTCCAACAAAGCAAGATATGGTTAATTCTAATATAGTTATCTTTGTAACATGTTCTAATTAGCCAAAAATGTTAAAAGGTCGAGCTAAATAACCATAAAAAATACAAGCTACTAGAATGAAACTAAGATTTTACAATGTATTTCTAGAAATTAGATCCATTTTGTTATATTAGTTTTAATAAATATTCTTATGGTTGTCCTCTTTACCCACTTCATCAAAAACATTTAAATTTTATGTAGCATGTACTTTCACAACATGTTTTTTACATTTTAGGTCCCAAGAAGGAAGAAGAAATAAATGATTGAAGAAGTCGAAAACATGAACATTACAGGTCATGTAATCAGATTACACATCATGTACCTATCTTGATAAAACCTAAGATACTCATGTAGAATCAGAAATGGAAGGTGGGTATTGTTTCTAATTATTTATATCTTTCCACCCCTAGTTTTTTCTAGCTCATGATTTCATAAAAATGAATGAATTGAATAAGTTTCATTAAAAAGATGCTTGAATTATTTTTGATGTACTCACTGATCTGAGAGACATCAGAATCAAGGAGAAGTATTTTGAAATGTTGGAAAATTTGACATATGATTCCCATAAATAAAAAGATAAAAATGGAAATTTTAAGTCACCTGCTTAATTTAATTTTTATTTTTTTAAATGATTTATAATATGATTTATTTTCATGATGTTGATTCATTGAAGCCTAAATTGAGTAATCTGATTATTTATTCTCATTCCATGACCTGATTGACTCATATTATGTTCCCAATCTCAAAAGGATTCTAGACCAAATATTATAGGGTCCCAACCTTATTACATTACATAATCTTAAATTTTAGTCAAAAAATTATTTCATTTCAAATTGAGGATCATTTAAATTTTAGATATTTCGAGAATTTTTACATAATACATTCATAAAATTTCACATTTATACATAGTAAATACAATAAAAATAGTATTCATTTCGACAAAAATATAAAACTTTTCAAATAAAACATGATTTCTTTGAAAAATTTTCATAAAATTTAACAGAGCTTCCTTTTTTTTAATTAGAAAACCTTATTGCCTATGAAAATCATTAAAAAGTTAAGATACAAAAAAAATATCAGTAGGGAATATAAAAATAATGAAATGAAACATTAGTCCATGAATACTTTTAATGTATGATATCATTTTCAAAAAGACATAATTGTCACCCATATAAACTGACTATATAAAACATGAAAATTCCATGAGATTCCCATACCAAATATATATCATAAAAATAAATATAAAGGTATACTTTGGAATTACATACATAATCTTGTAACTCTCTTGGATACATTATAATTTGCAACCCTCACGACTACCTTGAAATTTGTTTAACCATCGTAGTTACACTTGGAGTAACCATATAGCTGACCTACAACTTAAACATACCATTGAATTGGATAGATATATAGGTCCCACCCTTCATCATAAAAAATTCAAAATAATCAAAACATAATCATACAACATGAGTAATTTCATAAAAACATTACTTTTTAATTTTTAAAAAATAATTTTAAAAGATGATTTTAAAAGAGAAACCCCTTACAAATATCATATAATTGATGTGAGACTTAATAGAGTAGAAATAATTTGTACATTAACTATAAATAAACATAGTTAAACCTAATATAATCAGTATTCAGGACAAAAAAAATTTATTACCACATTGTTTCCTCTAGAATTGGGGATGACCTCGTTGATTGAAGGTTCAAACATTCCAATCGGTTTCAAATGGGTTTGTTTGTCAAAACGGAAACATCAAATGATTCCATATCAATTTGGACCTACATTCCAAAGGTAGGCGCTCATTAGTTGTGCAATGAAGAGGCATAGGAATTTGCATTGGTCGAGAGGATAAGAGGTCGGACTCATCACAACTTTTTGACGGGAATTATTGTCTACTCTGGGACTCTCTTTATTGAAATAAGTTATGTTCGTGAATCCTTATTACATCACTAAGTATAAAATGATCTTTCCTTTAGATCTGACAATCAATGATTGATATGTAGGAGATTTATAGAATCTGTTATATGTATTCGAGGTTCTTTATTGATAGAGAATAATCATTATTTGTTAGAGATTCTTAGTCAATGGTATCCTTCAATACATAAAAGACTCTTTGTCATTCTGATGACCATAATGGTTTTAAATCCACTTAGTGGGGCACTTTAAGTTTATTTTCATTCAGAATGAAATGGGTTATTTCTGAGTTGGGATCATACCCGCATATGGGCTACCTATGTATCCTTTGTTTTGGAAAAGGCATCAGAACCCACGTAGTTTGTGTAAGGGAGTATGATGTTTATGTATGACTAATGTCTCAAATAAAGGTTTCATAATTACTTTTTCACTCTAAGCTCACGTGAGTCATGCCCGGTGTGATAAACAAGAGTTATTGGTAAAACCATACAATTGTGTCGTCATAAGAAATGATATTGGACATAGGTATATATGAATTCCCAAATAAGTGAAGATTATGTTTCACTTCAGGGAATAAACCAAGGAACAAGGTCCATAAAGTTATATGTACTTTATGGAGATTTTGATACTCAAACTTGGGGCTTACTCCTAAGGAAGATGCCCAAATTAGGAGGGCACTTATGATTGGGTTTTACTCTTGAGAAGGAAGCCCAGATCAAAAGTAAATTAAGACTGGTTAAGAGAAACTAAAACTGGGGCTTACTCCTGAGAAGGAGGACGAGGTGAAAGGGATTTAAAAAATTAAGGGACTTGGGGCTTACTCCTAAAGAGGATGCCCATATTTGAGAGTGGGTCTTACTTCTGAAAAGGAAACCCAAGTTAAGGGAATTATGGTTGGGGCTTACTACTGAGGAGGATGCCCAAATTTTGGAAATTATGACTGGGGCTTACTCCTAATTAGTATGCCCAGGTTAGGGGACTTAGACTAGGACTTAACCCTGAAAAGGAGGCCCATATTTGTAGACATTGATACCGGGGCTTACCCCTAAAAAGGAAACCCAGGTGAAGGGAATTAAGGTTGGGGATTACTTTTGAGGAGGATGCCCAAATTTGGGAACTTTTTGACTGGGGTTTACTCCTAAAAAAGGAAGCCCAGATTTGGAAAATTATGACTGGGGCTTACTCCTGAGGAGGATGCCCAGTTTAGGGGACTTGTGATTTGGTTTTACTCTTGATAAGGGAGCCCAAATCAAAAGAACATGGACCGAGGCTTACTCCAAAAAAGGAGGCCCATGTTAAGGATACTCTCATTTTAAAGGATGTTGTTGAAATGAATGAAATCTCTGACCTTAGTGACATAAAGATATGTAAATCACTAGGTTTTAATAGATATTCCACATAATTCCTTTTAGATTAGGAATCCATGATGGAAATCATGCCATAGATAGATTTGGAGAGAGTTATGAAAGCTTAATCTTGAGGAGGATAGGTGGATACACATAGGAGAGGTGAAATAGGCAGGAGAGGCACCCAAAAAGAAGGTTGTGTGCAAGTCCTGCATGGGCGCGCAAGTACTGCATGGGCGCGCAAGTCCTGGTCACATAGGTGTACCCGCATGGCACATGGGTACATGCGCGATGGTCAATCATTAGGGTAGAACTTGGGTGAGACTTGATTCAAGCCTTTAAAACTACCCCTAGTGACTTCTAGAAGAGAGGCGCAGAAGTTATGTTGAAGGGGAAAGGCGGCATGCAAGTGTGGCCATTTCCCTTAAGGGCTGGCCACCTAGGCGTGCAAGTGTTGATGAGTTTCAAAACTTTGGCCTCCCCCATATTCATATCTTTTGTCCTAGGTAAGAAATTACCTTAGAAGTGTTCGAAAGATTTGGGAATCGAATAGTGTTCCAGGAGCTCAAATCTTAGGTTTTGGAATTTTCCGTATAAAATGGGGGGACCACAGGGGGTATTTATAGGCTGGAGAAGACCCTGGGAAAATTTCAAATAAGGTGTGCAAGTCACATGCGCGACCAATGGGCAGCGTACCGGTATACTTTCATAGCCTTAGTGGAGCGTGCGCGACCCAAGTGCATTTGAATCTTGGTTCATGCCTTTGTCAATTTTTTATGTTTCTACAAAGGATGAATCACTTTGGGTTCAAGGTATTTCCCTTTACATTCCTTTTGACTCTGTGACAGAAAGGAGTGTCAACAAAAGTCCCCCCTAAAATTTGGATCTGAAAGAAATGAGGATGTGACTCTGAGGAAAAAAAGAAAAATAGAGAACCTGCAGCGTGTAAGTGTTGAGCGTGAAAATTGTGGCACGCAAGTGTTGAGACGTGCAGGGATCAGTGCTCAAGGGTGTAGCATGGCCTATATATATGCGGCCATTTCTCACAAAAAGCACCGAGTTTCGGAATTTCGAGCTCTCATGGCGCATGTTGTCTTCACCGCAGAGGTTGCTCTGTTTTCTACTATTTCTTCACAGTCGCACTACTGTCAAGGTATTTGGACTTGTGCGGTGTACCTGCATGCCAAAAACTTGTGCGACACATCCATACTTGCGCGACAAATTTAGACTTGCGCGCCTTAATGCCTTTGCAATTTTTTCGAATTTCTTCACAAATTTTATAAAAAATCAACCCATTTAAGATTTAATTTATTCAAATTTTGTGCAGATTCAATGGCCCCCAAGAGAATAGAAATGGTTGATGAACTGGCTAGCAAACAGATAGATGATATGATGAGAATCATTGGCCATGATTACTATGCCGTCTGCAACTGCACTCTCTCGGATTTGGCCATGTTCCGGAAGAAGTATCATCTTGAGTTACCAGAAAGAATCTATCTTCCTTTGTATGGATACATTCATCTTCGAGAAGTTACCATTCCAGAGGCAAAGAACTATTTTCCTGAGATGCAGCTGCACTGCTAATCGTCTATTTCGGTTATGTTGTGCGTTAAGAGCAACAAAAATAGTGTTAACTTTTAAAATTTTCCTCCTTGTCATTTACTTGTAGATATGAAAATGGAAAACCCATGGGCTGAAATGTTTTCTGCTATAGCTTGGTGGAGAGAAGACAACCATGGAATTAGAGAAATATCTGAATAGAGTATTCTCTCTAAATGGTTCTTTAATTCCAATTCTCCATTCTCAAATCCATGAATCCATATTCGAAGTCTCTTGGACATAAACCGAATCACTGTTTGATCAGTAGAAAATTTTCTCAAACCGCACTCAAGAACATACATTTACAATTGTTCCAAGAAGAGCTGGTATCACTGCATCTCTTATTGTATCTAGTTGAATGAATAAATTCTAAGTGGTTGTTGATGAAGCTCAGGATGGATTAAATCAAATGAATTGTTTTGTTTAAAGCTTCTTGTAATTTTTTAAAAATAGAAGAGAATCAAGTATGTGGATGTCCTTCTAATTCTTGTGCATCAAATGGAAAAATGCTTTCCTTTTCAATCATCTGTGCACGCATTTTCCTTTGAAACATGCTTTATATTTTTAACTAAGCCAATGGGCCCCATAAGCATAATTTTAATTTTACTAGGATTATTATTAATCACCCTACAAACATTGAATATTTTAATTGCTCAAAATTAACTAAATCATACGAAGATGTTTGTTTAGTGAGTTGGGACTTGACTTTTATTCATATTTCCGTTGTCTTTTATGGGCAGTTTAATGTCATGCACATCGGATTTAAAAAGGCCAATGTTTAAGGTCGAAATAGCTTTGACCGAATGGGTTAAAATTGACTCAATTACTTGAAAAATTATCTGAAAAAATATTACCACACTCAATTATGCAGGAAACCATGTAAACTATGACTTAAGAAATTTTAAATATGAGGAATGATATGAAGAAGGCCTAAAAGACATTAGAAGAATTAGTTCCCAAGAATGAAGTTACCATTATTTAACAAACCCGTTAGGGGGATGAATTATGCAGGGCCGCCTAAGGGAATTGGATGCATAGTCAAATAATAGTATCTTTTGGCTGAAAAGTCTGTTATGTAGACTGTTTATGCATGGCTGCCTAAGGGCACTTACTGCTTATTCGGGCAAAAAAACTCTCAGAAATTTACCTTTCTCCTGTTAAAAAGCCAGTGGAAGTTTATGGAGATTCAAATTTTCCAAAGCATAGAGTTTGTTGTATAGAGATAGGTACTTGAATATGGAAAAGATATTTCCAAGAAAGATCATCTAAGAACTTGATGAATGTCACTCCTATGAAGTTCTGACCCAAATGTAGGGAAGGGAATTATAAACCATAGACTTGAATACTTTCAGATCCGGAAAAAGAACACGAGACAAATATGTTAAGGAAGGCTATTTTTTGCAGATCCTTACATATTTTTGATAAGACCAATAAGGACAAAAGAGGTTTTCTTCCCAATAATAAAGTTACCATTATCTGAAAAACCCGTTAGGGGGTTGAATTATGCAGGGCCAGCTAAGGGAATTGGCTGCATAGTCAAATAATAGTATCTTTTGGCTAAGAAGTCTGTTATGTAGACTATTTATGCAAGGCCTCCTAAGGGCATGTGTTGCATAGTCAGGCAAAAGAACTCTCAAGATTTTGACATTTTGGTGACCAGAAGTCAAAAAGAGGGTTATGAAGATCTAGATGTATTTAATACTAGTATTATGACACATAAAAATGGGTATTTTCCACTGTATGTAGAGATATATAGATCAATGCTAACCATAATCATGTTGTGGCTGGGTCCTGAATTGAAATTTTAGACTTCACTGCGTATCCCATAAGGATGGCAATCAAGCCATACGTAGTTCTTGAAATATAGTTTAACTTCATGCGGGATGAAATTATGGAAAATCTCTATTTAGGGTCACAGAAATTGGACCATTATAATGAATATATAGTGTGTGTTTTCATAGGTACTTTTCAGATAAGGGACTGAATGTAAAATTTGGGGTTAGGCGCAATAACTTAAGGGTGGATTCGAGGGACACTCGAACATTCCTACGTATCCCATAAGGATGGGAATCAATCCCACGTAGTTCTAGAAATACCCTCTGTATGGATTTGGTTTGTACATTTGAAGGGTGAGTAGTGGACTTTAGTGCAATGATGGTTTAACCCAAGATAAAATGTTCAGGTATTTCCATGTATGCACATAGTCTTTGTAATATAAAGTGATTGAAAATCAATGTAAATAATGATTTCCTCTCAGGTGAGGGTATCAAAGAATTTTGTAGTTTAGTGTCATACAAGACAAAAGGTGTTGTACAATTTAACATCATGTAGCAAGGACAAAGGTAAACCAATGTGAATAGATTGGTTTTGGGCTTGAACCTCGGGAGGCTGCCTACGTACCCAGCCTAGAAGGAAAGGATCAAAGTATGTGTAGTTCAATTTTAAGAATGAATTAGTGATAAAGTTGTTCTCAGAGACAACGACATAAAAATGATGTTGGGACTTATGCATGGTTAGTGTCCCAGAGGGGGTGTTATGGTTGATGTTTTCTCTAAGCTCACATGAGTCATACTCTGTGTGAGAAACAAGAGGTAGCAACAACCTTAACAATGCACAGTTTAATGTCATGTAAGACATATGAAGGGAATATGCAGTTTAAAGTCTTGCAGTTACGACTATTGGTGTTGTACAATTTAGTGTCATGTAGCAGGGAGAAAATACTGATTAATATCATGGAGGACGTATTAAGGAATTTCTGTACAGTTTAGCGTCATGTAGTTAGGACGATGGGAACAATATAGTTTAATGTCATGTTGGAAAAAAAGGGGGACTGTGCAGTTTAATGTTATGCAGTAAGGGCAAAAGAGGACACAGTTTGACATCATGTTGGATGAATTAGATACTTTTTCGAAGTTTAACTTCATGTTGGACAAAAAAGGGACGATATAGTTTAGCGTCTTGTTGGACGATGGTGCGAATAGTTTAAAGTCATATGCATGGAACATTGTTTTATAGTTTAACATCGTATAGGACGATGAAAGGGACATAGTTTAACGTCATGTTGGACCAAAGTATGAATAGTTTAAGGTCATATGCATGGAACATAGATGATGATGTAGTTTAACGTCTTGCTGGATGAGAGAAATGCCAATAGTTTAAGGTCGACGGCATGGACCATTGGTTATGCAGTTTAACGTCATGCTAGATGTAAGGGACTTATGTACAGATTAGCGTCATGTAGTTAGGATGCCACATTTTAACGTCATGTTAGACATAAGTTCCAATAGTTTAAATTCATATGCATGGACGCTAGATGGTGCAGTTTAACGTCTTGTGGGAAAAAATTCATACAATTAGTTTAATGTCATATGCATGGACCGTTGATGTATTTTATGTTTATACAAAATATTTCATCATAAATATGGCATTGGTTGGAGTAGTGATGAGGCCTCCACCCGATGAGATTAAATAATATGATCCATTTGAATATACCTTATGTATTGAGTAAGATCCTTCACATTTTGGCTCAAGCATGGGAGGTTTCTTTCCTGGTATCATTGGAGTTCTGAGAACTAATACCAATTATCCCTGAATTAATGAATGAAGATGAACTTGTTTGTTGAAAGCTCATGCTATTCGATTATGATAAACTTCCAAGTGGTGCAGGGTGCACATTCTTTTATCATCTAACCATTACTATTCATCCAATTGCTTTTGATATTGTTCATCTGTAGATGACTAATCACAAATGGCTACTCTGAGCGAGGGTAGTTGAACCTAAATTGGAAAAACTACTTCTCTTCCATATACCAATGAATATGGAGTTGACCGCATTGCAGTGCGGGTGGTGGTTCGATAAGCCCATAAAGCATGAAATATTATATCAGCACATGACTTCTTATCATTATCCCCCATATTTTGTAGTATATTTTATAGAGTCTTGTAAAAATATTCTATCTGGCCATTGGCCACTGCATGATACCGAGATGAATGGTTGGATGTGATGTTGTATTCTTGATACAACTTCCTCACCTTAGATGAACAGAATTTGGTGCCATTTTCTGTCAATATGGTATGAGGGACACCAAATCTGGTAATTATGTTAGACATGATGAAGCTAACAATGCATTTAGAACTGACTTCTTTGAAGGGTATTGCCTCTGCCCATTTGGAAAAGAAGTTATTAGCTGTTAGAATGTTCTTAAAATTCTTGGATGTAGCCAAACGATAAGGTCCCACTACATCCATTCCTCATGTGGAAAATGGCCACGCGTATTTACCTGTATGAAGCAACTATGGGGGTTGATGAATGAAGTTGGAATGTACTTGAAAAAAATGACCTTTCATTGTGAAATCAACACAATATTATATCATTGAAGGCCAAAAGTATCCAAGCCATCAAATTTGATCAGATAGTCTGTGTCCAGACTGGTGGGAACCATCGAATCCTACATAAACTTCTTTCATGACAGTCATTGCCTCTTCACAATCAATACATCTGAAGAGAACTCCATCAAAAACACGCATGTAGAGAATTTTCTCTAGGTGATCTAGGCTATCAAGAAGAGGGAAGTAGACCATACATCTCTGGACTTGTTCTTTTCTGGCTCAATCAGGTGGAAGTGTTCCATTTTGAAGGTATTCCCTGATACGTGTCATCGATTTTGTAGTATGACCATATGGTTAAGAGATGGTACTAGTTTCATTGATTTCCTCTGTTCCGATTTGAACCTAGGGTGAAATTGTATGACGGTGGGAAATACAGATGGTTGTCTCATCCCAGTTTAGATCTTCCAGAGCTATGGCTATATTAGCCAGTGCATCAGCTTGGGAATTTTGTGATCTTTGGACATAAGAAAATATCGGTTCCGAAGGATACTCCACCATTAACTCTCTAACGTAATCATACAAATGGATTACTTCTTATTTTCTGATTGGTAATCCCCATTGGCTTGTTTGATTACCAGGTCCGAATCACCTTTCACCATTAAGTTACTCACTTATGCTTGTAGCGCCAACTCCAATACTACAATAAGCGTTTGGTATTCTGCTTCATTATTTGTACTGCCTCCCAATAATGATAAGAAATAAGGTAACACTGCCTCTTTTGGAGAAATGAGTATAACTCCTAACCCAACTTTGATGAACAAGGATCTTCCATTTTCCTCCCTGTTGGACGTCTGGAAGCACCATCAAAGTACATATCCCATGTTTAAAGACTATCTTGAATATAGAATACTTCCTTATCAGGGAGTTCAATATCTGAAGATGTGTCTTCTACTGAAGGATGTTCAACAAGGAAATCAGCCATAGCTTGGCCCTTTATTGACTTTCGAGACACATATTGAAAATCAAATTGCTGTAAAATAACTACCCATCTTGTCAGGCGTCCTATAAGCATTGAATGACTAAAGATGAATTTGAGCGGGTTATTTCGAGATACCAATTGGAAATCATGATGTTGCAGGTAGTTTCTCAACTTCTGAACTGCAAATATTAATTCTAGGCAGCACTTCTCAATATGTGAATATCGGGTTTCGGCTTCAAGCATAGTCTGACTGAGATAGTAGAGGCTGTTTTTTTTTCAGCATCATTCTTCTGGGCATGAATGGCACCCAATGATCGTTCTAAGGCTGTCACATAGAGGATAAGTGGTATTCCTTAAATATGTGGCATTAACACCGGTGGACTCAAGAGATACCTATTGAGATTATCGAATTCTTCTTGACATTCCTCAGTCTACTCATAAGTAACTCCCTTCTTCATTAATTTGGTGAAGGGTAAACTTTTTCCTACCAAACTGGCAATGAAATGCCGAATATATTCTATGTTTCCTTGAATTACTCTCAATTATTTCAAATTTTGAGGAGGTGACATACCATGGATTGACTTTTTCTTCTCAGGATCGACTTCAATACCACGATGGTGTACAACAAAGCCGAGAAATTTCCCTGAGGTTACCCCAAAAGAACATTTTTAGGGGTTCATCTTCAAATTATGTTGCCGATGTTTTTGGAATATGATTTACAAATCATCCAAGTGATTAGAACATTGTTTGGATTTAACCACCAAATCGTCCACATAACATTCAATAAACTTCTCTAAAAAGGTTTTGAAGATACGGGGCATGGCACGCGGATATGTTGTGCCGACATTCTTTAGGACAAAGGGAATTTCCCGATAGTAAAACACATCCTAACAGGCACTGAAGTCTATATATTTTTCATATTCTAGAGCCATTTAGATTTGATTATATCCGGAATATCCATCCCTAAAGGAAAGTGCTTCATAGCCAGTTGTTGCATCAATTAAGAGTTCTATAATTAGTAATAGAAAATCATCTTAAGGACAATGCCGATTAAGATCTCTGAAATCAATGAAAAATCTAATTTTCCCATTATTCATTTTCACTGGGACATTATTAGACAACCAATTGTGATATTGAACTTCTCTGAAAAAGTTAGTTTTGATATGCTTATCCACTTCAGCCTCAATTTTGGAAGCATAGGTTGGGTGTGTTCTTCTAGCGGCCTGTTTCAATTCTTGATGTTCTACTGGAAAACCTAAATATTGAGTGGCAACATCAGGATCAAGCCCTAGAATCTCTGTATAGTTCCAAGAAAATATATCTCGATTTTTCTTTAGAAAGGAAATATACATCTCTTTCTCTTCAAGAGTCATGGCCACAGTAATTAAAGTGGGTAGTGGATCTCTTTTTGTACCCAGATTTATTTCTCTAAGTTCATCCATAGTGGTAGAGATACCCACTTCAAATACTGGTGGAGAATCCCAGAGATCTTCCTCTTCTTCTTCAACATGTTTTATTTCTTCTTTTTCTAATTGCATAGTAGATGATGAAGCATAATTTTCAAGATCAAAAGAGATGTTAAAATTTTCACATCTTGAAGAAGAAGCATCCATTTATGACCTGGTTGATGATGAAGGGTCTTCTTCGAGTAATAAAGACAAGATTATGGATTGATAATCAACATCATCGTTTACCTATGAAATTTCTATAACTTTCTCTGGCCTGATTGGTGAAGTATATACTTGTTGGATTTCAGCAGATGAAATGGAGAAATCTCCATTTGAGATTTCATCATTTCTTGGTGGATCACCTCATTCTACCATGTTGTCTAGATTGATTTCCATAATTGATATTATGTATTTTTTCATAAGAGTATTTTGATTTGAGTCTATCCAGTCAATTTGAATGATAGGAAATACATAATCTGTGCTCACATGTGCAAATGGGTTTAATGGAATCTTTCCCAAACCATATGGAGCTTTAAAATTGGTAATCTCCTTTGTTGTGGATTCCTCCTTTCCCTTCATGTGATAAAATTCCGCCTCAATGTATTGATATTCACATGTCTTTGACGGCGATTTATCACCATGAAATGTCCAAATTTGACCATCGAATGAATATTTGAGACATTGATGGTATGATGAAGGGATAGTTGTATGTTGATGTAGCCAGGGTCTACCAACAAAGATGTTGAAGGCTGAGTCTTGATCAAAAACCATGAAATCAGAATTGGATACAAGATCTCCAAACTGAGTTCTAAATGTAATCTCGCCCAGTGGTTCTTGCTCATTTTTATCATATCCTTGTAACACAAAATTAGAAGGAGATAAATCAGATTCTGTGAGGCCCAATCGACGAAGTGTACGAATGGGGATGAGGATGACTCCTGAACCATTATCAATGAAAACTCTTCAGACGTCTACACCATTGACCTTTCCAGATAAGTGCGATTGTCTAATATTTCCATGCATGACATCATCTTCATATTCGTCTGTGAAAGATATCATTGAATGGCATTCTGCATGATTATTCTCTTCATGGTAGACTTTAGCTGCAACAATTTCTTTCTCAAAACTCCTGAGGACTCGACCAAGCCACGATGAGTGCCTCTCGAAGATCCTTTGATAAATTCAAAGCATCCAAAATTGATAACTTGGCTGGTATTTGGGCCAATTGTTTCAATACATCATACTTTTGATCCAAAGTGCTACGTTTCCCAAAGAAAACATGTGGTTTCGTAGGTACCTTAGAAGTTGATTCTTTGAAAGTCGAGGCATATTTTACCGGGATAGAAGATGGTAATACTCCTGGATTTGGAGGATTAGACCTATTAGGTCCATTTACTTGCAGAGAGGAAGAAGATGGAACCTTCAACTGATCTTCCAGAATAATTGTGTCGGGAGAGAGTCTGCCTTTTGTACAAGAACTTGATTGTTCTTAACGAGCTCATTAAAGGGCTCTACTAGGAGTTTCGGCCACATACATAGTTCTAGCAAGTGTAGAATTGTAATAGTGGCCTCTGAAAGATCCAAGTCTTCCCCTGTATCCTGAGCCTCTGGAACTTCCTCTGATTCATCTGTTTGATACAAGGAACCCGAGCTCATCAAAATCGAAACTGTGACTGGAATACAGATCTGTTAATTGAATCATATTAACAGAACTGAAGATCAAATATTCATTCAATGAAGACTCTTCCTAATTAGCCTGTTTAGGCTCTACCATTTGGTGGGGTGGTTCTCGTGGCTTCAAAGTAGATGGCATAAAATCTTCCAGAGTCAATGTCAACTTGGGATTTGACACAAACTCATCTTCTTCTAATTCTTCTTCTTTCATTGAATTATGCCATTTCTTTGAAGATTTTTACTCTGATGAAGTGGTTTTTTCTACGGAATTCATGGTAGAAGACACAATTGGTTTCTTCTATTGTGTTCTCAAAATAGCATGAGTTCGGTTGATCGTTTTTCTGACCATCCAATCATCATATTTTTATGAGTTTCTGTTCTGGACTTCTTGCCACTCATCATCCTCCTCTTCATCTGTAGCATTAACACATGCTACCTGAGATAAAGAATCATTCAGTTTGACTTGTACCCAGTCAACCATTTTTTGCAGGAGGTCCTTGAAGACAAAACACTCCTGAATGGGATGCCCCACATCTGATGAAATGGAAAATAGTTGGGATGGTCTTCATATCCTTCCTTGTTTGGCCTCATGGGCCTTCTCAATTGAACCAAATTAATTTACAGAGCCTAAATGAAATAACCAGGAACGTGTTCATTTTAGAAAGTGTAAACTTTGTGCTATAGATCCTCAAAGTGTTTCCATAATTGATCTTCTTTATCATCTTGATGAAACAGACATTGTTTTTGGAGCTCAATAGGTGGAGCCCTTCGAGAAGATGAAGGTTTTGATGTAGAAGAAGGTACAAGTAATTTTTTAAGCATAACTGTAGTAGTCTCTGCTTTACCCATTCTCCTTCCTGGAGCTGATGGAGTTACACGAGCTTTATCCTTAGTCTTTATAGGAGAATCTTCAATATGTTGAACGATTGAAGTAAGGTCTCAAAACCCTCGTGTGTATTTTAAAGGGATCAATGGTGTGTGCAACTCATCACGTAAATTTTCCACATAGATTGGAAAAAATTCCTCTAGAGGGAGTGCTAAGATTAGAGAAAATGTTAATCCCTTTCAGTGAGAAATGAAATCTGAGACCCTTTCATTCTCCCTTTTCTTACAGTTTGTATAATAAAAAACGGTTGTCTTTGGAAATGTTGAGCTGAACTGAAGAAGGAATTTTTGGCGAAGATCCTCCCATCCATTAATTGACTGGGATTGCAAGCTTGTGTACCAGGCAAAATCAGGTCTTTGTATTGACTGTACAAAACACCTGAGCTTAACTGGTTATTTTTGCTAAAGGGTTCCCATTATAGAATGATAATGAGAAACAAGATGTGTTAAGTGTTTCTTTGGGTCTCCCGAACCATTAAATATTGGGAATGTGGTACTTGAAAAATTTTATGGGGGAGGAATTGTATCAACCCATTCAGGGTAAGCTCTCTTTTCTGGTTGAATTTTATCGCTTTTTTCCTTCCATCGCTTCCAACCGAGCAGTTAATGACTCAATAGTAGTTATTAAATTTTGAGAAACATCTGGTTGCACTTGGACATGAACAGGTGCAATGAATGGAGCTGGTACAGATGTGGTGGCAGGTGCTGCAACTGATGGTATCACCACCAATTGTTGTTGCACTTGACCCATAGGATTAGACATGTGAGGGTGTACTGATAGAGGAGGATATTCTTGATCCATCTCAGAATCCACAACAAATTCCCTTGGCTGACTTACTCCAGCACGCTTAGGAGGAAAACTACCTTGAAGTAGTTCTGCATTCATCCTCCTCAATTCCCTCAATTCTTCCTCTTTTTGTGAAAATATTTTCTCTACTGAGAGCGATTGGCCTTATCCAAAGGAGGGTTTTGTAGCCTGATTCTTTTCCTTCCCCTTATTGGACACCTTTCAGAGAGGGGGAAGTGGGTTACTTGAAGGATTACACAGTTTCTGAGTAATCCTTGGATTTTGTGTATGCACACCTTCTACATTTGTGTCTATGCATACAACTTCTTGAGCATGAAACACTTCATTTGATCCCTCCGAGTGATCCTCATCTGGTGGATCAGCAACTATGGAATTGATGACATTGATTGATGCATAACTCATTGCATCCCTTCTATCGGCATTTCTTTGATATTGTATGTTTCCATGTCCTTGACGAGACATTTCCTTTTGTTGATTCGATCCCTCGGAAACGTCTTGATGAACCATAATTTGGAGGGAATCTCCAGATAATTTGTCTCTTCGTTCCGCTTGAGGATTCTTCCCCAATCGAGAGAAGACTGAATTTCTCTAAGAGAGGTTTTGAGGATTTGAATAAGACCACAGTCCGGTGGATTGGGTTTTTTCCTGCTCAAACTCCTTGAATCCTATTTGTTGATTCTGAGGGTTGGGTTAAAAGAGTCCCTATTCTGGCAAGCTGGGGTGGTTCTTGACATGTTATATCTGAGACTTTCTTGAAATATTTCCTGATGTGTGGACTTTAGTCCGAAATTTAGGTGGATGCATCAACCTGCATCCACTTTTATTACCCGGCTCAAAAGGTTGTGGGATGATTTCTGACACTTTTGTCACTTGATGATGTGCTTTCTCCAAATGAGAGGCAAGTTCAATATTCTCATTTTCTTGATGTTGGATTAATCCAAAAGCTTGTTCTCTGTATTATTGATTTTGAGAGGAACTAGTTGAGGTCTGTTCTTGGGAACGTTTTTGATTACAAACAAAACCCATTGACTATGTCCGGCCATGGTAAATAATATTGCATGAGAACATTTTCGGAAGGCTTTGCTGACTAGAGAGTACATTGAAATGTAGTTCTCCATGAACCCCCCATCCCCTGATATGAATACCAGATGGGTCATTTGCAATTAACTGGCGCAATCTTCTTAGTGCGCTAAGGCATGATCGTTGAAGGGCTCTCTACTATTTTTTAGCCTTCGGATATCGAGAAACTGAGAGAGATGACATATCAATTTGGCGTTGTAACCCATCTATTATATTGACATGATTTTCATATTCATCATAAGATATTATTTTCTTTTTCAACTGACATTGATTTTTCCATATGTTGAGACAAATATCATGAATTCTATATTATGTCAACATTTCTGGAATGTCAAACTGAGAATCATCCAAAGGCCAAAACATAACTGGCACTTCACCATTCTCCAATTGTTTTCTCATATTCAGTACTTATTCTTTATCATTCAATCAAGATTATTCTACCTGATTAGACTAGATCTAGTGATTCCTTACTACTTCATCATATTCAACAAGATTGGTAGAGAATTTACTGATTAAACTAGAAGATGAACGACCCCTGGGTGGTTCGAAGAATGACCTACACCCCAGGATATATTCTGATTGAGAAATTGTATCACCTGATAATGGTAAATCATCAGACATTAATGGATTCACATTTGCAAGTGCCTCAAGATAAGAGGGATTTTTCATCACTACATTGTCTATTGGAGAATTCTCTATGCAATGTGAATCACTACTACGGAGAGTAATTTCGCCTCTAAATTCATCATCATGGGGAGGAACACCATGGTGGGTTACAACAAAAAATAATCCTTTTTCTCCTTGATCTTCTAGCCACACAGAGGTTTCTTGTGGCTCTCATCTAAAGTTGAAACTTCGAGATCGACCGAATCGTCATGAAGCAATCATTCATGAGGATGTATCTGATACAGACCTTCAAAATTAATTTTCCCACTATTGGGAACTGAGGGAGTATAATCTTGAGTTGGAAAAGATAATTTTCTGAGTGCATCAAGAACTCCAACAACAAGAAAGGCCCTATTACAGATTGGCCCTTGATTTCTTGAATGTGCTAGGCGAGTCTTCTTTTTAGATGCCTTCTAACTTGCTTTAGGAACCACTTTTTGATGAAAGTGGTCATTATGGGAAGGTGTGTATACCTTCTCAGAAGAAATGGTCAGGTTAGGCTGATTGTCTCCACTCAAATCAGGTGTATGTTCCTGACTTAGCTGTCTGTATGATATGGGGAAGTACGCCCCACAACCCTCTTGGACTTGAACAAATATGTGTGTCTGTTACGGAGTGAACTGTTGATGTGTCACTCCACTGGTAGGGATAGATTTAGGTGTCTTTCCCTGATATTCTGCTGAAGCTATTATAATATCCTGACAGGCATCCAAAATATGACCAGGGATTTGATTCTGCACTTTCACCATTGACAGAATGTGATTGGTGACTTTAGCGGCCAGAACCGGGATATACGTCCATTCCGTGCCTGGAGTAGGTGTATGTTCCTGCTCCTGTACTCATTTTCCTGTTATTAAATTCTGACAGTACTCATGTGTTTGGGGCAGAGAGTTGAGTCTTCCTCCTATTTGCCACCAGAGCTTTTCGACTTACATATCCAAATGCTACCAAATGTGACTGTTGGTAGGATTGATCAATACTAGTAGGTGTATGTGCCTGCTGATTGCACTCTACCAAATGTGATTGATGAGATTCCTTTAATACTGACAGACAAGGCTTTTGGAAATATTCATAAGTGTAAGTAGGTGTATGTACCTGTTTACCAGTTGTCAAAACATTGGGTTTGCGGGCTCTGTAGCATGTAGTCAGATGAGGCTGCTGACTAGATGATGATTTATAAACAGGTGTATGTTCCTGTCTATAGTACTCCCCTGGAATTTTTTGGCGGGATTGGCGTGCGGCTGCCAGACAAGTCTGCTGGACAACAAGATTAAAACAGACAGGTGTGTGTGCTCGCTCATTTCTTGCCAGCAAGTTATGTTGGTGGACTACTCCAGAAACGACAGAGATAAGAACCTGCTCACAGTTAACCGGTTGTGGCCTCTAGTGGTTTGTATTTCCTGATGGGTTTCGAAAAACATGAGCTAAATTCCTGGAGACGACACCCTCATCATGTTGAGGACTCACCGCCACATGAGTCTTCTGGCGATTATTGGTGGGAGCCCTTGGGAAGGACTCATGTTTCCATGAATTAAGGCCCTGAGTAGCCTTCTCATTCACCTCCTCAGAATATGGGATGGAATGGTTGTTGCATTCTAGGGATAATGAACCGAAATGGTTGGAGACGGTGGTTAGCCCCATCTGCATCTTGATCACTGGTCTTCGCTATCTGGACGACTAGGGTGAGTTGTTCACATGGAGGGCTTGTCGAGCAGCCTTAAGAGTTGGAATGGTATCGTGTTGACGGTACTCCTTATCCAGTGCATTCGATACCCAACTTTGAAGATGCTGATTAGGTGATGTCACCCTCAGAGCGGACGACGATCCAGTTGGACTAGAAGCAGATGCATTCACAGTAGAGGTTTTCATAGTAGAGGCATTCATAGAAGTGAACTTAAGAAAATCCATTCACGTAATATAGAAGATCTTGGAAAAGAGTGAATGTTTGATATAACAGTCATAATCAAGATAAGTCTGGCCACTACATCCTTTAGATAAGAACATTTTTTTAATTGTTTTTTTCCCTCTCATTGAATTTTAAATAGGTGCCTAACAAATAAGTAAAACATCACTTTAACATGGTTAATTATTCGCGTCGGGTTTTCCATTTTTTGTTTCCTCTGGAATTGAAGATGACCTCGTTGAGTGAAGGCTCAAACATTCTAATCGGTTTCTAACAGGTTTGTTCATAGAACTGGAAACATCCCATGATTCCATATCCATTTGGACCTACTTTCCAAAGGTAGGAACTCCTTAGTTGTGGACTGATGAGGCTTAGGAATTTTAATTGGTCGAGAGGATGGAATTTCGGACTCATCACACCTTTTTTAGGGGATTTATTGTCTACTCTGGGAATCACTTTATAGATTTAAGTTATGTTTGTGAATCCTTGTTACATTACCAAGTATAAAATGAGCTTTCCCTTTGATCAAACAATCAATGAATGATATGTAGGAGATTTAGAGAATCTTTTATATGTATTCTAGGATCTTCATTGATAGATAATCATCTGTAATTTTTAGAGATTCTTAATCGATGGTATCCTTCAATACATAAATGTCTCTTGGTAATTGTGATGACCATAATGGTTTTAAATCCACTCAGTGGGGCACTTGATGTTTATTGTCATTTTGAAGGACATAGATTATTTCAGAGTTGGGATCATACCCGCATATGGGCTACATACGTATCCTTTGTTTTGGAAAAGGAATCAGAACCCACGTAGTTCGAGTAAGGGAGTATGATGTTTATGTATGATTGATGGCTCACAGAAATGTGTCATAATTACTTTTACACTCTAAGATCACGTGAGTAATGCTTGGTTTGAGAAACAAGAGGTATTGTTAAAACAAGACAATTGTGCCATCATAAGAAATGATATGGGACATAGGTTTATATGACTACCCAAATAGTTGAAGATTAGGTTTCACTTAAGGGAAAAACCCCGGAACAAGGTCCATCAAGTTATATGTAATTTATGGAGATCTGGATACTCTAACTTGGGGATTACTCTTGAGGAAGATTCCCAAATTAAGAGGGTACTTATGATTGGGTTTTACACCTGAGGAGGAAGCCCGGATCAAATGTAAATTAATACTGGTTAAGAGAAATTAAGTCTAGGGCTTACTCCTGAAAAGGAGGCCCATGTGAATGGTATTTTAAAAATTAATGGACATAGGGCTTACTCCTAAATAGGATTCCCATATGTGAGACTGCGACTTACTTCTGAAAAGGAAACCTAGGTTAAGGGAATTAAGGTTGGGGCTTACTTTTTTGGAGGATGCCCAAATTTAGGAAATTATGACTGGGGCTTACTCCTAAAGAGGATTCCCAGGTTAGGGGACTTGGAATGGGACATACTCTTGAAAAGAAGGCCCATATTTGTAGACTTTGAGAATGAGGCTTACTCCTAAAAAGGAAACCCAGGTTAAGGGAATTATGGTTGGGGCTTACTCCTGAGGAGGATGCCCAAATTTGGGAACATTGAGACTGGGGAATACTCTTGAAAAGGAAGCCTAGATTTGTAAAATTATGACTGGGGCTTACTCCTAAGGAGGTTGCCCTGTTTAGGGGACTTATGAATTGGATTTACTCCTGAGAAGGAAGCCCAAATCAAAAGAACTTGGTCTAGGTCTTACTATTTAAAATGAGGCCTAGGTTAAGGTGCTCTCATTATTAAGGATGATATTGAAATGAATGAAATATATGAACTTAGTGACATAAAGATGTGTAAATCACTAGGTTTTAAGAGATGTTCCACATAATTCTTTTCAGATAAGGAATCCAACAAGGAAATCATTCCATAAATGGCTTTGGAGAGAGTTCTGAAAGCTTAATCTTGTAGAGGATAGGTGGATAAACAAAGGAGATCTAAAATAGGTTGGAGAGGCACCCAAAAAGAAGGTGGCGCACAAGTCCTGCACGGGCGCGCAAGTACTGTGCGGGCACACAAGTCCTGGTCGTGCAGGTGTACCTACGCGACACATGGGTTCTTGCCCGACGGTCAATCATTATGGTTGAACTTGGGAGAGACTTGACATAAGACTTTAATACTACCCCTAGAGTGTTCCAGAAGAGAGGCATACAAGTTATGTTGAAGCGGTAAGGCGGCGCACAAGTGTGGCCATTTCACTTAAGGGATGGACACCTAGGTGTGCAAGTGTTGATGAGTTTCAACACTTAGGCCTCCCCCCCTCTTATGATCTTTAATTCTAGGTAATAAATTACCTTAGAAGTGTTCGGAAGCTTTGAGAATAGACTAGGGCTCCGGGAGCTCAAATCTGAGGTTTTGGAATATTCTGTCTGAAATGGGTGGCCCACAGGGGGTATTTATAGGCTGGATCAGACCCTAGGTGAATTTCAATGAAGGTGTGCACGTCGTCTGCGTGACCAATGGGAGGCGCACAAGTATACTTGCACGACCATAGTGGAACTTGCACGAACCAAGTGCATTTGAATCTTGGTTCATTCCTTTGTCAATTTTTTATGTTTCTTCAAAGGATGAATCACTTTGGGATCCAGGAATTTCCCATTACATTCATATATACTCTATTATGGAAAGGATCATCAACACACATAAATAATGAAGTAGATGGTGAACCCAAAGAATGGAAATCTGTTTAAGAATTCACATACCTCAGGTTTGACATATTTAAAACTAGTTTAAACCTACTGTATAATAGATAAAAGAGTTTTATTAGTATTTTATAGAAACATATTCATGTTAATAATACCTTATATGATCATTTCATTACAACATTTCTTTCCTTTAATTGTTAGTATTTTATTCCTCCTATTGTTTTGGATGCATTCTTTATATGATTTCCATGATCAGTTCATGATAGATATTTTGGTCGATTGGATGTGAAACTAAATAATTGGAATCGAATGGTGTTGAAATATTTCTAGAACCATTAATTACACCATTGATCATTTTTAATTCTGACATGAGGATAAATCAAAATTTAAAACATTATTGATATTTGTTTAGGTCATTTTGGCGATTCTTCGATCGTAATGAACTCATTTTATCTTATAAATTAATAACATGTGTAAAATATGAATCTAGAACCTTATATAAGATATAATACATAAATTATAATCTATATCACCCATAAAAATGGTTTCATGTCTAGTATATAAGGAAGTTAACAAAATTGAAATCACATCGTCCATGATGTCGGTAAATCAACACATCATGAAAGATGTTTTAATTTTTTAAATAAGTGGAAGAGGAGAAGAAGTATAATAGTGAATCTTCCATAAACATGATGAAATCCAGAATATGTATGATAGTGGATCATTCATTCCTCTTGGATAATGGGAGGTGAGGAAATAAGAATAATATAAAAGGAAATGAAATCAAATGAAAGAAAAGATATTAGGATGTTTACGACTTGATTTCTTCTCCTTGAGATCCCAATTAAGGCCCTTGGTTTTGTCCTTTCCGTGAGACAAGTAGGTCTCGGACATGGGAAAGGGTCTTTGGAGAAGTATTGGGTAAAACATAGGCGAGACAACGACTTTGAGAGGTTTGGAAGGAAGAGGGCGATGAGGGTGGAATTTATAGTGGAGAAGAGGAGGAGTTTAACATTATTTTAATCATTATTTTAATATTTTTGTCCATGTCAATGAATAGTTTTGATTCATTTGACCCCAAATAGTAATAATTTTTTGTGAGTTCAAACCTAGTGGGATTACATCATTTATTATGTCATAAATAATTTATTTAACTAATAATTGGAATATCTGGTATTTCATGTATTTCACTATTCATCAAAAATTCAAGAATTTTAGAAAAATACCAAAAATTCAAATTAACCAATTTTAGACCAGTAGAATTCAAAATTGAACTCTATTTTTTGTAAATAATTTTCTAAATATTATTAATTTAATTTTTATATAAAATCATAATTTATTAAAAAATTAACAATTTTAAAACAATAAATCATTTTATATCACCTTTAAAAAGTAATCAATATGTCATTATCTTAAATCCTTAAGAAATTAAAATAATAATACAATTTACTATTCATTAGGGTTGTATTACTATTCATATTTCTATTCATAAGGATAAGTTACTATTCACTAAAAACTATTTGGTTCTATCTGACTCTAAATAACTTACTGACTACAACCCTAGATGGCGATTTTTTGAAACTCTGACCATAAAAGTAGAAAATTTTTGTTTAAAGGCTACTTATAAAAACCTACTTAAAACAATGATTCGTGCATTTCAATTTATTTTTAAAAAAACATGGGGTGTTATATTATCCATGTCTTTTGAAAATTGCATCCTCACTAGTTTATTTACTTATTTAAAATGTTATGGTACCTTTCCCTCATGGATTTTTTAGAATCCCATGTTTATTCTCAAAATATGTGGTTTCTCCAAAAAACCATTACCTAGTGGATTAACATATTCCAAAATACTTGTTCCCTTTGATAAATAATTTGAACTGGATTCTCTTCGTAAGAATTGTTCTCTTCAAGCTGAACAACTTCTGGCCTCAAGACATGAGACGAATCTGGTACAAACTTTCTCAACGTTGAAATATAAAAAACATTTTGTACCTGAGACACACTTGGAGGTAAAAATACTATATCGGTGACTGGTCCAAAATCATCTAGAATTTCATTAGGTATAATGAACCGTGGAATTTTCTTTCTTTTCTTACCAAATTGCATAACACTTTTCTATGGTGAGATTCTAAGAAAAACCAGATCACCTGCCTTAAAAGAAAAGTCTGTACTCCAACTATTTGCATAACTTTTATGACTGCTCTAAGCATTCCTCATGTGTTGTGGGATCATCTTCACTTTCACATCCACTTATTATACTAATTCTAGTCCCCTCAAAATCCTTTCACTGACTTCATTCAAAAAATATGGAGTTATAAACCGCTTCCCATAAAATTCCTTAAGAGGTTCTATCTATATAATAGAATGAAAACTATTATTATAAGAAAAATCATCTAAAGAAATATGTGGATCCAAACCTTCCTGGTAGTCCATTTAACAAGAATAAATCTTATCCTACAAAGACATAATCATTCGTTCTGACTGGCCATTTGATTAAGGATGAAAAGCAGTACGGAAATATAATTATATGATTAATGACTTCTGAAGGCCCTTCCAAAAGATAGAAGTGAACCTGGGATCCTAGTCGGATACAATGGAAGGAGGAACTCCATGTAACCTATAAATATCTCTGAGGAAAAATATAAAAAGATAATCTAAAAACATTATATATCAAATAGAAAGAAAATGTGCATATTTAGTCAGCTGATCAATAAAAACCTATATTGCATTGTTACCTCAATAATTATTTTGTAGTACTACAATGAAGTCCGTGAATATATTCTCCCATCTCCACTATGTATGTAGAAAAGGAAAAAGCATCCCCTTAGGTAACTCATTCTCTTCTTTAACCTATTGGCATATCAAAAATTTCATGGTAAAATCTACAATATATCTTTTTATTCCATCCTACCAATAATACTCCCCAAGATCTATGCGCATCTTAGTACTTCTAGGATGAACTAAGAATTTATAACTATGAGCTTCACACAAAAAATCTTTCTTCAACATGGAATCAAAAGTCACAATAAACCTTTTACCAAATCTCAAAACACAGTCTTTATCAAGGTTAAATTCTGGAAACATAAATATTTTACCAAATTCTATATTTTTTTGTATCTCACGGTCTTTTTTCTATGCTTTATTAATTCAATTTGATAATGAAAACTTCACTAAAACCTGAAACAAAATAAAGGTATTTACTGTACCAATAACGTCTATGATAACATTCATGAAATCATTAATCAAGTTATCATGTTCCAAAAGTACCATAGTTAATGATGCATGATGTTTTCAATATAAGGCATCATCCAATTTGTTTTTTTCCTAAATTGTAGTTGATCATGTAGTCATAATCTATTATCAGTTAAATCCATATTCTTTGAATCATGTTTAATTATTTTTGAGTGAATATATACGTCAAAATTTTATAGTCAGTATATATTTGAAATTTGGATTTGCATAAATGATGCCTTTGAATTTTCAAAGTAAAACCCACAAAAACCAATTCCAATTCATGTTTGTGATAATTTTATTTATGTGGATTTAATTTTCTTGAAGCATTAGAAATTACCCAATCATTCTGCATCAGATCACAACCAATTTATTCCAATGAATCATCCTTATAGGTTACAAACTCACCATTTTGGGAAGACAATTCTATAACTGAATAATTCACCAATCTCTTCTTCAATTCCTGAAAACAAACATCACATTCCTCTATTCAAATAGATTTTACCCCTTTTCATTTTAACTTTGTTATTGGGCTAGATAACCATGAAATGTTTTTAAGAAACCATCGGTAATAACCTATTAATCCATGAAAACTACGAATCTCTATAACATTTTAAGGTCTTGGACATTCCTCAACCACTCTTGTTTTGACAGGATGAACTGTTATTCCATTCATATTTACAATATTCCCAAGAAAAGAAATCTATTGCAACCCAAAATCACAGTTGCTGAATTTTCCATACAGTTTCTCTTCCTTTAAGGTTTGTAAAACTACCCTTACATGTTTTTCATGCCCCTCTTTCCTCGTATAAAAAACTAGAATGTAATCAATAAACACAACTAAATATTTAACCAACAAGTCATTAAATATTAAATTCATAAGATACATGAATACAATAGGTTCATTAGTAAAACAAAATAGCGTAACAAAAATTCATAATGCCCATATCTAGTACGAAAAGTTATTTTCAGGATGTCACCATCCTTCACCTTCAGCTAATGGTATTCAAATCTCAATTCTATCTTAAGAAAGTATTGATCTCCCGTGATTTGATCAAACAAGTCATATATATGAGGCAAAGGATACTTTTTTAATAGTGATGTTAATCAAGGCTCAATAATTAATGAAAAGTCTCATAGAACCATCCTTCTTTTTAATAAACAAAACAAGAGCACCTCATGTTGATTTTCTAGGATGAAAGAAGACTTTATGAAGAAACTTTTGCAACATATTTATCAATTCATTTAGTTCCATTTATGCCATTCGATATGGGGTTTTTGATATTGTCTTAGAATTAGGAACTAAGTCAATGGTTAATTCGACTTCCTAGTCAGGTATGACACTGGGTAACTCATTAGGAAACATATCAAGGTATTCATTTACCAATTGCACATCATTAATATGAATAGTTCTCTTATTTTGATAAATATGAACAAGATAACCTTCATTTCCATCTTTCAATAGTTTCATAGATCTTGATATGTTATAAATTTTATGGCTTCATTCTTGTATACAAATTGAAAATGTTTCTGAAAAATAACTTCTTTATCTCAACAGTCAATCTTATCATGATAAACAGAAAGCCAATCCATTCTCATAATGACATAAAACTCAACTAAGTGAAAAATAACAATAGTTTTAGGTAAAGTATTTCCACATATCACAATATAAAGAATCATAAAATTCCAATTTCCAATAATATTTCCCCCTGGAGTTTCAATAATAAGTTATGACCTCATTTTTATAGTCCATATTTCCAATTTACTAGAAAATTCCTCAGAAATAAAGGAATGTGTAGACCCCATATTGAAAAAATATTAGAAAAATATGATTAAAAAAACAAGGTACCTGATACAACTTAATTGTATGGCATGATATCTACTGACATAGTTGCAATGGATCTCACTACACATTTCTTCATATAGTCTGACTTCTTTGCATCATTCTGATCTCTCTTTTGGTATACATTTTCATATTGACCTATATATCCACATTTAAAAAACATGACAGATTGATTATTAGGAATACTAATAGGATCATTTTCAGTACAATCTCATGCCAAATTTAAAAACATATCACATCAAAAAAACTTTCTGGTTTTGGAATGACATTCCCCAGGGTTCTTTTTGACACACTTTTCACAAATTATAAACTAGAATTTATTACCATCATATTTATTTGGTTTATTCTTACCCATATTTCGACATCTATAACTCCTCGTATCATTGTTTTCAAAGTGAACATGACCATCAGTAAACTCTATATCTAACCTCTCAGCACATCGGACAAGTTTTTCATAACTTTTGAACTCATGTTCGGCCAATTATCTTTGATACCATGTGATTAATCCTTAGTAAAAGTGGTTTATTTTGATATCATGATCCAAAATAAGATTTATAAAATACCTAAACATTCAGGTGAAGTTGTTTTATACACAACCACTAAATCTTCCTCTTTTTTCTTCAATTTAAAGAACTTCTCCATCATAAGTCACACCAATATAGTTAAATATGTTTCAAGGAAAAGACTTTAAAATTCATCCCAGTATATGAAATAAATCTCCTCTCTATCCCGTATATTTTTGACCATTGGACACCAATGAAACAATTCACCTTCAAAAACATAAATTGAAATACTTACCTTTTTATTATCTGAATAGCCCATAATATCGAATAAATTTTCAGGGGCCTTAATCCATCCTTTAGCCGCTACTGGTTCAAAATATACATTGAAAGCATGAAGGGTTTATCTCATAAAATATTCCACTATCATCATATTCTGTATGGATAACACTGGCTATTATATTTAATGGATACAACAACCATTCATTTCTTGCTTTATCTAAGCCATTACGGTAAAAAACTGCTTGGTTCCATCCCATCCATTTTGGGCTACAAATTTGGAAGTATATTATTTTGTCTCTTCCTCTCCTCTTCAGCTTCCATGTTTCTTTTATGGGAAATCATTCCGAAAAAAGATATATTTGTTGAAGAAACAACTAAATCGTTAGATTTTATATCATTCCAAATTAACCATAAATTAAAAATCATTTATTGTATTCTATTAACATCATCCTAACCCCTATATTTTTCTAAACCTCCCAATGATATCAACTATAAGGACCCAGACTTATTACATTACATAATTTTGAATTTTAGTCAAGAAATCATTTCCTTTAAAATTGAGGAGCTTTTCAAGTTTATAACTTTATAGAATTTGAACATGTTACATTTATAACATTCCACAGTTATATAGAGTGGATACCATAAAAATATTATTCATTTCTTCAAAAATATAAAACTTTTGAAATAAAACATGATTTCATTGAAAAATTATCATAACGTTTATCTTGGATTAATTCTTTGTCAAAAAAACCTTATAACCTATGAAAATAATTTAAAAACATGGGATGAGCACAAAAATCTCAGTAAGGGATATAAAATAAGGAAAGGAAACATTCGTCCATGAATACTTGTAACATTAGAAATCATTTTCAAAAAAAAAACTATTCACCCATATAAACTAACTTAGTAAAACATGAGAATTACAATATATTTCCATAAAACATGTATAACATAACTATAACCATAAGGTTTTCTTGTGGGATTACTTACATAATCCTGCAACCCTCTCGACTACCTTATAATTTGTAACCCTCGCAACTACCATACAATTTGTGTAACCATCATAGTTACACTTAGTGTAACCATAAGTTTGGCCTCTGACATACACATAACCAATGAATTGGAGGGAGATATAGGTCCCAATATTCATAATAAACCAATACCAATAACCATAACATAATCATAAAACATTAATAATTCCACAAAAACATTGCTTTTGAATTTTTTAAAATAATATTTTAAAATAAAAACCCCTTTCAAATATCATATAATTGAAGTGAGAATTTTTAAAGTGGATGTAAAATCTATATTCACTATAAATAGGAATTAATAAATATAATATTATTATAATTTATCACATAAACAATTTTATTACAACACAAATAATTAAGTAGTATAATAACCCAAAGAATGGAAATCAAGTTAAGAATTTCTTTAGCTCGGGTTTGTCTTAATTAAAACTTCTTTAAACCTCATGTATAATGGTTAAAAGAGGGTTATTAGAATCATATAGAAACTTATTCATGTTAATAATAATTTATATTATCATTTCAATACATCATTTATCCCTTAATTATTAGTAATTTTCTCCATCCATTTTTTTATGTGTTCTTTACATGAATTCCATGATCGGTTCATGATGGATATTCTTATCGATTGGAAGTGAAAATCCAGAATTTGAATGGAATGGTATTTAAATATTTCCAAAACCCTAAATTATAAAATTTATCATTTTGATTTATGACATGCATATGACTCATAAGATGAAACATTATTGATATTTTTTTGATCATTTTGGAGAATCGTCGATTGTACTGAATTCATTTTATTTTATAAATTAATATCATGTGTTCAAAATGAACCTTTATCCTTTTATAAAATATACTAAATAAATTATAATATGATTAGACAGTAAAAATGGATTTATGACCAGTCTTTAAGGAAGTAAAAGAAATTGAAATCACATAATCCACTATGTCGGTAAATCGACTAATCACGAACGATGTTTTAATCACTTAAATAAGTGGGAGTGGAGATTAAGTATAATTATGAATCTCCCTTAAACATGGTCAAATATAGAATCTGTGTGATACTGGATCCTTCATGTCACTTTGATAAGGGGAGGTGAGGAAAGAAGAAGAATATAAAATAAAATGAAAAGAAAAGAAAGAAAATAGAAGAGGATGTTTACCACTTGATCTATTCTCCTTAAGATCCTTCTTTAGGACCTTTGTTTTGGCCTTTTCGTGAGACCAATTTTTCATGGTCATGGGGAAGGGTCTTTGAAGGATTATTGGATAGAACTTAGTCATGGATCAAGGTTTGATAGGTTTGGGATCAAGAGTTGGATGACAGTGGTATTTATAGTGGAGTATAAGAGGTATTTCCCATTATTTTAATATTTTTGTCGAAGACTATGAATAGATTTTATTCATGTGACCCCAAATAGTAATAATTTTATGTGAGTTTGAATAAATATAGATTACATAAGTTATGATTTCAAAATAGTGTATTTAACTAATAATTTGAAAATATGGTATTTTACCGTATTTCACTATTCATCAAAAATTCAGGAATTTTAGAAAAATCCCCTAACCATATTTTAATGCTTAAAATAAAAAAATTAAATCAATTTTTTAAAATTAAATGTCCAAATATTATTAATTTAATTTCTAAATAAAATCTTACTTTATTCAAAAAATAAAAATTTTAAAACTATAACTCATTTTATATCACCTTGAAAAATTAATCATAATGTTATTATATTAAATACTTAAGGAAAATAAAATAATAATACAATTTACTATTCCTTAGGGTCATATTTTTATTAATATTTTTATTTATAATGGTATGTTACTATTCACCACAAAAACAAGTTGGTTGTATCATACTTCAAATAACGTATTGATCACAACTGTAGATGACCATTTTTTGAAATTCAAATCACAAAAAGTAGAAAAATTAGGTTTAAATGATAGTTAAAAATATCTACTTAAAACAATGTTTCATATAGTTCATTTTATTTTTTTAAAAACATTGGGTTTTACAAATATTGCCTATTTTTCTAAGCATATTTCTTAAGAGAAACATGGGGAATGTAAACTGATTAGAACTTGAATTATTATCTTGTCAAAGCTAAGACTGTACAAATTCACTTCTGAAATGATAGATGATTTTTTTAATGATCCCTTTTATCCTAAAACCCACCTACACATTGATACTCCTTTAGCCCATAGAATCTTAGAATTCCCTTATTAGGATTAATCACTAATACATTTCATAATTTCTTTTCAGACATAGCTCATTGTATTTTTCATGATATTTATTTGAATGAGTGTTGTGGATGGGTTGTTTATGGTTTATATGGATGTGATATCATGAGGGGGAATACATTTTATATTCATGGTAATTTGGGGAAGTTTCATATTTACATTCATTATATTCCATTTTATATCCCTCTTATTGCTAAAAAATGAAAAAAAATAAAGAAAAAATTGGTTGTTTCTTTGGTAGGTTAAAAATCACCATTATCAGACGGATGATCACATAATCCAATGTGGTTAGATGGTGGATGTGAGACTTATCCTAAGGTATCTTCGGAATTTTTTTTGAAAAAATGGGTTGTGAATTAATAGAATCAAAAATCACCATTCTCCAAACCGATGATTTTATCATATGTGTTTAGGTGGTGGATGTGTGGTTCATTCCAATCATGAATTTTAAATAAAATAACAAAAATACAGGATTGATTTTCATTATGATTACTTTGTATGTGATCCTTCATTTTATTCTTTCGGCGGGAGTATGATATGATATTATATTTTGGTGAGGAGGATTTCATTGAGCATTTATTGAAATATCATGAATTGTAGATTATAGTTTATCCTCCTCCATGACACTTATGTGATTTTCAAATGTTTTACCAAACTACCCAGAGGCATAAAGTCTTATGATCCTTATTTACAAGACCTCAATTTTAATTGTGATATTTGTGTGTACGGATTAGAGAAAGTGGATCCAATGTAAGCTTATGGTAAGGATCATGTACTTGAGGTATGCGCATAACTCTATCAAATGTTTACATTGAGTGATGAGTGAAAAAATGGTAAGGTAAATCATAAATTTCGTGGGTGTTGATGTGAATTTGAACACTATGTGTTAAAAGGGAGAAATTTAATGAACCAAACTTTTTTAATGAATCGTGATTTTTGGATTCCTTATGGGGTATCTATTGTGATCTTACAATATTCAGTTATAACTTTTTTTTACTGAGAATCATAATTTGAAAATTCCCTTATTGATGTGTGGACCCTTGTTGATATGATGTTGTGGTCTTTCTCGAGGATGAGCAAATATTAGAGTGTGGGGGAATTTGATATCTCTATTTTTGTATACATAATTAGATGGGTTTTTACATATGAATTAATTTAATATTAATTGATTTAACATAAGATTTGTTACTAATATTAATTTATTGTAAATTTTTATATATGATTCCCTATTGGAGAGATATAGAAGAATGTATGGTGAATGATGAACAAAACGACACTTCACGCCACTTCACTTCGCTTTCAGCGCATGACCTAATATTTAGGATGATCATGGAGCTTTATGGAAGCACAGAACTAAAGAAGATGAATGAAATGGTTATTCTTGTTTGAAATGGTCAATTATATGTCATGACCTATCATTACATGTCATGTAATGGTAGTTCAAAACATGCCCAAGTCGTGAGGCCATGTCCTGAACAAGCCGAAAATATAGCAAGAAGATAGAAACTATACATCATGAACACCATGTACACGACATGAAACCAATCAAAACAGTTAGTGATCCATCGATAAGAATTCTGCACAAAAGGATATCTGGAGACATGTACATGTCATGAACACCTAGTTTAAGATGTGTACTCAATCAAACATCATAAATCCATGAGACAAACGCACTCCACGATTGAGATCCCCAAATCCACATAAATATACGTGGATTAATGGTACACGGCGTGTACCTATAATACATGTCGTGAAGAAATTAGCCTATTTATACAACACCTCAGCATCACATTTCAGAACATTTTATGCTTGAGGCATGACCACCAGGAGGAAACTATAGGGCTCCGACCCAAATTCCTCTATATATAGCTTTTATTTATATTTTTCTTTCAACTATTTTATGTAATTGTGGAATGATTTATATTTTATTTTCATTCTGTCTTTTCATTCATTTGTCTTCCCAATATATCTCTCATATTCTCTTCCCTATGGAATATAGTTTATTTATCATTGGGGATCACCCAAAAATGATTGGATAAATATTTATAGGATAGAAGAATCAGTCAAAATGGATGTGTATAAATGTTTTTTATTTCATTATTCACTTACACAATAATTCTGTTGAATTAGAATTGTGTTGCGACTCATTATAATCACATATTCTATTAAATCATAGACCATGTGTGTTTTATATAAGATAAAACCCATCATGATTAAGATAATTAATTCATGACCAATGAAAGTGATTATTCTTATATAATTGCAATCTGATCTTAATTCACTCTAGTTATTTTCATTCGTCAACCCACAATGAATTGAGATACTAGGGTAGATTTTTAGGGTTTTACTATCTCTCTATCGATTAGATATGAATGATTGTGGAGCCATTGAGTAGTATCATTTTGAAAGTGTTTTCTTGATTTACTTTTAGAAAAACAACCCATGGAAACTGATTCCCCTCTCTTCTGTTTCTCTATTGTAATTCATTTATTTCAATTGAACTATTAGTTTAATACTATTAATCAGAAGTTGTAGTGTTTTGACCTTTAGTCCAGAGTTTTCATCATTGCATTCCCCTATCTCTATGGTAATGACCCCACACTTCTATAATACTATGCCTTGGTAGTTATTATGGTTGGGGTTTTTTATAAATTTCTAATTTGACTAATGCCCTGAGTAATTAAAAATGCCTTTCCGGCACGTCAGAAAACAATGGATTCTTTTTTTACTAAAATAACCCACTATTTATAATGTCTACAGAACTTATGGTATTTCCAATATAATGTTGTAAATGACCATATGTGACCCCACTTTGGTCTCTTTTTCTTATTTTTCATGCACTATTGTTAAACAATTCCATTCTATTAAGAAGGTCTACATTGAGGTTCTGCACTTGAGGAAAGTTTTCATTTTTTTTCTATGCAGTTTTTCTTCCAGGCAGTGCTATCACATTTACTACTTTCTCTACATCTTGTATAATGTCACTCATCCCATTATTTTTCATTTAAATTCTATTTAATGTGTCTCATGAAGAATGCAGATCTTTTCTTATGAGGTTTTGGTGTTATATTGGATTTTCTACCTTTTCGATGAGGTGATTTCTTACATGAAGGTAGGATATTTGAGGCTGGTATAATGCATTGTGAGATTTTGTTTGAGTTTTATTGTTACATCATCATGTATCTCCCATAAATATCTGATGTTATAATCTCATTACACCTCAAGCATATATTTTAACACCTTTTAATTAATAAATTTATTTAGGTAAATAATTGGGTGACCAATTCATGTCATAGTTGGTTGCTAAAAATGATTTCAAAACAATAATTTAAACTATTAATTATGTTTATTTAATATCCATCCTTCAACACTCTATGGATAAAAAATATATAATAATTTCTTTGTGGGATTCAAAGTATGGATCAATATCTTCACTATTATTTAAAATGTAAATGTTTTCTTGATTTTGATCATTAATGGTAATTGTAGCAAAATATTTTTCAGAAATACCTTTACCCATAAGGCATCCACAATGATACGACTTTGAGTGACTGATGGTGTCATCATTTGATAGGTAATTTTTACAAAATTCAATAGTTCCTTCAACATTATATTTTTCTACAGTTTGTCCTCTTGAATGACTTTGATTCTTAACATATCCAATTGAAATCTTCAAATACCATTCAATGGGCTTCATCCATCTATAATAGATAGGACACAATGTTGATCCTCTCAAAAAGAGTGAACCATCAGGTGGACCATTATAACAAATAATGGTGGTGGGCAGAACATCTCTAATATGAATAATATTATTGAAATATCTTTATTCATGATTGGAAACACTAACTGGTCTATAACCATAGTGTATATGGATTTGAAAAATGATACGATTCTAGTAAATGTATGTCATACATTTTTAGAAAAAATGAAATATAAAGAGATGAACATAAAATCTTTCATAAAAAAATAAAATTTGAGTTATTTAACCCTTGTGTCATGAAATTATTCATTGAAACAATATTTTTGATATTTTATAAATACCCTTATAAAACTTTTATACAGTAAAAAAAAACTGTAATTTTTTTTATCTGGATAGAGTGAGACCATCTAGAAGAAGAAAAGTATTCTGTTTACCTTTCATTGGGGTCCAAATCTTCTCTTATCCTCATGTAAATCATATATAGTATATAATTGATTCCATTTTTTTGTTTTATGATGAACATGATTTAATGTTTCAATAACACTAGAAAATACAGGTTTTTTAATATTCATGACATCAATAAAATATTTTATGTTCAGACAATTACAATATGTTAATTAAAATAAAACTGATCATTTTTTCCCAACCCGATTTCATAATTTTTTTCGAAAATGTTGTATAGAAAATAGTGTCAACATCATATAAATTGTCAATGGGAAAATTATCCATTAGTGGAGATGACGATGTACCTTTTTTGATATTCCTATTGAATTTAGTCATCCAGATCAATATTAATGTCATTGAGGTAAAAAAATTATAACTTCCAAAAAACGTAGTCATTAAAGGATTTTTCACACAAACTAACTATGTTAATTCTTAACAAATGGTACACCCCAACAATCCTTTAATGCAACATCTTGGAAAATTTTTATAGATAAGAAATTCATTTATCATCCCATACAATATGGCCCTCAATGTTAATTTTATAGTTCTATAAGCATCATACAATGTATCACATATATCCCACGTCAATTTTGGATCTTCTATTAGTAGATCAAAATTTACATCATTAATCTCAGGTTGTTTTGGTCCAAATATATGAAGAGAAAACATAATTTATTTTCACTTCATAAATAACTATGGAGATAAGTTATAATTTACCAACATGATGGGCCATGTATTGTGAGTAATATTATTTACACCAAAAGGAATTTTTCGTCCTATAAATATTACAAGCGGGATTTTTCTCATCTCATTTCCAAATTCAAAATAATCATAATCAATTTTCATCCACTAAGGAGAGTATATTGGATGATGTGTTTTCCCATCATTAATTCTTTTATTAACATTACATATTAGTTATCTTGTGGTTTTTTTGATATGAATATGGTTATATAAAACATAGATTCATACAAAAGTACAAAACAAATTTAGAAAAGATTGATTTATCTTTCTTTTATTGATCTGCACCACACTTAAGGAATTTTATGAGTGATTTATAGTCCGTGTAAGAAAATAAGAAATTATTTAGAAAAGAATTTATTTTTTTAGAGATCATTTTCATTTAAAGTAGAATATGTTAAATATTATATGTTCAAGGAGGAATTTCATTTTATTCTAGTATGATATAATTTAGAAGATTGATTAGTTCTAAAATGAAGGTCTTGCTCCATCGAAATCCAACATTAAAATTATATATCACCACTACATTTAAAAAATGTAGTGTATTTAGTACAAAAATTGTACATTGGTCTCTTAGGAAAACTATTTAACTTCTCAAAAAACATAGGACAATCATAAAGGTCATCTTCAATTTCTGTTGTTATTTCTTATATGTGATCTCCATAATCATTTACACAGGTATTTATATCAAATTATCTATAAACTATAGTATCATCCTAATCGGCATTCATCTTTATTTTTCTCCATTTTTAGTCCATAATGTATAGCTATCATCTATTCCATGAAAAATAAAATGTTCTTCCAACTCTTCCAAACTAATTTTTCTTGAACATAAACTTGTAAAAGGGATTGGAGAAATGAAATAATGATGATTTATTGTGAACTTGATTGAACTATTTAACTTCATATTCATACTCTTTAGTTTTATGATTATTGTGAATCCATTTTTGATTCTTATCTATACTATTATATTTATATAATATTCATTTTTTACAAAAAATAAATATACACACATAATATATTCATAATCAAAGAATTATGTTATAATTAAATATAATAATGTGATCCCAATATTTGATTTTTTCAAATAATTTTAGTATACTTTAAAGGAAATGGTAAGTTTAATTTAATAATTTATTACTCCACTAGTGGTATGTTTTGTCCTCTAAATGCATAAAAAATAATCAATGGTATTTGATATGGGAACACTACTGCTAAATTTAGTTCTATAAACATAAGTGAATTTTTATAAAAGATGAGGGATGAGTCTCCTGAAACAAAATGGAATGATAACTGTTTAAGAGATGAATCTAGTTAGTATGATAGTTTCCTCCTTAAATCTAAATGTTCACAGTTTGAGATTTAGAGAAGTACAAGACAACATTTATTAGTTTTTTCCCTAAAGATGAAAAAAGAAGCAATAGTTGTTTGATCCCTATAAGGGGGTTCTTGATCATTGTGACCATGAGAAGGCTTAGATAGATGGCCTAACACACACTCACTCTGAGAGAGATATTTGAGTTTCAACATTCACATAAATCCTTAAATTACTCCATGAAAAATAAAAGGAATTTGATCTGAGTACTGAATTTTAGAAGTTCTTAGCTTACTATCACAAAAGGGGAAATTCTAGGATTGTTTCTATAAACATTCTAGGATTGAGACAAACATGTGGGAGGATTTTATTTTTAATCCTTTCATTAGTCGATATGTGGTGTTCTATGTGGTGTTTCATTGACAATTTAAATGTGAAATTAATGGAGTGAGAATGTTTAGGTGACTGTCACTTATTAGTGGAAAAATGTCACGTATTATTAATTCAAAGATATAGAAAAAGTAGTGACAAATTAATATCATATGGGGAATTTGATCATGGAAAAGTATAAGTTAATCATTAAACATGTTCATTCTAGTGGGCATCCTTCGGGATAAATGGTACAGAATAAATTCAAAAAAAAAATATGTTTATAATAGAAAATAATTTTTAATTGTTTATGTTTGTTTATGTTCAATATTATAATTCTTAACTCAACAATCAACAAAAGGCCTATAATAGACAGTAGATATAACCTTGTATAATATTTGTGCCTTTGTTTTAGAAGGAATAAGTGATTATTAATTGAACAAAATATATATATAACCTTCTTAAATATAATAAATGATGGAAATGAGAAATAAAATAAAATAATATCCTAAGGGAACCCATTTCTAGAATAATATTTTCATACAAATTTACACACATTAACTCTCTTAAAACCATTATAGTTTTCAAGTGATATTTTTTGGTATATATGTCAATTTTATATAGTTATTCACAGTAAATAAATTTTTATTTCATTTTAAACAAATCTTCCAAATAACCATATAAACACTATTTATAAAAGGTTAGGTTTTATTTATTGAATTTTTGCTTAATCAGGTTAATGTTGGAAGAAGTGACTCTAATTATATAATTTTTTTCATGTTAAAAGATGTCTGCTCTAGTTATTTTCAAATTAATAATGGTGATAATTCAAAAGTAATACCTTATCTATTAGTTTTCTATAAAATATAATGAATTTGAAATAAAATGAAGGTTTACATTTCGTCCTATGTATAAGTGAAGAGAAATTTTGTGACACTTTAAATGTTTGGGGTTATGTTACAAGATCTAATATGGGGTACAATATTTGAAATTCATGAAATGGTCTAAAAAATTATGAGATAGGTTTGTAGGGGATCACTAATGTTCAATTAGTAAATTGAGGCACACCCTAAATAAGAAAGAGAGTGAGGATATCTACATACAATCATGTGAAATCATTGAATAAATTTCTTCCTTTCTATAAAAATGAAATTGGGAAACATCTATTGATTTTTAAAAAATATAATATCGGTTTTATAAAAACATTTTAATAATAGAGGGAAAAAATGTTATAGGAATAGCTTCAGAATCACATAATGAGTTGAGACCACCTACCAATAGTAATAGAGATTGTTAAAAATTATAAATCATCCTTTGAATCACATAAATCTATAGAACTGAAACTTCTGAACAAACGAAACAAAAAGAGAAAAAACACTACAATTGATGATAAAAAATACCATTGAAATGTAATAATCATTACACTAAAAATTTCTCTAATAATATAGTATCCCAAAGATCTAAAAATTATTATGGAAATATTTCATAAACCCACCCAATCCTACATGAAGTAACAAATGAGTAAGATTCATGAGCTATTGTAAATTATACTATGTTACACTGGAATTTAATCTAAAATTAAAATCTACCCATCTATGAAATTTAAAAATCATATGAAACGATAAAATATCCATCTAAATTCCATGAATAAGACCATAATGTATTACTAATCATGGAAATCAAAGAATAACTATTAGATACTCCCCATCATATGACCTCTCTTCCCTGATAATTTCAAATAGATATTTATATGAGTTTATACAACCACTATGTCTGAAAACCATACACTAAATAACCTACAAAACCCATGACACACACATCCAAATCGATCACATGTCACCAAATCCAACCAATCTCGGATTCCAAATAATCAACCCAAAAAAATATTTCTAAAATATAACTCAATAAACATTGAATTATGCTATAATTTATTCATCATACTTATAATTCAGAACCCCCAGAACTAACCCAAGTCAATAAATGCCATAAAATTTGGAAATCCAAAACTATCCAATTGAAATGGTGCGTAATTCCATAATTTATTACCATATAACCGAAATTAATTTCAATGATAAAAACACATACTGATAACTAACAATCAAACATATCCACAAATTGAACCCACACACCCTATGGATCAAGACATTAAAAAATTAGAACCTGAACACAATTATGGTTGAGAAAACATCGTAAAGGTGTGATGTAGGATAAAAAAGTACATTGATAGATGATAAATTTAAGTTGAAGTAGTCGATACACTATACATGGTACCATGAGGCCACTGAGCCAAGATAAACCAACCCCATCGCATTCCACTAAATTCCAACAATCAAGAAATGAGCGAGGAGGAAAAAATAACATTCCACTGATTAGAGGATTGATTATTTTGAGAGAAGGTCATAAGGTAGTAGTAGCTATAGTGGAATTCTGCAAGAGATTGTGTAGTAGGAAGAAAATTAATTCAGTTAGGGTTCTTTATAATAGATCGAGGAGGGTTTTATCATCACTTCCAAAAAATCACTGATAAAGAGGGTTTTATCAGCAATAAAATAATATGCACTGATAAAAGACAACTCTATCAGTACGAAAGCAGTGCTGAAAATGTATCATCCTGGATCTGGGTGCCACAAAACGGGTTCCCCGAACCGGGTTGGTCATGTGACCTCAAGCGCATTTCCCCAAATGCCAGAGGGTGCCGACTAGCAGTGAGGGCCTAGGTCTGATAGTGGGGAAACTATGCCCTCATTTGTCAAAGTGTAATGCAGTGGAAAAATATAAACATACCCAAAAGCGGAAGCAGTAAACAATACCAATGCTGAAAAGGACAATAGTAAAGAAGTAAATATGACAACAATCATATATATGATGATGCAACATGTCCCCAAGTATATGAAAGCAGCCAAAACAGGATACACTACAATCTAAAACAATACAGTACACGGGGAAAGGTATAGCAAAACAAAACAAAACAGTGCAATAGGAACTCAACAGCATCACAAGACTACGCTCGGCCTTATGCTCTCCTACTCCTCTGCAACAATCACGTACCTATATAGGGACTTTTTCCCTTAATAACACCCACAAAAATATAATTTATTTGTGACCAAGACATGAACCAAACCGGGTGTGAGAAATAAATCGCAGTAGGAAACCACCAAAGGCTCGTGCCCAACTGTCAGTGAAAATGTGCAACAATAGTGTGCAATAACAAAATGATGTAAGCTAGGAAGTACTCAAAGTAAATGTTCCAACCAATTATATTGGCATTTTAATAAATATTTAACAATTCCATGTCTATGATTTAGCTTGGCATATATAACACAATAAATAACCACAATGAATATTCAAAGCAAAAATTGCCTCAAACATACAAATCCTTATCCTCAGGTAATTAGAATGAAAACCCTCAGATGATTTTCCATAGGCATAACGAATATTGATCGCAGGCATATAAGATTTTTCCCTCAGGCATGGAAGATATTGTCCTCAGACATAAGAAACATTTCCCTTAGGCTAAACAAAACACTACCCTCAGGCATACAGAACACTGCCCTCTAGCTAAGAAAGTAACCGGGCTGAGCCCAACACATAAGCAAGCAATCTGTATACACATTATCTCAAGAAAACTCATCGTATGCTATAATCACAGTGTTCCCATATGTATCCTTTCCAAACGACTAAACAAGGGAAACGCACCCACGGGGTGGCAATGGACCAAGGCAATGATCCCAAATAGATGTTTATACATATTCATTAAATTACCTATGATGTTATAGGTATTTTATTAGTGAAGGCCTCAGCCATACGACGCCCCAAACATGGCTGCGTAGCACAATGATACAAAAAATCAAGTCAACAGTTGGAAAGAAACCCCAGACCACCTACCTCTATCTCCTCTGATCGATATACATGAAAGGTGCCTCCCGAAACAAATGAGAATAGTGTAGATATGGGATAAACGTTCACCTATTTAAACGTAAATAACATCCCATCAGAAAAGAATTGGAAGGAAATACTCAAGAAGAGAGAGGAAATCACACGCGTGGTTCAAACGAGATTAACAGCGGGAGAATCAGAGTCCCGGTGTGCGATCAAGAGCTCCTCTAAGTCTCAGCCTCCTCTCCCACAGCTCCCACTGTGTTCTATGCCTCCTCTACTGAATGAAGAAGCTACTTCCTATTTTAAGAGAAAAAACATATCTACATGGCTTGTACTCTCAAGAACATGACGTCTAATTTCCATTTTTTAACTGTTCCTCTAGAGTCCACTTTCCACCGCCTCAATGTTCATCAGTCGACTTGGTTACACGGCATATTTCTGAGTACATCGCATGTACTACCGTTACATTGGTGTCTACTCCCACCACCTTACTGTTAACCTTCCAATTTATTACATGGTGTGTATATAAGAAGTACATGGTGTGTAGTCAGTTTTTACACCCTTCATCACCGACAGGCCAACACACCCTATATACTCATCTGACATGACCAAGGTACATGATGTGTGGAAAAGTACACGGTGTGTACCCACAAATTTTGGGTTTTCCCCCATTTTCATTATTTTCCCAAAAACTCTTAAGGGAAAGGGAAAATAAGAAACATGTACCTCAAGAATAAGAACCAGGATCTTACAAACTTCCCCCTTAAATCAATTTATCCCCGAATTGGCCTTCCAAGGGTGGTGAAGACAACGCCGACAACAACTCTGGACACTGATAACGTACATCAGACTCATGCTACCAGGTTCTGTTTTACACATGGCATGCTACCATATCACCCATATAAGAGGAAATGACCAGCCATAGAGAGCCTTCATGCTCTTATAAACAATATGAATCAGATGCTCCTCAAAAGATGCATCGACCCAGAGTTAAACCTCCTCTGGTTGAAAAATGTGGGATTGGTCTGGGTGATAATGGCGTAGATGATATACATAGAATACGTCATGCATGGTCTGGTGCCTCTATGGTAATTGCAACCGATAGGAAATTGGCCCGACTCTCTCTAGAATCTCAAATGGCCCTACATACCTCGGTGAAAGCTTACCCTGTCTCATGATCTGCCTGTGTCCCATCCTCGGTGAAATATACAAGAAAACCTAATCCCTGACCACGAACTCCAAGGGTTGTTTATAGCGATCAACATAAGATTTCTGATGTGACTATGCGGTAGCCATCCACTTGTGAATCAACTGGACCTGCTCTGAAGTCTCCTACATGAGACATGATTCCAGAAACGTTTCCTCACCTGCCTCCAACCAGTACAATGGTTATCGGTATGGCCTACCATATAACGAATCATAAGGTTCCACATCAATTGTAGCATGGAAACTATTATTATAGGAAAACATGACTATGGGTAGGTTCTTCTACTAAGATCCCCCAAGGTCCAGGATGCATGCACGTAACATGTCCTCTAGCACCTATATTGTACGCTCTGACTGGCCATCGATCTGAGGGTGGTATGTTGTGCTCAAAAGCACCTATCCACCCAGTGCCCTCTGAAAAATCTGACATAAATGAAACATAAAACTGGAATCCCTATCCAAAACGATAGAACGAGGGAACCTATGAGGACATACTACCTCTCAGATATACAACATTCTGAGCTCTTCAACAATGAATGTCTCCTTGATCTGGAAAATGGATCTACCTTCATTTCTATGTCCACAAAAACCCAAACAGCATCACTGCCTTGAGGTGACCTCAGCAACCCAGTCACAAAGTCCATCGTGACATCATCCCATTTCCACTAAGAAAAGGGTAACTGTTGTAATAGTCTGGCTGGCCTCTGATGCTCTGCATTCACCTACTATCAAGTGGAACATCTCATAACAAAACTAGCTACCTATATTTTCATACCTAGCCACCAATACTGACGTCTCAAGTCACATTACATTTCGGAAACTCCAGGATGCACTACCAAAGTTGAAGCATAAAACTCCCACATAAAATCCCCGCGTATATCCTCTAGAACCCACACTCATCCATGGATACGTAGTACCGCATCATCACCTATCATCCTACTAGGAGGAGGGTCCTCACTTTCCACCGACTCATGTAGAAATAGGCCTTCTGAATCTAATAGTTGTTTCATCCTTACTCTATCCAGGAGGGTAGAAGTCACAACTAAGGATGAAAGATAGGCTTTCCCCTGACCATCGTGCACCTCCAAATGCATATAAGAGAACAAATCCATAAGATTCCACTCACCACTGGCCTCCTGCAATTCCTTTAACTGAGTTCTCTTACTCAGTGTATTAGCTACAACATTACCCTTATGAGGTGTATAGGAAAGATCAAAGTGGAAGTAATGAAGGTACTCAACTGAACTTTATAGCCTCAAATTCAAGTCACGATGTGTGAATATATATCTCAGACTTTTGTGGTATGTATAAACCAGAAAACATTCTACCAATAGATAATTTCTCCAACAATGTAACACATGAACAACTGCATCCAACTCGAGATCATGCATCGGGTAATTCCTCTCATGTGGCCTCAATCACTGAGACCAGTACACAACTAATTGATCACCTTGCATCAACACTACTCCCAGTACAACACCTGATGCATCACAGTAAACTATATAACTCATCCCCTAATCTAGAAGTATCCAGACTGGTGCAGATGTCAACCTTTCCTTCATCTTTTGAAAGGATGTCTCCTAAGATTCTGACCAAACGAACTTCACACCCTCATTATTCAAACCCATCAATGGTGCTTCTATGTAAGAGAAGTCATGTATAAAGTTCCAATAGTAACCATTAAACCCCAAGAAACTCTATATTTCAAACATGTTCTTAGGATTCCCCCAGCAAACTACTTCTCTCACTTTCTCTGGGTCTACTGTAACTCCTATATCTGAGATAATATGACCCAGGAAGTGAATATGGTCCATCCATAAGTGGCACTTTGATAGCTTGGATTATAAATGATGCTCTCTCAGTGTACTTAGTACAATCTTAAGATGGGTGGAATGGTCTTGTCGAGTGTGAGAGTACACCATGATATCGTCCATGAAGACTACCACAAATGAATCCAGATATGAATGGAACACACAATTATTCAGAGCCATGAAAACTGCTTTCACATTCGTGAGTCCAAACAGAATAACCAAGTACCCTTATAGAATATATCTTCTCTGAAATCCTACCAGTGGTATGTCTGATTTGTCTAACGCGCAACTGATGATATTCAGATCTCAAGTCAATCCTCGAGAACACTCGTGCTCCTCAATGTTGATCAAAAAGATTATAAATCCTCAGTAAGGGATATCTGTTCTTAACCGTCAACTAGTTCAGCTTCCGATAATCCACACAGAGTTTGAGGGTACTGTCTGCCTTCTTTCCAAACTAGACAGGAGAACCCCAAGGAGATGTACTGGGTTGGATGAAACCCATTGTTTGCAACTCCTCTAAATGCCTCTTGAGCTCCTTAAATTATAGCGTAGCTATCCTATAAGGAGGAATAGACACTAGTGTCGCTCTAAGAACAATATCAATAGAGAAATACACCTCTCGCTCTAGAGGTAGACTTGAAAGGTCGTCCGGGAAGACATCCCTGAATCGATTAACCACTAGAGGGAAATCCTTATGACAATTTCCCCGGTCATCCAGTTGTAAACTCGCAATCTGGTCTATCACTCCACCTCACCATGATTCTCTGGTACAGCTCGGCTCGCTTGGACATCCCATTAACCCTTATATAGAAATTCTCTGCCCTCTGGTGATGTGAAACTCACCCTGCGATGATAACAATCATAAAAGTCTCGAAAGGGTACAAACCAGGTCATCCTGGGAATGACATCATAGGTTTTCATATCTAAGACATAGAGGTCTTATAGAAAGTGACACCCACTATTCTTTAGGTGGAACTCCTTGCACTGGTTCACACCTGTCGTTCTCTTTCCCAACAGAGTGTCTAGCATCATGATATTAGAAGAAGAGGAAACATAGAGATCAAGGCTCTCCACAATAGGCACAGATATAAAGCTATGCGTAGCACCAGTATCAAAAAGTACTAAATACAAAATAGAAGCAACTAGAATAGTTCCTCTGATAGTGGAATGTCTAGGATCCTACTCCTGTTGGATCTTTTTCACTACATATGCCTGCCTAGTGTCACGACCCAACGACACAACCTGGCTACCCAGAGCTGACCCTCCCTGTTGTCTCTAAAATTTTGTTGTCTGGCTACCACGGCCACGACCACCACCTCTGCCTGAATGTCATGACGTATTCCAATTCCATGATAGGTAAGAAGCTGTTGGACCTACTCCCATATGTGGAGTCTTTACAGAGCCCCTCTCATGAGTCACTGGTGGAAATTCCCATGACAAATCACTGAAGATGTCCCATCTTACTGCAATATCGGAACTCCCCTAAGTCACATAGGCACTGAGGTCTCTTGTGCCCCACCTTACCACACTGGTAGCATATTACTTGGTGACCTGAAGAATTATTCTGGGTTGTACTGCCACCGTGAGATAAATCCATATGCCTCTTTATTTTAACAGTAGAAATAGTACTAGAAACTTGTGCTAAACCACCCTGTCCTACACCACTAGCTTCCTGCAGGTTCCGCTCAAAAATCAATGTCTGGTTCACTATAGCATGCACTGTAGGAAACCTAAAAACATTCACCAGTTCTCTAATGTCATGTCGAAGACCATCCTCGATTTTTCTAGCCCTCAAGATATTTTCACCCACTAGAACAGGTGCAAAATGTTGTAGCTCGGTGAAGCGGGTAGAATAATACATCACTGACATGGCGACCTGCTTCAAATTCATGAAATCTCGAGCTCGATCCAGCCTTAGCATCTCTAAAAAGAAAAATTCATAGAAGAAGACCTAAAAATTTTCCCACACCATGTATCAGTGATACTGTGTCTGGGTGGTAACATCCCACCATCTCTTGGCAAAATCACGCTACATGTAAGTACCGAGCTCAACCCTCCACCGAGGAGGTGTCTCTAAATGCTCAAAATTCATCTACATAGAACCCAACCATGACTTCGCAGCCTGTGGTCTGCCATCCCCTAAAAACGTAGGCTGATGCTGCTTCTGGAATATTTGTGTCAGCTCTGCAATAGATGTGGCAACTTTCAGTGTTCCCTGGAAGGTCTGCATGAACCGCATGAAGCCTTCACGGAATTATGCATCCATGCCTGCGTCTGGTATAACAGCTGCTACCACATCTGGCTCTACTGGAGGATCCATCGGTAGTCCATGGCCAACCAACTTTGGAGTATAAATGTTACTGATCTCCTGGCGAACAACTTGTGGTCATATCAACAGCATGATTCTACAAGGACAATCATGCACCTTAGATTATGATCATCAAAGACTAAGAACTAGAAACGTAAGAAGGGAACATGAAACATAAAATATTTATGTTTTAAAAAAACGGACTACACTGCGTGCATAATAACTACATGATGTGTTACCATATGTTTTTAACATGGGCGTGAACCTCTTCCAAAACAGGTCACGTAACACCCCATACACACACCATTTTTCCACACACACGGAATGTACTTGGATTTTATTCCCCTGACCGAGTCCTTTTATATGGAATAGCAACACAAATTTCCTTATAATATGACTACACGACGTGTATAAAGTCTAAATGACGTGTAACCTTAAGCCCTTACATGGTCGTAGTCTGATACTGGCCTGAACATGTCTCAACCCTAAGTACAAGGTGTGTTGTACCCACACATGGCATGTACACCACCTCGTCTTCCCAGCCACATGGCCAAGTCAACACTGTCACTCATCGGTCAAGACTACACGACGTGTCCCACCAGTACATGATGTGTACTAGACGTGCTTTGATGACCAGTGTTATTCGAGACACAGCCGGATACACGGCTCACACTACACAACATGTTCCATATGGACACAATGTGTACTAGAAAGGATAACACCGACCCGTGTTGGGTTTTTAGATTACGCTACAAGACAAGTTCCGTATTAACACGGTGTGTTTTATATGACGATATCTACGTCCGTGTTGTTAGTTACATGGAAGACACATGGTTAACATGACATGCCATGTACAACGGTACACGACATGTTACCTATGACAACCCTGCTTTTATTACAAACTTAAACATGATTTATTACAAGAAAACATCAGTTGATAATAAAAGAATATAGAGAGGTTTAGTGTCTTTGGCGATTTCGATCATTACATAAAAACTTAAAACATGAAATACAACATCTTTATTGAAAACATATTTTACATGACCACTATATTCCCTCGTACTTAGCATTGCATGGATTACCAGAGGACATGCATAAAAAAGGATTAGCTATAAAGCCCAGAAAGGGAGTACACATGGAATAACATGAGGAGTACAATATATATTACACAATAGGCATATCAACATATCATAAGAGAATAATGAACATAAAGGCATGATAAATCATGATAATCATAACATGGAAATGTGGAAATAACACTTAACATGGAATTAGCATGAGCCAAGGCTCATTGCACATGGAGCATGAGTAAACCCTCATTGCACATGAAGCACGATTAAACCCTCGTTTCACTTGAATTAGCATGAGTAAACACTCATTTCACATGACGTATCATGATACTATACTTTACCCAATGAATTGGAGTGCTATAAGGGAGCACCCTACTTAAACATTTCATTTCAGGCATAAGTGTGTCATATGGATCATAAAACATGGATTCATAAAACATAATCATTTATTACATGATAAAGGAATGTGGATTTCATATATGAAACTTTATAATCAATAAGTAAATGTTCATAAAGGTGAATACCCTTGATGGAGAAATGAGAATGGTATTCACTACACAATGGAATTGTCTTAGAAAATCAGTGCGATTTCAGCAACATACCGGCATGACATAAAAATTCATAAAAATTGGTTGATGAGAGAGAAATGGGTTACTCATCATATTTAAAGGTAATTGAAATGTTGTAGGTCATATAGATACATGTCCCAATAATTTTAATGGAATTTAGATTCATGATACAAAAGTATTGCTTGAATTTTAGTGAGGAGAGAGAAGTTCCTTTCAAAATTTCGGCATAGAAACGGGTGTAAATGGGAGGCGTTTAATGAGAGAGAAAGGGGTATACCATAATTAAAACATAAAAAGGTAATTTTGAGGGAGGTTCAAAACCATACCCCAACATTAATTATTGAAGTTAAATGGTCAAAACAGCTTAAATAAAATTGGACAAAAATTAGAAAGGAAGAAAAACACCATTACTTGGAAGTGTGCTTCCAAAGGCTAGAGAGAGGCTTGTGAGATGATTATTGGGAGCTTGGGGCACCATGGGTGGATTATAGAGAGAGTAGGGAAGAGTTTGAAAGAACTAAAAAGGCTTTGAGTGAGGAGGAAGTGGGAGCTTGTGTGGGTTTATATAGGAAAGGTGAGGGAATTATTTATTATTTAGGTTTGGGTCCTCTTACATTAAATTAATCCAAAACACAAACCATCCTATAGTTTATGCCCATGGTTTTTAGTAAAGGGAAGAGTAAAATAATATTTTATAAGTCCAAAGTCCGAACATCTTAAAATAATATGGTTGCTTATGTAGAGGTGAGTCACACTCCCATGGAAAATAATTTAAAAAGGCAAGGTGTTTAAAAAGTCTTGAGGGGTCCATTAATGTTTGGAAAGTATGTCAAACAAACCCAAGATCCAATTATTTTAATGGTAAAACATATATTGGCCGAACATAATGATTATAGTATTTTATCACATCACTATTAGGTCATTATGATGTGATAAAACACATTATATATTTAAATGGTATTTAAGTTTTACCAAAAAATTTGACTATCTCAGAAAATTATGAAAAATTCACCATTGGATAATTTCTAAGTCCTGATTCCGGAAATAACGTTTATTTTATCTAAATAATTTTTAAAATATGTTAATTTTCACTTTTAAAATAAAAACCAACATTTATCGAAAATTCCCGGGTTTTGACACAAATGGATTTTAAACCTTAATAACAATTATAATTGCATTCAAAAAATTATAAGATCATTTAAATTTAATAAAAATTAATTTAATAATAATAATAATATTTTGTTAATATATTATTTAATTCAAAAATCCCCTAATTTTAAAAAATATAATTCTTAATTAAATAATAACTAAAAACACTATTTGTACTTTAAAACTATTTACAATGTATCAAAAAATGACAATGAGGTATATTAATTATTATATACAAAAATAATATACATGAACAAAGTACTAGTGATTTGTTATATAACCCCTTCATACAGCCACATAATACTTAAGGGTAAGGTGTGCGATGGTGACAGACTCTTGGGGTGTCTCGAATAACATCGCTCGAGTGGTAATCTCTATCATCTTCCACTTTTCCCGTAGATGGTCCCGTTCGAGCTTGACATGATGAATCTCAGCTTGGGCTTGGTCAAGAGCGAAGCCCTAGGATGCCACATCTTTTCTGAGCTCTGACAAATGGTATTCTTATGGGACAATTATACTTGATGAGGCCATCGCTTCCTTTGTCCGAGTAAAATGGATTTGTTAAAGCCCTATATTTATACTAATCATGTGATCACTGTTCAATGCATATATTAGCACCAGTCAAAATTCTTAACATAAAACCAAAGAAGTTTACATTTTATATAAACATAAAGAGAAATTTAATTAGATCAAGAAGGATTTCCATTAACGAAACTTTGGGTTGTTTCAATATTCCCCCCTTAAGAAATTTCACTCTCGAGATTTTCCTTTTCCCACACTAAAATTGATGTGGGTAACTAAGCTTCATCATTTCCTCTGATTCCCAAGCTGCTTCTTCAAACATTTGGTTTCTCCACAACACCTTGACGAGCGGGATTGTCTTATTTTGTAGGAATTTTTCCCTACGATCTAAGATCTTCACTGGTTGCTCCTCATAAGAATGATCATCTTCCAATTGTAGCACCTCAGAAGAGAGTACATGTGAAGGGTTCGGTATGTACTTTCTTAAGAGGGATACATGAAAGAAATCATGTAATTTGTCCATGGTAGGTGCAAGTGCTAGTCGATAGGCCACAACCCCGACACGATCAAGAATCTCAAAGGGGCTGATGTACCTTGGACTTAACTTCCCTTTCGTTCCAAACATCATGACCTTCTTCCACAGAGATATGCGTAGAAACACCATGTCTCCAACTTCAAACTCAAGGTCTTGTCGACGGTTATCTGCATAACTCTTCTGTCGACTCTGGGCTACCTTGATATGATGCTGAATGGTTTTCACCTTCTCCACCATTTCTTCGACCATTTTTAGTCCATGAAGCTTACGTTCATCAGCCTTATCCCAACATGCTGGTGTTCTGCACCATTTCCCATACAGGGCTTCATATGGTGCCATTTGGATGCTTGAGTGGAAACTATTATTATAAGAGAACTCAACCAGAGGAAGATGTTGTTCCCATCCTCCTTTAAAGTCCATTGAGCATGCTCTCAACATTTCATCAAGTGTTTGGATAGTCCGCTCGGATTGTCCATCAGTTTGAGGATGATAAGTCATAATGAAGTTCAGTTCAGTGTTCAGAGCATGTTTAATACTCTTCCAAAACATAGATGTGAAGCATGGTTCTTGGTCAGACAAAATAGATAGTGGTACTCTATGCAACCATACCACTTCCCTGATATATATCCATGCTAGTTGATCCAACGAAAAATCCTCCTGAATAGAAATGAAGTGTGCAGTCTTTGTAAGATGATCCACTACAACCTAGATTGAATTTTTTTCCTTTGGATGTCCTTGGGTGTCCAGTGACAAAGTCCATGGGGATGTTCTCCCATTTCCAATCTAGTATGGGAAATGGTTGCATCATCCCCTTAGACTTATGCCTCTCGGACATCACTTGCTGGAACACCAGGAACTTTGATGTATATTTAGCAATCTCCTTCTTCATATTATCCCACCAAAAGTTTTCTTAGAGAGCTAGATACATCTTTATGCTCCATGGGTGAATAGAGAAATTTTAACTATGTGCATCATCCAAAAGATCCTTCTTCATCTTCGGACTTGATGGTACACATAGTCTTTTCCCAAATCGTACAATTCCATATTCATTACCATTAAACTACAATGATTTCCCTTTTTTGATAGCTTCCACTTTTTCCTGAATTCAAACATCATCCATTTGAGCATCCTTTAACCTTTCCAAAATAGACGGTTGAGAAATAATTTGTGAAAGGATTGATGATGTTCTCTTCTTTATGATTCCCATGTCTATCTTCATCAACTATAAAAAGATTGGATCCCTCCCTATTCTCATCATTGATAGAATCACTGGATCCTCTCTACTTAGGTAATCTTCCACCTTATTTGCTTTCCCAGGGTGGTAATTTATTGAATAGTCATAATCATTGATGAGCTATATCCATCTTCTATGGCGCATATTAAGCTCTTTCTATGTGAATATATATTTAAGACTCTTTTAGTCATTATATATCTCACATTTCTCCCCATAGAGATAATGCCGCCAGATTTTTGAGGCAGAGATCATAGCCGCCAACTATAGATCATGATTTGGATAGTTTCTATCATGGATTTTCAACTACCTTGAGGCATAGGATATCACTTTATCATTATGCATCAATACATAGCCTAATCCCTTCTTTGAAGCATCACTGAATACCACAAAACGTTCCCCACATCTGGGTAAAGTGAGCACGGGCGTAGTGATAAGCCTCCTCTTCAACTCCTTGAAGCTTTCTTCACATTCATCACTCCAAGAAAACATTACTCCCTTCTGAGTTATCTTGGTAAGTGGGTTGGGAAATCGTGATAAATTCCTCACAAATCGTCGATAATATACAGGTAACCCCAAGAAGCTACGGATAGCCGTTACTGATGTTGGCCTCAGTAATCCCTCAATTGCATCTGTTTTGGAGGGATCCACAGATATCCCATTGCTTGTGATGATATGGCCCAAGAATGAGACCTCATTAAATCTGAACTCACACTTGCTGTACTTTTTATAGATATTCTCCTTGAGAAAAGTCTTTAGTACAGTTCTTAAATGCTCCTCATGATCCTCCTTGGTTTTGGAGTATATTAGAATATCATCTATAAAGGAGACCAAAAATTTGTTGAGGTAATCTCTAAATACTTTATTCATCAAGTCCATGAAGATTTCTAGAGCATTGGTGAGTCCGAAAGGCATTACTATGAATTCATAGTGCCCATATCTTGTGTGAAAAGCAGTCTTGGGGATATCTACCTTCTTCAGACATACTTGATAATATCCCAACTACAAGTCCACCTTAGACAAGTATTGTGCTCCACGCAGCTGATCGAACAATTCATCGATTCGTCAAAGAGGATACTTGTTTTTTATCATGATTTTATTAAGTTCATGATAATCGATGCAAATCCGCATTGGCCCATCCTTATTCTTGATGAAGAGGACTGGTGCACCCCATAGTGAAGCACTTGGGCATATAATCCCCTTATCCAGATTCTCCTGTAGTTGTTTCTTCAACTCTTCAAGCTCTACAACAGCCATTCTATATGCAGTCTTGGATATTGGTAAAGCCCTGGGTATAAGTTCAATTGATAATTCAACATCCCTTCTAGGAGGAAGACCAGGCAGTTCCTTGGGAAACACTTCTGCGACATCCCTCACAATAGGCATTTCTTCAAGGTTGGTTTCTTCCTTGGACTCAATCGTCTGATCCAGATACGCCTTCTCATAGGGAATTAATATCCATTCTTGAGATGATAGAGCTAAATGATATTCATCTTCCTCCTTACACTTCTAAAGAATCAGGGGTCGATTCTCTATATGGAGTGTGATTTCACTCACCCGATAGTTTATGTTAGATCTATATAAGGAAAGCCAATCCATGCCAAGAATTTCATCAAATTCCACGAGAGGGAGTATGATGAGGTTCGCTGGGAAATTAAATCCACAGATTATAACAAGGGAAGAATTATATTTATGGGATGCAATGATTTCCCCATTATCCGTATTGTTCGACATCTTCACTTCCATGATTTGAGGTGGTCCTAGGATTGCTCTACTAAAATTTCGAGATATAAAAGAATGCGTAGAACCTGAATCAAAAAGTACATTCACTATTCTTGAATAAATAACTAGCATACCTATCACCACTTTGTTGTTGGAGTTCACTTCGGCAGAAGTGATGGAAAAATATCTTCCTTGCTGCCTTAGAGGTTGTTGGCTGCCTCTGAAAACCCTTGGATTAGGGCACTGATTTACAAAATGACCCGGTTCTTTGAATTTGTAGAATTATACAATGCGTTGAGGTTCAAACGGATCATTTTCTCCTCTATCGCAGCTACGGGTCTTTCATGCCTACAATTAATTGCTAGGTGCCCTTCTCTTCCACACCTAAAACATCTCCTCGTCCCCTTAAGGAAATTCTGTGGGTTCTTCTTTCCGCACTTTTTGAAAGTGGGGTGGTGGAGCTTTTTAGCACCATTGGATTTATCTATTGAACTACCAGCATTGAATTCCACCTTACGCTTCTTATCCCCATGATACCCCTGTGATTCTCCGATCTCCAATTCGACCTTGAGGGCACTTCGGACAATTTCCTCATAGCTGTTGAAGTCACGGATTGCTAATGATTTCCGTAGGCTAGGATTCAACCCACCAAAGAAGCGGTCAAATTTTAATTCATGGGTGGCGAAAAATCCAGAAGCATATCGTGCAAGCCTTGTGAAGTTTTCCTCATAAACTCCGACAGATTCTTCATCTTTTTTCTTGAAGGAAATTAATTACATTTCCATTTTAAGCCGGAGGGTGTGTGGAAAATATTTATCGAAAAAAATCTTCCGGGAATCCTTCCATTCCAATGACTCGATCTCCTCCTTAGGCTTCTTATTTTTGATGAACGTCCACCATTTATCAGCCTCACCCTCTATATGATAAGATTCCAGGAGAACCTTCTCTTGTTCAGAACAATGAAGGATGGAGAAGATCTTTTAAATAGAGTTGATCCATTGTTAAGTGATCGTGGGATTGGATGATCCACTTAAAGTAGGAGGCCTTTGTCTCAAGAATCTCTCCATAGCGACTTGTTCTATCGTAGGGGGGGTTGAACATTCCTCCTGACCTGTGTTTCTATTCAAAACTTGAGTTAGATGAGAGAGAAGCGTGACGATGTTCTTAATTCCTGCTCCCATTGGATTGGGCATCTCATTAGTATAGTCATCACACTGATCTTTACAATGGTTATTAGCCTGAATCCTCCTATTACTGGACATTGGCTAGAATAAAAGGAAATTTAGGGGTAACAAATAAAGGGTAATACAAAGACAAAAGTTTATGACTTATAAATAAACTTTTATTTCCTTAACTCATGAGTCTATAGGCTTAAATCTTGGATTTTCATGATCTACATTATAACATAAATTCTTAGGGTAATTTTTTTAATTCCCTTAATAATGGTTCATACTAAGCTTGTGAATTTATCAAAACAAATACCCCGAGAGTGTCGTAACCAAGAGTGTAGCAAGGAACATTTTCGTGCACCAGTTCCCGTTCGAGTCTAGCTCAAAGCGGTGTTTTCGGGTTTTACCCCTAGGATAAATCTGGGCCAAAGCCACCTCTACCTACTCGTATCCAGACAGGGATGCATTTTATTCAGAAACCACTTATTCAATAATTACAAAAGCTTAGGGAGGTTTTTATTATACTTAGTTATGTCTCTAAGGCTTTACTAGGGTTTTCTAGTCCTATTCCCAAAAATAACTAAACCTATCCTCTGATACCAACTATGAAAAACCTGCTTATATACAAACTTAATCACGATTTATTACATAAAACATCACTTGATACAACAAATAAGATCAAGAGGGTTAATGACTTTGGGGCTTAGGATAGTTAAATAAAAACTTAAAACATTAAATACAACATCTTTATGAAAAATTCCTTTACATGACCACTATATTCCCTCGTACTTAGCATTTCATGGGATAACCTGAGGACATGCATAAGAAAAGGGTGATCTATAAAGCCCAGTAAAGGAGTACACATGGATTAACATGAGGATTACAATACATTTTAGATAATATTCATATCAATAGAGCATAATAGAAACATGAACATAAAGTCATGATAAATCATGATAAGCATAACCTGGAAATGTGGCAACAACACTTAACATGGAATTAGCATGAGCCAAGGCTCATTGCACATAGAGCATGAGTAATCCATCATTGAACATGAAGCACAAGTAAACCCTAGTTTCACTTGAATTATAATCATTCAACACTCATTGCACATGACGTATCATGATACTATACTTTACCCAATGCATTGGAGCTCTACAAGGGCGCACCCTTCTTAAACATTTCACTTTATGCATAAGTGTTCCACATGGATCATAAAACATGCATTCATAAAATATAAAAATTTATTCCATGATAAATGAATGTGGATTTTATATATGAAAATTTATAATCAATAAGTAAACGTGCATAAAGGTGAATACCCTTGATGGATAAATGTGAATGGTATTCATTACACAATGACATTGGCTTAGAAAATCGGTGCGATTTCGGCAGCGTAACGACGTGACATAAGAATTCATAAAAAATGGTTGATGAGATAGAAAGGGGTTAATAATCAAATTTAAATGTAATTAATATTAAGTAGGTAATATAGATACAAGTCCCAAAAATTTTAATGGAATTTAGATTCATGATACAAAAGTATTCCTTGAATGTAAATGAGGAGAGAGGAGTTCCTTTCAGAACTTCGGTATAGTAACAGGTGTACATGGGAGGCATTTAATGAGAGAGAAAGGAGTATCCCATAATTAAAACATAAAGAGGGCAGTATAAGGGAGGTGCTAAACCATACCCCAACATTCATAATTGAAATTATATGGGAAAAACAACTTAAAGAAAATTGGACAAAAATGAGAAAGGAAAAAAACACCGTTACTTGGAAGTGTGCTTCCAAAGGCTAGAGAGAGGCTTGTGAGAGGCTTCATGAGATATTGGGGCACCTTGGGAGAATTATAGATAGAGTAGGGAATAGGTTGGACTAACTCCAAAGGCTTTGAGTGTGGAATAAGTGGGAGCTTGTGTGGGTTTATATAGGAAAGGTTAGGGAATTCATTATTATTTAGGTTTGGGTCCCCTTACATTAAATTAATCCAAACCACAAACCATACCATGGTTTTTGCCAATGGTTTTTTGAAAAGAGAAGAGTAAAAAAATATTTTATAAGGCCAAAGTCCAAACTTCTTAAAATAATAGGGTTGCTTATGTGGAGTTGAGTCACACTCCCATGGAAAATAATTTAAAAACACAATGTGTTTAATAAGGCTTGAGGGGTCCATTAATGCTTTGAAAAGTAAGTCAAAAAAACCCAAAATCACATTATTTTAATTTTAAAACATATATTGTCAGAACATAAAGATTATCGTTTTTTATTACATCACTATTGGGTCATTATGATGTCATAAAACACATTATATATTTAAACGGTATATATTTTTTACCAAAAAATTTGACTGTCTCAGAAAATTATAAAAAATTCATAGTTGGATAAATTTGACGTCCTAATTCCAGAAATAATGTTTATTTTATCTAAATAGGTTTCTAAATATGTTTATTTTCACTTTTAATATAAAAACCGACATTTTTAAAAAATTCACGGGTTTTGACATAAATGGCTTTTAAACCTTAATAAAAATTATAACTGCATTCATAAAAGTATAAGATCGTTTATATTTAATAAAAATTATTTTAATAATAATAATAATAATTTATTAAAATTTATTTAATTCAAAAATACATTAATTTTAAAAAATATAATTCTTAATTAAATAATAACTGAAAACACTATTTGTACTTTAAAACTATTTACAATGTATGAAAAAAAGTGACATGGAGGTATATTCATTATTATCTACAAAAATAATACACATGAACATAGTACTAGCGATTTTTTTACATAAACCCTTAAAACATCCACATAAGACCTAAGGGTAAAGTGTGCGATGGTGACAGACTCTTGGGGTGGCTCTGATAACATCGCTCGATTGGTAATCTCTATCAACTTCCACTTTTCCCGTAGACGGTCCCGTTCGAGCTTGACATGATGAAACTCAGCTTGGGCTTGGTCAAGAGCGAAGGCCAAGGATGCCACCTCTTTTCCAAGCTCTGACAAATGGGCTTCGTATGGGGAAATTCTACTGGATGAGGCCATCGCTTCCTTTGTCTTAGTAAAATGGATTTGTTAAAGACCTATATTTATACTAATCATGTGATCACTGTTCAATGGCTATATTAGCAACGGTCAAAATTATTAACATAAAACCAAAGAAGTTGACATTTTATATAAACATAAAGAGACATTTAATTAGATCAATATGGATTTCCATTAATGAAACTTTGGATCGTTACATTACCTCTAGAAGTTTTCCATCCCGTGTTTTTACCTATATGGCCTATGACACAATTAGAAACTACAAGATGTGTACATAAGGTACATAGAATGCACTTAAAAATTTTACATTTCTTTCCGAACAGAAGTGTACAGGGAATGTGTTCATAGAACCACACACGGTGTTTTCTGGGTTTCTGGAAACTACACCTCAAAAACTACTCTAGAGCCCCCCTTTTCTTTATTTTGAAGCGTCAGTATGCCAAATTCTGTTATGTGGGGGCGCATACTCCCTGCGAATCAAGGTTTAACACCTGACCTTTCACTTTATAGTACAAAACACAACAAAAAGGATGAATCATGATCCACTAAATTCCAGTCCAAGAGAGCCTATACTTATCAGGAACCAAAGTTTAGCATCCATAAACTAAAGCATAACATGTACAAATACCCTATCAATAGTAGGCGTATCTAACAAGGTACCTATCACAACAACATGAATTTTCTAGCACATCATCTATCACAAAAACACGCAATTTACAATGCACCTATATGTCATGGAAACTATGCATGGAATGTGAGTCTAACATGTGCCTAATGATGCGTGAGATGCTACACACTCATCTCATCAGGTTGTGAATAAATATAACCCATGTATAAAAATGTAACAGCACACCACAAGTGCGTCACCCAATGGTGATAATCAAATCAACTCTAGAATTGAAAAACCTGATAAAAATTTACAACACGAGGTAAATTGGCTTTTCCATGTACACAGCTTAGCTACTCCCAGGCAAAAATTATTACCAAATACCAATTTCATTTTATCCCTGACTATAGGCTCCAAACAGAAAGAAAATGAAATTAAATTTCTCTGATACCACTTTGTAACGTCCTGGATCCAGGTTCCCCACAACGGGTTCCCCGAACATAGTTGGTCAGATGACCTCAAGTGCATTTCCCCAAACACCAGAGGATGACGACTAGAAGGGAGGGCATATGTCTAATAGTGGGGAAACTATGCCCTCATTTTTCAACATGTAGCGCAGTGGAAAAATATAAAAATACATAAATGTGGAAGCAGTAAACAAAACCAATTCTGAAATGGACAATAGTACATAAGTAGAAGATGACAATAGCCATATATATAATGATGCAACATGTACCTAAGTCTAAGAAAGCATCCAAAATAGGATACACTGCAATCTAAAACAATACAGTACAAGGGAAATGCATAACAAAACAAAACAAAACAGTGCAGTAGGAACTCAACAACATCACAAGACTAAGCTCGGTCCCATTATCTCCTACTCCTCTATGACAATCAAGTACTTGCATAGGTACTCTTTCCCTTATCAACACTTGCAACAATATAATCTCCTTGCTCCCAATACATGATCAAAATAGGGTGTAAGAAATAAATCCTACTAGACTACCACCAAAGGCCCAGTCCCACCTATCAGTGAAAATGTTCAACAATGGTGTGCAATAATAAAATTTTGTAAGCTAGGAAGTACTCAAAGTAAACATTCCTACCAATTATATTTACATTTTAAAAAATATTTAACAATTTCAAGCCTGTTCTTTATCTTGGAAGATATAACACAAGAAATCACCATAGTGAATATTCAAAGAAAACATTTTCCTCCGAAATACAATTCCTTAACCTCAGGTAATCAGAATCGAAACCCTCAGGTGATTGAACTCAGGAATAACAAATATTTACCTCAGGCATATGATAAATTTCCCTCAGGCACGAAAGATACCATCCATAGACATAAGAATCATTTCCCTAAGTCTAAACAAAACGCTTCCCTCAAGCATATAAAACACTGCCCTCAGGCTAAGAAAGTAACCGGGCCGGGCCCAACACATATGCAAGAAACTTGTATACATTTTCTCTCAATAAAACTCAAAGTATTCTATAATCACAACGTACCCATAGGTATCCTAGCCAAATGACTAAAAAAGGGAAACACACCCACAGCGTGGCCATGGACAAAGGCAACGATCCCAAACATCAGTTTATACATATTCATTAAATTACTTATGCAATTATCGGTATTTTATCAGTCAAGGCCTCTGTCATACGACACCCCAAACATGGGTGCATCGCACAAAGGTACAAAAAATCAACTCAACAGTTGGAAATAAACACCAGACCACCTACCTCGATCTCCTTTGATTGATATATGAGAAAGGCGCCTCTCGAAACAACCAAGAACAACATATATCTGAGATAATAATTCACCCATTAAAATGTATATAACTTCCCCTCAGGAAATAATTGGAAGGAATAACTCAATAATAGAGAAGAAATTACTCGCGCGGTTCAAAAGAGATTGACAGCGGAAGAATCGGAGTCCCGGGGTGCGATCAAGAGCTCTTTAAGTCTCAGCCTCCTATCCCACAGCTCCTGGTGTGTTCTATTCTGCCTCTGCCGAATGAGGAGGCTACTGCCTTTTTTAAGGGAAGAAACATAACTACACGGCGTGTTCTCTAAAGTATACAACATGTATTTGCAATTTTTTTAACTGTTCCTCTGGCGGCCACTTTCCACAGCCTTACAGTTCACCTGCCGACTGATTACATGGCGTTTATATACAAAATACAGGGCGTGTAGTCAATTTTTACACCCTTCATCTCCGACAGGCCCACACACCCTGTATACTCATCCCACACGACCAAGGTACATAGCGTGTACAGACAAAGTTTGAGTTTTTTCCCATTTTATTTATTTTCTCAAAAACAATTAAGGAAAAGGGAAAAGAAGAAACTCATACCTCAAGAATAAGAACAGAGTTTTTACATATAAAATCCATCTTTATCAATGCTAATGTTTTGTCACTAATAAATGTATTTCACTATCTGTGCTAAAAACACTAATAAAAGGTATCTTAAAGAGTTCTTGAACGTTAGCGCTGATAAAGATGTGATAATGATTCCTAATTATAATAATAAATAAATATATTTTTAAATATATTTATAAATATTTGTTTATAATTACAAATGTATTTATATCATTATATATATTAATATAAATTTATATTTAATAAATTTAAATAATGATAATTAGAAATATATTACATATATTTATTATTTAAATATATTAATTTATAATGTCGCAATTATTTAAATTATTAATTAATTAATTATAATTATACAAACACTTTTTAAAAAATAATATTTATTTTATTTATAATTATAAATATATATTTCTATAAATATAGAAAATATACATTTATAAATATATTTTAAGTATATATATAATTATTTATTTTTAATTATAGATATATTTCTCTCAATATATAAATTTATATATATATATAATTATATATTTATATAATAAATAAAAATAAAAATATAGTAAGTATAATCATTATTTAAATATAATTATTATAATTTTACAATTATAAATATATTTATATCATTTAATATATATATATTTATATTTATAGACACATACATAAAATAATTATATATAAATATGAGTATAATTATAAATATAATTATAAATATTAATATATATATATATTTATTAAATTTATTCCTTGTTTAAATATATTTATTATATTTTTATAATTAGTTAAATATATAATTATTTATTTATAATTGTATAAATACTTTTAAACTTAATAATTTATTTATAATTATAATTATATCATTTTATAAACATAGTAAATATACATTTATAAATATATTTAAATATAAATATATATTTACCAATATGTTTTTAACATCACTAGTGAATATATAATCTTAATTTTATGCATGTTAAAAATGAGGGAAGTTGAATAATTTAAACTGAGTAAGCTTTAAAAATATTGAAAAAATGTATGAGTTTTATTAATTAATTTAATTTTTTAAAATATGGAAATATATTGAAATGGAGATGAATATATTTTGAAAATATAAAAAAAATATAAATTAAATAAATAAATAAATATTTTAAATAAAGAAAATACCCAATGAAATATAATATAAAAATATTAAATTTTTTAAATAATAGTAAATGTAATAATATTCACAATAAATAAATAATATTTTAAAATTAAAAACATAATATATTAAATATATCATGTTACTAAATGAAATTATAAAATAAATATTTAAATTTGAATTAATTATATACCTATTTGGTGTATGTGTTTCTATATAACATTCCATAAATTATGTAAAAATTTATGCGTGTGAATTGAATATAAAAATGCATTAATTACATATATGTATGTGTGAATTTAATATAACACGTGTTTTTGTATCTGTTAAATAAAAAAATCAAACGATATTCTATTAAATGTCCATTACTCGATAAAATTAGTCATTATTTATAGTTAATATTAAATTTTAATTATAAGAAATTATTTACTAAATATATGACTTATTTAATGTAAACATAAATATTTTATATTATTTAAATCATATTTTATGAAATATTTTATATATTGATATATATATTAAAATATTAAATATTTTAATGAATAATTATGTATAAAAACCATTTAAAATAAATAAGACATCAATATGGTTTTAATTATTAAATTTTATGCATTTTAAATATTTTTATTATATTAATATAATTTATTATTCTGTTATAAACGCTCGAATGCATTTTTTTAATTAAGAAAAAATAGACCAAATATAAGGGAAGTACTATTACACATACATATAAAAAACATCAACACCTTTTAGATTGGGTACTCATACTATGAAACTGAAGTCTTCCACCCCTGTCGTGGGGATTACAACCCCTCCTGCATGTCTTGAATTGCATCCATTGACCTTTACCATCATCATCATCATAGTTCTCGACAATAACATCATTATTTGTGGTTTCATCATTAGACACTCCATTACTTTTCTTCCAATGATCATCACTGTTATGCGTGGAACGAATTTCAAAAGTATTATGAGTACTTAAATTTGTTTTTGTCTTGGTCTTCAATGGTTGAGAATGGGTGGTACTTCTTAAAGAGGTAGAATCTCTTCAGATCACTATTTCTGCATCCTTCATAGGATTATGTGCCCCTATTGTTGGAGGAGGCAGTGGAGGTGACACCATCACATTGGGTGTTTCTCCAATTGACTTTGAAAAAACAAAAAATAGAATTGGAGTCTGGAAGGGAGCCCTTCAATTTAATAATAGAATTGTATTTAAATTGAGATAGCGGCAATCCCTTTATAAAATTATGTTAATGGTGGATTAAAAGCATCAATTTCTTCCCACTTTAATATGGATTTCTTTGGGTAGGAATCACCCTTTTCTTTTGTGCTGGGTATCTCAGTATTCTCTAGAAACTAGTCATCAGGGGACTGCGATGTCTCACTATTAGGCGGAATAGTCATGCTATGAACTCCTATTGAAGTTCTAGTGTGATTAATTTTACTGTGCAGGGTGATGGATAACTATTTGGGTCCAATGTTTTCTATAGAGGGTCCATTTTCATCAAGTGAGGATGTGTTCTTCAAACATGAAACTTGTAGAGTTTTAGGTGTATGTAGTGCCATGGTGATGAAAACTTCTTTTAGGTCTAGATTCTGCAGCACATGAGATCAAAAATTGAATTTAAATTAGAGGTATAGTGTTTAAACCTGAACCATGTAGTTTTATAGGTTCATGTAATACCTTTTTATCAGTTTCCTGATAATATATAACTCCACTTCCCACCATAGGAGTAGGCATCAAGATGCAAGAGTCTTTTGAATTCATTCACTGTTTTTGCAGGGAGTCTATTGAAGGGCCAACATCATCACCATTTTCCACAAAATCCTTGGATATAGAATGAAATGACACCTTTATAATGCCATTATTAAGAGTAATATCCTTAAACTTCTTGTTTTTTTTATTATTGACCTTAATTGAGGTTGCATCCGCTAACACAGTTTTCCTTATTCTACATTTTTAATAAACTGCAATTTTCTCCTATATAATTATTTCATCTGCCTCTGCCTATGTTAGAATCTCTATCTCTATTTTACTATCCATAGATTCTGTCTCATTATAATCTTTCTCCATGCATCTAATCAGTGTATCTTTGAAATGAGACTCACATTTGGTGTGTCACCTCCTTCTGATAAATCATCCCAAGTGACATTGGGTCTATCACTCAGTTAGAAATTGGGAGGGTCAACATCCTTCAGTGAGACATAAGTGGTGTATGGCATGGGGATTTTACAATGATCCTTGATCAACTAATTAGTCTGAGACATCTTCTCATACTATACATTTTTAGAGATTATGAATTTTTTGGGAGATCCCTAAAGAACTTCATTTGTAGCACGCTCCGAAGATTGGAAAGAGGTCACTTGGGAAAATTTATTACCTTAATTACTTCTACATAGATCCTCATCATTTTCCTTCAACATGCATCTACTTTACATTTTTTTGAACAACAATGGGATCTTGAATGTCTAATAATACATAAAACATCACAATACAATGAAATATTTTTAATCACAATTCGTAGATTAATTTCATCTTGTGGGGTGGAAAAAAATAAATTATCTACTATGGTAGAAAGTAAATATATATCCAATAAAATTCTTTCCAAATGACCATAACTAGAATATTTGGTAGCCAAATCCATCCGAATTGGAATGCCTATCATATAGGTGATGCCATATAGTAATTTAGAATGAAATGAAACCCAAAATTTACCCATAAATCTTAATCCATACTTGCGAAAATGTGTCTTTTCTGTCATAGAGATAGAAATTCATATTCCATTCATGGATCTTAAGGGTCCCTAGCTTTATATTTATGGAACCAAATCTCCATGATTTAACCTTCAATCCTTCATAGGGGGAAAACAAGTGAAAAAACCCTCTTCCCAATGAAACATATTTATAATCATGAAATACCCAAACAAAAGGTATGTGAGTAAATAAATCAAAAAATTTCCAATTTTGTGTACCTTTAGATAAAGATATCTAGGAAATAAAAGAGTTATTTCTGAGATCTAAATCCTCTGAAATCGCTCCCTCTAAAGCAGAGACATGTGTTGTATTTCCTTTTATAACTATGCGTTGAGAAATAAGATTTTCTGAGAAGATGAAAGAACCATCCAGAATAGTATAGGAATAACCATTTAGATGGTCATCACAAATTTATAAATTCAATGTGACATTCAAAGGATGAGAAGCAAAATTATTCCAAGAATCATATGTGAAAGGATTTAATCTTCTTGGATGGATTAGGTAAGAAAAATCTCTATTAAGGGTCAGGAGTTTCTTCTTATCTTCCTCCAAACTCCGCTATTACTATTTATTAATAATTTGTAATTATATATATTTATTAAATTTATTCATTTTTATTAATAATTTTTCATTAAAATATTTTTAATAGTTTTGTAATTTATTCATTTTAAAATTTTCCATTTATTTATTATATTTTATTCACTTTATATATCAATATTTAATATATTCTATTTATTAATATTGATAATTTATATATGTGTATATTAAATTTAATTATTTTATTAATTATTTAATTAATATATAATTTTATTATTTTTACTCATTTTTTATTTTTATTTCTTAATTATTTAATTTTATTCTTTTTATAATTCTATATATAATATATAATTTTTAATAATATTAATAATATATATATATTAAATTTATTAATAAAAATTTATTTAATAAAAATTTTAATTTCTTTTTTAATTTATTCATTTTAAATTTTTTTTAATTATATATATATATATTGAATTTTATATATCAATATTTAATATATAAAAATTATTTTATAATATATATAGATTAATATTATTAAAATTTATTATATTAATAAAATTTTTAATATTTTTGAAATTCTTTCATTTTTATTTTTTTGTTCGGTAATTTTAATTTTTTAAATATATTCAATACATGAAATTATTTTAATTTTTATTTTTAGATAATTAAAAAATGTTTCTATGAACGTGTATAGGATGTGATAGTGGGGTCAGTGGGTCAATTGGGATGTTTGGGGTGGGCTAAACTATTGGAAGAAAATAGTGGTCCAAGGACCGCATGGCCTTATAGCCCCATATTTGTGTTTTTGAATAGTGTACACATGAGAACATCCCTACAGTAGGCTTCTGAGCTTTCCATGAGGCAAATAATATATAAAGATGTTTTTACACTTGTGCTATTTCGTTGTGGGACTCACAAGAGGGGTCAGGTCCTTTATCAATTATAAAAAACACTGACAAAGGGTACCCTTTATTAGCACAAAAAATAACATGCCAATAAAGGTACCCTTTATCAACACTATTAAAGAACTTATAAAGAGTACCATTTAAGATATTTTTGTTTTACCACTGATAAAGGCATCCTTTTGAGCACTTTTCTCTATTGTTATATATTGAATGTTTTTTTGTCATTCCCAATTATAAAATTTGAGGATATTTATATAAGGACATCCTAATGAATTGGTAAGGTAGATATAATGTATTTTTCTAGAAAAACATCCATGTCTAGATATTATAAGTATATGTTGTTTTGGCACAAAGGTTCCTAGGGGTAATAACTCTAAAAAAATCCCATTGGGCTAGACCTGATTTCACATAGTGTATGAAAGTGACCCTTACTGCACATCTAGTTTGAAACTCCTAGGTGATATTCTTAGGATAATTTAAATTTTCATTACAAACCTTTATGAAGGATTTGAAAAAAGAAGATATCCCAAAAGAAACCATGTTTATGATTATGACATTATCTATGCATAAGTTTTTCAATTTATGTAGCATTTCACATGATTTGGGATTAAACAGTGTCGTTCACTATGATATGATCCAATATAGTGCATTATATAATTTATGAATGACGCATACTAAAAGGAATGGTCACAACATCAATGTATGAAATCTAAATCATAATAATTATAGTTTCTTTGATGGTTTTGAGCTATCCATTAAAAGGGAACTAGTCTCCCAAATAATATCCTCATATGAGGACATAATATCATGTTATAACAAGATAGATAAATAATTATATATGTATTATTGATTAAAATGGAAGAAACAGAAGAAGAGAATGTAAGGAAAAAAGATAAATAAAGGTAATAAAGGAAAGAAGGGATATCCAACATGTGATAATTGTGGAAAGAAAAACCCAGGTTCCTAATTGATGAAAATAAGAATTTTATAAAAGTGTGGAAAACAATTCCACCATGATTATTATTTCAAGTGAAAAATATCAATTTCTAATGAATAATGATTACACTGTAAGGAGAAGGGGAACTATGTAAATAAATCTCTCAAGCGTCAATGGAATATACATCAAAAGAAGCTAATGGATCATGGTCAACATATGAAACTACCACATATGAAGAGGAATTGTTAATGCTATTATGTTTTGAAATTATATTTACTTTATTAGTGTATTTTATCATTGATATCAGGGTTACAAGAATTATGAAATATATGAGGATTGTATTGAAATACTTTTTAATTAAGGATTTAAATGCATATGTTGAACAATATTGTTGACCAAGAAAAACATTCATTCGAGAGATTAACATCATGAAAAAAACATGATCGAGGATCCTATTATATTCCATATTTTGAGATAATGATGCTGGGATAAATAAATAATTGATATAGATAATATAAATTAGATAGTACTGACTACCTTGGAACTGATTAATGATTTCCTGAAAAAGGGGTTTATACTATCCTTAATGAATTTCACAACATTTTTAGTTCTAACTAATATATCCAATAACATATGTTTTACATAAGGAATAATGAGTAATTCATGTTTTCTATAAGGATTTATAGAAAATTAGGATATTAACATGTTTTAAGAGAATACATGATGAATTTATTCACATGTTTGGTATGTGAGATTTTACAGACACTTTATATTGTCAAGAGGATTAATGAAAAGTTAATTTTATATATTAAGTGAATTTATTTCCAAAGACAAAGATATTAATAATTTTGAAGGGTTATATGGTTACCCATTTATAAATAATTTTATGTTGAAATTTGAAATTACATATTAACATATTACCTCACCATATTAAGATTTATACATATTGGATAACGTGTTCTAAACATATTAATTTTGGAAAATGTTTATATATATTCATAAAGTATTTTCACCCTTTAATGAATCATATGATCCTTTAAATGTGATTTTTAGTGCTTCAGGCAGTAAATGTTAATTTTTCGATATTCATTTCATAGAGTAAGGGATAAAATTGAAATTAGTTGAAGCACAAGTAATGGATGAAATTACTCTTATGAAATAGAAACATATCAAGTAATTACATTTACATATATTAATAGATAGTAAAATAATTCCTCAACATTAGTAAAATGACCTTGCACATAAATGTTATCCTATTACATTCATATTCGATAAATCTATCTGTCTTTTAAATCATCAAATATTTATGGTTTTGGGGACCTTAAATTTCCACTGGTCATTCACCTTATGTTGATCAATAACCGTTATCATTATTTGTAATTATTTTCCCTTTTCATCTATGATCAAAACATTATTATCTACTAATGTTCAATAATTAATAAACCATGTTATGTGTTATTCAATATGACTTTTTTCCCTTTTCTCTCTCATTTAGACATTATTTTATAAACCATTTTATAATCGGGGGTTTTCAACATAGGAATTTTTAAATATCAATGCTTGGATGATCAATATCAAATTTATATTATGAGGATTAAATTAATTTATGGTGGGTAGATATAACACCCCAAAATTTACAAATAAGGATATTGTATTTGATAACATGTTTGAAAAGAAGAACATATTAAATAGGGGAATATAAAACCCCAAGACATTCAAAGATATTTATTTTTTAATAAGTTAAATCTCATCAATATATTTCATTATACACAGTATTGAGTTTATCTTACATTAAATGAAACACTGAGTTCATATTTCATTATACAAAACACTCTATTTATCATTCGTTACACGCAACGTTGAGTTTTAACGAAATGTGAAATATTATTATATTATATAATAGTTATAACCTAGACTTTAAATATGAGTTTAGAAATAGTATTTACTAAATTATATAAATAAATATGTTACACCAATTTATTATCAATATATTAGTTATAAACAAAATAATAATCAATTAAAATAAATAAATAATTTATTTATGAAAAATAATATTTTTTTCTAAAAGATTGTTTAATCATGATTTTCAAATATAATTTAAAATTTAAATTTACAAATTTTTTAAAATATATTTGAAAAAATGAAATTTATTCGTGATATTGGAATATAAAAATTATCTTATGATTGTTTTTTTCAATAAAGTTTCATTTTTTGATGAATAATAAATAACATTTAATTTAAATTGAAAAATTACATTTCGTTTAAATAAATTATAATGTCAAATTAAAATTAAATTTTTTTTTAAAGTGAAATTAGATAAATTTTATATCAATTATTACAATTTATTTTCTTTTAAGTCATTTTTATGTTGAATTTAGATATAAAAAAATTATAAACTTCTAGACATTCTCTTTTAAAAACCCCAATTTCTCATCATGTGTTCAGGGTTAATTTTAAATTAATATTTTACACATATTTGAATTTAATTTTTAAAAATGTATTGAATATTTTGAATCATCATTATTTAAAATATCTAAAAATGTTAACTTAATTGTCCACCAAAATTAATAGTGAATGCAATAATAATTAATTGTTGTAGTTAAGGTAAAAATAGGATTATAATGGGCTAAAATACAATCAAAAGGGTAAAAGGGCATAGAAACATGTCCAAAACTATTTTTTGGAATTAGTTTGACCACCCAACCTATAAGTTTCTATAATATCTCATTTTTTATACTATTTAAATGTGAAGAATGTGGGATCAGTCTATTTTGTTTTAAAAAATATAAATTGTGTCCTCTCCCCAATTTATAAATGGCTACCCCCTATCCACTCTTCTTTACACCCTAAAACATCATTATATTGGACAATAACATCCAATATCACTTCCCATGTTCTATTAACTCATCCAATAATCCTTCTATTAGGTATAAATTCCACATTGTATGTCTTTAGATAAAACCTAAGGAGGATACCTGAAGAATATGTAATTTTCATTAGCAGGAGTATTTTTTTTATTTTTTTCTCCACATCCTTTACCTATTATTAAATAATTATCATGTAATAAAAAATATATCTTTCATATATTTGGACTCTTTTATAAAAATTCAATTACCTAAAACCATATCCACTTATATCAAATGGGTTAGAGAATCATAGTTTTTGTCTACGGTGAACCAACGTTGCCCGAACCGGTGTCATTCATTATTCAATTACCACCATTAATAGTGGGGTATAAAGTTGGATTATATATATATATTTATGATATTTATAATACATTTATACATTTTTATTCATTATATCATATATATATATATATATTAATTTTCATTATGTAGGGGATAAAATAATGTCACTTGTGTGTATGGAGGACTACCGCCTTGCAAATTGATGTGATTCGTCTTTCACAGACAATTTATATAAGGCCCCAGCCTTAAACCTTACTTAATCTTGAGTTATTACAAGATTACACATTGAGGATCTTTTCGGGTTTAGAGTTTTAGAGAATTAGATCATAAAACTTGCATTATATTCCACATATAAACAAAGTGGTTACAGAAAGATAGTATTCTTCATTCCCATCAATGGAAACACATTTAAAATAAAACATGGATTATTTCTTGTCACATCCTTGACTCTATCATCTTATCATGTACCTTTCCCTTGACCTGTGAAAAACATTTCAAAAACTTGGGATGAGCATAAAAACTCAGTATGGGTTATAAAAAAAACATGGAAAAGAAACATGAGTTCATATATACATAAGAATGAAATCATACTTTACCCATAAAACATAGGCACTTTAACATACCTCATAAAATCATGATTAAATCATAGAAATCATAAGACATAAAGGTAACTTGAGGCATTCATAACATTCTTACGTAGGGAGTAACCCTCTTGGTTACGTTTGGAATACCCATCACAGTATATTCCCTAAAATCTCTTCGGAGAAACCTTAACGTTCCACTCCTTCGCGTTACCCAATGCATTGGAGAGCTATAACGGGCTCACCCGCCCTTAGTTTATCACGGAACCACCCGTCTTCATAATAATGCCCAAGAACCATAACATAATCATATCACATAAAACATGCATAAATGAACATAAAATTTCCACATTTCAATCACGAGATATCAATACAACACATTTATATAAAAACATTATGAAAACCATTTTCAATACCAAAATAACAGAAAAGTAAAACATGGTATTTATTTTTCTTTTAAAAAGAAGGTATGGCTTGTAGAGGAAGCCGAAACTCAAATAACGGTCACGACGGCGGAGAAGTCATTGTCGCCGCATACGTACTACAAAAACATTCCCTTTTGTCGTTTAGTAAACGCTTTGTATAAAAAATATTCCTTTTGAATAAACGTAAAAGTCAAAGGGGTTTATACACCGTATAAAAGAAAGTTGTGTATAAAATAAAATATGCCTCAACGAAAGGAGATTGAGACGAAGTCCCATACCTCGTATCCGACTTGACCCGACCGTTCTTTAATCTCCTGAATAATAAACTTGAGTTAATATCTACTTGCTTATGAATCTATTTCAAGTTCATTATTCCTTTTATACCATGTTATGAACATCATGTAATCAGTTAAGTTAATAATGTTCATTTTGTCGGTATTTGGTTCTTAAGTCAAAAATAGACTTCTTACACTTACATGTTGTTAATTTGGTCAAAGGTTCATTATATCCAGAATGGTATTCATGATGTAGATATCATATATGTCATATATATCCAGTACATACATGAATTTATAATATTACATAATCATTTAGAGGTAAGAAATGAAATGCACCGTTCATGGAGACGGTAAGCCGTACGTACGCATGAACGCTACCTCCATTTCTATTTCATATTTTCTGGAATGGAATCATAATGATATAAGAGTATATTATAATTCCAGTATAATAACATATATAATATCATTAACTTTATCCTTTACACATCCCACATATGGTATTAACGAATCAAATCACTTTCAGGGGCGGTAGTCCGCACTTCCTAAAATGAAGATATCGTGTTTACCCATAATGGAAACCATAAAGGTATGCCAAAAATGAAAAAAAAACGAAGCTTAAGGAAAACATAAAAATATTATATATCATATATAAAAATAGTGACATCATAAGGCCACCTTTGAAGGTGTTAAATGAGTGTTGAACAATCATCGTTTCGGGAGGCAGAATTTTGCCATCCACGGAAACCGTATGTTCTTTAACCATTTGATGTAGTTGTGTGAGAGTGTATCTCAAATAAATATTATAACAACATCCTTGTATATTTAAGATACTGGTGTTGTTACAAAATAAGTAAATAAAATGAGTTTAGGGGGTTGGAGAAGCAAAATAAAACAAATGAACATGAGAGAATGAATTACCTTTAAAAGTGAAACTCCTTTTGATTTGAGCCTAATGGCTTCCTTTGAAAGGATTCTGCCCAAAGGGAATCCTCTAGGATGAGTAGAGGGATGTGGAGAGAGTAAATGGGCAGGGGTTGGCCGAGCCAAAGGCTTGAGGAGTGTGTGAAATGAGGTAGAGGTGGGGGCCTTTTATAAGAGGAGAGGAGGGGCACTTTTGGAAAGTAAAGAAATATTACTTTATTTGAAAATGTGTTTCGGTTTTAAAAGGTCCCACATTGATATAATTCGTGTATAAGGTGATAAGGGTTCGAAATCCACCCATCCAATATGTTTTGGACATGTGTAGTTCTTAGATTTTACATTATCTTTCCATTTTATTTAAATCGTTAAATAATGAGGTAATCACTGCATCATCATGATGTCATAAATAATTTAATTTATTTAGTGTCTAAAAATTATAAAAAAAATACTATGATGTAGGAAATCTTTTTAGCTTTCCAATGAATGTTTACAATCAAAAATATAACTTTTATAACCCCATTTAAAAATTGTTTTAGTAAAACATATCATGTTTGTGTCATTTTTACTTTTACATTAAATAAAAAGTTATTTATGTCATTTCCCAACCAAAGTGTCTCCATGGGGTCCCCAAGTTGACCCATGGATTGTCTTGGTCGGCCATGACACAACCAATGATGGTAGGACATGTGTCAAGCTCATATTATTTTATTAAAGCATTATTTTTACCTTAAACTACACTAATTACCACTAATCGCGATTAAGAACTTAATAAGTTACTATTTACCAAAAAATTATTATAATCTCATTGAACCACATTTTTACTTCTTAATGACAACCATGTATGTCGGATTTTTGAAATTCAAAACACAATGATGGAAAAATTTCATTTAAACGGAAAATCAGTCTTTATATGTACCACATAGTGGTTTCACTATTCATCAAAAATTGAAGTTTTTCAGAAAATTACCAAAAATTCACCCTAAGCTATATTTGATATTACGAATTCAAAAATGAAGTCTATTTTACAAAATTCAAAACATATAAGTCACATTAGTTAATTTAATAATTAATTCCCGCTGTCAGAGCAAATAGCGTGTTTTTATGAAACAATAAGTATCAAAAGATTGACACTAGTTTAAGTCCGATTTCAAAGTGAAATTAATTCCAACGACCACTATTGGATTTAATGGTAATTTTTTTTTTCTAATTTCACTTTAAAACCAATTAAAAAGATAATCTAATCATATAAATAAATTAGATTAAAAAGAGGTTTTGAATTAAAATACAACATTTTACACTATACATTAAAAAAATGAACTTTATCAGAAAGGTACCAAAAAATTTCACAAAGTAAATTTTGATGTCCCGATTCCAAATAAGAGTTATATTTGGTCCAATAGAATTTATAAGATCGATAAAAACTATATTTAATGACAGTTCTCCGTCAAAAGGAGATATGTGGACCTTTCGTGAAAATTAGGGTATAAATGCCTAAAATTGAACTCTTTCCATATTTTAAGCCTTTATATTTTATTGGGTAAATGTAAAAACATTTAAAAACATATATAATCATATTTTAGTTATTTATATCCATTCCCACCAGTACAACGGCTACTCGTTAACTAACATTTAAAATAATATTATTTTATTACTTGTGTGCAACGTAAGTTTTCAAAGAAACTCATCGTTGCGTACCGAGTACGCTATCAAACGTAGAAACCCCTTTTAATTAAAATTAATATTTAATTCGTAAATATTAATAAATATGAAAATTCTTTATTCTTTATTTACCTGGGATGTTACAATTTACATGGAAAGTAATAAGGTTAAATATAATAAATTAATATGATATAAATGAAATAATTATGATATTAATGAAAATTTTCTCATTGCTTAAAGATAATATATCATTTTCTTTGTAACATTTCACTCACTAAAAGATGATAGCATCGTTCATGCGTGTGTAGACTAAACCCTTCACGAAGAAACGTGTCTCTCTTTTCATCACCCCACCACATGAATGAAATACATAGGATTATATAAATACATAATATCATATATATGATATTATTAAAATTCAATAAGGTTAATATAATACTTACCTTCTTTCCAAAATGATCTTTCATAAATGGGAACATTATAAATGCATATGTACAACCTACTGTCTCCATGATTGTAACACACTTCATTTCACAAAACCATATTTCATGCATGGTCTTTATAGTATAATTGATTTTTAAATATTATAATTATGTCAGGATTATAATTATGTATATGATAAAACCCTATAATATGTGATTGAATATGATCTTTAATGATAAAACATGAATAAAAAACAAAGTAATTCACAATTAAAACAATGATAATGATGAAAAATCATTAAAAAATGGGTGAAAATATGTTATAAAAGGATCATATATGATATTATAAATACTATTATGGTTATAGAATAAGTTAATAACGTGTTTTAAATCACTATAAATGTGGTTACAAAACATACAACCCAAACGAAGTGCGAGGTAATGGATTTCTTCTAAAATTAAATCCCATTGAGACTTATTTGATATTATGTCGAAATTAACTTTTATATGGTGTATATACTACCCATTTGAAATGTAATATCATGATTAATTCATTATTCATGGTCTTTTAATTTTCACTTTGAATTATTTCATCCAAATAGGCTTAACATGAAAATTACCAATGGGTAAAAATTACCAAAAAATATCACTTATATATCAATATTCTTGTATAATTGATATGACTACTTCCGAAAATTTATACCATTTTTACATAAAATATATTAAATTGAATTTTATTTAATTAACTATGTAAATATTTATATATATTTATACTTTAATAAATATTGATATTTGACAATAAGTACATTGTTTATGAGTCAAATCGATTATTCAATATTTGAAGAATAATTTGGACATGAAAGGCACAAGTTGGTGCTTATTTATTGAAATCACCTCAATTCTTTGGTAGTACATGACATGAATTATTTGGACAAGAAAGATTATTTGTTAAAAAAAATTTATAAACTATCTTAAGGATTGATCTTTATGTTAAAGGTATGTTCCTGGGAAACAAGACATCCAATAATTCTTCATTTACTTCATTGAGAATTTAGTTTTTATTATTATCCGTGAAATTTTTGCTATTATATTATTTTATTATTCACTTAATTTTAATTTTATTGATTAATTAGAATTTTTTTTGAGTTATGTACCTTTTTATATCGATTCTATACTATCTCACCATGATAGTCATGTTATTTAAATGGCATGTTTCTTCTGTTACCTTCCTTGAATTTTTATTATTCTTATTGTTTCATGATAGCTTTAACTATACATAACTATTACTAATCATTTGAGCTCACCCTTATTTTGTTTAATTTACCCATTATATAAATATGAATTATTGAAATTATTTTCATGGATGCTGAGTTTTTATTTTTATAATACTTTATTTTCTATCTCCAATGTATAATGGGTATCATGTTTGTATCCATTTTTTCCAAAACCTATAAACTATCCAGTCATTTGGGATGAAAGTAAATATATCTATGATAATGTAATAAAATAATACACTAGCTTTAGGATACTTCTTCCGAGGTTGTTACAGTGATGGAAATCATTCTATTATTTCCCCCTAATTTCGGTCACATGAACTCCATTATTATGACACTAGAACTCTTGTAGTCAAATAGTTAAAGTGGATTCCACTTTTATATTAAAATTTTTCTAAATTTAATTTTAATTTAATTAATCATTAGCCAGTCTCAAAAGCCTTCCTTCAAATTTATTTGAATATAAGTCATGTTTTGATAACAAATCCTGACACAAATTTCAATTTCCTCAAATATGGTTTCAATAATTTGATTTATAGGGTTTATGAGAAATCATGACATTTTTAAAATATATAATTTATGGTAAATTATTTTAAAAAACACTCTATTTAATGGTATAATTAGATTTATTTTTTGGATGTGATTTATTTTGAGATTCCAATATTGACAATTTCCATTTGTGAAAAATAGTATTCTAGTGAGAACTATTTTGAATCCTTAAGCTTCATTCATGGTAAAAAATATATATATATAGTGTGAATAAAGAAGAGAATTTGTTGGGATGACTGAGGTCATATAGAGTTCTATACCCCCTATATTAGTAAAGAAAAAAAGTGGGGTCTTATGTGTGAATGAGTAAAAACATGGTTCACACACTAAGATATAACATACAGTTATTCAATTACATTTTAATGAAATAAAGGACATAATAGGTTTCATTTTAGTGTAATCTTGAATAAATTGTTCCCTTTTTTTAGCAAGGGTATATATTTCGTGAATGGGGAGTTTATACTCTTGACATTGAAAATAATAGTTTTTATTGAATTTTTATGGCAATAGAAATTTTTTTATGGATATTGAAAAAATAGGGGTAATTTTATAAATATTGTAATCATATAGAAAATATGATTTGTAAATTGATTTGAAATAAGGGATTTTATTTTTTATTCTTTTAGGAAAAAATTTACTTTGAAATGATTTTACATTCATGGATTTCGTATCTTAATTTTGGATTTTTTAAAAAATAAGTTTCATTAATAAGAAATTTACCTGATTTATCATTGTTAACTATAATTTAATTTATTATATATGAAAAAATATTTCTATTATTTGGGAAATACTAAAAAATTTATACTCACCCCAAATATAGTATATTTAGTGGATATTTAGACTTGGTTAGACATGATATAGGAAAGGGAAGAAATTTATTCTTTTCCACTAGTCATCCATAGTTCTATACAAGAGATATGGTAGAGTATTTGGTAGTTTATTGAGAGAGTCACAATATTTTAGTAGTGTCATATTGGAGACTTTTTTTGTTTTAATTTTATATTTTAATTTTTATACTATATCATTCCATTGATTGTTTGGGTTTTAAATGGTTATTATAAAATTTGTTCTATTTTATAAGAAATTAATTAATATTTTTACGTATTTTTATAAAAAATCAATTCCCCAAATAGTTTATTTTTTCATAGGTACAATATTACACCCTCTATAAAGTAGTGAGTGTTTTAGAGGCCTTGTTTCATTATATTAAATATCTTAGTATATGAGTCTTTAATTTGTGGTGTTACAGTTGTATAAAAAATATTATATTTTTTATCTAGAAAATTAATAAATAAAATCACACCCTTGAATAAAAACCTGGATTCACATATATACAAACAATTATGTCAAATAAATATAAATATTTAAATACCATTTATCTAAAAAATTTAATTTTCTATATTTTCAGTGTAAACTGTTGTTTTCGTTCCTTCCATTTTTTTCAGTGATGGAAGATTTAATCGACCTAATATTTCTATTTATTGTGAAATTAATAAAATGTTATATGTGATCCAATAAACCATGTGTATATTCACTTATTTAATGATATTAAGTATAATAATAAGACATGGTTCTGGTCAATCTCAAATAATAATCCTTTGAGGTTATATATTCTTAGAGTCTACTTATGATATGCATCTATAGTATTATAAACTAGAATGAACTTTATTATAACCACTCAATTGATGGTCATAATATCCAACTTGCCTCACTGGTTGTAAAATCAAATATAAACTTTGAGTGATATATTTTAATGATTAGTAAAATACCTTAATGATCATATAATTATATCAGTATTTGAAAAATATATGATAGAATATGAAGTATAAAATTTATCATGATAGGATGTCCTCAAACATTATAAAAAAGTATATATGAAAAATTCACCACTCTAGAAAAAAAACACATTAATGAGACTACCCATGTAAGAGTTTCTCAAGTTGACCACTTTAGGTCTAATAGTTCAACCTTGCAACCCATATCATGACTTCCAATAGAAAAATGTGAATAGGTTCATACCATAAAAACCTTACATCATAACCCATAATATTTTATGCTGGTTGACTAATGAAAAATTATGGTATCCTAATACACGAAGAATATTATTATCAAAATACAAGGAATAAAATAATTAGATCAAAAAATAGTGATAATGGAAGAATTCATCATTATAATGTAATAAATGGTACAAAAGATATCCCATACCATCAACCTATAATTTTTTTGGAGAAAAATTCTAAATATCATCCTTTCACTAGATCCAATAACTAAATTAATTTATTTATAGAGTTATTATATTAACATATTTTTAATATCCTACTGAATGATAATAAGTGGTCCTCATTATTCTACTATATAATTTCATCAGTTGGAATATTTTTGTAATATTAATATTTTATATCCATACATTGACATGATTTATAATATCATAAATAGTATGAATTATTCTAAGGATTTTTTTGGGTTACTAAAAAAATTTTAGTTTATTTATTATGAAAAAAACCCATCGATCAGAAATAATAGGGACACCTTCATGTTCAAAATTAAAATCATAATAAAAAAATACTTCATTACATTATATGTTATTATGTATTTAGCTTCGATTATAAAATTAACTATCATTGTTTTCATAGAACTTTTTAAGCTAAAACCAACTCTATTTTTAAAACATTACTATCTTTTTGGAAACATGTATAATTGTAACCCATTACAATAATTTTTTATGATTCATATTATTCCAAAACAATATCATTATTCCTTCATAAGTAATTAAAGAATATTCTTGATGATGGTCTATAAAATTTTACTCTAATTAGATTGGTACCCTCTTTTTATGCTCAAAGTATACAAAATATTTGGTCATGTACATAAAATAAAAAAATAATTGATAAAATATATAAATCAGAAGGTGTTCTATCATAAATTTCATATATTCATTATAAGTAATATAATCTGCCTTAAAATTACTTTTTCTGTGCTGTATTGATATATATCATTTCATAGATTTATTCCATCATGAATTAATTCAATATTTGACCAGTATATCATCTACCACTTAACCAGAGTAGCAGTTTCTATTCATATATATAGCTCTACATACCCAAAAGATATGGTAGTTCACATAATTGGTTTTGTAAAAAAAATTTCCCCAAGAAAAAGACCTTATTAAATTAAATATTTTAATTCCAATAATCCTTACCAAATCTTCAAACAGTTTTTTATATCTTAAACTATTTCAAAAAATAAATTGTTTAAAAAATACCTATATTTTTATCATATAAATAAATTTATATTATCTCTCAACAAGGAACACTACTTTTAAATTTAGGGGACAAGTTTTACACATGAACCACACTTAGAGGGGGTGAATGATATTTTGTAACATTTAATAAAATTTATATTTTTTTAATCCATTTTTAATTTACCTTGGTCTCTTGTAAAAGATAATGGGTCTCTTTGATCTCTATTTTATCATTTTGTTTCCTTTATACAACAAAACCAAACCCAAAAAAAAAGAAAAAACATAACTTACAAGGTTCACTAGTCACTCAAAATAATGATTTATTTCAGAAATAAAAAATACCTATATGTAGTAATAAATGGTGTAAACCTAGGAATCACTTCTCGAAATGAAATTACAATTACGGGGAATAGATCTAGTGATATAATAAATAATAATACTATCATTAGGTTTACCTTTACTATCATGGGTTTTAGTAGTGAAATTCCCCTCCTTCAATGTGTGAGCGACCTATGTACCATTACTGATGATGTACTTTCACTTCATGATAAGATAAATGAGATAAAATTAATTGAATTTAGTGTCTCGTATGAATATATATAGATGTTTATAATCATATTTGGTTTTTGAAATGTTGATGTTTTAAATATTTCACAAAGAAATTCCACTGAGTAGGGCTCATGTCTCTACCCAAATTTCATTACTTGGTTCAAAAAAGGAAATAGAACCCAATGACCAATGAACCTTTTCCATCATGAATATGGTTGCCTCTTATCATTCCACCCTAAATTCATGACCCATCCACATTATGTTTATACTGTAAAATAGGTGGGTTATGCTAGATCCACATCCCAAACAAGAGCACTACCATTGGGTCTTGAACGATTGGAAATGATAACTTTTTTAGCATCCTAGGTCTAACTTCCATGATTGAGTGAATAAATACCCACTACTAGAGAAGTAACATAGATATTATCCAGGTGAACCAATCCCTAGACACAATATATATGTTTTTCACTCATCTCCCATAATTTCATACAAATTGAGGAAAACACCAAACTGTGAGTCATGATATCTTATGATCTAGCCTCCACTTCCTACAACAAGATGGAGATGAAACACTAAAATACTGCTGATTGAGCCAGAAGTCCATCCCTTTGAACATAAAACCCCATGAACAACAATCCCAACCACCATTAAAAAATAAGTTCCACACATAATCAGTACTAATATTCTCACAACACATTCCCCGTGAAACCATACAGATCACATTTCTTTGAACATTTTCATCCATTAGAATAGGGTTGTAATGTAACCAGTAGATTAGAATGTTCATTTTGGAAGGTATATATTTTCACCATATCATGATTGTCCACCTATCTATCTAGTGAATTAGAAGAATGATTTTTATTAAACCTTGAGAATTTTAAGCCCCTATCATTGATTCTATGAAAATTCATCTATCTGGTTCATCCATAAGTATAATTCTTAGATGAATTATTTTATTATACTCCGCAAGTGTGCCTGTGATGAACCTTTAACGAGGAATCAAATTTGAAAACAAAATATTCAGCACCGAGAAAACATGAAATAATAGTCTTTTACAAATTAAATTGTCTTTAAATTACCTGATATCACCATGCTTGATCACCCATTGAACCTTATCTTCAAGTCTTCTAAGATGCTCTCACATGAAATTTTCCTACAATGAAATATGTCTAAGGATCCTATCCCAGAGACTCTAATCCTATTTATATTTAATTCTCCTTAATCTATCACATAATTATTTACCTTCAATAATTTCCTAGGCCACATATTCTGGTATAGAAAACATTTAATCCCTCACACATCTCAGGTTGATCTATATCCCCTTCAAGAAAATGTAGTTCCAAACACTTATATGGGGTGTAGTGCCATTTACCTATGTGTTTGTAGTCATAAATGAAGGTTTGAATTATTTATTTACTTCTATCAATGGTACCCTTCAGTGGTTTTATCACTAAGAAAATGTGAATGGGGATTGTTAGTAAGAATGATGTTATCCATCATGATTATACAACCTAATAAGAGAATTTTTTTTATTCAATGATACAAGAAATAATTTTAATTACCTTTTTATCAAAGAGATCATTTTTAATTATACTATTCAAGATAGGATATCCTAAGTAATCCATAATAAGACCCATCTTCTAAATACCTAGCCTATTCAAAATTAACCTTCCATGGGGTTTCAAACATGTCTTCAAAAGATAGAAACTACTCTTTTATAAAATAATCCACTACCACTCTAACATATATAGATTTCAATCATATTTTTAAACCCATCAATATATCTTGACCTTATATTAATTAAGAATATAATTTCATCCGCAAACATTAAATGATACTTTGTAACATTTTTAGATTTATTCTTGTAGGTGTGAATGAATCTTTTTTTTTCAATTAAATTTTAATATTTCTTGAGAGAACCTTGATACATATATAAAAAGTCATGAAGAAACCAGATATTTATACCTCATACCTCATACCTATTTAAAAAAACAACAAATATTCCCAATAACAACACAAAGATAAAGGGTTAACCAAAAAACCTAAAAATAAGATCAGATATACATACATTTAATCCAAAATTCTCCATATCCTTTAAAATGAAACATCACTCCATATGATGGTATTAAATGTCTATTTCAATTTTAATAATTATGTTAGAACCAGGACTATTCCTTTTAATGTCATTAACAATCTCCATCTCAATCCAAATTGCCCCCTAAATGCTCCCTTCATTCATGAAGTCATGTTGTTTTCTTGAAATGATCTACATAAGTTGATATGTTAACAAAATTTTTATGATTATTGTGCTAAGGTTTTATGAGAAATTAAAGAGTCATATTGGAAAAAAATTATATAGTTCGTTAACTCTTTAATCCCCTAAAATCCATGTCATCACCTCGGGGAATCAGCCATGCATGAAGAACTTGAAAATGATTCTCTGTAAGTCTTCCAGCAACATCCATATCCCTAGTGAAAGATCCATCCTCTATCATGATGATAATATCTATAGTATCCTTTTTCTTCATCAAGAAAGTGTTTATGAATCATGTATTTCTATGCCCCACTTTATTCCATGGATCCCTTGAATTTTCCATATCTACCCTCTCGATCTCCATGAGAATCTGAGCAATGATGTTTTCTTTTTTCCATCATCATAGAAAAAATATTATCAACCCATCTATCCTTAATTTCGTCTTCTAGAATGATTATGTCATTATTAATCTCATGAAGTAGAAAATCATAATTAGGACTATTTTTAATCAACTTTGAATGGTGATAGCTTAATCTCTTCAATCCATCAACGAGTATGTTCCATGATCAACCCCTTACCAGTTTATCCCATGAACACCTAACCATATACAAGAAACCATAAATCCAATTCCATCTTTCTAAGAAGAAAAAGTGTTATGATATTCAATCTTCCCTTTTTAGTTGAACTAGAATAGCAGAATGAGCAGACAGTATCCCAAGAATATGAGTAGCCCCAACATGAGGATTAGGGTCAACACCATGAAAGTTTCATAATCTTATATCAAGAATAAACCATATTATTTCACTTATTTCCTTATTATTTTACCAGGTAATTGGATTACCCAAGAAGCCCATGCCCATCAGACTATTTCTAGCCGAAAACACTTTAAACTGATGCACTGAGTTCATAGAATAATTTTTTTCCCCATTCTTCTCTGAGGGCTAAGTGATTTAATTAAAATACACACCCACAAACCAAGTAATCATCCTATGTTGAAATTATGATAAAAAATTCCATATAATTTCTCTCTCACCCACTTCTCATCTCGCATAAAAAAATGTGAAAAGAATAATATGATCATCCTTCGACACCAAGGTAGTAATATTTTTCACTGAGACCTCCACAATTTTTTCATCAACATTAATTTTCCAGAAAATCCAAACATTTTTATATTTTTTTAGACAAGAATCAAGCATGTAAAATCATGATTTATTTAAATATACATAATTTTCTTATACTTATTCTTATATTCTAGAATATCCATGATATAATCTTAATTATTTATAACTTCTAATGGAATAAATTTGTTTTTCATTAGGACCCAAACCCCCTTTAATTATATAAAATGAAAATAATAATTACTTTGAGATATTATTGGCCTTTATTCCCCATGACTTAGAATGAGAATAAGCTGAAATAAAAACACGGTCGACCACTTCGTACTTATAAAGAGTTACTTAACCTTTATATGAGGACAGGTCTTAACACCACCTTTGAGAACAAGAGCCTTTTTAATATAGAAAAAACTTTACCATCTAATACTAATTGTGTAGAGACCTACAAGTAGTTGGGGGAGCTTAGAAAGTGAATATGAAGTCTCTCTATCATCAATGGATTTTCAGAAATTGTGAGAATTACATTCTAAATCAAGATTTGGACACTCATAAACTATGATATTATCCTCTATCCTTCTTTTCAAATTAGTCAACGCATAAATTTGAACTACACTTTCTGGATCATTGGAATGATAAAATCCAATCACAAAATAAGCCATAACCAAAAGAAGATATTCTACTTCCATCGGCTGACTCTTATTCCCAAAGGGAGTGTCCTTGTAAGAATGAGACATTAGGGTTTCAACCACAAGTAATTATTTATACCCAATATAAAAATAGGAATCACCATGCTCAGGGTAGGGGGACCAACATGTGAAGGTGAAATAAACCCTACCATGAAATGGACATGTCTTGTAGCTCTTCACTAATAGAAAGTTTTCGTTTTTAAATTGATTCATACCTGAACACATGCACGTAATGAACACGCAAATTTAGAACCTATAATAAACATGGAGACAATAAGAACTTGATATATTTCTAGTAAGAGAATCTATTAACTTCTCAGATAGAATGCGAGATGGAATTGGATCCAAGAGATCGAATTCTACATATATATGACGCATTGAAGGAAAATGTAGACTCTGATTTTCATTATATGTGAAAGGAAAACCACTCAGGGAGTCTCCCACACTCTGTAGGATTATGGTGTTGAAGAAAGGTACTCGGAGTCTCAAAAGCCTAGCCTAGCCTACTTCCGAGATATAATATTTTCCTTAAGCGATGTTGTAGGACCATAGAGGAAATGAGAACCTCCATTAACAATATTTTTGAACATTTTAAGACAAATAAATAATGAAATATTCTATATAGAATAAATGGATGATGAAAGAATACATGGAGATGGAGGACACCACCATATGATAGGAGAGACCCCAAGAACACACAAAATCCAGAAAAAATTCCAGTGACCATCAATCGTGACAATAATTATAAAAATATTTCCATCGATGGTAATCCACCATCATTCCAAATTATACTAAAGATAGATCAACAATGGGGAAAATTTACACGTTTGAAATTTACTAGAGATCTAATGTAATTCTTAGTATTCCAGGAAGATGACATAGGAAGGAAGATGTAATTAGAACCAAGAGAACATCACTGATGTATGTAGACCTAGTACCACAACCCACTGGAGCAGATTGAACCAAGGTAGCTTGGATACTTATAGTAGCCACTCTAATGATATCCATCCTAGAAGGAAGAGAGTGATCTGAAAAAATGCCTACCTTATTTTTAGAAAAAATGGTAATGGGAAAAAATTTGAAACATCTAGTTGCATAGACCTCATGTTCTCTAAACTGATGTCTTAAGTGCATTGCCCATTTTCCCCTTCACAAGTAGAGGGCCACCCACAGTGATATTGATAATACTTAGTGTGAACTATATTCCTCCATTAACACATATCCCAATTCATTAAACTATTGTAACTTGATTGTGTAGAGTCTGCAACCCTCACACTTGTCTGGTGAATCTCACACTTAGGTACATCCCATAACATTACAATGAATTGTAGGTGTTAAAAATAAGAAATTTTGTTGTGAATATTGTATTGTTATTTGTTGAAGATGCAATGATTATTCTTTCTCATTTGTATCATTAATAGTAGACTATCAATTATTTATTTTATATACATAACACTACACACAATAGCTTTTTCGTCCCTTATTGCGAACAAAAATATTTCACTGGATCGATTATTATTTACTCTTGTTCATGTGAAAATACCAAATTTCACAACTCAATATTCATATATGAACATCATTTATAACTCACAAATTGTTATTTATTTCCATATTTTAGGTTCATTGAGATAATAAAGACGTTAATTTATAACAACCTAAGACCTTCACTCTTAATCCTAGTGTTAAAATCATAAATTGTTCATTCCATACATCTATACAATGAAATGTCACCAAATTTTAACAAACAATAACAAAAACATTAATGGTAAAGAAACACCACATTCATACCAATGTATATTTTAGGATTAGTATTTGAAACAAATATGAAAAAATCTTACATAAACATAGTCATGACATTAATTGATCATTAGTCCTGATGTTCCCATATTTTCGTTTTCCACATTATACCATTATTGTCAGTACTAATCATCCCTAAAATCCGTTTACATTTTTTTGAAAAGTGGGATGAGCACAAAAAGATCAGAATGGGGCATAAAAAATAATAAATCCTGTTAGTTCAGGAATACTTATAAAAATATCCTTTTTCAAAAATTCAAATAGGGCAAAAAAATATTTTTTAAAAAATTAGCTTTTCAACCCAAATATTTTTATAAAACATTTCATGAAAAATATTGAAGGAAAAATAAAACTAAAAAAGGAAATTTTTTAGTAACATAATAAACGACATTATAATAATTCAAGACTATCTTCCATTGAAACAATACATGGTGGTCATAGTCTAATCATGTATTAGGTTTACACCCTTATCCCATAAATAATGTATCATGAGACAAAAAGTATTCCCTATGCAATAGAGCACTGTATGGGTTCAACCCTTATGACATGTTCATGATTAAGTGTGAAAAAGGATATAATTCAAATGGAATAAATATAATACATTGAATCTATCATCATAAAAAAATCATATTCACCCATAAGTAAACATTTTTGAATCTTGATATATACCTTTTATTTAAAAAACAAATTTCAAAACTAAAATTCCAAAACAGGGAAGTATGGTTTATGAAAGAAAATGTGGATAATTTTAAAGGATTCCAAAATTAAAATAATTTTTATAGTTGTGGGAAATTTTGTTGATATTGTATATGTTAATATAGACCATTTTTTATCTTTTATAACGAAATTCAAAAAAAATTAGTATATAATTAGTAAAATTTTTACTATTTAAAAGAATTAATATAAATAAAAAGTTTCATTCAATTTTATTTATAATTTATAAATACATTAATAAATTTTTCCTTAATATATTCACATGAAAGAGAAATATTTATAAAATAAATCATAAAAAAAGTTAAAACATGTTTTTTAAAGTAAAGTGTCCCTTAACTTGATTCTGACTGATCATATATCTTATTTATATTACTAAATAATAATCTTATGTTAAATATTTAATTTAGTAAGAACATTTTTCAAGTTTATTATTCCTTTTATCTCATATATTTCCATGTTATATAGAATTACATAATCAATTAAGTTCTCGTGAGATGTTTTAATGATATTTGAATCATGTGTCTAAATAACATTGGTAGTTTGGTTATAGAAAAAGAATCAATTATTCCATCATCACCAAAATAATTATAATGAACTAATTATCATTTCCGTACATCAATTATACATTTAAATACATTCATTAAATACAGTTATGAAAAATGAACTATGTTAAAATCATTGTGATGTTATGTCATAAATTCAGATGAGAAACAATTACATTTTTGAATGATCATAATGGAAAGAAGGTAAGTATTATTTTAACATTCTAGAATGATAATAAATAATATTTTATTCATTTAAATAAATTTATATATAACATCCTTGTGATTTTGTGATAGAAAACTAATCACATCACTTTATAGAGGTGGTAGTCCATATGAATACATGAACGATATTATAAATTTAAAATTGATGAAAATGTGACAAGAGAGATGATATATCATCATTTTAGAATGATAAATATGTAATTAATATCAAATATAGAAATAAAATTAATCCTTATAAATATATTTAACGGGTGGTGGTGGATAATAAATTACATCAGTTCACATGGTGGTAGTCCACCATATAGAGGAATGATGGTTTTTCCGCATATGATAAAAGAAAATATGGATATTGTGTATCATATTAACATAAAAATATATATCTATATTAAAAATTTATTTCTCATTTCAAAATGGTTGGAAAATTTTTTATGATGTTAGAATAATAAATTAAATATACTCAAACAGGCTCACACATGGGTTTTGAATTCCAAACCCATGACCCTGAATTTATTAAACCAAAACTAAAAGGTACATAATAAAATAGAGAGGGATGAAGTCAAAACATTAAAATCCAACATGGATGAAAAAAATCATTTCATGGTGTTTCCCCAACCTCCAGTATTATAAGTGTACTTTTCCCTCTAATTAAGGTGGTGGCCTCTCTGCCATGTTCTTTATGGTGGAGCATAATTCTCATCAGATGACTTAGGATATTCCTCCATGATTTTGAATTTCTAAGACAAGTATCAGATATTAATCTCTATATTCAAGAAAAATCCATCCTCAATGTTGACTGTAAGTAGCCTCTGAATGAATAAATAATCCCCATATTCGAACATAGCCGGATCTATCAAGGAAAAGGTTACCTCTAACTATAAAAAGAACCAATCAGATAATTCTTTATTGAAGAAATTAATTTGATGCTCCCCTTCTTGGTCACCTGGGAAGGTGACATTTATATTCTCCTTCCTTTGACAAAGACAATATTCATTTGAGGCCTTACCAAATTTTTCATATACAATGTTCATAAGATCAGAAAAGTTGGGGGATAGATATAATATACCTACTTATAATCATCATCTTCTATCAATTGGCCCACATCGAAAGTATTTTATTTCAAAGTTATTGAAATTTGAAAACCATATATATCCAAAATGGCCTTCTTGAGTTTGGAATCACCAACCTTCTTCGATGATTACAGAGAGGTAACCACCATCGTATCCTTTCATTTTTTATTTGAATTATATAGAAATTTTTCTAGATATAATTATGAATCCACAAATCTTGGAACTCTAGAATATGGATTATAATACACTGTAGTGGATATAACATCCCATGAGCATTTGATACCATGAGCCGAATCAGTGGGCCAAAAAGTTCCAATGGAAGAAGAGTGACAAGACCAATTCAGACCATTTTCCACTTCGTCCAACTTTCTTGTGACAAAAAGCATATGATTAACAGATAAACCATCCCTAATAGAATCACATACATAATGCTCAAGAGTTCAAGGTCCTCGCATAGTCTCACAATCACCTTTATCAGTATTAGGTAGCACACCATCTGCAGTTGTAGTTACCACATCATGCACATGATTGAAAGAACCCCTGAAAATCTGTTGTCCCTTATTAGCACCACACATAGCCTCCCCGTCATTTGGTGTTCCGACAAATACCATCTTAACAAATTTTTTGACATTATTAATTTTCTCAAGTCTGTCCTTCTTAATACATGTATAATGTTCATGCTCATGCACTTAAAAAAGGCACAAATCACATCACTTCTATAGATTGATATATCATGACTTATAATCATGAATTCTATACAAAATGAATACATTAACCCACATTCCATTTTTGTAGAAAATTCATTTGAATCATTAGAAAGGAATAAAGATTCAACATGTATATAACTGAGGTCCAATTCCACTAGAAACCGGACAAAGTTCCCATACTGAGCGTGTTCTGTTTCTTTTTCCACTTTAACAGGCACCCCAATTGCAATTGCACTGTCATAAATTTTTTTTGGGAATCCACACAATCTATTTAAATCCAGAAACATTAACCCTTATTTCCATAGAAGATTTTATAATCTCTTCATGGTTGATGTTCATATCCCACTCCCTGGCATGCATCACGAATAGGTTCAAGGAAATTATTTCATACCCCAAGCCTTCATCATTAGGTCTTCATCAGATAACCTCATTTTCATTACACCTTAAGCCTTCAATGGTTAGTGTTATTCCAAAAATTGGAACTCTATATTGTGTGAAGTTATTTTATAATGGTATTTGGGTAGGTTTTGGCTAAACATAATGGTTTTTTATGTGTGTAGAGAAATCGAGAGTGGTTCCCGTTTATAATGAGGGGAGGGGCCTTCTTAGAATTTTATAAAATTTTAAATTAATATATGTAAACTTTTAGGTTTAAATTGATTGAAATTAATTAAATTTTAATACAAAGATAGGATGAGTATAGCTCCTCTCATAAAATAAAAATTTCAAAAAATTGGGTTTTTTTTCATAATTATATTTTTTAACACTTCATTACTCCTTTTGATGATTACAATGATAACACTGTTTTTTATATTTGGGGATTTGGAGAGTAACTATAAAAGGCAAATGGGAACATAAATTTACCATGATTAATATTTTAAACCATATATAAATTACATGGAAAATTATATTATTTTTATGAATTTTTAATCATTCAATAACATATTTTTATCCTAAAATATTATTTATATAATTTTTAGAATTACGTAAAATATAATAATATAATATATTTTTAACCCTTTTAAAATGGTTTTAAAAAGAAATGGATTTGAACATAAGTAATATATGGTTTTAAAATAATCATAAAATAAAATAATTGTAGGTTTCTATATCATTTTAAACCTTATCTTTTATATTAACCTATGGGTTGACCAATATTAAAGATAACTATAGTAATAAATTCGTCAACATTAAAGGGATTCAATTTTACTTATAAGGTGAAAATCATATACTAAAAGGAAAAGGTAGGAAATTTTAAAAATTTTATAATCCTAATGGTTATTTTTAATTTTTTAGAAAATTTGTAAAAATTTATCAAAATATTATTTAATATAATATATCCTCAATGTTAAATTTGAAGCTCTTCTGTTAATTAGATTCTGAAAACAACATGAAAATAAATTAGTTATAATATAATCACTTAAAACATCACTAATATGTTATATTTATCTAATAATTATTTTAATACAATAATTCATACAAATTATATTACTCTTGATTTTTTAAAGTCATTTATTTTCGAACACCATTAATTGAATAAATAATATTTTGTAGTTTCATAATAATTTAGGTTAATTATTTCATAATTAAAATTTAGAAAAGAACATACATCATTACAAATGATATTTCATTAGAATAATACTTTCAAAAATGAAAATATCCTCTGTTTATCCCAATATCCAAAATTTAGAGATAATAAAACAAAGGGAATGACATTTTTTATTTGTCTTTTCATAAAAAATATAAAATTAAAAATAAAAGAAATGTTGCACCGAGTTTCAAAATATATTATACGTAGATTGAAATGGATAAATTCACTAATAAAATATTCTAATGTCATGTTTCAGAGTCATTTTATAGTCCTTCTCAAATTATATTTAACCCTAATTAACCCATTTACCCATAACATTGTAACAATAGTTCACTATGGTTACAATTGATATTGACCAACAAATTGAAATTTATTATTTAAAAAATTTGGGTGTAATGATTCAAAAAATGGAATCAATTTTTTATGATTAAACTTCTATAAGATATATAAATTAATATAATATAATAACACAAAATGAAATGAATACAATTTTTCAGATAAATTCCATTTAAGTATAAATTTAATTAAAAAGACAATTATTTTTTATTTTTTACAAAAAATAACTAATTTAATTTTAAAAATAATAAAAAATATAATTTTTCATGGAAAATACATTAAATAAAAACAATTTTCTAATGAAAATTAGTACTTCTCATTATTTATTGAAAAATGAACTTTTTTTTTTAAAAAAGCACAATTTCTTTTTAATATGAATTAGATGTTATGATTTTAGAAATGATACCCTTTTAAAAAATAAATTTAAAAAATCTAATTAAATTATTTATAATATTCATTCGCAAAAATAATTGAGAAATATATTTGAATAATATAATGATTTTACTAAAATCGAGTACTTATTTCCTAAGAATTATTCAATAAATTTTATTTATAAGGACATTTATATATATATTTCAGAATGTGTCTAATCTTTTTCATACATACCAATGAAATTCATAGGTTATAATGATAATATTTAAATTATAATATTCCATGGTTTGTTTAAGATTGTTATTGTGTATCTTGTATGAAATCAATCATAATCATTCTTTTAAATTCTTACGGTGTTGCATTCTCCACATTAAATAAATTGAATCTTCTCAATTCAAACTTTTTCTCAATAATAAAATATTTTACATTCGAAAATATCCATTTGTGGATAATCTATATCATAAAAAGGGTTAAAAATATCCCCTTAAAAAGTGTGGAAACATTCAAAGTAATTTTTTAATAACACATAACTAGGTTTCCAATTAGGAGAACATTTGTGGTAATTGAAAATATATACATGATGTAGACAAATAACTCCCAAATACTATTATATTGTGTTTAAGATAATGTATATGATAAATTTAGTGATAAAAAACTCATAAATATGCGATGGGTGAAAGCAACATTGATTCATCATAAATAATCATAATAGGATACAATTTTTGTTTCAAGATCCATTTTTGAGAGTTAATAAATTATTTTACCATATATACTAATAACATAATTAAATATTCTAACCATAGAAAAAAAATTCATACTTTAACGAATTTACAAAACAATCTAATATTTTGATCCAAACGATGATAATTCAAGAAGAATATTTTATTTTTATAGCATTAAAATAAACTTCTAAGAGGTCAAAAAATCCCCAAATGGATAAAAATCTATTCCTCATATATTTAGACACTAAAAAACCAAAATGGTTATGACATGGTAAGATAATTACCAAAATGATTAAACCTTCAAATGCTGAAATAAAAAATTACTATTTAGAGCCTCAACAATAACACCCAAATATCAACATAGATCATTTGATATATTACAAATGTTAAAACTTTTACAAATATTCCTCACTAAGATAGAATACCAAATACTAGAATAATTTGATCATAACTTATTTTGATATTAATTTAACATTTTCGTCAAATTAACATTAGTCACTCATAAAATAATATACCAAAAATATATTTTCCCTAATCATATAATCTCTAAATTATTATAATAAATTCATTAAATAACTTGAATCACTATAAATCCACATTAAAATCATACATGATTCTAATAGATAATTCAACCTTTGATCTATAAATTAAATTCAATATTTAACAATAATATTCATTTTTTCATTATAATATCATTTTCCAAATATAGTTAAATTCTTGGGAAAATAACATTAATCAATTAATCACTGATTAATGTTTCTATATCATGGTTATATATTTGATGAAACATATGTTCCCAAATTATAATAACCCATAATTATCTCAATTCCAATGATCATATAAACACTAATGTTTTTCAAGAGCCTTCATATTATGTCCATAGAATATAAAATAATTATTCCTAAAATAAATTTTTCACTAAAACAAATACTAAATCAAATGTTTGTATTTCCATAAAAGGTATCCCCAAAAACACATAATCATCTTAAACTCCCATCACTTAAACCCACAAATGGGGTGTCTAAGGAATTCAAATTATGATCAAACATAAACTAATAAATAAAAAATGGTATCCAAACTCTTAAGGTATCCTCTCATCATCGATTCTGAATATCAAAATTTTTCTAAATCATGTTCTAATACAAATTATAATAACTTAAGACTTTCACTCCATGATTGGGTGCTAAAGTCATAAAAATTACATTTTCATATTTGATAAAAATTAATGTCCCAAAATTTCAACCATCTAAAACATTCAATATCAAATGGAAATATTGGGTTACGTACATAACCAATGGACATTTTGGTTTAAATATTTATAGAATTAGGAAAAAATATTACATAAAGATACACATTACATCAAGTTGTCATTATTTCCACAGCACCCAACTTTTAATTTCCAAAATTATATGTTCTTAATCCTTCATAATCTTCCTAAAAACCCCATTATTTATACAAACATGGGATTATAAAAAAATTATTAAGGGACATAAAAAGAATAAAAGAAACAAGTTAGTTCATGAATACATAAAAAAATTCTCATTTTCCAAAAATTATCTTTGGGCTCAAAAAAAATATTTTATTACCCAGTAAATTAACATTTCTACCCAAATAATTTCAAAAAAAATCCATTAGGAATATTAAATGAAAAATAAAACACATAAATTAAATTTTTAAGAAATACAGAATATGATATTATCATAAGTCAATGATAACTTAAAATGAAACATAACATGGTGGACAGAGTCGCATCATTGATTATGTTTAATCCTTAATCTCATACATAACATCCCATGAGAGAAAAAAATTTCCAAATTCATTAGAGAGCTATCGTGGTGTACACATACCAACATTTTCATTACTACATGTGAAAAAAATAAATCAATCATAATTCATAATCATTATACATTTTAATATTTCATACTAGAAACAGTGTATTGACCCATAATAAAAACATTTGGGACCTTGATATATCAGTTTTATTGAAAACACAATTTTTAAAAATGAAATTACTAAAAAAAGGGAGAATGTATTTTATTTTATGAAAATATGGAATCTTATAATGGAAGGGGAATATAAAATAATAGATATTTGGGTGGGAAAGGTTTTTGATATCATATACATTAAAGAAGAATATTAAATCTATCTTTTGGAAGGAATTTCAAAACATTCCACATAAAATATCTAAAAGTATTCCTTTCAATTTTTTTAAAGAATTTAATAAAGGGACATAATATTTACTTCATAATAAATTCATCAATATAATAATATTATGAATATGGACATGGGATAGAAATATTTATAAAATAAATCATTAAAACATTTAAAATAATGTTTTAAAAGTAATATTTCTATTACCTAAAGTCTAAATCTTTATATATGTTCTTTATCTTCTGGAATAATAAACTTATGATAAATATTTACGTTATTAATAACTTTTTCCAAGTTTATTATTCCATTTATTTCATTTATAACTATATAATATTTAATTAATTAAACAATTATGTTCATGTTGAATGTTTTGATGATATTCGGCTCATATATCCAAAATGGCATCGGTATTTATCTCTGGTCAAAAAAGAAATTATTACATCATATTAAAAACAATAATAATAAAATCATTTTTATCTTATCTACTAGTCATACATTTAAAAATTTCTTGAAATATAGTTAAGATAAATTAGTTAAGTTATAATCATATAGAATATACGCTAAAATAGGAATGAGTAAAGATTACATTTGTCAATGGGCATGATAAAAAGAAGGTAATAATTATTTTAGCTTTATATAATAATTTTAAATACCATATAATATATTTAAATATACTTATATATATCATAAATGTGGTGTGGTGATGGATAATGATTCACATCACTTCATCAAAGTAGTAGTCCATACGAATGCACGAATGATGTTATTAATTTTTAATGGACGTAAATGTAATAATGTAGCTGACAAATACTATTTATAGAATGATTTCTATTTTATTAAAATAAAATAAAAACATTAATCTATACTTATATCCAACTATGAGATGCAATGATGTAAAACAAATTACTTCGGTTCGTGAGGTGGTAGTCCTCCTTACACACAAATGACAGTTTTGTTTCCCATTTTATACAAGAGGAGATGTATATATTATATTCCATTAACATAAAAAATAGATAAATATATGGAAGGTGTTTTTTTATTATTTCATTATGGTTGAATATGATTTTAATTTTCTAGAATAATAAATAATTTTAAAATGCTTTGTAACCAAATATACCACTTCTTTGGTGCCCCGCCATTGGTGTTGGGGTGGTAAGGGCTTTGGGGGTGAGGGGAAGGTCACGAAGTCAAGTCCCCAGGCTTGCGATTTACATGTAATTTTCTTTCTTTGTGTGTTCCCGCTTTCACGGTTGTACCCAAATTTAAAAAAAAATACCACTTCTTCGGACAACGTAATTTATTTTACACCTTAAGACCTCTAAGGTTTGCATTCTTTCAATGATACAACCTCTAAAACATGTTAAAGTTATTGTTGATGGATCTATTAATGTATTAAATTAACTAAATTGTTATTCAAGTGTGCATATAAGAGGATAGGGGGTTTCCCTTTATAACAAGGGGAGAATAATTATTGTAATTTCATAATGTATTAAATTAATATAAACTATTTTTCATATTAAAATTGATAAAAATTAATATAATTAGAATATAAGTTGAAAATGAGTCTAAATGATCAACAAATAAAATTAAAATTAGACATGATTAGATGATTTCTTCACCCTTATATTCTTGGTTTTAACACCCATTATCACTTTTAAAGATTATCATGAAAACAATGTTTTTTAACCCTTTGGGGAACCATAATGTTACTGTAAATGGAAATATGGATAATAAAAGTAAAATGGTTCATATTATGAACCATATTGAATCCATTTTATGATTATAATATTTATAGAAATTTTATATCATTTAAAAATTATTTCTTTTTATAAAATATCATTAACATTATTTTTTGGAAAGACTTGGAATATTAAAATATAATATTATTCATACTCATATAAAATGGTTCCAAAATGATATGTATTTCAATATAAGGAATATATGGTATTAATATAATCATAAAATAAAAGTTTAATATATTTTTATATCGTTTTAAACCTTATATTTTATATTAACAACATGGTTAATAAATTATAACTTTAACTAGATTAATGACTTTTTTATGATCTCTCTCTCACGCAAGGGTTTACCCTCAGTGGTGGATCAGAGTGGGGGAGGTCTTTGCACGGCTCTCTGGCATCGTCTCCCCCTCTCCCATTCTTCTTTCTTCTCGTTCTTCCTCTTTCATGGGTGTTGTTCTTATATTTTTGGAATCATCTGGATCTGCTCTTGTGCCTCACTGATAGTGCCGGTGCTCGAATCCCTCGACCACTCCTTCCCTGATCTGGTCTTTCTTTCTTTTGCACCCCTTCAATTCAGATCAGGAGTGGTGTAAATGTAGATTCTTTGGGATGTGGGGTGTAGTGGCCATCGACAGGTCTAGCGCAGCTCTTCATCGATGGCTTTTTTTTTTGTTTTTAGGGTTTTTATTTCTTCTTATGAGTTTCATTTTATGTCAGTGACATTTGTGATGTTGTGTTGAAGGTGATAGAGATGTGACATTGTCGAGGCGATGTTCCCCCGACATTTCATCCTATCTCGATTCATTTGTTTCTCTGCTCTTGTTCTTAGACTCCCCTAATCTCTCCGAGGTGGAGCAGCACAGTGGTCGTCTTGTTTCTTTGGGTTGTGAGATCGAGTGGACGGATCAGGGTATCAATGGAGGTGTCCTGTTTTGGCATCATGGTTTTGGATCTCTCTAGTTTCAAGATTTGGTGTAGGCCATTTGAGTTATCTTCTACGATGATTTTAGGATGGTTCTGTTTGATGTTGTTGGTACTTATCTGAGGGTGGTTTGATGAAGCAATGAGTTCTGATTATGGTCTTTCTGGAATGCTTTATTGTTCGATTTTTCAACCTCATTATGGTGTTATGGGTGATGATGACGTGACGATGTTGACGACGGTCTTCGGCTGGGGGTGCCCGGTGGGTTCTCATCAGAGATCCCGAACAAATGTGATGAAAATGACAAGAGGCGAGTCGATGTTGGGGATGTGGCTCAAGGAAGCTTGCGGATCAAGGATCTATGTCTCGAGGCATCCTTGAGTGGCAGTGAGAATTTTAATTTCATATGAATTTGTATTTCGTCTTTGTTGATTTTTGATTTTGGATATCTGACACTCAATTGTACGGCCCGGTTCCTGCTCACCCAAAAAGCGGTTCTCGAAAATCAAATAAAAATATAATTTTCAGGTAATAACATTTTCAATATTAAAGGGTTATAATTTTACTTATAAGGTAAAAAATTGATCACTTATGGAAAATATATAAAATTATAGAAAATTTATAATCCTTACTATCCATTTGAAAAAATTTTATGTCTTCTAAATAATTTCATAAAATATTATTTTACATAAAATATCATTAATATAATTTATGAAACTACTCATTTAATTTGAATATGAAAAAAATGAAAGAGAATTAATTTGAATATAATCCTATAAGAATCAATAAAATTTTATATTTAGTAAATAAATGCATTGAAAACAATAAAAAATATAAATTATGTTACATTAATTTTTTAAAAAATCTGTTATTTGTTTATTAATTGAATTAATACACTTTTATTGTTACGTAACCATTTAAGGTAGTTATTTTGTCAATAAAAATTAGAAATAAATAACCATGATAAAAAGTAACTTAAATTTAAAAATAAATCTTCTATTGATGAACATAACAACTATTTATCTATATATAAAAATGTAACCATAATAAAACAAAGAAAAAGACACTTTTTACTTTGATTTACATAAAATAATATAATGTTCAATATAATTGAAATATGGTATCAAGTATCAATATTTTAAAAACATAGATGTAAATGGTAAAACTAAACTAATAAAATTGGATAAATTAAAGTTTTAAGATCATTTTTAAGTCATTATCATATTATATTTTTCCTTAATTAATTGATTTACCTTTACCATGATGACAATTATTTTCTATGGTTACTATTCATAATGACAAAAAATAAAATGGGCCTATGTAAAAAATTTATATCTCTTGGAACAAAATATAGAATCAAATTGTTTTGATTCAATTTCAAGAAGATGGATAGAATAATTTAATATTAAAATTAAAAAAAACAATAAAAAATAGTTTTCTTATAAAATTCCTTTTTAAGTATAAAAAATAATTCAATAAGAAATTCATGTATAAAAATAATTCCATAGAATATGATTGGATTATTTTTAATAAAAACATAATAATTATATTTTACAGATAACCTGAAAATAATTTTTCAATTTATATAATTTAAAATAAAAAATATTTTTCAATTAATGTCATTCATTTTCAATATGAATTGAATTTTTTTAGAAATATCTAAAAATTTCACCATAAGATAATTTGGATATGATGACTTAAAATATGATAAAATTTAATAAATTAAAATTTAAAAAATTTAGTGAAATTAATCATAATATTTGTTAACAAAAATCACTAAAAGTGTTTTTGAAGAGACCAAATTTTTAAACAGTAAAATGAATTTACTATGAAACAAGTACTTATTTCTTTAGATTTAGTTAAAAAATATATATTTATTTGGAATATTATATATATATATATCACATAATTTGGTTAATCATATTCAAACCCTCCAATTAAATGGCTATGTTATAATGATCTTGTTTAAATAATAATTTTTTGTGCCTCATTTGAGCGAAATGTTTCATATCTTACCTGCAATTGAATGTAGTCATTATTTTAAAATATAATGTGAATTTATTCTCCCCACCCCCACTTAATAATATTTTTCCTCACAATTTAAATGTTTTATTGATAAGTAATTTAACAATTCATTTTTGGAAAGACTACATCGTAAAAATGGTTAATAAAACATCCACTTAAAAAGGGTTAAATGAAAATACAAATTTGGTCATTTGGAATAAAAAAAAACTATGTTTCATAATTTGATAATTTTAGTGGGAATTTATAATTTGGACATGGATGATAAAACCAATTCTCAAGAACTAATAGACAGTGATATATAATATAGTCATGAGAATGTTAATAACCAAAAAACCATAAAACTATTATTGATGAAAATACCATTGATTTCTTAAAAATGATCATAATATGACAATGCTTTTGTTTCATTATCCTTTTCATAGAGATGAAGAATTAAATTACCATCTATAAAAAGAACTTAAATAAATTCTTGAAAATTATAATTTTATCCTTTAATCAATTTAAACCGAAAATCTCATATTTTTCTCCAAATAATGAGTATTCAATATGAATTTTTTATACCTGAAGTACTAAAATAAGCTTTTAATAGATCATATAATCTATAAAAGCATAGTAAGATATTAATTTTTTCATTTGACATAAAATAAAACAAAAATGTTTAAACAAATTAAAATAATATTAATTAATAAGAAATTAATCTATAAATTCTCAACAATAATACTAAAAGGAAAACATAGATCATTTAATAAATAAAAAATATAAAATTGATCAAAATATTTATAACTATGATTTAAAACCAAATTTTAGAATCATTTGATCACATTTATTTTCATAGTTAATTTATGATTTATCTTTACTTAACATTGGTCACACATAATATATTATACCCAATAATTTATATTCTATAAACATATAATCCCCAAAATATGATAATAATTTTCATAAATAGCCTAAATCACCAAAAAATCACAATAATATAATAAATGATTATAAAATTTATTTTATCCTTTAATCCTCAAATAAAATCCAATATTATCTAATAATTTTCATATTACCTTAAACTGAAAATGTTCCCAAAATAGTGAAATTCTTCAAAAAGAACATTAATCTGTTAATTTCAAAATTCCATTTCAATTCCATGGTAATCTATATGATAAAACCTATATTCAAAAATTGTAACAATCTATAATTATATCAATATCAAAGATCATATAAACTCTAAAGGTTCTCAATAACATTCAACTCGTGCCTATAGAATTTAAAAGGATTATTTCTTAAATAACTCTTCCACAAAAAAATACTAAATTAAAGGGTTTTATTTCAATATATTTATCCAAAAATAATCCTAATCATATTAATATCCCATTACCTAAAACTTAAAAATTGTTTTTAAACCCTTAAATCATGGTCATGATTATACATATAAACTCATGATGGTATACATAACTCTTAAGATAAATTTGTATGAAAAAATCCCAATCTATAAATATGTTTAAACCCTGATATGGTACCAACTATAATTTCCAAACACCCACACTTCCCAATTCTATGTTTAAATTTTAAACAATACATTTATATCATTGATACCCATTAAATCCACCCAATTTCAACCATACAAAACAAACAAAATCATAACGAAATATGGGATCACTTAAATATCCAAGGATATTTTATGTTTATATTTATATATAATGAGAAAAAAATCTAGCATTAGTTTATCCAAAACTTAATATGAGCATTATTCTACCATTAATTGTCATGTATTTTCCATGATTTTGTCTTCACCATCTTTCCTACACATCCTTGAAACCATGTGAAAAAAATTAAAAAGTGGTATAATCAAAAAATACTAGTAAGAGATATAATAATAATGAAATTAAATATTTTGTTAATGAATACATTTTCAAAAATTCCTTTTTTAAAACATTAATCATTGGGATCAAAATAAAATATTTATTACCCAAGAAATAAAATTTTCTACCCAAAACATCTCATAATATGTTTCGTTTGAAATTTTGAAATTAAAATTAAACTCATAAAGTAAATGTGTAAGAAACAATAAAAATGAAATTATAATAAGTGAAGTCTAATTACCAAGATAATATTACTTGGTAGACATAGTATTATCGTTGATTAAGATTACTCCCAAATCCAATACATAATGTCTCACGAGTTAAAAACTTTTCAAAATGAATTGTAGAGAAATATAGGAATATACATAAAAAAAGGTTCATGATTATGTGTCCCATAAAATTAATTGTATAATATTGAATAATCATAATACATTGTTTTCAACATAAAAAGATTCTTTGTGCCCATAATAAAACATTTTCTAATCATAATGTTTCCCATTTCATTAAAAATGAATATTCAAAACTAAAATTCATAGAACAAATGGAAGTATGGTTTTTGATTGATGAAAATATGGAATCTTATAGAGGAACATAGAAATTAAATAATGGTTGTAGTGGTGTAAAAAGTTGTTCACATCATATAAATTAAAATAAAACATTCATTCATCCTTTTGTAATGATAGTTAAAATGTTCTGTATAAAATATGTAAAAATATTACTTTTAAAAACCCTTTAAAGGAATTAAAAATAGAAATAAAATTTATATTATAATTCATAAATAATTCTATAAAATAATTTTAATAATATAGAAATGGAATAGAAAAATTTAAAAACAAAATTTTAAATATTTAAAACAAGATTTTTAATGTATCATGTCTCTTAACTCGAGTTTGACTCTCCACATACGTTCTCTATATTGTTGAATAATAAAATCATTTTTAGTATTTTATTTATTAATAATATTTTTCGGGTTTATTATTCCATTTATTACCATGTCATATTCAACTACATAATCAATGTCGTTCAGGTTATATGTTTTGATGATACTAAGTTCACATGTCCCCAATAACATTGGTGGTTTGGCTATGGCCAAAGATGCCATTATTACATAATCTAAAAAATAATAACCATGATATTATTATTATTATTAATTAATTTTTATTAAAAAAATATTGATATATGTTTATAAAAAATGAACGAAATTATAATCCTAGAGATAGTTGGTTAAACGTATGCATGAGTAACATTTCCATTTTTTCAGTGATCATGATGGAAACATTCGTATATTTTAAAATAAAAACATAATGTTATTTATCATATATTACATACAACACAAATATTGGAAAAAAATAACATCTTGAGACTGTATGATATATTTCTTTTGAAACAAATTCAATTTCTTCAATAGCATGTGATACATGCAACACCAAGTTTTAACAAAACCCGATACTCTGTATTTTTATTTAAACATGACAATTATAACCTAAAAAATATATTATAATGTATTAATATAAATAAATAAATTATTAAATTTATATTTTTCAAAAATTTAAAAAATAAATTCAGTTGATAACTATTGATTCAATATATAATAAGAAACATTTAATAGAAAAAAAATGTTTTCTGAAAAAGTGTGTTTTTTTAAATAGAATTATTGTCACCCATAGGAATGATAATTTAAAATAATTTTTTTAACTTTTATAGAAAATATATTTTATAAAATGTACTTCATTTTTTAATGAAAAAAATTATTATTTGGTGAATTTTTTAATTTTTTGTGAAAATATTGATTTTTTATGAATAGTGAAACTAATGTTTTTTTAATAAAAAATGCCTTATAGTATAAATTTTTTAAAACATTAAATGATATTTTAAATATTTTTTAAATTTAGAATAATTCAATTATAAAAAAATTTAACTAATTTATTTCATTGGAATAAATTTTATATTGGATTATGATATTAATTTTTTAAAACTTTTGAAAAATTTCTTTGGGAAAACAGTTTCTTCAACGCGTTTGCTGATTAAATTTTAAATTAAATTCTAATAATTTGATGAATTTATTTTGATAAAATATATTTTTTATTTTTAATAATAAAAATTTATATTATATAATATTTTAAACTTTATTTTTTATTATAATGAATTGTAAAAACAATAAAATTTATTTACCATGGTTAATAATAAAATGGGTTTACCTGGGGGTTAAACAGAAATGATAATGGTTATAAATAACCCAACACTTTTATAATTCATATTATATGTCCATATATTTACCTTATACCTTGAATCTTCTATAATTAATAATATATTGTCTTTATGAATGATAAAAACGTGGACATAACGTTTTGATTCCAAAAATTCCATGTGTTTCCTCTCCCCCACTTATAAAAGGCCACCCCCTATCTCCCACTCTTCACACCTCCAAAGAACATTATTTAATAGTATAACTACAAAAATATATTATTTATTTTCTTATCCAAATCATATAATCCTTATTTTTATTAGGAAACCTTCCTAAGAAGGATTTTGGTACAAACATAAAGATGTACTCTGAATAAGAGGTTAAATTATTAACATCCGTATTTGATTCATTTTTTCATCCACCACCAACAAATATTATTGAAATATAATAATATAGAAAAAATATTATGCAATATATATACTATTATTTTTCTTTTAGTGTAATAATTTATACCCATCACCATTTCCATCGAATAGAAAATAAAATAATCAAGTGTGTGTACGGCAGACAACTGCCTCGCAAATCAATATAATTTATTTTCCATAACCACCTTTAAAGGATGAATATAATGATGTATTTAATATTTTTAAATGTTATTTATGAAGTTATTATAATTTTTAATTATGATATTACATATACCTTTTTAATTTCGATTCTATGGGGGTATAATAGTGTGACTCATGTGTGTGGCAGACTACTGCCTCACAAAACGATGTGATCCATGTTTTACTAATAATATACATGGAAGGTATTAAAGATAAAGTAAATAAATATGTGTTATGTTTATTACATATAATTATTTCTATAAATATAATATCACATCTAACTTCTTACCTTCCAATCTTTTGGAAAATAATAACATCGCTCATGCGTACATGAGGACTATCACCTCCACTTATCAATGTGAAAAGTTTTTCATTTTATTTTTTCATTGATGTAAATAAGGTGGATTTGATTAATATAAATTATATATATATATATAATAATTATTTAACATAAAATTAATAATTAATTTCCTTTCAATCTAATCTTCAAGAAAACGGAAATAGTGTTCATCATGCATATAACCCACTATCTCCATGAACGGTGAAATATATTTTCTATATTTAAATTCAATTGATTACTATAAATAAATATATAATAAATTTTTAGGTTACTTATTTCATTCTTTGCATTATTTATATTATGTCACAATAATTTATAAAAAATAACTAAAAATACCTAACTAAGCCATATATGAAGAAACAAATCAATTATTATCCCAAATAGTGATTTTAGCAATGAATTGTTAATAAAATGATGATAAATGAACATATATAAACAAAATATGGTATGAGATATATTATTAATGTTATTTAATAGATTTATAATTAATATATATTTATTATAAATTTGGTTCATATACATATGAAGGAAGTCGAACCTTTGGTAAGGGTTTCCCCTCTCACTATTACTTCCATGAGACATAATCCATATTCCCCACTTATTCCTTAATGTGGTACATGTGGTTCCCCTTTTGATATTTTATATCATGAGTATATTTATATTAATTTCAAATAATGTTTCATTCAAATTAATTTATTTCATAGGGATTAATATTCAAAAGATACCAATGTTTTAAGGGCTTATGTTACAATCTGATTGTTTTTTCGGGTTGTTTATGAATAATCTTCTAATGATGAAATATTAGGATCTACTGATCAATAAACTCATGAATTTTATTATAATCTAGTTATTTATGAACTTTTATGGTATTATTACCATTTTACATATCATTGTTACTTGAAAGTATTGATAAACTTATTTTTATTAAAATACTACATTATTTTTCTCTTTGGTCAAGAAACCTTTTTTCTATTATATGTCCATGTTTTTCAAAATTAATTTCAAACAATATTTTAATATTATCCATATAATATATTTAAATACATTTTTAACCCTAACTTGTTTACAAATTATTTTATAGGTATTCTTCATATCATTTTCTGAATAGGTTACTTTTTGACTTTTTATCAAAAATGTTAAAGGAATAATTGTTTTAACATACTCGGAATGTATGAAGTATCCCATATTAATGAAAACTAATTAATTTTATGAGTAAATTAAATATTTAGAAGTTTATTTTCTAAAAAAAATTTCCTAATACTCTTGATATTATTAGTTACAAAAAATGACTTTCAATGTTAAATGGATATTTCCTCAACAATGATTTAATGGAATTTATAAGGAATTTCTATTCATCAACAAAACGAACCAACATTTGGCCATATGAACCATTAGGAATATTTTATAATGATACTATACTAATTATTTAACGTAATTTTTATTATTATTTGACTATGATGTACTATTTTGATAACATTTTCTATAATACTCTAAATGGTTTATGCTTTTGTTTATTGATTATAGTAATTGTAAACATTTGGTATGCTCATTTTTCCAATGAAAATATTTATATTGATTATGTTTATCCCCTTTCATTGAAGAAATAATTGAACTTAATAAGTGGTAGGTGGGCCCACAATATCACCTTGATGCATCGGTAGGTCTTATGAGATAAACTAGCTTGGGTTTTCGGATGACGACTTTACTATTTATAAAAAATGTCTTGGTATGAGGCCTTGGAGGTATGGTTATAATGTCTGAAATTATGAATTCCATCTTTATGGGAATATTTATTCCTATTCCATGCATTTATTGAATTAGTTAGATTATTGATGGTTAAGTTTAAAGGTCATGTGAGAATTTATATGAATTTATTTGATCATAATTTATTTCTACCATATTATTATTCATGTTCAGGTTTTTTAATAAATCGGAAATTTTTCAGTTATTTACCTTGACATATTGATTATTATTATTTATTCAAAATATATTCCACTGTACATATACCCTTACTGATTATTTTACCTCACCTATTTTTTTATGTTTCTTTCCCTAGGATTCAAATACTTTTATTATGGTTGATATGTCAGGTTATACTAGAAGAAGTAAAGTCTCACTCGAGGAATAAACTATGTTGTATTTTATGATTCCAATTATAAATTGGTATTGATGTTTTTATCTATTTAACCATGACTAGAAAACTATTAGATACTTTGGCCTGTGATTTCTTATATCTTGTGAAAATGTAATAAAGTATCCACCAACACTAGGATATGAGGTAAGAGGTTTTTATAATTGGTATCATTAAATATTTAGAAATTCATCACAATATGGATATTATAAGTGGATGTGGTTCACGAATAGATGTGCCTAGCGGTAATAACATAAAAAAGGCATGTCAAGATTAACTTGATCATTTCCTAGTATGTGATAGAGATCCTTATTGAACACAAATTTTTAAACTCTCGAGGGATATGATTTTGTTAATTCATATTTTCTTTATGAACCATTCTAAAGGATTTGAATATATAGTGACCATGAATAACCTATGATTAAACCTAAGGTGTGTTTTATTGGAAATTAGTGTCATGATTTGTATATCTTATATATTATTATATTCTTTTTCCACTATGATTATGGTTTCTCACACTATGATTTTTGGATTTAGTCAATGAATTGAACCTAAAGAAATCATGTTAACATTTAATATAATTGAAATTTTAGTGACTATGAGAAACCAAATGCGATGATGAATATAGTGAAGTACATCATGATTATTCTTAATCAGTTATCCTAAAATATGATTAATAATATAAACCATAACCAAATACGAGACACACCAAATAGGATAATGATATATTTCACCAAGATCTTGGGTAGTGAAGATTATGGAGGAAGGACGACTCAATTTCCTTCATGTGAGAAATCTCATAAGAGAAACCAATGAACGTGTCTGAAAAGAATGTAAATTATTTATTTGTGGAAAATAAATGAATACATAATTGAATTACTAAAAAATTAAGAGTACGGTGGAAGGAAATAAATTTCATCTAAGGGAGCCATTTATAGTTCGTTATCTGATATTTTGGGAACCTAGTCATTATCTAATTCAATTCCCTCTTCTAATGGTTAATCCTTAGAAAAAATAAGGACTATGTTGATGTAAAAAAAATTATGTATTTTTTTATTAGGATTCAATAATTATATTATAGAATCATTTTTATCATTGGTATTTTTGTTATTATAATCATGTAAAATCTAAGGATTATATTAAATTTTTTAAGAATGTATGCCTTCTTTACCTTAATAGTTATGTATACCATCATGGGTTTATGAGTTTAAGGTTGATCATAAGTTAAGAGTCTTAAACTCCCCCTTTTAGGTTTTATGTGATGGGTTTTTAACAAGATTAAGGATATTTTGGGATATATTTATGTAAATACAGCCCATTGGTTTAGTCTATATATTTGTAAAAAGTTATTAAAGGAAGAATTCAATTAAATTTTATGGGAATATGATTAATGTTATGGGAATCATTTAGGGGTTATCTTATCTATGATTTTTATTTAATTATAAGTTATTATAGTTTGTGAATGTTATAAAAATTATATTAATATAGTTTTATATAAAGGAAAAACAACATGTTGGGTGACAAACCATCACATTCGGTGAGGCTAAGGGGTATGACCCAATAGCTGACGAGAAATAAGGGTAAAATTCATACCACTAGCTTAAGTGATGTACGAGTTAATGTGACATTTTTTTGTGTAATGGTTTAATGGATAAATATTATGTCGATCTGATATATTTAATTCAAATAATGTTATTTTGGAAAAATTATTTATCATGTTTAATTACAGATAACCATTTGGTTTAATATAAAGGACTATTTTAGAATAATGTTACTCTGTTTTTGGGAAAGTAATCTGAGGGTTTTTAAGGATATAATCTTATTGATTGTATTAAGTTGAAATTTTTTAGTTAATTTTATTTTATTATAGATTAATTTATTATATTGTAAACCTTTTTTTAAAACCATTTAGGTTTTAGTTAATATGTGAGGAATATATTGTCATTCTTTTGGGGATTGTGTGTTCTATTTGAAGTTAATTTTAGTAAATCATGACAGAGAAATTCATCTTGAATTCTCATGATTTAGAGAAAAAAGATGGTATTAAGATGGAAATTGATTAATTAATGAGTTAATAAAATTCATGTAATTATATTTTCTTATGTTTTTGGTCTAGATGGTAATATAATTCTTGATCTCTATGAAAAGGATCTGGAAACCAAAATGTTACTCAAGTAACTTCATTTATGACGAACCGATGGTATTTACCAAACCTTGTTGGAATATAGATTTAATTTTATTACCATTACATTTATAATTCACTTTATTATGATCAATGGAATCTTTAACTCTTTAGAATTATTATACTTTTTTCCATGTCTATATCTTTACTTTCCACCAATATAGTCTTATTTAAAAACCTAGTATGTAATATTCCATATGGCCTTTATACTTTCATTTCTATATAATTAACAAGAATTTATATTATCTATTATTATGATTTAGGTTTAAAAAAAGGTATTTTAAAAAGGTAAAACCTCAATTATCATGATCAAGAATAAATTATGATAATGCAATTTATTTAATGTGTTAGAATGTAACACATGAAGATTTTAAATGAATAGAATTATGTTCAATATAATATATATCCTGAAACACCAAAACTAGAAGAGAATTTAAAAAATTCATACTATATGGTATATTTTGTTTAAATATATTTAATCTCTTCAATAGCTTGTGATACATGTAACCCCATGTTTAGAGAAACAAGATACCCTATATTATTTTTTAAACATGAAAATTATGGCCAATATGTTATGTTGGTGGATATTAATATGACTAAATAAATAATTAAAATTATATGGTTAACACATTTATAAAATAAATTCAATGTTTATATATTTATTTAATATAAAATAATAACTATTTGAAAGAGAACAAAATTTCTGAGAAACTGTATTTTTCTAAATGGAATCTTAGTTTTAATTTGTGAACATAGTTTAAACTAAACATTTACCAATTTTATTAACTTTATTTGAAAAAATATGGGTCATGACCCCCTCCCACAAAAGATTCCACACCTGAGTTGGCAATAGTGAAAGGGAGATAGTGACCCCCGAGTCACGCCTCCAGTAGGCCCCGAGGAGGTGACAAGCACCAAATTTATGAGTTTTCACAAATATGGGAGGCATTACCCTTTTTTATTAATTAGGATCGAGAGATATGACAAGTAAACCACCAAAATGAAACAAACAAGTGTATATATATAAAACCAAACCAAGCCCACATGCATGTTTAAACAATTTTATAACAAGGTGCAAGTACAAGAAAACTCAAAGTACAATACCGAAAGAAAACAAGAGTACAACAATAGAAACAACTCCAACTGTCTGACTAGTAGGGTTATGCACAACCCTGGTAGTCCTCCTGGAAACCTAAATTTAAATGTAGGATGAGCATAAAAGTATACTTAGTGGGGAAACCTAAAGCTCTCACGCACAAGTGGGGAGACATCCTAATGTCCCGTGAGAACAACAGAAGAAACCTAGCAAGGAATTCTATCCACCCAACCTCACCCGCCACACTCACAAAAAACACAATCACAACAAGTATTATTATATAAGAACAAGAGTATTGGGTAACCCGCACCATTTCCCTTCAGTTAGCTACTCTTCTTAATGGCAAACGTCCTGACGCTGCCACACTCTCCCCGCCCGCACACACCTGGGCCTCACAACCACGTATCCCCGCCCGCACAAACATGAGCCTCACAACCATGTATCTCCACCCACACACACCTCGGCCTCAAAACCACGTATCCCCACCCGCACACACCTGGGCCTCACAACCACGTATCCCCGCCCGCACACACCTGGGCCTCATCCCGATGATTCTTGGGAAACAGTAGAACCTGCCCAAAGAGTCTTGGGATAATGCCACCCCAAATGAATCCTACCCAAAAGTCTTAGGTGTAAGGTCACCTCAATCCATCACAGCCTAGGGGAGAAGGAGCCGGAATATGCTATGCAAAAAACACCCTCTCCCATGAAATGGGAGTGTTCGGCACTAAGTTCTCAACATGGGTGGGGTGTGATAAAACAAAAAATATACAGATATATATATGTATACCAAACACACAACCCAAGCTATGGATTTTAAACAGAGAAACTGAGCACGTGCCTTGGCACCGCTACTACGAAGCATGCATACAACAAACAACCCCAACCCCATTTAGGTTTTCACGTTTCAGCAGAATTAGTTTATTTAGTTCCTTAACTACTAGGAAACTATCCACAACCAACTACATTTATTGTTCGTAAAACATATCCCTACCATCAAAAAATCAAGTTAGGAAAACACAAGCAGCACAACCAATCCCTTCTTATCAACCAACCAACCCCACAGATTATTAATCCCGTTCAATTACCATGAACCACCATTTATTAACTCTTCCACTTTTTATTTATTATTCACAACCCATAGCCCGTTCACATTCAATCCCATCCCTGCATCCCCGCTACCAACTACCATAACCACAACTTCACCATACATCATTATCCCTTTAATACCATTTATCGCAGCCCCGCTACCCATTACCAACACAACATTCACACAAACCCACAACCAAGTCAACCGCAGCCCCGCTGCTCACCCTATCTACAACAACCCACAAAACACCCCCATCACATGCCACGTATCCAAGCCAATACCCACATGTTCATTATTCTATTTTGTTTAACCGGGGTGATCACACAAGGGTTCCAGATTTTAAACTGCCAACTTTACGTGATTAACCAATTTCCACATTCCACAAAGTTTCCATCTATAAGAAAATCCAGAAGGAGAGGGAAACATTTAATTACGTAAGAAAAGGCCCCCAATGACCATGATTTACAGTAGTTAGAATCTCATTAAATTCACAACATAATATCATAGGATATAAAAAGTAACTGCATTCACAAACATCCCATCCCCGTTATATAATCCAGTTATTATCTTTATTAAACTGGTTCAAAAGTGTTTCACGTAAATAGGAGAACACCCACCCCACATGATGCACAATTCAGAGAGACAAAGGTAAGAACCCTACTTTAAGAGATTCTAATCGCAAGGCTCCCCTGGAGCAACTATAAAAGATGTCTGTCGGCGTCCGTCACTTCCATCGAGTCCCGGAAAACCCTCCATTAGTGGAAGTCGGAAAGTAAAGGCCGGAGAAAAGGCAATGGATCTAGTCTTTGAAGTTCCGCATCGTCGTTATGATCCCATGGCCGCTGACGGATCGTAAATCGGAGCTCGGACGAAGAAGTTATGGAAGAAAGAGCCTTCGAGTCTCTTGGGAGAACTCTGCTCAGAGGAAAGGGGAGGACAGGGGTGAGTTGAAATGAGAAGTGGACCCCTCCTTTAATAGGAGAGAAAAGAAAAAGTACACGGCGTGTACTTTATGTTACACAGCATGTACTTAGTTATTTCACATGGTCTCCACGCGGCTCCCAACACGGCTTCACGGCCGTTGACTGGTCAACATAGGGTTTGAGGGTAACGCATACGCGGGGAGGGACTACAGGGCGTGTACCCATTTATTGCACATGGCAAGGAAACAGATCCAATATGGCACACAGCCGTTGAATGGTAACGCGTATGCGGGGAAGGACTACACAGCATGTAGTATCGGACACACGGCGTGCACCCATTATTACACACAGCAAGGACACGGCCTTTAACACGGGGTATACCCGGAAAGGGGGTACACGGCATGTAGTTTCAAAATTCTGGAAAGTGTGGGAAAATTCCATTTTACCCTCCAGAACAATTCTTGACATTCTTTTTGACAAAGTAATGGGCCAGAGAGGTCCGGGCCATTACATCAAATACCTCTTAAAACATTCTCGTCCCCGAGAATTGAAAAACCAACCCAGAGGAAACACAAAAAGATACCTCTTAGGGTTCTCGCTATAACAAGAACCCAACCAACAACCCTAATCATATGTGTTAGGAATTCCTTCTCCTATGTCGAGATATTATCCGCTTTAGGCGGCACTAACTTGCCTGCATGGGTTCAATCATATCCTCATTAATGCGTCTCGATTAAGAATTGGGTCTTCCCACTTTCATACATTAGGATTTTTCAACTCGTACTACCCCCAACATCACACAACCAAATCACTGCTCGAACATGTGGTTTTTGGAAAATTCCTTCTTTTATGTCGAGATATTATCCACTTTAGGTGGAACTGACTCGCCCGCATAGGTTCAATCGCATCCGCATTATTGTGTCTTGATTAAGGGTCACGTTTTTCCCTTTCCCCACACATCCGAACATGTCACAAGTTACCAAGGAACAAGGAAACAAAAGGTCGCACAACTTACAAGCCAAGCATTCCATAAATATCAAAGGTACAGAGTACAACATTAACACAAAGCTGAGAAGGACAAAGGGAAACACAAGTCAAAACAACTCATGGTTCTGAGCGTGCATCTGGTCTCCCCCTCCCACGTGCTCTCCTCGAGGCCGCCATGCCTCCATAACACACGAACCAACATAATGGTTCATCCACGGAGCACCTTATACTTACGAGCCTCGATTCTGATTGGTTTTTCCTCAAAGGTCATGTCGTCTCCCATATCTGGCTCTCCCCAGTCGATAATGTGAGAGTCGTCGTGTAAGTACCGACGAAGCTGGGAGATGTGGAAGACGACATGAACCTTCTCCAACTGAGGTGGTAGGGCCAGCTGATATTCCACCTCGCCAACTCGCTTCAACACCTCAAAAGATCTGATGAACCTAGGTGAGAGCTTGCTCCCCTTACCGAACCTCCGCTACCCCCGTTGAGGGGAAACCTTCAAGAACACATGATCTCCCACCTCAAACTCGAAGGGCCTCCTCCAACGATCAACATAAGACTTTTTTCAGTCCTAATCCGCTTTCATCCTCTCACATTCAAGCTGGAATTTCTCTGTGGTGCTCTACACTACCTCTGGCCCAGGAGCACCTGTCTCACCAACCTTTTCCCAGCAATTGAGTGAACAACATGGTCTTCCATACAACACCTCAAACGGTTCCATGCCAATAGTAGAGTGGAAGCTGTTGTTGTATGCAGACTCTACTAAAGGCATGTGTCGTATCCATGATCCTCCGAAATCCAAAACGCATGCTCGTAGCATGTCCTCCAGTGTCTGGATAGTCCGCTCTGTCTTCCTGTCAGTCTGGGGGTGGAAAGCAGTGCTAAGGCGTAACTGGGTGCCAAAAGAATGTTGTAACCCCCTCCAGACCCATGAGGTAAACCGAGTATCCCGATCTGAGTCGATAGTCTTCGGGACTCTATTAAACCGCACAACATCATCTATGTACCTCTGTGCTAAGTTACACACCGGGCCTGACTCCTTAATTGCTAAGAAGTGAGCTGATTTCGTCAGTCGATCCACCACCACCCAGATAGCATCATAACCACCCTGAGCTCTGGGTATTCCTATGACGAAGTCCATTGAGATGTCATCCCACTTCCACTCAGGGACATCTAAAGGATGCAACAACCCAATGGGAACCTGGTGTTCAGCCTTCACTTGCTGACACACTTGGAATTTAGCCAAAAACTCTGCCACGGCCCATTTCACCCCGGGCAACCAAAACTATTCCCTCAGGCCTTGGTATATTTTTGAAATTCCTGGATGTACCGCCAAGGCTGAGCTATGGAACTCACGGAGAACTCCCTCACGCATTGTCTCTGGGAAAAACAACCTTCCATGGAAAATCATCTGATGTCGGCTGTCCTCTGACCATCCTTCTGGAGCGTTCCCCTGATCGACATGATCCCACATCACTTCCACCTTGGAGTCCCCCCACCGAGACTCTTCCACATGCTGCAACAAGGAGTAATGCACCGTCATCTAAAACAAACAACCTATAACACCTTCTACCCTGGCATCTAAGTGCAATGTATCCATCTCTCCCATCGTCTTCCAAGCATCATTGGATTCCCGAACTACTTCCTGATGCGACTTCCTACTCAGGGAATTAGCCACAAACGTTGCCCTTACTTTCAGTGTAAGAGATCTCAAAGTCATAGTCTTGGAGAAACTCGACCCATATCTACTGCCGCAGGTTTAGGTCACGCTAGGAGAAGATATAACTTAGGCTCTTATGATCTGAGAAGACCACAAAGTGATCCCCAAAGAGGTAATTTCGCCACAACTTCAGTGTGAACACTACTGCTACAATCTCTAGGTCATGGGTGGAATAGTTATGCTTGTGAGGGTGTAACTGACTAGACCCATAACAGATCACTTCCTTCTTCTGCATCAGCACACACCCCAGACCAAGGCCAGAAGCATCATAAAACACCTCATACAACAACCCTTCCTCTGGAAACCTGAGTACGGGAGCACTGACCAACTTCTCCTTTAGGTAGTCAAAAGATTTCTAGCACTTCTTGCTCCATAATAAGACTTGCTTTTTCCTAGTCAAAGCTTTCAATGGAGCAGCAACTCGAGAGAAGTCTGAAATGAACCTTTGATAGTAACCTGCTAACCCTAGGAAACTACGAACTTCTGCCACGCTCTTGGGTGCTGCCCAAGAAAAAACTGCCTCCACCTTCGACGAGTCCACCGACACTCCATGCTAAGGCACCATGTGCCAAAGGAAGTGTACTTCTTGTGTCAAGAACATACACTTCGACAATTTCCCGTAAAGCTGGTGGTGTCGAAGGACTTCCAATACTACCATGAGATGCTCAACGTTCTCCTCCTCTAATCTTGAGTAGATCAGAATGTTATCGATAAACATAATGACGAACCGGTCCAGAAACTCTCGGAAGACAAAGTACATAAGTCTCATGAACACAGCTGTTGCATTCGTAACTCCAAACGGCATCAGAACAAACTCGAAGTGACCATACCTGCATCTGAAAGCCGTCTTCGAGATGTCACTGTCCTTTACCCTCAGATGATGATATCCAGAGCGTAGATCAATCTTGGAAAACCAACCTGCTCCCCTCAGTTGGTCGAAAAGATCATCTATCCTTGGAAGGGGGTAACGGTTCTTGACCATTACCTGGATCAAACTTCGGTAGTCTATGAATAACCTGAGACCACTATCTTCCATCTTCACAAACAAAACTGGAGCACCCCATGGTGATACGCTGGGTCGAACAAAACCCCTCTCCATCAGATCATGAATCTGAATCCGCAACTCCCGCAACTCTGAAGGTGCCATCCGATAAGGGGCCATCGAAATCGGACGGGCACCAGGCTGTAAGTCTATCCCAAACTCAACTTCACGTCAGGGGGGAAGAGTCACAACCTCCTCCGGAGAAACATTGAGTAACTCCCCCAACAACCTCTGGGACATCCATCATCTCTATATCAGCTGGAACCACTGATAACCCGCCTAACAAGGAAAGGAGGGGCTTCAAATGTTGGCTTCCCACCTGATAGCTCCTCTCACCAACAAAAGATATGCGCTGCCCATCCATGTCAGAGAACACAACTCTTCTCTAGAAGCAGTTGATAATGGAACTAATAGAAAACAACCAGTCGATGCCTAGGATGACAACGTATGGCTGCATCTGTAACAGAAGAAGGTCCCCACTAGATCGATGTGGTCCCAACATCAGCCCACATCCCTGGAAAACACGAGATATGTCGGTCTAGCCTCCAACTGGTGTACTCAATACAAGTGGTACAGAAAGTCTCTCTTCGTCTAGTCCCAAAGCATGGGCTAGACCAGGTGCAGAGAAGGAGTGTAAAGCTCTCGAATCGAACAAAGTAGAAACAGGAGTTCCGAACAAACAAATCATACCTCGCACCACCTCTGGTCCTGCTGGAGCTGTCAAATCTGTTGCATGCAACTGTCCATGCCCAGATCCTCTGCCTCTCTGATGTCGTCCACCTCCCTAACCACACCCGAGTCGAGGTACCTGAGGACCACCCTGAGGTCGGCTCCCTCCCACAAAGTCTACCCTCGGAGGAGCTTGGTCCTCCTGCTACTGTAAGGGCCTCGCTGGCTACTGGTGCTGCTGAGGTGGGCGCTGAACCTTTCCACCTCCACCGTACTGATCTCGGGTCGGGCACCGACTTTAAACATGCCTGAAACCTCCACAATAAAAACAACTCGGTCCTGGGCTCGTGAAAAAGGGACGAGGACCCAAAGATCTGAATTGGAACTGTTGGGGCCTACTCCCCACTAGCCTGAACCTGGAAGGTCCCGTCGCAGGAGACATACTGCTGACTGCCTTCCCCTTCGACGAGCCTGGCTGGTCCCCCTCTCGTGGCACACCTCCCAGTGAGTGCATCCTCTCTACAACCTCTGCTTTATTCTATAACACCAAGTACGTCGGAAGGGTGAAGTGGGTGACAGCATACTGGAGCGAAGGAGGAAGTGCCTCCTCCAAACGTCTCGCCTGAGACTCCTCATCCAGAAAGAGATCAGGAGCAAAGCGCATGAGATCCTTGAACGCAATCCCCAGCTCTCGTACCGACATACTCCCCTACTGAAGGGAGAGTAACTCCTGCCGCTTCTCCACCTTGATCATGGAAGAAAAGAATTCCTCTCGGAATTCCTTCTCAAAGTCAGGACATGGAACCTATGCCTCTATACTCTCTCCGAGGTAGAGCATCCACCACTTTTGTGCCGCACCTCTTAGATGATTGACTGCTAGGGGAACCTGGTACTCCCTCGGAGCACGGATTAAGGTAAATGTGATCCCTAGCTCCTCAAGCCACCCCTCCATCTCCGTATCCGAAGTACTACCCTGGTACTTCTTGAGGGTATACCATTGGAAAGAGCAAAGTGTCTTCTGCCACTGTCTATATTCCTCCTCTCGGTCAATCCTCAACTGATCAACCTCTTGGATCTGCTAGGCCTCGGCCGTCTGAGCCACCCGAGGATGACGTACTGGTGGCATAGCTGTACGGTAAACAAAGATCTCCTAATCCCATGTAGTAAGGAAAAACTCAAGGTTTTATTTTATCATTTTATTTCAATTTCTTTCCCAGAACACCAAAATCAAGAAAAAACAATAATGATGATGCATGTACCTTTCCAAGGGTCTCTACCCTGCAATCAAAGTAGTCTCACTTGGTCGTTCGGTAGGCTCAGAGTCCTTGCATCGGATCACGGGGGGCACTAAAATCCTGCGTCCTAGCCAGTCTTCCCTGACCTATGTCATGCACCAAGATTAACTAACATTGTCGTCCTACCATCCCATTCAATCCTCACTGTGCCTAACTCCAGACTTCATACTATCTCTCAACCATCACCTCAGATACCATTCTGTCACGACCCCCTCCCACCAAAGATGCCCCTCCTGAGATGGCAACGGTGAAAGGGAGATAATGACCCACATGTCCCACCTCCAGTAGGCCCCGGGGTGGCGACTAGCACCAAGGGTATGAGTTTTCACAAATATGGGAGGCATTACCCTTTTTTATTAATTAGGATCGGGAAATAGGATAAGTCAGCCACCGAAAGGAAAATAACAAGTGCATAGAAAAAACCCAAACCAAGCCCACATGCATGTTTAACCAATTTTATAACAAGGTGCAAGTACAAGAAATCTCAAAGTACAATACTGAAAGAAAACAAGAGTACATCAACAACAACAACTCCAACTGTCCAACTGGTAGGGTCCCGCACAGCCCTGGTAGTCCTCCTAGAAACCTGAAAGTAAACGTAGGGTGAGCATACAGGTATACTCAGTAGGGAAACCTAAAGCTCTTGTGCACAAGTGGGGAGACATCATAATGTATCGTGAGAACAATGGAAGAAACCTAGCAAGGAATTATATCCTCCCAACCTCACCAGCCACACTCACCAAAAACACAATCACAACAAGTAGTAGTATATAAGAACAAGAGTACTGGGTACCCCGCACCATTTCCCTTTAGTCAGAAACTTTTCCTAACAGAAAACGTCCTGATGCTGCCACACTCTCCCCGCCCACACACACCTGGGCCTCACAACCACATATCCCTGCCCGCACACACCTGGGCCTCACAACCACATATCCCTGCCCACACAGACCTGGGCCTCACAACCACGTATCCCCACCCGCACACACCTGGGCCTCACAACCATGTATCCCCGCCCCCACACACCTGGTCCTCACAACCACGTATCCCCACCCGCACACACCTGGGCCTCATCCCGAAGAATCTTGGGAAATAGTAGAACCTTCCAGAAGAGTCTTGGGCTAAAGCCACCCTAAACGAAACCTACCCGAATAGTCTTAGGTGTAAGGTCTCCTCAAGACATCACACCCTAGGGGAGAAGGAGTAGAAAGGTTCTATGGAAAAAACACCCTCTCCCATGAAATGGGAGTGTTCGGAACTAAGTGCTCAACATGGGTGGGGTGTGATAAAACACAAAATATACAGATATATATATGTATACCAAACACAGAACCCATCCTATAGATTTTAAACAGAGAAACTGAGGACGTGCCTTGGCACCGCTACTACGAATCATGCATAAAACAAACAACCCCAACCCCATTTAGGTTTTCACGTTTCAGCAGAATTAGTTTATTTAGATCCTTAACTACTTGGCAACTATCCACTACCAACCACATTGATCGTTCGTAAAACATATCCCTGGCATCCACAAATCAAGTTAGGAAAATACAAGCAGTACAACCAAGCCCTTCTTATCAACCAACCAACCCCATTGATCATTAATCACGTTCCATTACGATGAGACACTATTTATTAACTCTTCCACTTTTTATTTATTATTCACAACCCATAGCCCGTTCACATTCAAACCCATCCCTGCAGCCCTGCTGCCAACTGCCATTACCACAACTGCACCGTACATCATTATCCCTTTAATACCATTTATCGCATCCCCTCTTCCCATTACCAACACAACATTCACACCAACCCACAACCAAGTCAATAGCAGCCCCGCTGCTCACCCTATCTACAACTACCCACAAAACACCCCCATCACATGCCTCATATCAACGCCAACACCCACATGTTCATTATTCCATTTTGTTCAATCGGGGTGATCACACAAGGGTTCCAGATTTTAAACAGCCAACTTTACATGATTAACTAATTTCCACATTCCACAATGTTCCCATATATAATAAAATCCAGAATGAGAGGGAAACATTTAATTGCGTATGAAAAGGCCCCCAACGACCATGATTTCTAGTAGGTAAAGGCTCATTCAATTCAAAACATAATATCACAGGATATAAAAAGTAACTAAATTCACAAACTTCTCATCCCCGTTATATATGCCAGTTAGTATCATTTTTAAACCGGTTCAAAAGTGTTTCACATAAACAAGAGATCACCCACCCCACATAATGAACAATTTATAAAGACAATGGTAGGACCCCTACTTAAACAGGTTCCGATCGCAACGGTCCCCCAGATCAACTTTAGAAGAAGTCTGTCGGCGTCCGTCGAGCCCCTGAAAAACCTCATCAGGTGGATGTCAGAAATAAAAGGCCAAATGAAAGACAATAGATCCAAGCTTGGAAGTCCCGACTCGTCGTTACGATCCCATGGCCATTAACAGATCATAAATCGGAGATCGGATGAAGAAGTTATGGAAGAAAGAGCCTTCGAGTCCTTTGGGAGAACTCTGCTCAGAGGAAAGGGGAGGATAGGGGTGAGTTGAAAGGAGGAGGGGACCCATCCTTTTATAGGCGAGAAAATAAAATGTACACGACATGTACTTTATGGTACATGGCATATACTCGGTTATTTCACACGGTCTCCACGCGGCTTCCAACACGGCTCCGCGGATATTGACTGGTCAACACACAGTTTGAGGGTAACACAGACGCGGGTAGGGACTACATGGCATGTAGTTTGGAAACACAGCGTGTACCCATTTATTGCACACGACAAGGACACAGCTCTAACACGACACATGGCCATTGACTAGTAACATGTACCTGGGGAATGACTACACGGTGTGTAGTATCGGACACACGGCGTGCACCCATTATTCCACACAGCAAGGACACGGCCTTCAACACAGGGTATACCCAGAAAGGGGGTACATGGAATTTACTCAAACTACACGGTGTGTAGTTTCAAAATTCTCGAAAGCGTGGGAAAAGTCCATTTTACCCTCCAGAACACTTCTCGACCTTCTTTTTGACAAAGGAATGGGCCGGAGAGGTCCTGTCCATTATAGTATGATTAAATTTTTAAATCTAAATTACATTATTATCTTTAACTGATTTTTTTAAAATTTTATAAAAAGATTATTTTTTATGAATAGGGAATAATACCAATTTTTCTTTGAAAATGTCAATTTTATATAAATTTTTTACTAAGTTATATTATATTTTAAAATTTTGTTTAAAGTTAGAAAAATTAAATTATATTAAAATTCAATTAATTTAGGTCCGTTTAATAAATTTCATGTTGAATTCTTATATAAAATATTTTTAAACTTTGAAAACATTCTTTTGAAAAAACATTTTTCTCAATGCGTCTTCTGGTTTAAATTTTTATTATAATTTTCTTTTTCTATGAATTTAATTTAGAAAATATGATTCATATTTAGAATAATAAAATTTTATATTATATTATGAATTTAATTTAATTTTTTTTAATAATAAATAATAAATACAGTTCAAATTATTTACTGTTATTAAGGCTAAAATGGCTTTACCACGGGTAAAAATAAAAATATAAGGGATAATATTTATACCAAACAAGTGTAAATATTAATAAAAGTCCATATTTAGACCATATTTATTAAATTTTATGTAATTTTTTGTTTTTAGGCTCTTGGATTTTCGAAAAAATGGGTATCACTTTTTCTCTTCAAATATTCCTAGTGTATCATCCTCCCCACTTATAAATAATCTCCCAATATACTCCCATATTAACACTTAAAAATCCATTTGTCTCATAAATTACCTTCCCATATATATGCCTTAATTAACTACCAACACCCTAGAATCCTTTTTTTTTATTATTTAAACCTTTTAATAAGGATTTGGGTATAAACCTAGAGAGGTTCTCTGAAGAAGAGGTTACATTCTTAACTTGTGTATTAGTTTTAATTATTCTTCCACCATATTAGAATCATCTTCAGCTATGATAATATAAAAACACCAGTATATATTATATAATTATTTTGTATTATGTTAATTTAATGACCTTGTTCTATCTCTAATTCCGTCAAAATAAAATTTAAACCATCGATCGTTTTTATGACAAACTATAGCCTCGGGAAGCACTGTGATTATATTTCCATCACAACATTTCAAGGATATATATAATTAATTATTTAACACATTTATAATATATTTATGAAATTATTATAATTCTATAATTATTATATCAAATACACCATCTTACTTTCCATTATGTGTGGGGGAGAATTGAGAATGTCGCTGGTGCGTATGGTGGACTCCCGCCTCACAATGCAATGTGATTTGTTTCACATATACAGCATGGATGGAAGGTTTTCACGATAATGTTAATGAATATATATGATAATTACTCTATTAAATATTTTTTGTAATAAAATATCACATATAACTTCTTTACTTCCAATCCGTTGGAAAATATTAACATCACTTGTGCATTCTTGTGGACTTCCACCTCCACGTAGCGAAGTGAAATGTTCATCATTTTATTTTTACATGAATGGTAATACTGATGAATTTGAGTAATATAAATGATATATATAACATAATAATGTTTCCATAATGGTTAATTAATATTCATTTTCCTTTTTTATATCCACTGAGAAAATATAAATAGTGTTCATGTGTACGTACAACCTACCATCTCCATGAACACTGTAATTCATTTTCTATCATTAACTTTTATATATTAATCTAAATAAATAAATAATATATATATATATATAATATTTATATCATTTTTTACATTTTGGATATTACGTGACTTTGATAAAAGTAAAAGTAATGAAAAGAAAAAACCAAACCTTACATGACAAGCGAAGCAATTATCACATGAAACGGTGATTTTAAAAAATAATTGTTAATAAATAGGTGATACCTAAAAATAAGTAAATAATATATTGTATGATAAAAATCATTATGGGTTTTAATAGATTTATAATAATCCATTATTTCTAATATAGGATGTTTCGACACATATAATGGAATTCAAACCTGATGTAAGGGTTTCTCGTCTCACATTAACATCATTGAGACGTAAAGAATATTCACCAATTATTCCTTTTTTGAGGGTATATACAACCAATTTTAACATGTTATTTTATGAATATATTTATCTTCATGGTATTTAAATTTAAATTTCACTTTATTTCTATCATGGGGATTGCAATTCAAGATATACCAATGTAGTAAGGGTTTATGTTACAATCACATTGTTTATCAAGATTCTTTAAGACTTTGATTACAATAATGAAATCTTATCATATACCTCTCATAGGAATCATGAATTTTCTTCTCATATGGTTATTAATGAACATTTCAAGTATTAGTACCAATTTTGATCTCATTGGTACTTAAATTGATTGAGAAAAATATTTTTATGAATAGTTAACATTATTTCTCTCTTTGGTCAAAAATATGATTTATTGATCCTATAATTATTATTTCAATGGAAGGTTTATGATCAGTTGATAGTTAGATTCTACTTTGATACAATTTTCATTATTACTCTCAATTGTTTATGATTATAATTATTGATTGTGTTAATTGTTAACATTATGTATGGTAGTTTTTAAAATGAGTGTTTATGTTGATTATGTTTTACCCTATTTATATTAAGAAGGTATTGGGATATATAAGTAATGGGTGGGGCCTGATGTAGCCGCTTACTGCACTGGTAGGTCTCATGAGACAAACTATCATGTGTTTTTGGCCGAAGCCTTAACCATTTATGTAATATTTCTAAGAATAAGGCCTTTATTTTATGGTTATGGTGTTTAATATTATCAATTCTCTCATTATGTTATTATTTATTGTTATTCTATTTAATTAATAGATTAGTTAGGATATAAGTTATTTATTTTTAAACCCATGTGATTATTTATAAGGATTTATTTGATCAATATTTATTACTTCCATGTTATTATTCATTTTGAAGTTATTTATTAAATGGAATCCTATTCAGTTATTTAACATTATATATTTATAATTCATATTTATTTATGATAGCTTCTACAATACGCACACCCTTACTGGAAATTTGATCTCACACATTTCTTATGTTTCATTCTCTTGGATTCCAAGATGCGTATAATGATTGATATGTAGGGTTATGATAGATGAAATAAATATCCACTAGAATAAAATATTATTATTATTATTATTATGTTTTATATTGTAATGGGATATTCAATTTTGAATCTAGTTAACAAATACTACAAAACTAATCATTCATTCGGGATGTGATTGTTTCTATCCTATGGAAGCATTTTAAAGTGATAACCAACTCTGGGCTAATAGGTTTAGGGTGTTAATAGAAGGTAAGTATTATTTTATCTTTAATATGACCATAAATAACATATTATTGTTTTAAATATACTTATATATATCATCAAATTCATGTGGTGATGGGAAATGAATCACATCGCTTTGTGGAAGTGATAGTCCACACGTATACACAAACAACGTTATCATTTTTCAGCCGATGGAAAGGTAACATGGAAGATGATTTTTTATCTACTTATAATCATTAAAAATTTCAATAATGTAATATATAATTAATAAACCCATCCATATAACCAATCATGAGAGGTGGTGATGGGATATGAATTACATCGGTTCGTGAGGTTGTAGTCTTTCGTACTCACGAAAAAATAATTTGTTTCCCATTTGATGGAAGATGATATGGATATCATGTATTAAATTAATATAAAAATTTTCATTTAATTAAATGTATTGGTGTTATTTTTTTATTATGGATGAAGAAGATTTTATGGAATTTTAATAATAAATAAAACAGAAATTCTTGATTAAGAACTATACATCTTGTTTGGAAAACCTCTTTTATATCACACCTTAATCCATATAAGGTTTTTATCCCAAAATAATACATATACAATTTTTTAAGGGATGTAGGAAAATATTTTTTAGGTATTTTTAAAACTAAATTGTTTTCCAAATTTGTATATAAGAGATGTGGTGTGCCTTTTATGATGAGGTAATTGGAATTATTTGAATTTCATAATGTATTAAATAAATAATAATTTAATTTCATGTTAAAATGGATCCAAATTTATCAAATTATAAGATAAGACGACCATGTTTTGAATAATATCATAAAATAATTATTGGAATACTTCATGTTAGATTTTCTCCCTTTCCTTTTTTAACTTTCGGCTAACTCTTTTGATGATTACCATGATGATAATGTTTTTTACTATTTTGGGGTCAATATAGTTATTTTAAAAGGACAATTTTCCAATAAATATATCATGGTTGATATTTTCTACCATATCCCAATAACATGGAAAAAATATGATTTTTATGAATTATAAAACATTATATAAATATGATTTAATATAAAATATCATTTATTCCATTTTGGGAAATAACAAAAATATTATAATATAATATGTGCCTAACTCATGTAAAATGATTCAAAGGAGAATTTTTTTTCAATATAATTTATATATGGTATTAATATAATCATAAAATTATTTTTTATATGTTTTAATATCATTTTAAACAGAACATTTTGGATTAACCCCTATGTTAATCAATTTTAACTTTAACAGTAGTAATGACTTTTTCAATATTAAATGGTTGTAATTTTACTTATTGGGGTAAAACTGAATCATAAATGGATAATATATTAAATTTTTTTACCATTTTTGATCATAATATTCCTTTTAAATATTTTAAAACTTTTCAATAATTTCATATAATATTATTTAACATAAAATATCATTAATATCATTTTTAATACTGTTCATTTAATTTCATGTTGAAAACAACATGTCATTAAATTAATTTTTATATAATTATATAATACTTCACCAAAATGATATATTTTAATAAAAAATTCATGGAACATAATAATTAATAAAATTATATTAATTTTAATGTTTTTAAAATCACGTTTTTTTATAATATTTGAATAAATACTATTTTGTGTTATTTAAGAATTTGAGGTAATTATTTTTTTGACTAAAAACTATTAATAAATCATTATGATGTAAAAATAATTTATATTTCAAATAGAACATTTATAATTGAACATATCATATATTTCTTCTTATCTACAAAATATATATATAATAAAACAAATAGGGTATAATTTTGTACATTTCTTTAAATAAAATACTATAAAGTCGAAATAAATGAAATGTGGCACGATTTTACATATTTACGAAAATATATGGAAATGGCTAATCGAAACTCATAAAATATGATAAATAAAATTATTAGGATGAGTTTTTATTCCTTGTCATAATATTTTTAACCTTAATTAACCAATTTTTCCTTACCATGGAATCAATTATTTACAATGGTTACTATTCATAATGAATAAAATATAACAGAACTATTTACAAAATTTGTTTCTCTTTATTCCAATTATAGAATGATTTTTTTCATGATTTAACTTAGAGAAGTCTCTTAAATTAATTTTAATTATAAAATAAAAACACAATGATAAATAATATTTTAGAAAAAATTATTGTAAGTATAAAAAATGTTTTTATACCAAATTAATGTATAGAATTGATTATAAAGACTATAATTGTGTTATTTTTAATCAAAAGGATGAAATAAAATTTAAAAACTAATAAAAAAATATAATTTAGTTTTTTTAATAGTTATAAATAAAAAAACATTTTCAATAAAAATAGTATATTTTACAATTCACTGAAAAATCAGTGTTTTTAAAAAAATCATAAGTTAATTTTGGTGTAGTTATTTCAAAAAATTATATCGCTTTATCAAGTAAAATTTCTAAAATATTATTTTGTTCCAAAAAATCATATGGGGTTTTAGTAGTACTTTGTGGTGATGGGGGCACGTCCATTCACATCATGCACATATTTTAAAATCTTTTTTGAGCAGTCTCCAATATGTTTTATTCATGGAACTAAAAAAACCCCAATGGTTAGATTGTTAGAGATATTTTTAAATCCTTCTTTCTAAGGGAAGGTTACCATTGATAAAAGGATACAACAACACTTAGGGACTCACATTTGTTGAGAAGTTGGGAGGTGGGGCTCATCATACCTTTTTTTGCGGGAATTATTTCAAACCCTAAGACTCTCTTATATATTTAAGGAATATAAATGAATCCTTTATTAAATGATAAATATAGAATGGGTCACCCTTATATTAATAATCAATAATTAGCTTGTATTGGCTTTAGAATAATCTGTATGTATCTAAGGCACTCCATAAATGGGGACATCTATATGTATATATGGTTCCCCATCAATTGTAACATCTGTATAAATATTATAGATTCTTATGTAAATTATTGTCTAGTGTTTAGTTTTAATCCACCTAGTGTGAGGATATAGAGTTTATCATCATCCATTAAAACAAGAGTTGTTTTAATGTTAGTATCAGACACATGAAAAGGGCTTCATATGTATCATTTTGAAATGAATCAGAACTCATTTAGTTAAGTGCCACTTAAGGAGTCAAATATTACCTTTTAAGGTAATGTGATGAGAACTAAACCATTAAATTTAACCTCATTCAGTTTGGACATCTAGGAAACATTTTCCTATAAAATAATGGTGTGGGACTTATGCTGAAGAATCTCAGTGGGCCAGGAAAGGATATAACATCTTATGTTGGATATTAATTAACAAGGGATATAGCCTATATAATATTATATAGAGCTTGGGTGATGGGTGTGAAACTTAAGGAGGATTCCATGTGTGTCATATTTGGATAATAATCATAGCCATTATATTTAGGAAGGTTAGGGATCACACCTATTAAGAGGCCAATTTAGCAACCACATTTAGAATACGCCCCATTAAGGGAGTGATAACATGGTCTAATATTATACCAAACAATACAATATTGGATATATGAGAGGAATATATGGAAAATTACTCTCTTCCCAGAAAATTATTTGATCATATAGATTTCATGATTGGCACTAACCTCTAAGCCCATGTTATTCTTGATCAGTGTAAGAAAAAAGTGGAAGTAAAAGATATAGTAAACCACATAGTCTCTTTCATCCACCAATAGATGATGTAAGAGATATAGAATGTGGGATAATACCCGGTAAGAAATAATATGTCTTACTCCAGGAAGAAGGCCATGTGGATACATTCACTCCTCACCCTCTTGTAGATGAGGGTGATTCTTTTATAAGGGATTCATGGAGAGATACAGGGCATATATCTCTCTATATCATCTATTGATTTCACACATGGGATCACTTAATCATCCCTAAGTGTGTAATCCTATTTATCACTGTAATGTACTATCATTAGCACAATAATGATCCCACATATTATATTGGATAAATAAATGACCTATATTACCATGTGAATATATAATTCAAAGAACATGTTGATGTTCCATATCCTCTGATCATATATATATGGAGACCTATATTGGTCCACCTAACACTATGGATCTAAGGAAAGATGTTCGCTACCATTAATGACACAAAATTAAGATTGAAGGGTGGTTCATGCCGGTAATGATTGGGTGAGCTAAAGGTGGTCCCACGCAAGGTTGATCTAGGTGAGAAGAAGGATCTTTACATAGGGTGGAATTGAGTAAACTGAGGTTTCTTTATTTAAGTAATAACAAGGGAAGATAGAAATGAAATTTGGGTTATGGAAACACTAGGAAAAAAACCTTGAGAGAGGCCTTTTTCTAGACACTAATGGTCTCTTCATGTGTCTTTTAATGGATCTAGTGCATGTCTCAAGAAAGATAAGTGGACTTTTCCCTAGTGATCCAGGACTTGTGGGAGGTGGATCTTGACATAGGTATTTTTTGTTTCAAACACTATAAGAAATATAATCCATCCACTACAACATAAATCTCCTTCAGCGGTGGTCTTTTAGTGGAAGTTTATTAAAAACCGCCGCTAAAACCACCATTTTTTTATAACGGTGACATCCCCCCCACCCGACCCCAACCCCCATGACACCATATTATCCCCCCGACCCTAATAGTATATTGGATCCCCCCCGTTCTGTCGGGGACCTCGTCGCCCATAAGCGCGCCCTGCCACCCGTTGCCACTGACCCACCAAACCCCTAGCACGCCTCCCAGGTATGGTTTCAAACATTCTCAATTTTCTACCATATAATAATTGTTTTAACTCTTAATAAATTAAACTTTTAATTTTATCCCATCCCAATGGAGATGACCTGGTACATACAAGTATTTTGGTATATAGAATAGAGGGAGTGTTTATTCCACCACTACAAATGATACATGTATTATATAAGGAAATGATAAAAAAAATTATCTATTCCATTAAAAATAATTTTTAGTTGAATTATAATGATAATTAGTAAACTTAAAACATTCATGTATCGTAGGATATATGATAATGTAAAAGTATATGTTGAGCCCTCAGGAAGATTGCTGAAATTCTTCCTATGATTTCTGTTTTAATAATCACAAATCATCAATTACTTAATCCGGTTGGATTTCTCATATACATAATCACAATCTCTTAGTGAATCTGTTTATAATAGATGGATAATGTTTTTATCTCTTTATTATTGATTTACAAGTATTCTAGAAGTCCTCTGGATCAAAGGACAACGGTCGCACCGATCCATATCAAAGGACAACGGTCGCACCGATCCATATCAAAGGAAAACGGTCGCACCGATCCATATCAAAGGACAACGGTCGCACCGATCCATATCAAAGGACAACGGTCGCACCGATCCATATCAAAGGACAACTGTCGCACCGATCCATATAAAAGGACAATGGTCGCACCGATCCATATCAAAGGACAACAGTCACACCGATGCTGATCAAATGAGTCACCGATCATGATACACCGGTGCTGATCATCTGAGTCACCGAAGATGTCTCACCGATGCTGATCAAATGAGTCACCGATCATGACACACCGATGTAGATCAAATGAGTCACCGATCATGAAACACCGATGCTGATCAAATGAGTCACCGATATTGACACCCAGATGCTGATCAAATGAGTCACTGATCATGACACACCGATGCTGATCATCTAAGTCACCGAAGATGTCTCACCGATGCTGATGCAGATGACCTACCGATCACTTGACACACCGATAGTCATAGACAACTGTTTGAATTTCTTTATCTTTATTTAATCTAACCAACGGTCATATTGGGTATATTTTAATACTCTTTCATTTATTTAATGAAGGTTGTCGGATGTCAGGGAACCGTAACTTGTACCCACAAAAAGAAATCATTTCATTTACTGGAGCTCATGCCATAAATAAAAGAAGCCCCTGCTAGTGCACACAGATACGGGGGTAACAACGACAAGACAGGAGAGCAGAAAGATTGGTGAATGAGATAGTCGTAGAAAAACACAGAACCTCATACACACTCAAGCTTACTCAAGAATAGTTCTGTACTTCCACGGGGACATTGAAGAACTTCATTCACTACATTTCTCACTATCTCTGAATCTGGATAACAAGTAGACGACACTCTGTTTTTCAGAAAAAAACTAGACGAGGAATCATAATAATCTCTGATCAAACTCAAGGAGTCCAAAGCTTCATTGCAATCACTAGAGCCACTTCAAAACACTACATCTCTGCTCTGTGATTCATTATTTTACATTTCAAGAAATGTGTGTTATCTCCTTCATTTGACACACACACTGTCTCTTATACTTTAACCGGAGGATCTGAAAATCCTCACTCAAACTCTTACATCTTCTATTTCCCACTGAGATAGTGGTAAAGGTCGTGTGTGACCTGGACAGCTCTTTTCTATTGTTCTGTTTCCCACGAATAACAGTGGTAGAGGTCTTGGACCAGGACATGTGTAAACTGTTGTGAACCCCGATCCAGGGTGTGGATCAAATTTATACAAATTGATGAGAGGACTAAGTCTCGGCTTGAGACTGAACCTCTTGGTTATATCTACTGTGCTATATCTGTCAATGTTATTTCTTTTATTCTGCTTCTAATTTCGTTAAAACCAAAATTGTTTTAAAGTCACTTTGATAATTAAATTCGCAAGTGTTTATATTAGTTGTAAATCAGTAAGTTGGTTTCAAAAGTTAATCAACCTTTCTGTTTTGATTAACTGGGAAATAATCAATCCCTTGAGAACCCAACCGAACCTTTACTTTGATATAAATTCAATATAGTTTAATTCAAAGTTTTATTTGGGGGTTTCTAAGACAATGTTTTAAAACAGAAATTTTAATTGGAACTCAATTCACTCCCCTCTTGAGTACCCACTCTGACCAACAATTGGTATCAGAGGAAGATTTAAATATTTTCTAAAAGTACTCTGTTTTTCAACTGTTATTTTAGTTTTATTTTAATGTTATTAAAATTTATGTTATTTTTAAATTTTTATCTCTTTAAAATATTTGCTTTAAGTAAGCTATCATGTATAATAGACTTGAAGGTGTTTCTACCAATAGACCACCATTTTTCAATGGCACTAACTATACTCAGTGGAAAATCAAGATGAAAATTCATTTAGAAAGCATGGGTTTTGATATTTGGACTGCTATAGAATCATAATATAAAATTCCTACTACTGTTAGAACTACTTGTAATGAAGCTACTAAGGCTTCCTATAATAATAACTTCAAAGCTATGAATGCCTTGTACTGTGCTTTAGGAGATGAGGAATTTAATAGAATATCTGCTTGTAAAACTGCTTATGAAATTTGGGATACCTTAGCTATTTCTCATGAAGGAACAAGTAATGTTAAGAAAATGAGATTGAACACTTATACTATTAAGTATGATAATTTTAAGATGAAGCCTGATGAACCCATTTCTGACATGTATCTCAGGTTTAATGAAATTGTCAACACAATGACTTCTCTGGGAAAGGATGTTCCATCAAAGGAACAAATTATGAGAATTCTGAGATGTCTACCTGAAAGATGAAGGGGAAAATCTGTCTCAATTAGAGAATCATGTGATATTGGTGAACTACCAGTCAAGGAACTAATTGGAAAGTTGATGATGTATGAAGAGGAAATCAAGGTTAACAAAGAAGAAGAATATGAACCTAGAAGGAAGTCAGTTGCTTTCAAGACTTCAACTTCAAAGAACAAGGATAAGGAGAATCTTCATGATATAAATGAGAGTTCAAGCTGTGAAGACAGTGAATGTTCTTCTGATAGTGATGCTGAGATGGATCACATTGCAAGAAGATTTAAAAAGTTTTATAGGAAGAAGATGTTTTTCATAAAATCAACTTATAAAGGTAAGTATGATAGCAAGGGACATTTGAAAAATAATTGGAAGAAATCGGAAAAATCAGATGATGTTGTCCTCTATGAGTGCAAAAGAAAGGGACACATAAAAGCAGACTGTCCAAAGTTGAAATACAAGAAGAGGTATGATTACAAGGACAGTATGTACAAAAAGGCTATGAAGGCTAATTGGAGTGCTTCTGAGGATAGCTCCACTGAATCTGAAGTTTCTAAAACTAAGCACAGAAATAAGGCAAACATGTGTTTTATGACAAACACCTCTGAGGGAACCTGCTTAAAGAGATCTTGTGGAAATCCTTGGTATTTGGATAGTGGATTCTCAAGACATATGTCTGGAGACTTCTCATGATTTAAAAGATTAGTCAGAGTTGATGGAGGTTTTTTCATCTTTGGTGATAATTCTAAATGTAAAATCATCAGCTTAGGCCAGATTGGTAACACTGACTCAGTATTAATTTCTAATGTTTTATTTGATGATGGACTTAATTACAATTTGTTAAGTATTTATCAGTTATGTGATGATGGTTTTTATGTTAAATTTGAAAATGATTCTTGAAATTTGTATAATTCTAAAAATGTTTTACTATTTGCTGCTTTGAGAAATGAAAATGTTTATGCTGTTGATATAAATTATTTAGATAAGAAAAATATTAGATGTTTAAATGATTTTCATGAAGAGTCCTAGCTTTGGCACAGAATATTAAGACACTACAATGTGCATTCACTTAGAAAACTTTCTAGGATGAACGTAGTTAGAGACCTACCGAAACATGAATTTCCAGCAGACAAAGTTTGTAATACATGTCAAAAGAGAAAGCAAAATAAATTTTCTTTTAAATCAAAGAATGAAGTGTCAACTTCTCAACCTCTCGAGTTGGTTCACATGGATTTATTTGGACCTTCTAGAGTTTCTAGTTTAAATGGGAAGCATTATGTCTTTGTTCTTGTAGATGACTTATCTAGATATAGTTGGGTATATTTTCTAGCTCACAAAAGTGAAGCCTGTTCTTGCTTTGTAAAATACTCCAAGTCTATAGAAAACCTTAGTGGACTTAAGATTAAAACTCTGAGAAGTGATCATGGATGTGAGTTTGAAAATCATGAGTTTGAATCTTACTTATCACACAATGGGTATTGTCACAATTTCTCTGCCCCTAGGACACCTCAATAGAATTGTGTATTAAAAAGGAAGAATAGAACCCTGCAAGAAATTGCTAGAACTATGCTTGAGTATGACCTACCTGTTTATTTTTGGGCTAAAGCTGTAAATACATCTTGTTATGTTATCAATAGAGTCTTGATCAGACCTGTTCTTAAGAGGACCCCATATGAGTTGTGGAACCATAGAAAACCTAAGTTTAACAACTTCAAAGTTTTTGGCTCCAAAGTCTTTATTCGTAATACTAAAGACAATATCGACAAATTTGCATCCAAGAGTGATGAAGGAATTTTTCTAGGTTACTCAACTTCTAGTAAAGCCTATAGAGTTTTCAATAAGAGAACCAAATGTGTGGAAGAATCTGTTCACATCATATTTGATGAAACTGATCCACATGAACCTAAGACCTCTCTTGAAAATATTGAAGTTGATCTATCTGTTTTGAACCTTAATGATAAAGATAGTGGACTTGTAGTTAAAAAATCCAGTTCTGGAAATTTTCCAGACCCTGCTTCTGTTGTACCTCAACCTGTAGATGAACCTGAAATCTCAAGCCCTACCTTTTCTAGACCAACTAGAATTCTGAAGAATCATCCTTTAGATGCTGTTGTAGGAAATCTTGATAGAGGGACACCGACTAGAGCTTCTCTTAGAAATCAGGTTGAACATCAAGCCTTCTTGTCACAGCTAGAACATAAAAATATCAATGATGCTATCAATGATGAATTTTGGGTACTGGCTATGCAAGAGTAACTAAATCAATTTGAATGAAACAAAGTCTGGAAATTAGTAGAAACACCTAAGGACACTATAACCATAGGCACAAAATGGATGTTTAGAAACAAAGTTGATGAATATGGAAACATCATTAGAAATAAAGCTAGGCTAGTTGCACAAGGTTACAATCAAGAAGAAGGAATTGACTATGAAGAAACCTTTGCACCTGTAGCTAGATTAGAGGCTATTAGGATCTTACTTGCCAATGCATAACATTTGAATTTCAAGTTATATCAAATGGATGTGAAAAGTGATTTTTTAAATGGTTTTATTGTCGAAGATTTTTTTGTAGAACAACCACCTGGTTTCAAAAATCCTCATTTTCAAAATCATGTCTTTAAACTTTCTAAAGCTTTATATGGTTTAAAACAAGCTCCAAGAGATTGGTATGAAAGACGTTCAAACATTCCTATTTCAAAAGGATTTACAAAAGGAATAGCTGATCCCACTCTTTTTATAAAAATTATTTCAAATGATGTGTTAATAGTACAAATCTATTTTGATGATATTATTTTTTGATCTTTGTAAAATTCATTATATACTGATTTTTCAAAGGTTATGCAATATGAGTTTGAAATGAGCTTAATGGGAGAGCTTAAGTATTTTCTTGGATTTCAAATCTTTCAAACTAAAGATGGTATTATTCTAAATCAAAGTAAATATACTAAGGATTTATTAAAACGTATTGGTTTACATAGTATTAAGGAAAGTCATATACCTATTAGTACTACCTGTAAGTTGGATGTTGATGAAACTGGGAAACCAGTTGATCAAACCTATTATAGAGGCATGACTAGGAGTTTACTTTATTTTACTACTAGTCGACCTGATATTATGATTAGTGTGTGTATGTGTGCTAGACTTCAAGCTAATCCTAAAGAATCACACTTACTGGCTGTTAAAAGGTTTTTTTAAATATCTTAAGTATACTGTGAATATAAGTTGTTTTTATCCAAAAGGACAATCATTTGACCTAACTAGTTATTCAGATGCCGACTTTGCTGGATGTAAGTTAGATTGGAAGAAGCACATCTAGAACATGTCATTTACTTGGAAAGTCCCTAGTATCATGGTGTAGTAAGAAACAGAACTCAGTTACATTGTCTACTGCTGAAGCAGAATATATTGCTGCTGGTAGTTGCTGTGCACAGATTCTGTGGATGAAACCCACTTTATTGGACTATGGATTTGATTTTAAACAGGTTTCAATTAACTGTGAAAATACTTGTGCGATCAACATATCTAAGAATCTTGTGTCTCAGTCTAGGACTATGCACATTGATATCAGAAATCACTTTCTAAGAGATCATTATCAGAAAAGGGATATTTCTCTAGAATTTATTAGCTCTGAACATCAATTATCTGATATTTTTACAAAGCCTTTATGTTCTAAAATAATGAATTTTAATAAACAAGAATTGTGTATGATAGATCTATGAAACTGATCTGTGAAACTGATCTGTGAAACCGATCTGTGAAACCGATCTGTGAAACTGATCTGTGAAACCGATCTGTGAAACTGATCTATGAAACGGATCTGTGAAATAGATCCGTGAAACTGATATGTGAAGCTGATCTCTGAAACTGATCTGTGAAACCGATCTGTGAAACTGATCTGTGAAACTGATTTGTGAAACGGATCTATGAAACGGATCTGTGAAACGGATCTGTGAAACGGATCTGTGAAACGGATCTGTGAAACGGATCTGTAAAACCGATCTCTGAAAGCGATCTGTGAAACCGATCAGTGAAACCGATCTGTGAAACTGATCTATGAAAATGATCTTTCTTTATATTACTTTTTATTTTGTTGTGATTAATTAACTACTTTTATCTTTATTATGGGAACCCTAAATGATGAAATAACTGATACGCGACTATTTCTATTCCCCAAACCGTCGACCTTTCATTTCTTTCCCGCCAAACCTTATTTCATCTCTTTTCCTCTACATTGAACCTTCGAACTCCTGCTTTCCCCAGAATCATCAAATGGATAAGCAGAAGAGACCGAGCAAAGGATTAGAAAGTCCAGTACCTTCAATGCGTGCTCGAGGTGAGTCGAGTAGTACCACTCAAAGATCAGTAAATCTGAACCTGGAAACTCGGATTGTTGCTATAGAAAAGGAAGTCAGCTCCGCCTGACTTTTGACAAGTATGTTTCTATTATTACAAGTTTTAGATTCGCAAGGATGGAAAGTAGGGTTCTTAGATAACGCTCGTGTATACTACCCAAAGCTAGCGCATGAGTTTTATATAAATATGCAAGTTACTTTAGATGGTGTCGAGGCTGCCAGAATGTCATATGTAGTGAATGGAAAGAAAATATCTTTTTCGTCTAAACAATGGGCTGAATGTTTGAATGTACCCCATGAGGGTTGGTGTGAGGATTATGCTGGAAACATTCTTCCAACCACTGAATACTTCTCTTATGAGTTAGCTTTGGAGCTTTTGACTGGAAACAGAGAGTCAAGGAGAATCAAAGCCTCAAAGCTGTATGGTGAATGTAGACTTTTCTTTATGTTTATTCAACACCAAATTTTCCCCAGGAAAGGAGATTTTGTTGCTGTAAGATACCGAGATGTTTTTCTATTGTTTTTCTAAAGACCCATGAAAAGATCAATTTGTGTAGATATCTAATGGTGCACATAGTTGGAATGGTGAATCCTTCTAAGAAATCCACTACCTTGTTCTATTCCAAAATGATCTTTGATATGTTAAAGAATCTGGAATGTGTTGAAGAAGCTGATGAGATAGCCGAATCTGATAGTGCTTATTGTGTTAATAAAGAAACTTGTAAATGGATGAAAATAAATTGGAACCCATGGAAGAAATGTTGGGTTGCTGATGAGGACAAGTTGTATGAATCTTACAACACCACTGATCATGGAAAGAGGCCGAAGGGTTTGAGAGACCCTGGTTTGAAATCATATGAGGAGCCAATTTTTTCTAATGACGAGGAATAAGTAGATGTTGAAAGGAATAAAGACACTGAAGAGTCTGGTAAACAAGGGATGGAAGAAGTTGAAACAGAAGAAAAAGTATGTCACTTCTTGATGATAGGAGTGATCCTGATACTGTGAGCCCTAAGAGAATAATAGACTTTGGATCTGCCAGTCCACCTTTACCCTTACTTGAATCAGAACCAGTTCTTGGTGATGAAGAAGCTAGTGGAACTGAAGTATCTGACAGTGACATTTCTGTGATGAATGGATATGAGAATGGAGATGATGATGATGATGATAATGATGATGATGGTGATAAAAGACCAGTGGTTGGTCTTGCTGTACCTCCAATAGAAACACATCAAAATGTACCAGAAACAGATGCCAATGGAAAGAGAGAATCTCTTTAAAATAGTGGAAAAGCAAGTTATGATAAACGGAAATACACTCTGTGTGCTACTGTCTGGGAAGATTACCCTGGTTTTGTTGTTTTGGTTTTAGAGTATTCTGAAGAAGAAGAAGAATTAGAATCTACTGCGGTTATGATGGAAAGCCAACCAGTTGAGGCAAGGTCTGCTCATGGTGTTGATGCTGCAGGTGCTCATCTACCTAGTTTTACTGTCACTAAGTCTGATTTTGATAAGTTCAAAAGTGAGTTGCTTACTACTGTGAGAGATACAGTCAGAGAAGAGATTTCAAATGCTATTAAACCAGACCTGGACAATACTAGTGAGTTTATTGGCAGGCACATAGCCTCTCTAAATCAGACTCTGAAGGATCTACAATCTGGCTTAGTTTCTTTATCCAACGAATTTAGATCCACCATCTCTGGTATGATGGAAGTTTTAAGAAATAGGATTGAACACCTTAAGAAGTTTGATATGAGAAAGTTGAAAGCTGAGATAACTCAGATTGTTTCTCAAGCCAGTACAGCCAAGGTAACCAAGATCACTACTCGTGAGATAGAGGCTCTATGACAGATTGTGCATGATGAATTGGCCACCATTAGGCAAGTTCTTGATTTGGACTCATTGAGGAAGATGAAGGAGCACAGTGATCACATTCATAAGATGGTGATAGTATATTCAGAAAATTCCACTAAAGCTCAGAGAGAGATCAAGGGAAATGTTGATCCCTACTTTTCTAATATCTATACCAAGCATGAGATGACTGTGAATTTCAAAGTGTTAGCTGACAATCTGAGACTACCTCTAGTCACTCAGGATTTCAAGAATCAAGTTCAACAGTTGCAAGATTTTACTCCAACCTTGGAACGGTTCATGGAGAATAAGGATGATTTTGAGAAGGCTATGCAGTATAGTGCAGAAGTTATTCAGAATTTCATAAATATTTTGATGCTTTATCTGAATTCACAAGCCACCGCCATTGTGCTTCCTACTGATGAACCTCTCAGTGCCTCTGATGTTGCTACAAACCAGATCTCTGTTGCTCAAGCTCTATCTCAACTCCGACCAGTTCCTCAGCAATCTTCTCAACCAGCTCCTACAGCTCCACAGCAAATCCCAGTGGCATCCTCTCCTCCAACCTCCAGAGTCATCTTACCACTGTTTCAAATTTGCCCAGTTCAAACCTGCTTCTAAGCCTTCCAACTTACCAACCATTGATCCTTCTGACAAGGGCAAATCCCCGTTACATCCCCGGAAATAGTTGTGCATTGTTGTTGATAGGGTGAACCCTGTTGTGATTGTACTGTGATGTCTTATAAACATTATTCTCTTTTCTTTTTATTCTCACTGATGCCTTCTTTTAATCTCTTCTTTATCTGTTTTCCCTCCTTTTTGATTATCCCAAAGGGGGATAAATTTTTATATCTATGGATCTATAGGGATATGGGGGAGATGCATCTATCAAGGGGGTGATTTATATCTTTTTATGGCAATGCTTGCATAAGTACTTAAAGGTATAAATTGCGGGGGAGATTTATATCTCATTATGTTTTTATTCTTATGGTGCCTTATTATTGATGACATATTATATTTATTTATGGCTAAGCTTTGTGATTGGCTAAGATATGTGATTATCAAAAAGGGGGAGATTGTTGATCCCTCTAGAAGATTGTTGAAATTCTTCCTATGATTGTTGTTTTAATAATCACAAATCATCAATTACTTAATCCGGTTGGATTTCTCATATACATAATCAAAATCTCTTAGTGAATCTGTGTATATTAGCTGGATCATGTTTTTATCTCCTTATTATTGATTTACATGTATTCTGGAAGTCCGCTGGATAAAAGGACAATGGTCGCACTGATCCATATCAAAGGACAACAGTCACACCGATCCATATCAAAGGACAACGGTCGCACCGATCCATATCAAAGGACAATGGTCCCACCGATCCATATCAAAGGACAACGGTTTCACCGATCTATATCAAAGGACAAAGGTCGCACCAATCAATATCATAGGACAACAGTCGCACCGATCCATATCAAAGGACAATGGTCGCACCGATCCATATCAAAGGACAACTGTCACACCGATCCATATCAAAGGACAATGGTCACACCGATGCTGATCAAATGAGTCACCGATCATGACACACCGGTGCTGATCATCTGAGTCACTGAAGATGTCTCACCGATGCTGATCAAATGAGTCACCGATCATAACACACCGATGCAGATCAAATTAGTCAATGATCATGACACACCGATGTTGATCAAATGAGTCACCGATCAGGACACACTGATGCTGATGAAATGAGTCACCGATCATGACACACTGATGCTGATCAACTATGTCACCAAAGATGTCTCACCGATGATGATGCTGATGACCTACCGATCACATGACACACCGATAACATAAACAGCTGTGAAAAATTCTTTTTCTTTATTTAATCTAACCAACGATCATATTGGGAATATTTTAATGCTCTATCATTTATTTAATGAAGGTTGTTGGATGTCAGGGAACCGTACCTCGTACCCACAAAAAGAAATCATTTCTTTTACTGGAGCTCATGCCATAAATACAAGAAGCCCCTGCTGGTGCACAAAGATACGGGAGTAACAACGACAAGACAGGGGATTGGAAAGAGTGGTAAATGAGATAGTCATAGAAAAACACAGAACCTCATACACACTCAAGCTTACTCAAGAAGAGTTATGTACTTCTATGAGTACATTGAAGAACTTCATTTACTACATTTCTCACTATCTCTGAATCTGGATACCAAGCAGACGACACTCTGTTTTTCAGACGAAAACTAGATGATGACTCAGAATCATCTCTGATCAAACTCAAGGAGTCCAAAGCTTAATTGAAATAACTAGAGCCACTTCAGAACTCTGCATCTCTGCTCTGTGATTCATTATTTTACATTTCGACCAGTGTGTGTTATCTCCTGCATTTAACACACACACTGTCACCTATACTTTAACTGGAGGATCTGTAAATCCTCACTCAAACTCTTACATCTTATATTTCCCACTGAGATAGTGGTAGAGGTCGTGTGTGACCTGGACAGCTGGTTGCTGTTGTTCTGTTTCCCACAAATAACAGTGGTAGAGGTCTTGGAGCTGGACAGGTGTAAACTATTGTGAACCCCGATCTAGGGTGTGGATGAAATTTATACAAATTGTTGAGAGGACTAAGTCTTGGCTTGAGACTGAACCTCTTGGTTATATCTACTGTGTTATATCTGTCAAAGTTATTTCTTTTATTCCACTGCTAATTTCTTTAAAACCAAAACAGTTTTAAAGTCACTTTGATAATTAAATTTGGAAGTGTTTATATTTGTTGTAAATCAGTAAGTTGGTTTCAAAAGTTAATCAACCATTATGTTTTGATTAACTGGGAAATAATCAATCCCTTGAGAACCCAACTGAACCCTTACTTTGATATAAATTCACTATATTTTAATTCATTATTTTATTTAGGGGTTTTTAAGACAATGTTTTAAAACAGAAATTTTAATTGGAACTCAATTCACCCCCCTATTGAGTATCCACTCCGACCAATAGTAATATATAATCATATAACTTTTAGTGTTTTATGATAATAAATGGTTATTATAAACACAATAACAACCCTCATGAACATGAAAATTGTTTTTAACATGTTATAAAAATGATAACATAAAAATCATATAATATTCTAAATCATGGGATTTGAAAATAATCATAGATGAATAATATAGTAGATGAAGACCTTAAAATAGTGTGTGAAAAGTAGTTTGGAATAGTCAGTTTTGACAAGATTGTTGTGGTACCCTATGTGATTGTTTGTAAAATAGGGCGGGGAATCAAGGTTCTTTCCAAATTTATTATTTCAATATTTTACATATTTAACCCTCACTAGTCATCAAATATTATTCTTCTGTGAGCCAGATCATGATTAATCTAGCACTTTTTTTCCATTGATATTGAATTTCAAAAACTAATATGGACTTTAATATACAGAAAAACATAATGTTTTATTTACTTATTTCACATGCACTAGGTTTTATCCAAATGAAACACACATTAAGAAGTTTCAACATAAAAAAAATTCCCTATCAAATAATTTTTCTATTAGATATAAATATTTTAGTTATGAACACTTCCTTAATAGTTATTTTGTTTTTGATCAATGGTTACCCAAGTGAAACTCCCATTGCTTGATTCTACACACACTACATCAAGGAAAAAATTGTTTTATACAATTGTATTTCTCTTTCAGATTAGTATAGAAAGATAATTTTTTGTACTTATTTAATCCTAGATTTTATGTGGTGTTGATCTCGATGTTTTTGTGAACTTCTTCTTCAAGTCCATATGATATCATCTTCTTGAAGGGAAAGTAGATTAATTTAACTCCACATAATGAAAAAAAAAACAATACAAAACACCATATTAAGAATAATTATGTCAGTATAGTTATCTTATTATGCCCTATGTTAATCACAATCAACTTGATTAATCATTGTAAATCCATAAAAAATAAAACGTTATCCTCAAACACCTAATTATGAAACATTAAAGTATGTTTAATCATACTTATTTATTTTTAATATTGATTGTTTTGGCATGTTCTTCCATTTATATGTTCCCATTGTGGTGCAGATTCATGTGGTTTCAATAATAGTCATCTATGATCTAGATATTAATTTACCTACTAATTATAGATGATTTTGTAGCAATTTTTTCTTTATTTTTTTGAAGTAGTACTTTTCATCCTCAGATGGAAGGTCAGATAGAGAGAATGATCCGAATTATAATGGATGTATTGAAGATGTTTATTCTTTATTTTATAGGTTCTTAGGCAAACCATTTCCCTTTGAATGAGTTTTTCTATGATAATAATTACTGATTATCTATTGATAAAACTTTATTTAAATAATTTTATGAGTGTTCTTACATATCTCTATTGTTTTGGAATGATGTTAGAGAGTTAATTAATCTTCGACAAAATTTGGTGAATAGAATGATAAAGAAGGTGTAGTTGTTCTATGAGTGAATAAAATATGCTCAAGACCATCATGTGATGGACTCGGGAGTAGAGTTGTTTAAGTGTTATGGGTTTGAACTAGTGAATAGTAATTCATTTATCTTTTTATGATTTCTTGCAAAATAATCCTAATTTACCAATTAGAGTGACAAAACTCACTTCTTAACTCACACACACTATGTAAACTAAATAGAAAAACACACTTGATATATTTGTTTCACCACCGAAGTTTATAATTTTACTCTTGGAATGATCCAAAATCACCTAAGGCTGTATGATACACTAGAACCACCATGATGAATGCAATGAGAAGGGTATATCATTAACTCGTTTTATAACATTAACAACAATTTCATCACCCAAAATATATCATTATTGTCTTCACTACTATGCCGAGATAGTCTGCACTAGAACCAAGAGAAACAAAGAAGACAACCCAACCTATATATTTCAAATAAGACATGGATTTTTCATATCCTTGTTATTCCACTTATACCTACACACCAATGGTTAATATATACATTTTATACTTACTTATGTCCTTAAATAAAGTTACACTTTAAGGTAAAAGTTTGTTTCCATTTCATATTCCAAACTTTTATTCAATTATTATATGATTTATCAAACCCTTACCTTGGATTCATTAGTTTTTCCATCTATTTTGGTAGAGAAGGACATACAAAAAACTACAAGGATTGGATCCTTGTTCTTGTATTCTTTTATGGATCTTTTTAATTTGCTTGCTTTGCATTTATAGTGGGTGATTTACAATATATATTTATATAGGAAAACCTTATATAACATTTTAATAAATTTTTTCAACTAATATATATGAATCTCTTTCCCTACTTATTAATAACAATGTGTTTTAATTTTTTTTAATATTGTATAGGCACATTGTGATATACCTGGATAAAATATGGATAACATTACTGAGGAAGACGCCTTAGTATGTTAAGGGTTTGAAGGAGTTTTTAGATTTTTCAATTTTCAATCTATCTGTTTAAGGGAGAATAAGATGTCCATATCTTAAATGTAAATATATAATATGGTCAAAGAGAGATGAAGTTTATGAACATTTAATACTGAAGAAATTCCTTGATCAATATTTTTGTTGGATTCTGAATGGAGAATCGAACTTTACAGAAAGGTTGAGCACTGATTTTAATCCATAGAATGAGCTCACAACTTCATCGACAAAGTAAAATGAAATGAAAAACCTCATAAATGATGCATTTGTCACTAATAAACATCAAAACATAACAGATCAACCAGATGAGGGTTCTTTAAATTTCAATGTGACAACTGATGTTTTTGAGACTGTAACACAACCAGATCAAGATTGTAACATATCATTAGATCATCCTCTTGATTCTTCGGAGACAAATTTAAGAGAAAACATCACTAAGGAAAATACTTTTCATGATTTAGTTGATGATGGAAATCTATAGTTTTATAGTGGATGTTTAAAATATTGAAAGCTTTCTTTTCTGCTAAAAGTGTACCATATCAAATGTATATGTGGAATTAAAAATAAGGCAATGTCCATGATATTGGAATTGTTGCGTGATTCATTTCTTAAAGAAAAAATCCCCGAGTCTTATTATGATATGAAAAAAGTTGTTAATAGGCTTGGTCTAAATTATACAAAAAAACATGCATCTCCCAATGATTGTATGCTTTATTGGCAAGAAGATTCATGTAGATAGAATATCAAAAACTATTCTTCTTCTAGGTGGAATTCAGTTGGTGATGTTGGACGTCTGAATCAACATACTTTCATGAAGATGAAGAAATAGAACACACCTACAAATGTTATAAGTTAATTTACTTTAACTCCTCGATTTCAAAGATTATTCATGTCATTGAAAACCGTCGAACAAATGAAGTTGTATTATGTAGATAATAACAATTATGGATTAATGAGACATCCACGAGATTCACAATCATGAAAGACATTTGATTCATTACATCCATATTTCTCAGTTGATCCTAGGAATGTTCTATTGGGATTGGTTGTTGATTGATTCAACCTATTTGGGACATTGAGTACCATTTATAGCATTTGGCTAGTTGTTTTGATCCCTTTGAATTTTCCTCCATGCATGTGTATGCAAAAAAAATATTTTATCATTTTGATGATTATTCATGGAAGAAAAATTCTTGGAAATGATATTGATGTATACTTGTAGCCTTTTATTGAATAATTATAGGAGTTATGGAGCAATGTTGTTGATATATTTGATGCTTCTTCTAAAATAAAGTTCAAAGTTCATGATGCTTTAATGTGGACCATTAGTGACTTCCTTGGTCTTGGGAATTTATCTGGTCAGAACATTTACACAGGTTTGGCTTGTCCTGTTTTTAACTTTGATTTTGAGCCCAAACGGCTACCTCATAGTAGAAAATGGTGCTTCTTGTGCCATTGAATATTTCTCGCTATATCTCATAGATTTAGGCTGAATAGATCAAAATTTAATGGTTTCATTGATCGTATACCACCTCCAAAGTTGTTACCTAGTTTTGAAATATTGAAACAACTGGAAAATGTTGAAATAGAATTCGGGAAGGTTCATCATTGTAATGATAGCAGGAAATGGCTTCGAAGTGCATCGTCAAGTGAAATCAAAATGCAATGATGGAAGAAAAAACAATATTTTTCAAACATCCATATTTGGAATTTAATTTTTTGCGGTATAATCTAGATGTGTTTCATCTTGAGAATAATTTCTGTAAAAATTTGATTTTCACATTTCATAATGAGCTTGGAATGTATAAAGATCATCTCAATGCTCACAAATACTTACAAGTAATGAACATAAAACGTGATCTCTAGCCAGATGAGAATGAAAAGAATTCTCTAATAATTTTTGCAATGAAAAATACGGATAAAGATACATTCCATCGATTTTTAAATAATTTTAAGGTATCTGATGGGTATTCAAGTAACATCTCGAGGTGTGTTGACATGAAGAATTGTAAGTTACCTAGATTTAAAAGTCGTGATTCACATATTTTGTTACAACAGTTACTACCATTGGCATTGTGTATATTATTATTTGAAAAACATACTACTGTTGTACTGTAATTCTGCACATTTTTCAGACAAATATGTGATAAATCTCTACATCCATTTCAGCTTGAAAAATTCCAGGAGAGGTTTATATTGACTCTTTGTGCAATGTAGATGATCCTTCCTTCGTCGTTTTTTACTGTCATGATGCATTTAACTGTGTATTTGTTTAAGGAGGATAAATTAGGAGTCCCTGTTCATTATCGATGGATGTATCCAATTGAGAGGAACTTTATTTATATGTTTTTTAGTTATGTAAATAATTTTTGGCAATTAATTAAATTCATAATTATGTTTATTTTATTTCGCAGATATCTTTGGCATTTGAAATCATACGTGAGAAATAAATCTCAACAAGATGGCTCTTTTACTGAAGGCTATTTGGCTGAGGAGTGTCTTACCTTTTTTTTCTAGATACCTAGATTGTATTGAGACAATATTTAATCAAGTTAGATGTGTTGACAAGATATCGAATCACTCTAAAATACATCATAAATAAAAAATATTTCCTACTATTGGCCGATCTGTTGAGAGGACCTCAAATGTGACACTGACAAAATTGGAATTATTATAGGCACATGGATAAGTGCTGCTGAATAGTGAAATTGAAGATCCATTTATTAAAGAGTTGATGATATGAACAAAGATACTACTGAGAGGTCTAACACGAAATGAGAATGATATAACTAAATATGTAAATAAAGAACTTGTAGAATGGTTTTCACGACATGTCATTTCATAAATATTGTAGTAAATAAAAATATTAGTTAAACACGTATATTATTTAAATATAATAAAGTCTACTTCTTGTTTTATATCATGAGTACTTATACTAGAGAATAGTTGTCAGAATATATGGTGTTTCTTGCTTGAGGTCTTCTAAAAAAAGTTATAAAGTTCGATACTTACAACGTGAATGGCTTTAGATTTCATACATTCGATCGAGAAATGGGTTTAAAAACAAACAATAGTGGTTAATTTACAATTACTAAAATGGGATACTATGTAAATTAAATTGATATTATTTAATTAAACTACCACAAAAAATTATTAGTTGTTTTATTCAAATTCAATTGGGACGATATTATCAGAGGTGTTAAAAGAGATTCCTTGAAATTTACTTCTGCGAACTTCTCTCACATGATGGATGTTGGTGATCATGAACTACATGATCCATTTATCTTATCATCACAATAAAAAATTGTATATTATCTGAATAACTTTTTTGATAAAGGTTGTAGTGTAGTTTCTCATGTAATAAAAATAGATTTGTATGATATGGGTGATGAAATGGAATATTTGACCTCTGATATTGAATCTCATCAACATAAAGAAAAAGAATTATTTTTCTGTCGTGATATTGAAAATATTAGTCTAGATGGATGAATTAATTGGATGAAGTAATGGAGTAGGAAACTAACTTCATTGAAGGGGAAAATTACTATATGAACAGTTATTTATTCACTCAGAAACCACTTATTTCATTTGTGCAGTCATTCATTATCATTGTTGTGTATATTTTGTTTCTTAGTACTGGGAATCTATTATTGTTTTAAATCTTTTTCAGCACATTTTTTTTAAAATTTATGTTCTAAACTTAATTCTATTGATTAAATGATAGGAATTCCAAGGAGGCAATGATACACTGTTTCATCCACTACTACGAAAGATGAAGATCCATATGTCTCCCACCCTACGACATCTGAGACACTAGCTGCCGACCCCCTACCTCATCTCCCCCTGCACCATCTCTCACACCCTCTGTTAGAATCCCATTAGTAGTTGAGTCATTGAATTCCACTTTAGGCATCATCAGTAGCGGGGTGGCAATGCGCCACTTCTAGTTAATCACGAGCATACTAAAGGGTCATTGTTATAGGTAAAAATTTTAATATAAATAAATTTATTAACCTTTTTTTAAACTAATTGTCTATTCATTAAAGGTAAAAAAATTCGACTATGGTGAAAAATATAAAATGTACAGATGTGTGGAATATGAATGGAGAGAAGATAGTTGTCCCATTTGATTCATATGGGGTCCCTACAGATGACACTGCGGGATTACATGGCCAAATTCACGGATAGCGGGCAGTGAAGCCCATTTCTCTTCCTATTTCTTATGATGATTAGAGACATATGCCTTCAAGTTGGAAAAAAATGAATTTTTTGATTCCCAAATAAAGGTAATTTTAATACATTATGGTGTAATTGAATGACATGTTATTAATATGTTTCAAAATGAATTTCTGTATACAGATGTTTTTCCACTTCATAGTTTATGATGTGATAGCATGAAAGTGGACGTTGAGAAATCTTGGTAAGAAATGGAAAGACTCAAAATGGAGATTGTGGAGTGATTTCAATGAAACTTCTTTGAACTCCCAAAATATGTATGAGATGCTACCCAATAGGGTACCCAAAGAACCATGGAATTCTTTTGTTGACAGACATCGTGATGAGAAGCAGATGGTATTTAAATATATAATATTATATTAACCTCATTTTACATTTATAAATTTATATGAAGAAGATATTACATTGAATACATTTCTATTAAATTTCATTTTATTCATTTTTGGTTCTCTCTAGAAAGAATGCATCAAGCCTGGTGAAGCAAGTCATCCCTTACACTGCAGGGTCAAAAAATTTTCAAGAAGCCCATCAACTCTAGTAATATATTCATTCGTTTAAATATTTATAAGGCAATATTATCTACTTAATATATTAAAATTTTGATTTATTGTTGTTTAATGTAGTCACACAGTTTAGGGCACAAAGCATCTCGAACTGAATTGTGGTTGGATGTTCAGAAAACATATGAGGGAAGTTTTGTTAATGAGCCTACCAAAGAAGTTTGGGTATTAAATCATTTTTCCATTATAATAACTAATTATTAGTTTTAACTACGTTAATATATATTGATATTTTATTTATAGGTAAAAATTAATGAAATATGGGATGCCAATCTTGGGAAGTCCTACTCAGTCTCCCAGGATGACCAGTTGCTAATGTCCTTGGGAAGGATCATCCTGGTAAAGTGCACTGGATGGGTTTGGGACCCATACTATATGAGGTATTTGGATGACCATCGGGGATTGCAGCAGCATCTACTCTTATTTGTTGTCTTTCCATACCCATAGATTCTCAAAGAGATATTTTTTCCCAACGAAACATTGTTCAAAACCAGGGGGCTCAAATATCTGCTTTGTAGAAAGCGTTGGCTGATATATGTCAGCAGAGGAGCAGATATCCACTCGGTCATATTACATCGATTGGTGGTGAGAAGGTAAATCACAAAAATACAAAATCATTTTGTTTGAAAACTTTTATTGGATTTAATTTTATATTTAAATATGCAACACTTTTTATTTTTCAATATGATGTTCTTACAGGTGGTGGAAGGAAGTGGAGATGCAGGTGGAGAGGGTGCCAATATATTTTCATCAATAAATAGTGATTAGTATTATTGTTAATATGTGGAAAAATATTTATAGTCAGTTTGTATATGTATCATGTGTGGCATATACTTTCCTCCAAACATTTTCAAGACCTATCATTTTCTTGATTACTCATGTCTCTTTTTATGAATTTTTTTGATTTTTGATGTTTCCTTTTATATCATGATTTCTCGAGTGTGGTATACACCATATATATAGACTATTTATTTTAATGATTCATTTTTTATGATTAATTTTCCCTAAATTCATTTTTTCATTATAATAACTTATCCTACATTTTCTAGACCAATTCATTTACCACTACATTTCCATTTCCAAGAAGAACTTCTTTGTTATGCTCTTGTATCAATCCCTAGGGATCCGAATGTGCGCCTCACTAACATGTTTAAGATAGATCACCCTTTAGTGTGGAATAATCCTAGTATCCAAAATTTCAAAAAAATAGTTGGGATCTATAGATACTAATACGGGATTAGGGGAAATATTCCTACATTGTCTGAAATGGGGTTTTCCCACCATTTCCAAAGTGGCCTCCATGAACAGTCAGGTAGTGTGAATTACAGTGTCCATTATCTCAGTAGGCATGAAATGATGATGGGAAGCTCTTAGTAAAATATGTAGAACCCCCTTCCATTGAAAATTTTTAAATAGACTATATGATCAGTTACTTACCAATCATAACATCAACAACCCTATCACAAATAAATTATTATAAGAATCCATATTCCTTGAAAGAATATATCAAACCCCTTCACAAGACACTATTCCCTTGGAAGGAATGTACCCGATCACATCTATTATATTCCACATATCAAAATAACTAGGATGCATAACGTGAGTTACAATATATTAGGAGCCAGATTCCATTACTCTTATGGAAACCACACTAGAGACTCCTTTTCCAAAAAATCAAATGAGTGAAAATAAATTATACTTGAACTTGATCCATCACTCTTAAAAAAATTAGGAACCCTTATACATGGGAGGGATTATTTTACCTTTTTTCTACCTTTAATGTCAATTATAATAATTCCACATGGAATAACCCAACTGAGGGATTATTTTAGCTAATTCCTATGTCATGTTTCATTTATAATAATTCTACATGGAACACCAACATAAATTAATCACAAGAAAATATTACCACATAATTATTCCCATGATAAAGGGTCTACCACAAATGTACTACACCCCACATCCTTTGAGTAACTAAGGAATAAATAAATAACCACCCAATTATGTTCCAAAAGGACTCTAGGAGGGTTTAAATTTATCAACACATAGATGGAATAGAAATCTAAATAGTTAATATTTATATAGTAGTTATATATATAGTTTATATATATTTCATCCACCTCTATTGTCAAGGTATGTGAAGATATATGTATCCATACTCTTATATAATACTGATGAATAGAACATGTCATAACTCAGACATCCCTAACCAGTATAACGAGCCTATGTGCTCATGTAATTGGGTACATGCCCTATATCCAAATAGAGTGAGAGATGCCACGACACAACACATGGGATGTTGAGTGTGCCATCAGGTCAAAATTCTAGTCCTAGAATGTGGTGAGTAAATCAAAATACCTATATAGTTACATTTTTGTGATACACCATGCTCAAAACCTAATGTAAGGAATTTTGATATCTCCTTGCTCAATAATACCATACCATCATACCATAACCTATATAAAGGAATATATTAAATATAACTAGCAAGGTTAATTACCTCAAATCTATCTCTTATATCTACACCATATACATAATGAAGGCACAATCATTTGTGTCATAATAGATAAGGAATAACCTCTAATTCTTCTCTTTATCCATGTTCAAATCCCTATTAAAATATTACAGTTTGTATAAATCATTTTTATAAAGAATAAATCAAGAGCATGACATTACAATTACTTAGGGTCATTCCATTAAAAACTAATTGATTTTTTTAAGAAAGGAAACCCATAATTAATTATCCATTGCACATTATCAGTTACATTTAACTCATTCAATTCATTAACACAGGGGAAAACCATATATAATCTCATTGTAGTCACATAGATAGTTACATGTTAATCTAGGAAATTTACCACTTTATAAATTCCAACTATAAATGAGTTGAACACCTACGATATGCCTTGGGTTCTATTAAATAATCATATATAAAGGGATATTAAAATCTTGAACAATTCCAGAAGATATGTGGGAGTACCATCATTTGAAAAAAAATCATATTGTCCCATTTCACCTAGATCTCCCAATGGGTGACCATATAACATTCACACAACATGGGAACATCCAATCAAGGATAAACTAGTACATATGATTCTATAATGGTCAATTTTAAATACATAAATTCACCACTAAATTTTATTGGATACTAGGATTATGCCATTTGATATGTTTATTTTCATTCCATTACTCACTAAATGATGAATTTGGTTGTGCATAGTTAAGAATATCTTTTAATATTGACTATAGTGTGAATTCTGTTGGTGTTTTGGTATTCTTGAAATGGTTTTTTTCAGGGCACCGACACAGGGGCTCCAAAAATGGCACTTTTTGTTTTCTAAATCTACTCTTTAGTAGAGGTTTTAACCGAAAATATCTATAATAGGTACATTTAGCGGTGGTTTTAAACGCTACTACAATCTAAAATTTCTCTTTTTTTAACCACCACTACAGTTTCCCATCTTCCACCCATTGTCGCGAGAGTTTGTCCCAGTAGGGAATTACATTTTTTAGCATCAGTTTTAACTGCTGCTAAATAATGTAATCCCATAGTCGGAGAAACCACCCCGAGAAACAGTATAGCCACCATGAAAATGAGCCAACTATGACGGTTCCCATAACACACCACTAAACTGCTTTAACTGCTGCAAATATTTTCCCGACATGTAATTTTGTGGTGGTTTTTGGAAACTTCCCTCAGAAGCATATGGCCTCAATTTAAACCACCCCCAAAGAAAAATAAGGCAACGTGAATTGTAATTTTCTTGTAGTTAACTACCCTACTTAATTTAATATTTATTTGAGGCTTTTAGATCCCCGTGGAATGATCTGAGGACTTAGATGGTGGACTAGGCTAAGAAAAACATTGAGGATTCTATTGGTCTTCTTATTGTATCAAATGAAGAGACCATGTGTTATATTTATATGAAATGTTTAAGACCCTATGTGATGGATATAGGTCACAAATGTATTTCACACAATGTATCACACATGTTTCACCTTCATGAGTCACTAGGGGAGTATTTCTGGGCCCGTGCAATAACATTGGGAACATATTCTTGAATTTCAAGGTGAAATAGGTTAGGCCTTGTGTGAGAATAATTAGGTGAATGCATTCGATCATGCATTTTTATTCTCTATTACTTGAGGTATTTCCATTTGAATTTTCTAATCCACATGTGAAAATGGGAGTGTCAATAGCCCCCCCCCCCTCAAGATAAGATCTGATCAAAAGAATAGGGTCTGATCCTAAGGTAAAGATATATGAGTGATCCTTCATTCACTGGCCTCCACATGTTTGTGTACGTTTATTATTAGGATTGAATTGCATTAAAAATTGAGTACCATGCAGTGGAGGAATGAATAGCTGAGTTGAGAAGGTATGTCGTTCAGGTGGGTCATATTGGTCCGTCGCATGGGTGGGTCACATGTATAAACAGCATTGATGGACCAATGGTTCTTCTTATCACCTTTGAACTATTCTGATGCACTATTTCCCTCAAATAGGGGATTTGGAGAGGTCCTTGTGAAAAAATCAATGATTTATGTCCTGATGGGAACCCCTATTGGGGTGGTGAACTACTCATAAGTATTTACATATGTCCTCAAACGAGAGGGTGATGGAAGGGGAGATGGTGGGAGAGTCTTCTTGACTGCCAACACCAATACCTATATTTCAGAATGAAAGTGCTAGCATTCATCCACTAAAAGATAAGGAATACAATAGAATAAATTTATTGTGCATGTTCATAATTAGTCATGGTAAGATTTGATGACATTAGTTATTCTCAATTAATATTCAATAAACTTTTTATCTTGCTGATGGGTTATAGTATCCACTTCCCTCCCCTCCATAAAGGGTCGTAGAGACGAACCTTTTAGAACAAATGAGGATATTCTAGATGAGGTAAATATTTCTATTGGTGAGTGCATTCTTCCAAAGGGAGTCATTTTAATGGAAGAGACAACATTATTTTCTATTACTATTGGGAGAGTAGAGGATCCAAGTAATGTTAAACTCGTATCTGAAGGATTCATGAACTAAACACAGACTTCTATACCTTATGATATTTTAAATCTATTTCTTGCATTGTATAAACCTGCAAGAACCATCGATTGGTCTATTACAACTCTATAATGGGCTGACAGGGACCCCAAACCATCCGATAAAGGTGATGGTGTTAATATTGATTTGGTGGGGGCTATGAGTTGTTTGCATGTTGATAAGGTAGTGGATGAAGATGATGGGGGAGCCACTTTGGGATCTGAACCAAATGAATCAGATATCAATTCTGGGGTGAATGCTATGCGACATGAAGCATCATATAACCAAATATTTACAATTGAAGAACTTTTTCAACATTTTTATTTCCTGAACATCATATAGGAGTTTGATGAATTTAATAAATAATTGTAAATAAATGAGTTTCCCCACATTTATGATTTCAAACACTGATGTACTACTTACATTGAAAATTTAAATCAATGATCCTGACTTGTGTAGTTTTTTTCCACAGGAAACATATCCAATGTAATACAAGACCAGGGTGTCGAAGTCCCTCTGAATCCTATCATGGGAGGATCACTAGCTTAACTGGGTTGCAAAGGGGGTGATCTTCTTGAGACTTACATGGAAGTTCCTAGGTAGACTCAAAATTATTCTCCTTATTAGGAGATCCTTTCTCAAACCACTATGATTATGGATGATGAGAGGAATCCAACCCAGATGTTGATCTATTAATGAGTTGGTGTTATCAATTTCATTGATCCACTTTTGAATTTATATTTACTACCCTATAATGTTGATGAATAATTTCATTCATCCTTAAGTATCATCAATTTTAGGTGATGAACCTGATGTAGGGTCATGTACCTGAACTCATCCATTCTTTCAAGGAGAGGGTAATGTCACTCGAGGAATGGAAACACAATTTTCTTAAAACAATGAACTAATTATTGAGTACACCTCTCCCCTTGATACTATCTCCATGGAAATATTGGATTCTTAGGATTATTTTTTAGTAGACCTCTACTTCACATGGAATGACATTTGGGATTCATTCATGAATACACCTATAGAGGATCTACCTTCACAACTCCATCATCTCCAAATCATTTTTAGCATGTCGAGGTATGATGGATTTGATTACCACATAGTCTACTTTACTATGCAGGATATATTTCACTATTGAGATAAAGATAATGATTCTTAATATAACCTTATCAAAGAAATAATGATTACCAAAATTGATGATCTTTGGGTTTCATTGTCCCAAGAAGAACTCAACCACACCAGGAAATTGGAGGAGTGAAAGCAATGGGTTTGTGAGAAATCCCTTCAACATTTCACCTCCAGAAATAGATGGACATCACTAGAGGGGATCTCATAGAAATTCATTTTTTTGTAGAGTTTAATGGTAAGGGGAATACATCCATTAAAATCATGATGGAGGAGACCATGCTTGCAATGGAAGATGAAACTAAACAGCTAGCTTTACTTCAAAAGGTTGTAAAAAATTCTTGTAACTCCTTCCTACATTTCAAATTTTATGTTTATATTCTTTTGTAAAGTATAACAGAGTGACTCCAATTTTTTTATCTCATTTGACCATTTATCCATTAATAAAAGTAAATTTTTCCTTCATCCATCTATTTCTTTGTCCATATTTCTTCCTCTGACTATAAAAAAACATTGTAGCTAGTTGGTTTATACAAATGACTTTATGTCACTGTATTTTATTCACATTGACTAGAATGTGAGGGTTCCCAAATTTTATTTATAGGCATTTATATCTAGAAAGTTTAGTTAGACTATTGATAGATTCACATTATAGACTATGAAATTTTTATATTTTGTCTCATCGCCGTAATTTCTTTCTAATTTGGATATATGGGGGACATAGAGAACAAGACATGGATTTTTCATAGTCGATACTTAACTGGTTTTCAACCCAAATAAATTTATGCCATATACTTATTTTATGTTTCCATTTCACAATTCTTCCCAAATCTCATAGAGTGAATGTCATGCATGATATGAGTAAATATTTACCTAGGGTACCCATAGTGAGTTTTCATCTTGTTTAAAATTATATCACCTTCCATTATATTTTTAGTTTATTGCATGTTGGACTAATAAAACTTTTATTTTTGGCCATACAGATTTGACATTGATTTATGGGACACTGACATTAGAAAGGATTTCAGTTAATTAATACTCCAAAACATCCCAAACATGTTGAGGGAAATGTTAATTCATGATCTATTGATTTTCAAATTTGAAGAGATGATATGGGACATGAATGCCATGAATTCTTATTGAGTATGTTTGAAAAGCATTTTATAGCATGATGTTACCAGGGATTATAAAGAGATGAGATATTTCTATGAAGAAAAAATATTCCTATGGTCAAAATGAATTCTGGGGAAGACATATGAAAATAAAGAATGGGGAGTATTATGAATAGTCAGGAAATGTTTTCCTCCAATTTTAGACATTCTAATACCAACTTCTAATGAAATATTGTGGAGATTCTAGGAATCATGTGTGTATAGTTGAAACGAGAATCAATTCATATATGGTTCATCATGGTGGTGTTGTAGATGAACAACACTATATAGAAAGGATCCTCATAAACAAGGGTTAATGTATTTGGAATTTTAATTTTTTAAAACTAGGACATGGATGGTGAAGTTTAAAAACGTACATAAATGATGTTGAGGGATAAAATTTAAATTCATTTATATTTTACCAAAATATTAATTATTTTCCATTTCATAGTTATCTAAAAAAGAATGTCAGATAATGTTTTTATGTCATGATGAGGGAATGTTATAAACTGCATTCTAGGAGATTCCAGATCCAAAAAAGTGTTATGTGATAGGTATGTAGGGAATGAATATTGATAATGTTCTTAAAGCAGCTTAAAGCCTGATTTTGTTGGGTCTTGTGGAGATAAAAGAGTATTCTCATAAGGATGAAGGTTCCTATAGTTGATAAGCATTTTGGGGTGACTTTTTCAATGTAATACCAATGTGTATCAATGGATAGTTACACCGAAGGGTTCCTCTAGTATCATACATTCTATTACTGATGGTCATGGAAGGCTTATGCAGATCCAGATTTCTCTGGATTGAGATTTTTATTCTTGTAGGGAAGGATATTGAGTTTGAAAAGATAATTTTATACTAAAATCAACCCAAAATATGACAATATTCCCTATTTAGGTTTGAACCCCATGCAAGGAGGGTGGGGAGGAGAAATTTTATCATATTTTAGTTGGGAAACGATGTAAAATCTAAGTTTCACTATAAATCGAAATAGGAGGAGAATCATCCCAAACATGGTTTTAGAATAAAAACTCCCTAAATAGGTCTAACCCACGTGTAGAGTGGGGTAATCGTTTAAATAAGGATTCATGAATAGGGTGGGAACCCGTATTGGACTCCCCCATGAAAATATGGATCATACATAGGATAACAGGAACATTTGTATATTTGTTATGGATAATGATATAAGATCCAATTATCACTAAAAATATCACTGGAATGAGAATTAATCCACTAGTATTTTTTTATATAGAGGTGTGGTGGGAGACCAACACCGAAGATTGTAGTCCTATCAGTTGGGGTCTATAACTATGGGTAGTTTTATGCCTTTTAAGAGACATGAAAATCATAGTTCAACATCACATGGTAATGATTTTTGGTGTTCCTTTTATGTATTTTTATATATAACCATGATAGCTCTGACGTGAACTAATACACCTCAATCATACAGGGAAAACATTACCAAAACTATTAATACCATGTGTCTATGATCAGTGTGAGAAACAAAGAATGTCATAGGCTTCCCTCACCACTCATAGGTGATTTAAAAGAAAGTAAATTTTCATTTCCATCATGTGGTAATTGGACCATGATGTATGATGTTGGAGTTTCTCCATGTCTCATAGGGCTGAGAATCAATCCATATGTAGTTATATAAGCATCTGTAGACTACCTTTGCTAGGGATATGAGCACAACTCCCACCCCGACTTTATTGAACATAGGTTCTTCCACTCTCCTCCTTGTTGGGCTTCTAGAAGCACCATAAACATAAAAATCTTATATTTGAAGACCCTCTCATATAGAGAATATATCTTCATCAAAAAATTCATTAATTGAAAAAAAAATTATATAGATGGATGTTATGTAAGGAAGTATACCAAAGACTAGGCTTTTAAAACTTTTTGAGGCACAAATTGAATGTAAAACTACTCTAAGATAACTTTCACTATTGAAAACTTCCATTAGTATAAGATGGATAAGAATGTATTTGAGTGGATTACTTTGAGAGAACAAGTGGACATCATGGTGTTGTGGGTAGTGTCTAAGTTTCTTACTATAAATATCAATTATAGGAAGATCATCTCAATATCGAATTATGATTCTCGATATCGAGAATGGTTTGAATAAGATAATAGAGGTTTTTTTTCTTCCGTTTTTAGTCTTTTGGGAAAGGAAAGAACCCAGTGATCATTATATGTATATAATTGTTAGATCAAAATATTTTACAATGTACATTACATGGGTTTAGTTATAGTTTAAAAATTAATCTAAAATGATAAAAATATCTCGTATGTAATAATATCAGTCTCGGAATTCATTTGATGATTAGAGTGTTGCAATTATAATCAGATTTGTTAAATTGAGTTAATATTATTTATCGGTATCACAATTATTCTGATAAGAATAATATTAGGGAGATTTATTACATATTACTCTCTAAAAACATGCATAATAAAAAAATTTTCTTATAAAAATAATAAATAAAAAATCATATAAAATTTAGAATTAAATTAAATATCATAAAATATTTTACCCTTTAACCTTAGGAGTTATGGATATTAAAAATCCTGACTAAATATATCCATATTTTTAGTACCAATTTCATGGTATGTGTTTATTTTTCCGTAAATCCATCAATTTGATTAATCATTATCAGCTCTATCTTCCAAACCCCTAGAAACCCTCAATCTGATGGATCAAAATCAAATTTGTCTTTCTTAACCCTGAAATACATTGATATAATGATTGATATCTGTCTTCATTTCCCCAGATGACCCTGATTAGATGAATTATATTAACCTCTATCTTACTATACCCAATATCCCTCAATCCGTACCATGATAGGACATGTAATTACAAATGAAAATTGTTTTTATGGAATTTTAATCAACATAAGTATTCTTGAGAACATAAACTCTATAAATAATTATGGAGACTAGGAAGAAAGTGTTCCTGTAGTGAAAATTTTAAATGACTTGAGTTGTGAATGCATTCACTCCTATATCTTTAAATGTCATCCTATTTATAGAATATCCCCAAACTATCATATGTTAATGATGGTTAAAATGATCTCATATAGATTTCACTTTGACATCTCATAATGATCCAGATCATAAAAATTCCATCTAATAATGAGTTTTAATTCAATTTTATGATGTTATTTATTTTATCACAATTATAATTCAATTTGTTATTATGACTGATAGACAAATATATATATATATATATATATTTATTATATACATTAGATAGTTTAATAGACATTCTTATTTTTTGTCAATTAGATAAAATGAATATGGGTCAGTCCAGTGTAATAGTAAAAATGTCAGTTTTATGGTCATAACATTTTTTGTTTTTATATACAAGACATAAGTCAAACCACTGGCCAGAATAAAGGTCATTCTGATTAATTAAACACAAATTCAATCTGATTGATCATATGGAATAATAAAAGTTTATATTCGTTATATATTAAGATATTTTTCTATATTTGGAATAAAATAATGTTTTATACAAAAACCTGCTAAACACGTTTCAAATATAATGTTATTAAACATGGTTTTAAGAAGGTATTTGTGATTTATAAAACAAATGGAATGAAAATGAAAAAAGTTAGCCTTTTTACTCAACAACTCCCTCTTTTTAGAAACAATAAGACACAACATTTAGATGTAAACTATAACTTTTAAAAAATTACAACCCTTTATTCATATAGATCTATAAATATATAATTCGTATCATGACTCCCTTTGATTTTATAACTTCTGTATAATATTATAGAAATTAATAAATATTTGGATTCTCTCCCTTGGTAAAAATATTTATTATAAATTTCTCCCCCTTTTATAATTTTCCACCTTAAAAATATGTCCTGGAACTTATCCAAAACATTCTCACCATAAACATTTACCAAAATAAAATTTTGATAATTTATAAATTTCTCCCCCTTTGTGATTTACAAAATGTACAGGGAAAGTATATAACCTGAAATGTTAGAGAAATAATATAGAAATTTTTTATATAAATTAACTAATCATACATGAAATAAAATAAATAATATACATCCAAACGTAATTTGGATTTCATTAAAACATAATAAATTAGGATGAAAATTTATTCACATTAAAAATGATTGAAAATATTAAATCAAGAGTTCAAAATGGAAATGTTTAGTCTTTATTCAATAATTTTTCTTAATTTTCATCATCTTCATGAACTCATCATGATACCTACGAGTCTCTAAAACTAAAGACTAATGCATGATGATCTGGTCCTTCATTACTATGTACTTCTTAAAATTTTATTATAGCCTTTTAGACTTTCTCATATATCTTTTTTTCCTTCTTCACTAGGAAATTATCATCTTCAAAAGTTTTGATTCAGTTGTTCTCTAACTCAATGTTGAAAACATTATCTTTCAATAAATTTGCGTCTTCATCCATATCATCTTTTATTTCTATTAACTCTTCAAATAATTTCACATGGTATGAAAAATCAATATATATTCTTTCAATGGATTCATCCATTTCTAGATAAAATTTATTTAGTTCAACAAATTGATCATCATGATCCATGAGTTCACTATCAACATGGTTTGAATACTTAATAATAATATTGTAATATCTTTTTTATTCATTGTTTTTTCATTTGAAACTTATCAAATCTTCCTCAATGTTAACAAATGATTCATTCAGAACATTCAATGATTCTAAATTTTCATTATGACTATTTTGAATCAGCTTACAACCTCACGTCAATGTTAGGAAGATATGTAATCAAATCAATTTTGTTTCTAAAGGTTATTTATATTTAATGAAAACCTTTTAGAGAAATTATAGCTTTTGAATATGATGATCCTCATAACACTTTATGATATTATTTCTATAAGATCCTATATTCATCCTTGAAAACTTCTATACAATTTACAAGAAACATATTCATAAAATAAATAAATGTGAGGATCTTTAACTTCCTCAAATCTTTCATAGTTTCTTCCATCGTAATGAAGAAAAAATTCACCAAGTTTATTTTCCTCAAATTCCTCAAAAAATAAAATATATATATATTAGAAACCATTAGGATGTCCTTATAACCCTTTCCCAATATAAGGTAACCCTTCATTAATAACCTGATTACTCGTGTGTCCAGTGATCAGTGAGAAACATTTATGAAATTCTCATATAAAGGTAACAATGATACATTAGCCATTGATTTTACAAAACTTCCATGTCTATTAGGTAACTTATGAGATAATAAATAAGATCCAACCTAAAATGAAAGACAATCTAATTATGAACGTATTTTCGTAACTCTAATATTTTTTAGAAAACAATTAGAAATATACTTCTTCTATATCGCATTCTAATAAAAACTAAATTGGTACATAAAATTCCATAAATATATTAGGGGAAAGTACCTCAAATTCCTTATCATGTTTTTACACACATTCTCCACACAATCTGTGAAAATAAATGTTCTTTTTTAAAAGATATTCATACATTTTATACCATAATCCTTGATTAATTCATTATCTAAAAAATCCATCTTTGTGAAATATTCTATTATTTTAATCATACTGAGTGTTGTGAATGTGGTTAAATTAGTGCCAAAAAACATATGAATGGTCACTTAAAATGTGGGTGAGATTTGAGAGTGAATTTTCTAGAAACCAATGTAGGTCATGTGATGTCGTTCCTTTATTTAGGTATGGTAAATTACGGTTTATATTCTATAAAAAACATTGGATGAAATAAAAAAACTTTTAGACTGGAAAGTAGTGATTTAGTTGAAGAATGTTTTTAAATATTAATTTGAACTCTTAATAGTATTTTTAATAAAACAGTTGTCAATGTGAGACTCATTATGATTAAAAAATTATATGTTCTAAGACATAAAATTATTAAAACTAAAAGAATATGTATAAAAACTATTATAAACTATATTATTAAATAAGTGGAAAGACTGAAATAAGAATACCTTTCAGAGTAGAACAGTTTCATCAATATGAGTAACCTATTCTTCTTTGTTTTTCAAAATATAAATTATTATGTTAAATTTAAAAATAATTTTTTTTTGAAAATATTATAAAAATTTTGAGTGTGGAAAATGTTTAGTGTGATATAATTTTATAACAATATTATTTTCTAAAAACATGTGATTTTTGGAGATTTTATAATAGTTTTTGATAATGAAATATTTTTAATAATATTTTTGAGTAAAAAAAGTAAATTTAAAAACTAAAATAATTTTGAGAACATACAATTTTAGGAAAAAAAATAAATAGAAAACTAAAAGTTTTAAGAAAACTAAATGTTTTAGGAAAAAGAAATGTTTTAGGAAGAAAAAACATATTTTCCCCGCTATGAAATGATGTTCATTAATGTATTGAGATTGGAAAAAAATAATTAGATATTAATAATCACTTAAAAATTATTATTCATATATTTTACATAATATATAAAAATCTATCCAAACTAAGTGGTTTTGTGAAAATATCCTCAATTTGTTCTAGAATTACGATAAATTATAAAATTATATCCCTGTTAAGTGTGTGATACTGAAGAAAATGGTGTCTTATATCTATTTCATTATCATGTGATTGATGGGATGAGATTTTTCATAAATAAATATAACTTGATTTATCATAGAAAATTTGAATTTTAGAAAAACTAAATCCATATTTAGTGAGTGTGTGTTGCATCCACAACACTTGAGTACAACAACTTCCAAATACCTTATTTTAGTCTTTAGTAGTGGAAATTTACACTGAGTGTTTTTTATTACAAGAACAAAATATATAAATATATTCTTCTAAAAAATGACATGATCAAGAAGTACTTTTTCTATCAATTCTATATCCACCAAAGACGTCATCTAAAAATAAAATTTGTTGAAAATCATTTCTAGAGGAGTATAAAATTCTATAAATCCATAGTTTCCTTAAGGTAAAAAAATTCATTTAACAACATTATGATTTGAATCTTCTATTCTGTATTTGTGAAAACATTAAATATGGAAAACTTGTTGTTATTTAAGGTAATCCTCCAATCATACCTCTAAAAGTATTTTGATCATATTTTTTCAAAGCTTTATCAAGATCTACTGTATTTGACGTTTTAATTGGAGTACTAAAACTTTTAGTTTTTTCATACCCAAAGTTCTTCTTAATACATTTAAAATACTCTTGTTGAGATATAAAAGATCATTATTTTTTGTAAAATATAAAAATATAGAAAGTATGTTAACTCACCCATCATACGGGTCATGTATGGGTTGCCATTCAACCCTTAAAAGGGGGATTATCCATATTAATAAAAAAAGAAGGCCTTTGGTCCATTCAGTGGTATATCATCAAAATATATTTTTAGTAGCATTATAGTATTTTTTAATTATTTTATAAAAATACTTGGACCCACATATCCCTTAACAAATTTATTTTCAATAAAAAATCAAGTTAACAGGACATACAAAAAACATGGGGCTTGTTTATGTCAATAAAGTGATTGGGAAATTTTATAAACATGTTCCTGAGGTTTTATTTATTTTCAAAACTATATATATTTTCTACATAAACTCTCTATTCAACATATCTATTATGTAAAGAACACTTCTCATCCATTTGAAATATTTTGAAATTTAAGAATGCTACATAAGCTAGAAGTACTCAAATAGCTTCATGTGTTGCTACTAAATCATAGGTATCTAAATATTCCATTACTTATTATTGATTATAGGCCTTATCAACAAGTATATATTTATTCATAACAATTATTCCATTTTCATCACATATTTTTCAAAAACAAAATTTCCTATAATTATAGATGTTTTTTAGTTCAATCAACCAAAGTATGAATGTTGTTCTTATCAAATTAATTGACCTCATATTGCATAGAAATTTTTCAATACTTATCAACAAATTCCCCATCATGGTTCTTAAGTTTGTATAGATAAAATAAATATAAATCTTCAATTTCATTTCTCAAGGAACATCATGTTCTAACTAGTTGATCTATGTCACTAATGATATTACAACTTGGATAATTCCTATGAAACAACTAACTTCTTAGGTTTTCAATAGTATATTATTTGATAATATGTTAAAAATATTCTTTAGTAATAACATCATAAAAATATTCTTGAGTTATTTACTTAGGATAATGACATTATAGTAATGTATTAAAACCATTTTAAGAGACAACAACTGATGATGTTGGTGGAGGTTGTCTGAAAAAAGTGGGACCAGTTTCATCAAACATTACATCTAATATTTCCTAAATTGTAATTTAATTGTTATTAAAAACTATATAAACCTTACTAGTAGTGAAATAACATAAAAATATTAATTCATCATATTTTGGATCAAATTTATATAAGTTATCTTTAATATTAATGATGAATACACTGCATCGAAAAAATTTATGTAGAAATGTTTCAGTTTTCTTCCTGTCCACAACTCATAATGAGTTTTATTAATAAAAGGTATTATTAAAAATATATTTATAGAAAAATATAAATTAAAAACTACTTAATCCAAAAAATGTTTATAAAATGAGTATTAACATTGCATGGATCATGTAATCTCTTAAATAAATCCATTTCTTCATTCAACTACACTATTTTACTATGGAGGTCTAGGTGTTAAATAGTTATGTACAATAACTTTATTACTAAAAAAAGCTTCAAATTCAGAATTAATAAAATATATATAATGATAACTATGAAGAGTTATAAGGGAAATGATTTTCTCATTTTTAACTCTAGCTAAAAAAGTAATATAATAACTAAAGGATTCATATTTTTGTGCTATTAAATAGACCCATGTGTATATAGTGGAAGCATCAACTAAGACATATACATAGTATTTTACACCAATAATTAATGTTGTTTTATGAAAAATTAAGTCTGTATTGACTAACAATAAATCATTAAAACTTTGGACTTCACTAATATATTTAAATCATGACTTATTTTTCAAACCATAATGACAAGGATCACATTATTTTTAATAATCTTCCCAAATTGCATGTAAATCCCTAACAAGTACTCTGTTAGATGACTTTTCTAATGTTCCAAGGTTACAATTCCCTAGTATTCTATTTCATAACCAATAATGATATTCATTTTCACTATGAAAATGAATGTATTTTCTCTTGTTGTCTTCTATGTTAGGGTGTAAACATTCCTATATAGATTGGTAGAAAAAATAAACTCATCTTTTGAATTATGGAAAATACATTTATTATTCCTGAAGTTAATTAGATAATCCTCATCACATAATTGGATTATGATTATATGGTTGCGATTAAGTCTTAAAAAAGGAACATATGAAATTAAAGGTTTTCCAAGAATATAATGTTATCTATAACCATGATTTCCACTTGAAAATTATCTCCAAAATTTACATTACCACCTTTCATCATGATAATATTCTTAAAGAAATATTTTTTTAATCATATTCTTTGAGAAATAATATATTAACAAAATGTTTTTTAGTGTTATCTCTATTTTCCTGAAATCAAAGAATCTATTTTTTTTAAAACCGATACTATCTCAGGTCTGGTATTATCAGAAAATAAAATTTTATATAACCAAATTTATTAACAATTATTATGTGGAGGAAATTTAATACTTTAGAAATTTAGTTTTTATAAAAACCTAAAGATTAAAATTTTTTAATAGAACATTTATTTTTCAGATATACAAATCATTTAATTTTTTTAAAAAATAGAAATTTTTTTGGAATAAAATATCTATTACTAAAAACAAGTTTATTATTATTAAAAAAATTCTGGTATTATAACTATGAGGTATAATTTCCTGTACATATAATTTAATTTTTCCTTCCCAAAAGGAAAATTATATTATAGTCTCTTCAAAATATAAATATCGGATTTTAGTTTTATAACTAAAATTTTATCCTTAGTAGTAATAGATTTCAAAATAAATATCACAAAATAATTTTGTAAATTATTTTTCTCAGAAATAGAATTTTCATTTCATTAGAAATATAATATTTTCTAAAATAAGTTTTATCAATATCTATAAAAATGACTTATATTTATTTAGTTATAATTGTAACTCTGAAACTTCCTTTACAGGTATATCATTGGCATTATCATTTTTTACAATAATTACAATTTTATTAGTCAATAACTTTGGAAAAATTTTATACTTCTTCATAACTATGCATTTTATTATCCTAATTATCTAATAAATTTTCTTCATTTGAATTTTCAAAATTATTTTCAACATTACTATTGGGATAATTGTAATAAAAATCCGATTTGTCATTTATTTAGTAGTTTTTATCTTTTCCATGAGATAATTATTTAATATAATTTTATCATTAAAATACCAATGTTCCTCAATCCAGAAATCTAATTATCATAAAAATTATCTTATGAACTATCTCCCCCACTTTCACTCCATGTTTTAGAGGATTTAAAAATATTATTATTCTTAAAAAAATATTAATTCTTGGAATTTTTATCTAAATTTTTCTATTTCTTATAATTCATTTTCATCTTTGGAAAATTTGGTCGAATGAGTCCTACCTTCTTACATTGATAACAAATGACTCCTGTTGAATTTTTATTTTCATACTCATCATTATGTTTTTATAGTAATTACACTAAAAAATATTTGATTCCCATAATTTCATTAATTGATATTTATTTATTCTCCAAGTCATTATTAGTAACTTCTAAAGAACTAGAATCATATTCACCAATTACTTTCTTTTTATTTGATGTTTTCATAATGTTCTTAGTTGACTAAACATTAGTAAGAATTGTAAAAGTAATTAAAAATATACACCACCATTCATCCTTTTCATCTTTTCATCATCACATTTCAATATTCCATTATATTACATTACATTTCTAATAATAACATCAAATGTAATTTTATTAATTTTCCTTGTGTCATCAAAATATATTCTATTTTATTCCCATTCATTCGACATGATCTCTATAATATTTTCTACCAAAATTTTGTATGTAAGATCGTTTTCTTCAAGATAATGAAATATATTCACAATTGTAATAAATTATTAATGGATCTTTACTACTAATTCCCTTGGTAGGAAATCAAAATATTTATAGTCTTTTATCATAATAGACCTTATAGTCTCAAATAATTTAGAAGTTCAAAAGTGAGTTACTTAGAACTTTTAACAAATTCTATTAGATTCATCAAAAGAATAAAAAAAGAATATATATATTCATTTTCAGGGAACACAATAAATTATTCCATACTTTATAATTCATTTGTTATTCTGGTTTCTCTTTATAAGTGAAAGTTGTAAAAAAAATTTAGGTATCTTGTAATTACGAATAAATATTACAATGTTTTTAACATATCCTAGTAGTACTACTAATCATTTCCATTAAATATAGGTGGATTACTGGGGTTGATATTTTCTGAATTTCCAAAAATAATAATATAAATATTAAAAACAATATAAACTTTTTTTCTAAAAACAAGTTAGTTTAAAGAGTTTACAAAAAAGTATTTTACAACAAAACTAAATAAACCTCTAGTTGGTAGAAAATGTAAAAACTCATCAAGTAAAAAAAATTGAACCTACACTAATGAAAATTATGGGATTGAATGTGTTTACAATGGATATAATATGGTGGTGAATTGTTGTTCAAAAAATAAACTAAAACAAATCACAATTCTTCTTAAGTAAAAAGAACGGACTCAAACATTGTCTAATGATCATATTGTTAAAATGATAATAATATATTGTTTGATTTAATTGGTACTATTTTTATGTATCATAATTATTCTAATAAAAATAATATTACAAATATTTATTATGTATGAATTTATAAAAAATATTCATAGGTGAAATAGATCTTGTAAAAACATGAAAAAAATATTTTTAAAGTAAAAATGTCATACAATCTTATAAAATATTTTACTCTTTAACCTTAATATTTAAGGTAGTAATAAATTCTGACTAAATATATCTATATTTTTCAGTACCTACTATAAGGCATGCCTTTCCTTATCAAGAAATCCATCGATCAAATGGTTTGATATCTACCTTATCTTCTAAAACCATGGAAGCCCTCAATCTGATGGATTGGTATTAGATTTGAATTTCTTGAAAATGATATCCTTTGATATGATGATTTTCTATGTATTCCAAGCCCTAAGATCCCGCGATCCAATATATTAGATTTAACTTTTCCTTCATATACTCAGAAGACCCTAGTCAGTAACATGAATAGACACACAACTAAAAAATAAAATATCTCTTAATGAATTATAAACATCACAAGGATTCCTTATATATTATATGCTCTAATGAATTACACATACTATAAATGATTTTTTCATGTAGAAAAATCATTAGATGAATTGATTTGTAAATGAATCAACTCCCAGCTCTTCAAATAACCTTATATTTATAGGAAATATCCCAATAGTCATATTTCTGAGTCGGTTGCAATGACCTCATACAACGTTCTGTTTAAGAGATCATAATGATATAGATCTTGAACATTCCAACAGAGAATTATTTGAAATTTATTTTTCTAAAATTGTTTAGTTTAGCACCATTACAATGATATTTTGAATTCCTCCTATTAGAATAAAAGATATATATTCAAATTATAAACATTTTAATGTTTGATGGACATATTTATTGTTTTTCAATCAAATAAAATGAATAAGGTTCAGTTTGATGTATCAGTACCAATGTCAATATGATGGTCATAACTTTTGTCATCCTGATATATAAGACATAATTATACACTATGGATAGAAAAAAGCCTATCCTAATTAATTTGATACCCCTTCAGTTTGACGAATTAGATTTAACATTAAAAGAATATTTGTTATATATTAGATGTATTTATATGTTCAGTATAAAAGAACATTTTCTACAAAAACATTTTAAAACACACTGAAAATATAATGGTAGTAAACACATTTTAAACAGGGTGTTTGTGATTTCCAAAAATAATCGAATTAAAAAGTAGAAATTAATAATTTCTACTCAATGCTCAAAGACAAAATGAGTACATTCAATTTAATTAGAAGTAGCATCACTGGTGGACTCAAAAGATGTTTTTAGAGAAAATTGAATGATTTCAGATAGTTTTCAATCCACTATTATGTGACCCCGTTTCATTATCCTTGTGAAGGGGAAAAAATTCCAATGATATGTTCTATAAAGAACTAAAAATAATCCAAGTATCTTTATAATACCCTCAACTCTTTATGATTTTGAGGAGGTGACATATCAAGGATAGAAATTTTCTTCATGGGGTTGACATAAAATACATGTTGGAATACCATTAAGCTGATAAACATTCCTGAGGTAACTGCAAATGAAAATTTAAGGGTTTCATTTTCATGATATGTTGTTATATTTTATTGAAGATTATCTCAAGATCAGTATGGTGGTAAGAAAATTGGTAATATTTAACAACTAGATCACCAACATAGCACACACTGGACCTTCCCAAAAAAGGGTTGTGGGATTTGATTCATATGTAGTGACATCATTATTCAAGTAAAATGGAACTACCTGATAGAAATATACCCATTAAGTTGAACTGAATGTGGTTGATTCTTCATCTTCAGGGGCCATACAGATTTGTTTGTACCCTGAATAACATTCCATGATGGAAAATGTATAATATTCAGTTATTTCATAAATATGTAGTATTTTGAGTAGAACTAGGAAATAATATTTCAAACAATTCAGGTTGAGATCCCAGAAGTAGACGAAGAATCAGATTTTCCTAATACTGTTATTTTTTTCTTCTATATTGGACATATATTTTGGATATTGGACTTCTTGAACGGAATTGTCCTAGATGATATTTTCAACATAATCCACTATATTGGAAGTGTGATACAAGTGAATAATTATTGATTCCTATTTAAAACCCTAGTGTTTTTCTATCAGGAACATGTGACGGGTCTCCATATTATAATTGGGGCCCGACATTTCTATGTAATTACATGAAAATCCCATTGTTTATTTATAATGGAGGTATATAACTCATATTCTTCCGAAAACATGGTTGTGATAATCAATTTAGGCCATGTTTCTTCCAATGAACCCATGTTTATTTATTTGAGTTTATCCATAATGGTAGATACAACTTCAATGAATAATGTAGGGGAATCCCAAAGTTACTCCTCCTCTTCTGCTTCCTCTTCCTCTTCCTATTCATCTTCCTTTTCCTCTAAAATCATAGTGGATCTTGGTGATGAGATAACTTTTTAGAGTTAGGAGAGGATTCCATAATTTGACATGTAGAAGATGAAGTATCTTCTTTTTCCTTGACTGATGATGTAGGGTTTCTTTTAAGGTCCAGAGTGGAGGTGAGGGATGGATAAGATCTATCTCAACTTTATTCTAGTGACATGATTAATTTTTTCTTGATTTATATGATGAGTTAGGTATCTATTTAGGATTATTGGATGGAATGAAGGAATTTACACTTGAGTTTTTTCCACTGTTTGGAGGGTCGATGTCAATATCAGTTCTTACAATATCAGTTATCGTAATTGATATCATGATGGTTTTTTAATATATACCCCATTTTGGGCTCATATATTCAATCTGTTTAATGGAAGTTATATATTATTTTTAATATATTTGAAGAGATTTTCTAGGTTCATTTACAAACATTATGGGACATTGAACATAGTGACACTATCAATCATGGGTTGTTTCCCTTCCTTCTTATAGAATCTTGCATCAATGTATTATGATTTAAAAGATTTTAATTGAAATTTATCACCATGAATCATAATTTTTTTCCCATTACTACAATATTTGAGGCATTGGTGGTATGATTAGGCAACTGTTGAGGGCGAAGGTAAAAATGGCCTCCCCATAATAACCTTGGGAGTTATATCATACATAACAAAAAAATTATGAGTTAGATAGGAGTTCCGCAAACTGGGATCTTGTATTGATTCATCCGAGGTTATTTTTCCTTATTTTTCATAATGTTATAGTGTTAGAGAAGAATGGGATTGGTTTTCCTCCCTGTATCCCAACTGAAAAGGATTTTGGACTTTAATGTTGTTGAATTATAAGACATTTTTATTGAAAGGACATCATATATAAATATCATTTATCTATATAGGTATATAAAAGGGTTTTTTGTGTCCTTATATAATAACATATTTGTCTTTATCCATGAAAGAGATGATCATGTATAATTTGGAAGGATCAATATCTGCATGATATATTTCAATAAAAACAACCTCATATTCAAACTCACGAGGGCTCAGTAAATCCTCTATAACTGCTTCATGAAGAAATTTCAATATAATTAAAGCATCCTGGATTGATAAAATATCTATAATTTTCGAAAATTTCATTAAAATATCATAATTTTGAGCTATAGATCAATGATTCCCAGAATGAGGGTTCTTATTCATTAGAAATTTAGGTGATTAAGTACTTAATGTGGCTAGATAGTCCCTTTAACTATGATTTGAAGGTGCTCCCATCCTTTGTGGGTTAGTTTAAATAGGTTTTCCTACTCACAAAAGTGGATCAGAAAATTTCATCCCCTCTAATCGATCTTATTGGATGATCGAGTCAAGGTGTCCCCTTGAATATGTGGGTGTACTTCTTTCCTCTTTATAGACCCGTTGGAGGGCTCTACCATGAGTTTAAGAATCATAGACAGTACAAAAAGGGACATAGCCAGACTATTGAGTTCTACCATGACTTTGCCTTCCCTTATACCCTTGGTTTCAGTGGCCTCTTCCTCTAGTTCCCCAATCAGCTGTAGAAATCTAGAGTTCATGGATACACTCATCATCAGTAAATGAATCCGTTACGAGAATTGAATTACTTAAACTAAAGTATAATTCTTCACTTGATGAGGATTTTGTCTAGAAGATCTATTCTTTTGGTACTATTTAGTGGGGGTTCAAAAATATTAAGGGGTAAAGTAATAAATTTTGAGATATTCAATGATTTTTTTGGCCTTCATACTTTATCATATTCTTTTAATAGAATTTTTCTTCTCTGATTATGTCACTTCATAGAGGAGTGGTTCATTGAAGATTGTGGTGCCAAAAATTCTATTCGTTCTATAGAAGGAGAAGTGGGGGCACAATTTATGGATTCAACTACTCATTGATGGAAGCATGAGCTTGATTGATTTTTTTCTTGGTCACACAATCACTGAAATTTTGTGAACCTTTTTTATTAACTTGCCACCTCTCACCTTCTTCCTAAGGGGTAGCAGTGAAAACACATGACATTTTTTATGTGGGTTTCCCCAACCCCACTAACCAAGATTATACTATTTTTTAGGATGTATGGGAAAACAAATAATTCCCAGATAATGTACCCCAATTTCTCATGGAAGGGGAAATATTTAAAAAGATCATTATGTCCAATCTGATCAGGCCTCTTGGGATTTAATAAGCTGAGTAAGTTATTTTCTAAGGATTTTATGATTTATCTGTAGACTTGATCATATTGGAATGAGTAAAATTTATCATTTATTAATCAAAATGATTTTTTATCTATCCCTTCCTCCCATTCTAATGAGGAGTGCATTTTTGCAGATTCTTATCAGGGAATGCAACATGATATGGTGTAGGATTTAAAGCTGGAGATAGTATAGGGGATTGTTTAAGCATTATAGTAGTCACATATTATTTCCTTGTTATGTTTTATTGAGATAATGGAATTAGTCAGGACATGCCCTTGGTTCCGGGGATGGAATCCTCTAATCTATAAGAAACCACATAAGGAGCATGAAACCTGCATCTATATTTCATAGGGATGAGATTTGTTCACAACTCTCCATGAAATTTCTCTATACATAGGGAAAAAATATCTTCTTTAGGAATATGTAGTTTTAGGGAATAATTTATACCCTTATACCTAGTACTAAAAATCCAATACCCTCTCATTCTCTCTTGGTTTACAATTTTAGAGGTTATGTGTTGTTTCCTTCTATATCGTTGAGCTAAATTGAAATAGAAACTATCGACGAAGATCTTCCCTTATCATGATTAATCGAGCCAATATTCTATATGATGGTTGCACCCTATAATATATGTAAGAAGCACCTGAGATTAACCATTTATTGTTGTGAAGGGGTTCCCATAATTGGATCACAACATGAAAAAAAATGTTTTAGATTCTACTATGGGTCCCATAAACAATTAAATATTAGAAATGTAAGGATTCCAATGTTTTTTAGCAGAATGGATTTCATATTCAGATTCATGGTAAGGCTTCTTTCTAGAAATAATGGTGTGAATCATTCCCACATAACATCCAATAAGGATGATAATGAATCCATAGTTTTTCCTCTATTATAATTTTTGATAAACCGAATATTGAACAGGGTTAGAAATAGGTAGGTCCTAATGTGCCAGCTCTTCCAATACATGATATTAGCAACCAACATAAGCAAACCATTGATGGTATTCCTCGTTCGGTTATGGATATTTCCATAATATAAGGAATTGATGATACCCTACTACAATTGTTTCTACAGAAAAAGGTTTTCTTGTCCCGTGGTTTAGTGGGTACTCTTACTCTCCTATAAATGATGATACCTTTTTTTTAGGGGTACTAGATGGGAGGGTGTCATAAGTATCTTCTTGATGGAAATAACATGTGGGAACATTTCCTTAGAGTATTTATGCATTTAGCTTCTAAAACATTAGCATTTCTATCTCATACCCCATGAACCACTCATATGTCCTGAGTGATTTTTCTATTTCGAACAGATGATGGGATGTAATCATGGACCAACCATTTTCCATAAAGGAATATAATTGAGGGTTAGTGGTGGAACATTCAAAGAAACCCCCTTGATTTTTGTCGGATTTTATTTCTTGGTATGCACATCTTAGTCATTTATATCATTATAGATGGAGTTTTAAATGAAAATTACTCTTCTCAGTCTTATAGATTGGATTCATCCTTTGAGGCATACGCAAGAGTAATTTCAATGATGTTCACTGACAAATAATACATTGTAGGTGTCATACTAGAAGTAGAATGATTAAAGGAATTATTAGACCCATAATATTTACTAATGGAACTATGATCTTCAGGGATAATTTTATCCCTAATAAATTAGTTTTGTTTGTGACTATTATTGGGTATATTCCCTCACTTTAGGGATCCATTATATATACATGGAAAAGGATGAACCAAAGGGAAACACCACACAACTTCTTCGTGCATGATCCTAGTGAGGGAATTAGATTGTGAGATGGGATGAACTATAAGGATTCATTTTGTGGTGTTCCTCCTAAATTTGAAATGATTGAATAATATTAGATAAGAGGCTTTGGTAAAAATCACACAACATTATAGGTTGGGGATACTCTTGTTCCACTATTATCATGCCTCAGGCTCAATTTTTTATCCTTTAATGTACATGTCATGTTGAAAAATCACATAGTCCTATGGGTTAGGGATACTCCATCATGGTAGATTTTTATCCATGTAAACACTCTTGATTTTTGGTATCCTTGTTTGGGCATGAGATGGGATCAATATATGGTTTGCACATGAGCCGCTTTTTTTTGAAAGAATCAGTATTATCAAATGATTGGATCTCCTTAAGTGTGATTATTTCTCAATGTTATTTGATGCATAGTATAAAAATATTTCAAAATATTTCTCTCTTTAGGAATGATGAATTAGAGGAAATATTCTACGAAAATGATTTCTTAGGGCATCATCCTTCATAAGACAGTCTCACGCCTAAGAACCAAATCGAATAAATAACATTACACGCTAACAATTCTGGTGGATTTTACTAATCAAAGAGTGAGTGAAATGTAAAGCTCCATACTCACCCCATCCCCTAATATAGACATCAGGTGGGCAGTGAAAATCAACAGACGTATTTTTTGTAATGCATTTTGGCCTAAAATTTTAAGATCCTTTTATTTTTAACTGATTTGGGTGTCATGTTATTGGAATGGGCACCACATAAATCTGGTGGAGAAATTATTCTATTTCCATAAAATTGGATTTATACCCTTCATAAGGTAATAACATCATTATCTAAAGAAAAAGAGTTTTCTAGAGTTTCATGCTGATGTTGTGAAAAAATTATTCAAATATTACCTTTGGAACAACAAATTGATAATTGGTTGAGGGCCAAAACATAATGGGTTTATTATCCCAATCTAGTTTTCTTATCATAAGTAAAATATTCTACTCTTCATATATTGTATATTCCTCTAATTTTACTTCCCCTTGTTGGAGTCTCCCAACTTCTTTTTTGAATATATTAGGGTTATTAGGGATCTCGTCTATCATATTGGAAGGACATAGATCCGATGGTGGTTTAGATAATAACCATTAACCTATGATGTATCTGAGTCAATAAAGGATTTCACTTCTTAATAATGAGGAATCATGCATGACTGGGTTAATTTTTTCATGTTCCTCACAATAATAGGGCTTTCTCATAGTTAATTCTCTAAGGGGATAACCTTCATGATGAAGTGATGTTTCGTTGTAGGGAAGACCTTCATAGTGAATTACATAGTGTAGAGCACTACCATCATGGATTGATTTATGACTATAAGGGTAATTCCTATAGAATATTTCATGGTGATGATATTGAGGTAATATGATATGAAATGGAGGGCCTCCTTTATATTTGATCTTATGTTCATGAAGAGGGTTACCAAGGTGCTGATTGGGAGATCGGTTTTCATTATTGATCATATTGGGCCCATGATGTAATCTTTCATGGTAAGATGTTTTGGGTGGACCTTATGAAGTGTTATAAATATTTTTTTGTAGATTCCCATAACTATTAAAATTAATATATCTATAAGCTTCTAATAGATGATTAGGATCTCGATCTTCTGAAGATAAAAATTTGAGTGATTCAAAAATATAATTTTTTATATGAGTAGGTTCATAATCCATATATTCATAGTAAAATGATTTTTGGTGATGTTTTTTTCTTGATTATATCTTATAAGAGTGTGTTCCCACTTTATATGGATAACACATTTCATGTATGAGATCCTATTTTAGTATCTACAATATTGTTCCTAAAAATTTTTAGTACACTTTTTGTAATTTTGGAAAGGATATATTGCTTCCCTAGAGCGGCCACTAGGATGGACCGATGACCTCTTTTTAGAATGAGGATATGGGGTAGATATTATTGTCTATTTATCTTGATATTTTTCTAAAGACACTCCTAGATAGTTTAAGGGATATGTGTCTACTCCGAAGTGACCTTCGCATTACGTCGATGTGTCACCACAATTGTGTGTAAGGAATTATGTGGCCTACCTTCAACCACTTACACTACCATCATTATATCGTGGAGGGTTTTTAGGATGTGAGTAGTAATTTTGGCCAACCCTTTCATCATCGTCAACATATTTTGAGTGAATTTAGTACATTGTTCTGGCATATAGGCCCATCTGTTTCTTGGATCAAAGGTGAAGGCCAACTCTTATCATCTATTTCTTATTGGTACAAACCAATAGTTTCCATGTGTGGGTGTAGATATGTGTGTCTGATCACGGTTTTTTAATGGGATTCATCAGCTTTTTTCCTTGAGAACTTCTATATTTTTTCAATAAGCTTTATATACATTATTAGGGATTTCCATCTACTTATTGGTTTTTTTATTAATAGGTACACTTTATTGTTTTCAAACTAGGGTGACAGATTTGAGGAATACAAGTATGAATTCACATCTGATTATAAGTTGCTACCATTTTTTGTTTGAATAATTCAATGGTGGGAATAGGGTTGTGGTACAATACTAGTTTTCTTTATTTTTACCCACTATGGGATACCTTGGGTTCCCAGGTTTGAATAATATGATCTAGATCCTGTAGTGTGGTTTCCTCATCATGCTGAGGAATTTTATCCACGCGAAATTGATGCTAGAAGATGCTAGATGGATCCCCCTAGTGGGGCCATTATGTCGTTGATATTAGTTCATTGGTGACCTCTTAATTATACCCCCTAAGATAAGAGAGTAATATGATATTAAAATATTGGAAATTTATCCTAAAACAGTTTGAAAGGGAAATTTGTGTCATCTAATTGTAGGAAAAAAACTATAGTAGAGTGGATTTTTGGTGGGGATTCATGTTCTAGAGGGATTTTTTAGCATCTTATAGGGTTGGTACTTTACCATTGATTTGGTACTTGTGAGTCAATGTGTTCTAAAACTATCATTAAAGATGCTGGGTTGGGGATGGCGTCCTGGGGATAGATCAGGACCATGGTTGGGAATCAGCTAATGCGTACATTCCTCTAACATGGAAATATGTCATTAGATTGTAGAGAGTTCTTGTTTAAAATGTATGGTATACACATAACAAAAAAACTACCATATAATCATCTCAATGAATGAACATATGCATAATAGTCTTCTTGAGATCCATTTTTGTCATGTTTTCATTTAGAGATAATTCTGAAGGGGCATTTCATGTTGGAGATATGGTTATTTTGGTTAAGGATTCACATCTAGTTCACCATTTTTGTTTCATTCCTGATAATCTTATTGGGTTTGAATGGAATTTTTTGGTGGTGGTGGCATGACCCTTTACAAAAACACTTCTTTTTATTACACACTTAAACATGATTTGTTACATAAACTCTTCACTTGATACAAAAAGGAAGATCAATATGACTAGAGAATTTTGGTATTAGGAACATTACATAAAAACATAAAACATAGAACACAACATATTATTGAAAACATATCTTACATGACAACTACATTCCCTCGTAATTAGCATTGCATGTGGAAACATGAGGACATTCATACAAAAAGGGTGAGCTATAAATCCCAGCAAGGGAGTAAACAAGGTATAACATGAATAATACAATAATTTTTAGGAAATAGGCATATAAATGGATAATAAAAGAAAAACTAATATAAAGGCATGATATAGCATGATTATCAGAACAAGGAAATAAGGCAATAACACTTAACATGGTATTAGACTGAGACAATTCTCATTATAAATGGAGAATGAGTAAACCCTCATTGAACATGAATTATCATGAGTAAATCCTAATTTCACATGAATTATCATGAGTAAATCCTCATTTCACTTAATGTAACATGATACTAATCTTTACCCAATGCATTGGAGTGCAATCAGGGAACACCCTTCTTAAATATTTCATTTCATGCATATGTGTGCCACATGGATAATACAATATGGATTCATTAAACATCATAATTTATTATATGATTAAGGAATGTGGAATTAATACATGAAACTCTATAATCAATAAGTAAATGTACATAATGTTTAATACCCTTGATAGATAATTGGGTATGGTATTCACTACACAATGACTTTGTCTTGGAAAATTTCTATACAATTTCAGCAGCGTAAAGATGTGACATAAGAATTAATAAAAGTGGCTGATGAGAGAGAATGGGGTTTCTCATTATATGTAATTTAAATGGACAGTATGGTGGGTCATATATCTACATTTACCAACATTAATAATGGAATATTTTATTTATAATGAAAAATAATTTCTTGAATGTAAATGAGGAGAAAAAAATGCCTTATGGAATTTTAGCATGGTAATGGGTGTACATGGGAGTCATTAATGAGATATAAAAGGGTATATCATCATTCTAATATAAATATGGTAGTATGGGGGAGGTTAAAAATCATAACCCAAAATTCCTAATTGAAAATAAAAGGGAATACCAACATAATGAAATTGAGACAAACTAAAAAAGAAGAAATCCCTTCTCGGATGTGGAATCCCAAAGGCTTGGGATTACACTTGATAGTCGCCTCTTGGGAGCATGGGGAAACTTGGGAGGATTATAGTGAGTGGAGGTCATAGGATTGACAAACTTAAAATGATTTGAGTGAATAAAAAGTGGGAGCTTGAGTGGGTTTATATAGGAAAGGAGAGGGAATTCTTTATTATTTATGGTTGCAAACCACAAATTAAAAGAATCAAAACCACAAACCAACCCATGGTTTTTACACATGTTTTTATCCAAAGGGGAGTGGAAAAATATATTTTATATGGGAAATGTTCGAAATTCTTAAAATAATATTGATGCCTATGTGGATATGAGTCACACTCTCCAGGCAATCAATTTAAAAAGATAAAAAAATTTATAAGTCTTGTAAGGTCCAAAAATTCTTTTTAAATAAATTCAATAAAACTAAAATAAGATTATTTTAATGGTAAAACATATAATCGCCGAACATAGTGTTTATAGTATTTTATTACATCACTATTGGGTCATTATGATTTCATAAATCACATTATATAATTAAATGGTATATAATGTTTTCCCTAAACATTGTACTATCTCATAAAATTATGAAACATTCACCATTGGATAATTTTTATGTCCTGATTCCAAAAATAATATTCATTTTATCTAAATAATTTTCTAAATATATGAATTTTCTCTTTTAAAATAATGGAAATTTGTCGAAAAATCATGGGTTTTGACAAAAAAAGCTTTGAAACCGTAATGAAAATTACAATTTCATTTAAAAATTATACAAGCATTTATATTTAATAAAATTAATTTAATATTAATATTTTATAAAAATATTATTTAATTGAGAAATCTATTAATTCATCAAAAATGAATCTTTAGTTGATTGCTAACTAAAAATACTATTTTTGCTTTAAAAACTATATACAAAGTTAAAATAATAAAATTAATGTATATTATTTATTATACAAAAAAATAATGTACATAATTAGAGTGATATGGTCTTGTTACATAACACCTTATAAAAAATGTATAAGACTGAAGGGTAAGGTGTGCGATGGTGATAGACTCTGGGGGTGATTCATATGAAATTGATTTGGTGATAATCTCTATCAACTTCCACTCTCTCCTAAGAAGCTCCCCACAAGATTAACATGTTGAAGCTCTGCTTGGGCTTGGTCAAGGGTAAATCCCAATGAAGCCACCTTATTTCCGAGATCTAAAAAATGGGCTTCATTTGGGGCAAGTCTACTGGATGAGGCCATCACTTCCATTTTCTGAGTAAATTGGATTTTTTAAAGCCCTATACTAATACTAATCATGTGATCATTGTTCAACGACTATATTAGAAACATTAATAATACTTAACTGTATTTTTAAATACAATAAAATAAAACAATGGGAGGTTATATTTTCTATAACCATTTTTTATAATAAGACATTTGATTAGATCAATAGAAATTTTCATTGATAAATGTTTGGGTCATTACAATCTTCCCCCCTTAAAAAATTTCTCTCTCAAAATATCATTTTCGCACACTAAAACAAATGCGGGTAACTCTATTTCATCACATCCTCTAATTCCCACATCACTTCTACAAACATGTGGTTTCTCCACAACACTATGACGAGGGGCATTGCATTATTTTTTAGAACCTTTTCTCTATGATCTAAGATCTTCACTGGTTTCTCTTCATAAGAAATATCATCCTCTAGCTATACTAACTCCAAAAAGAGTACATGTGAAGGGTCTTGTATTTACTTCTATATGTGGGATACATGAATGATATCATGTACTCTATCTAGGGTATGTGGATGTGCTAGCCGATTGGTCAGAACCATGACATGATCAAGAATCTCGAAGCGGCCAATGTACCAAGGACTTAACGTACCTTTCTTTCCAAACCTCAGGACCTTCTTCCATAGAGATGTTCAATGAAATACCATGCCTCCAACATTGAACTCAAGGTCTCACCAAAGGTTATTTTCATAACTCTTATATCGACTTTGGGATAACTTGATATGCTGCTGAATGGTTTTCACATTCTCCACCATTTATTCTAACATTTTAGGTCCTAGAAGCTTACTCTCAATGACTTTTTCCAAACACACTAGTGTTATCCACCTTTTCCCATAAAGGGATTCATATGGTGCCATTTGGATGCTTGAGTGGAAGGTGTTATTGTATGCGAATTCATCCAGTGTAAGATATTTGTCCCATCCTCCATTAATGTACATATGAAGTCATATTAACATATCTTATAATGTCTAAATAGTTCGCTCAGATTGGACATCCATTTGCGGATGATAGGCCATACTGAAGCTCAGTTCAGTGCTTAGAGAATGTTAGATACTTTTTCAAAACTTTGAGGTGAATCTTAGATCACGATCAGATACAATAGATATTGGTACTCCATGCGGCCTTATCAATTCTATGATGTAAATTCGTGAAAGTTGATCCAATGAAAAGTCCACTTGAATCATGATAAAGTGAGTTATCTTCATAAGACGATCCACAACATCCCATATAACATTATTTCTACTGGATTTATATGGAATTATAGTGAAAAAGTCTATGGTAATGTTATCCCCCTTCCATGTCGGTATGGGTAGTGGCTGCATAATCCCCTTAGACCGTTGCCTCACAGCCTTCACTTGCTAACATACCAAGCACTTTGATGTATATTCAGCAGTATTTTTTCATATAGTCCCTCCAAAATATTTCTTGTAGATCATGATACATCTTTGTGCTCCCCAGGTGAATAGAGAAGGTTAGTCTATGTGCATCATCCATAAGATCCTTCTTTATCTCTAGATTAGATGGTACACATAATTGTGACCCAAATCTCACAATTCCATACTTTTCAACCACTAACTCTGAGGATTTCCTATTTCTGATAGCTTCCACCCTTTTGAAAATTTCTACATCTATCATTTGAGCATCGTTTATTTTCTCCATGAGGGAAAGATGAGAAATAGTTTGAGAAAGTATTGATGATGTTTCTACTTTAATGATTCTCATGTTCATCATCTACAAAACTAAAGAAGATTGGACCCTTTTAAATTCTAATCATTGATAATAATGCAAGATCATTTCTACTTAGTGCATCTGTGACCTTGTTTGCCTTACCGGGATGGTATTGGATTGAGCAGTAATAATCCTTGATGAGTTATATCCATCTTAGTTGGTGCATATTAAGCTCTTTCTGTGTTTATATATATTTGAGGTTTTTGTGATCAGTATATATATATATATATATCACACTTCTCCCCAAAGTGATTATGCCGCCATATTTTCAATGCAAAGATCAAAGTCTCCAACACCAGATCATGTGTGGGATAGTTTTTCTCATGTAGTTTCATTTTCCTAGAGGTGTAGGTTATCACTTTATCATTCTGCATCAACACACAACCCATTACCTTCTTCGAAGCATCACTAAATACCACAAAACTTTCTCCACTTGTGTGTAGTGTGAGAACGAGTGTAGTGATAAGCCTCTTTTTTAACTCCATGTAGCTCTCTTTGCATTCATCACCCCAAGAAAACTTCACTCCCTTCTTGAGTTAGCTTGGTTGGAGGGTTGGAAAATCTTGAGATATTTCTCATAAGGTGATAATAATAGTTGAACACAAGAGGATATGGATATCTATTACAGATGTTGGCCTCGGCCATCCCTTAATTTTTGCTGTCTTAGATGGATCTATAGTTATCCCATTTCTTGTGATGATATGACCCATGAATGAGACCTCCTTCAACCAGAACTCACTCTTTCTGAACTTTTCATATAGATTTTCCTTCCTCACGGTCTCTCGCACAGTTCTTAGATGCTCCTCATTAACCTCCATGATTTTGAATTATATTATAATATCATCTGAAAATACTACAAAAAACTTTTCAAGGTAATATCTAAAGACTCTATTCATCTAGTACATGAATATTTCTAGAGAATTAGGGAGTCCAAAAGGCATTTCTATGAATTTATAGTACCTGTATCTTGTACAAAAATCAGTTTTAGGAATATCTTCCTTCATCACCATTACTTGATAATATCCCGACCGAAAATCCACAATGGAGAAGAATAGTGCTCCACGTAGTTGATCGAAAAAGTTAGAAAATTGTGGGAGAGGATACATTTCATTAATCATGATTTTGTAGAGCTCACGATAATCAATGCAAAGGTATATTGACCCATCCTTCTTCTTGACGAAGAGGACTAGTGTACCCCATAGTGAAGCACTTGGGCATAAATTTCATTTATCTAGATTCTCTTGTAGTCATTTCTTCAGCTCATCAAGATCCACAACATCCATTCAATACCATGTTTTGGATAGTTGAAATTCCATAGGTATAATGTCAATTGATAATTCAACATCTCTTCTAGGTGGAAGACCAACAAATTCCTTGGGAAACACTACAGCGAATTCCATCACAATAGGCATGTCTTCAATGATGGTTGCCTCATTAGACTCGGTTATCTAATCCAGATACATGTTCTCATAGGGCATTAATACCCATTCTTGAGATATTGTTTCTAAATAATATTCATCTTCCACCCTACCCTTGTATATAATCGGGGGACTATTCTAAATTTGGATAGCGATTTCCCTCTCACATAAATTTATGTTGGATCTATATAAGGAAAGTCAATCCATGCCAAGAATTGCATGAAATTTCATAATAGGGAGTATGGTGTGGTTCACCAAGAATTTAAATCCACTGATTATGATAGAAGAGGAGTTATATTCATGGGATGCAATGATTGACCCATTTTTTGAACTAGCCAATATCTTTACTTCCATGATTTTTGGTGGTATTGGGATTGTTCCACTAAACTTTCGGGAAACAAAAAATTTATACAACCAGAATAAAAATGTATGTTTTCTATTCTTGAATGAATAACTAGTGTTATTGTCACATCTTTGTTTTCATAGTTCACTTCAGTAGTAGTGATGGCATAATCTTTCCCTTATTTCCTTATAGGTTATTGGTTTCCATTGAAAACCCTTAGCTTATGGCACTGATTTGAAAGTTTCCTTGGTCATTCTCCGGTGATGCAATGAACAATGATTTGAGGTTTTAACGGAGTGTTCCTCTCCTCTGTTGCAGCTTCAGGTTTTTATTTTCTTAAGTTAATGGCTAGGTGCCCTTCTCTTCCACCCCTAAAGCATTTCTTCTCCCCCTTCATCAAAATTTTGGGGTTCTTCATTCAACACCTTTAGCATGTGGGGTGTTGTATTTTCATAGCACTGTTGGATTTATCCATCAGACTGCCAGAATTTAAGTCCACCTTTCAATTATTATCTCCATGATACCTCTAAGATTCTCAGATCACCATTTCATCCTTGAGGGCACATCGGAAAATTTACTCATAACTATCGAAGTCACAGATCTCTAGGGCTTTCCGAGTGCTAGGTTTCATCCCACCAAAGAATCTATCAACCTCTCATTCATGGGTAACTACAAAGCCATATGTGTATCTTGAAAGCCTTGTGAATTGTTCCTTGTACACTCTAATTGATTTGTTATATTTTTTCTTGAGGGAAAGGAAGTCTCATTCTCTCTTATGCGGAGGATGTGAGGAAAATATTTATTGATTTTTATTTCAGAAATCCTTCCATTCCAACTCCTCGATCTCCTACTCAGGCTTCGTATTTTTTATTAATGTCCACCATTAATCAACTTCAACCTCCATATGATAAGAATCCAGAAGAACCTTCTCTTGTTCGGAACATTGAAGGATGGAGAAGAACATTTCAATGGAGTTGACCCATTGTTTTGCGATTGAGGGATTAAATAATTCATTAAATGTATGAGGCATTTGTCTTGTGAAGATCTCGATAGAAACCTGTTCTTTCTTAGGGGGAGTTGAACATTCCTTGTGACCCATTCTTCTTTTCAAATCCCGAGTTAACTGAGAGAGTATCATGTCAAACTTCTTTATTCCTACTCCCATCAGATTTGATATCTCCTCAGAATAGTTATCACATTGATCTTCACATCAGTTGTTAGACCGAGTCCTCCTATTACCGGCCATTTGATGGAATAAAAGGAATGTTAGGGGTAACACATATGTGGATTTACAAGGAATAAACGTATGACTTATAAATAAATTTTAATTATTAAACTTCTGAATTTATAGGCTTCATTATATGTTATCCATGATCAACATTAAAAAATATATTCTTATTCGAATTTTTATTCCCTTATTAATGGTTTATACTAGGCTTGTGAATTTTCAAATGCATATCCCCCGCGAGTGTCATAACCAAGAGTGTTGTAAGGCTCATTGTTGTGTACATTGATACCCCAACTCAATCCTGAATTTCCTTGTCATATTTTTCACTCCTAGGTATATCTGTACCAGAGCCGCCACTACCTGCTCGTATCTAGATAGGGATGTATTTTCATGATAAACCACTTACTCAATACTTACAAAAACATAGGTATATTTTTATTATACTTAGTCTTTCATATAAGGATTCACTGGGGTTTTATAATCCTTATCCCACAATTAACTAAACTTGTCCTCTGATACCAAATATAACCACACTGCCTTTTATTACACACTTAAACATATTTATTACATAAATTCTTCACTTGATAAATCATGGAAGATCGATAAGTCTAGTGTCTTTAGAGATTATGAACATTATATAAAAACATATAACATAGAACATAACATCTTATTGAAAGAATCCTTTACATTAGCACTATATTTTTTCATACTTACCATTGCATGGGATAACCTGAGGACATGCATAAGAAAAGGGTGAGTTATAAACCTTTTAAGGGAGTAAACAAGGTATAACATGAATAATACAAAACATGTTATGAAATAGGAATATCAATGGATCATAAAAGAAACATGAACATAATGGCCTGATATATAATGATTATCATAACATGGAAATGTGGTAACAACACATAACATGGAATTAGCATGAGCCAAGGCTCATTTCACACGGAGAATGAGTAAACCATCATTGAACATGAATTATAATGAGTAAATCTTCATTTTACTAGAATTTTCAGGAGTAAATCCTAAATTAACATGATGTATTATGATACTAGTCTTAACCCAATGCATTGGAATGCTATTAGGGCACACCTTTCTTAAACATTTCATTTCATGAATAAGTGTACCACATGGATCCTAAAACATGGATTCATTAAACATAATAATTTATTCCAAGATAATGTAATGTTAAATTCATACATGAAAATATATAATCAATAAGTAATTATGAATAAAGGTGAGTACCCATGATAAAGAATTGGGTATTGTATTCACTACATAATGACTTTGGCTTGGAAAATCACTATGTAATTTCGGCAGCGTAACAGCGTGACATAAGAATTCAAAAAAAAATTGATGAATGAGAATGGGGTGTCACGTCATATTTACATGAAATGGATAGTAAGGGGGTCATATAGCTATATTTCACAACATGAGTAATGGAATTTTATATTCATAATACAAAATAATTTCTTGACTATAAATAAGGAGATAGAAATTCCATACGAAATTTTGGCATGGTAACGGTTGAATATGGGAGGAATTAATGAGAGAGAAAGGGGCCTGTAGTCATTCAATCATAAATAGGGTAGAATGAGGTAGGTCTGAAATTATACCACAAAATTTATAATTGAATGTAATAGGGTATAAAAACATAATGAAATTGAGACAAAAATGAATATAATGAAATCCCTTACATGGAAGTGCGATCCCAAAGGCTTGGGAGAGACCTGAGAGAGGATTCATGGGAGCTTGGGGCACCTTGGGAGAATTATGTAGAGAGGAGGGAAGAGGTTGGACGAACTATAAATTCTTCGAGTGAATATGAAGTGGGAGCTCTGGTGGGTTTATATAGAAAAATGTAGGGAATTTTTTATTATTTTTGTTCGGGACACCGCACATTAAACTAATCAAAAACAGAAACCATTCGTTGGTTTTTGACCATGGGTTTTTCCAAAGGGACATGGAAAAAAATATTTTATAAGGAAAATATACTATATTCTTATAATAATAGGGTTTCTTATGTGTTTATGAGTCACACTGTAAATGGAAATCTATGTAAAAAGAAAAAAAATTATAAGTCTTTGAGGGTCCACTAAGGCTTTGTAAAATAAATAAAATAAACATAAAATAACATTATTTTAATGGTAAAACTTATAATGGAAAAAATAGTGTTTATAGTATTTTATTACACCACTATTAGGTCATTATGATGTTATAAAACACATTATATAATTAAACAGTATTTAATTTTTCACCCAAAAATTCTACTCTCTAAGAAAATCACAAAAAAATTACTATTGGATTATTTAAATGACCTGATTCTAAAAATAATATTCATTTTATCTAATTATTTTTTTAAGTATGAGAATTTTCACTTTTAAAATAAAAATTGACATCTATTGAAAAATCATGGGTTTTGAAAAAATAATATTCAAACTTTAATATAAATTAAAATTGCATTAATAAAATTATACGATCATTTATAATTAATAAAAATTAAATTAATAATAATATTTTAATAAATTATTAATTATTTAAAATATCCATTAATTCATCTAAATAGATTCTTTAGTTGAATATTAACAAAAAACCATTTGTTCTTTAAGTACGATTTACAAAGTGACAATAATAAAATGAATGTACATTATTTATTATAAACAAAAATAATACCCATAATTATAGTGTTATGGACATGTTACATAAACCCTTATAACACCCGTAAAAGACCGAAGGGTAAGGTGTGTGATAGTGACAGACTCTTGGGGTGGATCGGATAAAATCGCTTGGGTGGTAATCATTATCAACTTCCACTTCTCCTGTAGGTTCTTCCGCTCAAGTTTAACATGTTGAACCTCAGCTTGGGATTGTTCAAGAGTGAAGCCTAATGACACTATATTTTTTCTGAGCTCTAAAAAATGTGTTTCGTACTGGGCCAGTCTACTGGATGAGGCCATCACTTTATTTTTCTAAGTAAATTTGATTTTTTAATGTCTAATATTTATACTAATCACCTGATCACTGTTCAACGACTATATTAGCAACAGAAAAAAATACATAATGGTATTTTGAAATCCCAAAACATAAAACCAAGGGAGTTTATATTTTATATATCTATATTTCATAAGAATACATTTAATTAGAACATGACAAATTTTCATTGATAAAAGTTTGGGTCCTTACCCCCTTCACGTGACACACATATTCCCACATCCTTTCCAAAAAGTTTACAATAGGATTAATTGGTGGAATCAGAAACAAACAATGGTTCCCTTATTCATAATATTTAATGAACTTGATTTCTTAATGGATGTGGTAATTTTTAAATGGATCCAACAATTCATAGTTACTCTCATTGGTCAATAATAAGGGACTTCGGGCACATCACACATTTTTATGTGGAATTATTTCTTACTCTGAGACTCTCTTAGTGATTTAATAAATATTCATGAATCCTTTATTAAAAACAATGTTTATAATGGGTTTAAATTTTATTAAAACTCAAATATTTTCATGTGTTGGATTTAAAATCACTTTTATATATCTGATGTTCTCCATCGATAGGGATATATGTATGTATCCTAAGTTCCCCATCAATGGTTCCATTTCTATATGGATTAGAGATTCTTATGTTGATTATTATCTTGATTCTGGATTTAAGCCACAAAGTGAAGAAATATAGAATTTATCATCATACAGGAATATGATATTTATTTTTTTCCCAACTGGTCCCAGGAAAAGGGTTTTATATGTATCCTTGTTAATGAATAGAAATCAATGTGGTTCAGTACCTCTTAATGGGAAACATCATATATTTTATTTTCATGTGTTTAGGACCAAACTACATAATTTAACATCATGCGGTGAGGAAATATCATTGAAAGGTGGTCAGTTATGGCTATTCCAGATCATATGTTGAGGTAGACTAGGGGACTTGTAAGGGATATTGTAACCCCCTGAGTTTTTGAGGAATTTTTTTCAAATAAATTATATTGATTATATTGATTTTTTTTCAAAAAACTATGTTATCTTTATCTACACAAATCCCTATGTTTTTTATTATCTTACACACAATTCCATTTTTTTCTTTTCTTATATGAAACTTTGATTTGAAATAACACATGTCGTATAATTAAAATATTATTAGTTTACAAAATAGTTATCACGTAGCCATTGGAATGGAGTGTATGAAAATGATTAACTAAAGTATGAAAATATGTTTTACAAACACACTCTCTCTCTCACACACACGTATACATAATTAATTTTTTGGTGTCCAATTAATTGTAAATTCAAATAAAAAATATTTCAAATTAAGGAAAATATTTTTTTGATAAACTAGTATTTTTATGAAAATAAATGTGTTATAACTCAATAAAAATAAAAAATCACTTTTGGTGAATTATTTTAATAAAATATATATATCATATAATCAATAACCTATTGAACATTCCTATTTTGTGTTATCTAGACATGAAATAATAATAAATCCATTTTTATTCTTAAAAACAATATTTTTTCTAAATAAAAATTTTGTCACCTTTTTATGGAAAAATTATTTAAAAAATAATTTTTGACACTTTTATAAAATTTATTAGAGAAAATAAACATAATTTTTGAAAGACTAATATTAAAATTATCTTAGGGTTATTTTTTGGTAATTTTCTAAAAAAATTCAATTATTGATGAATGGTGAAACATAATGAATTTTAATTGAAAAAACTCTTTTTATGTAATTTATTTATAAAGTTAAAAAATATTTTAGATTGTTTTTAATGTATATTTAGTGAAATTGTTCATATATTGTAATGGTCTGTGGTTTTGGGGTCCATTACATGGTGAAAATCTAATGTTTGGGTTGTTCTAGGTCGTCTGGAAGGCCATCCCAGCTTCTCGGTGAAGCTTAAAACTCCTAATGGAAGCCGCGACCTACTGGTGGCCTCGGCCTACTGGTGGGCTCGGCCTACTGGTGGCCTCGTCCTACCGGTTTCCTCGGCCTACCGGTAGCTCGGCCTACCGGTGGCCTCGGCCAACCGGAAGTCGTGGACTACCGATAGCCCCGGCCAACCAGTGTCCTCGGCCAACAGGGAGCATGGTCTACCGATAGACCTTGCCTACCAGTGACCTCTCCACGGGTTTTCCAATAACACCTTCTTTTTGCACGAAATGGTTTGTAAACCATGTTTTGACCCTTTTAAACCTGTTTTAAATCCCATTAATGGTATTTAATTAAATGATTGGAGATGTACCCTCCTTAAATGGAAAACCATGAATTTTGGTCATGCCTTTAACCGAAATTTATGAAACACCTCTACCACATCCCGTGAGGAGTCCTTCCTTGGTGAAGGAGGTGTTCTTCGGTTATAACCACCCCGAAGGGCAGGGACCTTTTATGTTGGTCTTATGGGGTGGCCCAGCCGCGTGGTTAACCCAAGATCCCTCTTCTTCCGTGGTTTTGAGTTTTTCTATATATCATAACCATCTCAGGGATTCTGTATCTCAGCCTTTATAACCTAAAGGCTTATCTTCTCCCTAGTTTTCTTTTTCTATATCACCCTGTGCTCGGAATACCCTTCCTCTGAATGAGTTTTACCCCTGAAAATTTTTCCTTGATCGCAATCCATGGAGTTCCTGCTACTCCTATTTTTCCAGTTTCCACGTGAGGGCTTAACGTCTATCATTTATCAATCAATTAGTGATTTTCTCCTTAGTCTCTCCTTTCAGTGCATCATGCGAGGTGGGTATGCTTTTATCTCTATGGAAATTGATGAAACCCAAACTTAATAAAGATAATGAATGGACGTCTAAAGAAGGAAAGCGGGTGTGATTGATGTTCTGATGTACTCTTTTGTGTTGATATGTGTTGTGAAGTATGTAGGGTTATACATACTAAAAATCATGGTCGTTGGTGGTCTTTCTCTAGGCACTAATGAACCTCAGTGGTCCTGGATGATTGAATAAATGAAACATGGAATTGGTTAATTACGTATAATTGGTTAAATAAATTGAAAGCTCCCGGATCAAACCTTTTCTATGATAACTTTGGTTAAAGCCCAGTGGAATTGAAACCATGGAGTGTGTTAAATCTTTTAAATATGAAAATACCTGAAAGATCCTGCCTTGTGTTGGTGGTAGTGGTTTGGTTGTTTTGTTTCACGAGATAATTGCGGGTGACTTTATGGTTTTCTTGGATGGGGGGCTTAGATTTCGAGGTGATATGGGTGGGGATGGGATCCCCTGTTGTTATACTTTAGCTGGTTGTGAATATGAGGCTGTGTGGTTGCTCTGTTGTGACATGAATTCGGGTGGGGTCCTCTGTTGTTGAGAAACCATTGGCTCCTGGAATTTGGGGACATGGGGCTATGTCGTGGGGTTTGTTCTGTTTCCAATACTTCAAGGGATCTCACTTGATCCCTAGTTTTTGTGACTTTACAATAGAACCATGTGTGAATGCATAAATTTTTCCGATAGTTTTCCTTCTTTCTTTAATTGTTTTTTAATCTGTGGTTCTACCTGTTAGTTGCCCAGTAATGAAGGGATTAACTCATTTTGAACTGTTATGAAATGAAAAAATGAATAGGTAAACTGGAAATTGTTTGTTGTGTGCCTGTTTTCCAAGGAAACAGTGCTTGGGCACCTTCATGTATCGATTGAGGAGCCATAGGTTGGGCTGTGTGTTGGAATATATGTGTAACATTATGTTTTGTGTTTAGTCGCACCCCACCCACATTGGGGACTTAGTGCCGGACACCCCATCTCTGGAGGAAGGGTGTTTCCCCCAAGTTACTCTCCTTCCTGCTCCCTCTTCCCTAGTCTATGATGGCTGGAGGTGACCATACACCCATGATTCTTCAGGTAGGTTTCGATTGGTGTGGTGTTATCCCAAGACTCTTCGGGCAGGTTTGTTTTCCCAAGTGTCATCGGGATGAGGCCTGGGTGTGTGCGGGCAGGAATGGATGGTTGTGAGGCCCAGGTGTGTGCGGGTAGGGATGTGTGGTTGTGAGGCCCAGGTGTGTGCATGCAGGGATGTGGATGGTGGTGAGGTCTAGGTGTGTGTGGGCAGGAAGAGCGTGGTAGCGTCAGGACATTTTTTGTTAGGGATGAGTAGCTAGCTATAGGGGGAAATTGTGGTGTGAGGTACCCAAATGTTTTTTCTTTACTATTATCTTACTGATTGTGTTATTTTGTGAGTGTGGCTGGTGAGGTGGTATGGATATATTCCTTGATAGATAATGTTTTTTCTGCTTCTCAAGGGACTTTAGGACGTCTCCCCACTTGTTCACGAGATCTTTAGGATTTCCAACTGAGTATACTTTGTATGCTCACCCTAATTTTACTTTTAGGTTTCCAGGAGGGCTTCAGAGGCCATGCGGGACCTTACTAGTCTAGACGTTGGAGTAACTGTTGGTCACTGTTGGATTCTGTATAGCCTTTTTTCCTTTCCTGTTGGGTATTGTACTTTGGAGTCCTTGTACTTTGTTCATTTTTATTATTAAAACATGCATGTAGTTTGGGTTTTACCTGGAGTTTTCTATACTTGGTGGTGTTTGGTGTTGACTCATTCTTTCTCCCAGTCTTGGTTAACTAAAAAGTGTAATGACTCCCATATTGTGAAAATGTTATACCCTTGGTGCTAGTTTCCACTGTGGGGCCTACTATAGGAGGGACTCGGGGTCATTATATCTCCTTCAACTTAAAGAAGGAAGGGCTTGGAAATCTGCTCTCCCTTCCCTCCTTTCAGTGAAGGTGGGTCGTGACAGAATGGTATTAGAGGATTGTTGTGGGATATGATAGATTCTGGAGTTAGGCACAGTGAGTATTGCATGGAATGGTAGGGAAAAAATGGTAGGTGATATTGTTTCATGAAATACACCAGGGAGGTCCGGCTAGGACATGGGATTTTAGGGCCCCCCCGTGATCTGATTCAAAGACTCTGAGCCTATCAAACGACCAAGTGAGACTACATTTATTGCCTGGTAGAGACCCTAGGGAAGGTACATGCATCATATTGATTGTGTTTTTAATTGATTTGGGGCACCTTGGGGAGAAAATTTTAATAATAATAATAATAATTCCCTTGCTACTCGGGCTTAATAATTCTTTGTTTACCTTGTAGCTATGGCACCTGAATTTTATCCATGAGAAAATCGGGCGGTTTAGGCCTAGAGGATCGAGGTAGTTGACTAGCGTAGTTTTGACTGAGATGAGGAGGATGACTTGTGGTAGAAGAATATGCGCTCCTTCTAGCGAAAAACCCTCGAGAAGTATGAGGGCATCATTTTTGACTCAGTAACAGAGGGATGGCTCAAGGAGCTATCCCTTGCCTTCTCTTTAATCTGTGCTCCCAGAGAGTATTAGGTTCCGTTGGCCATCAGTCAGCATAGAGGAGCATCATGTTAGTTGTGGACGCTTTTCTTGGGAGATAAGACATAGGCAGAGGTTTCATGGGCCAGTTTCGAGAAGGAATTTTGTGTGGCGTTCCCCTCTTCTACGGCGAAGGATAAAAATAGAAACGTTTTTCTCTGTCTTCAGTAGGGAAGCATGTCAGTGAGGGAGCTGGGGATCAAGTTCAAAGATCTCTTGAACTTTGCCCCGGATCTTTTTCCGGATGAGGAGTCTTGGGCAAGATGGTTAGAGGATGCACTCCACCATTCCCTTCATTAGGCTTTCACTCCCTTCACTCTTCTGACGTACCTAGAAGTACAGAAGAAGGCCGAGGGAGTAGAGAGGATGCACTCGAAGGTAGGCACACCACATGAAGGGAACCAGCTGAGTTCATCAAAGGGGAAGGCGGTCACCAGTAGGTCTACATAGATAGGGCCTTCCAGGTTTCGACAATAATGGAATAGGCCTCATCAGTTCCAGTCCCGAGCATTTGGCCCACACCCCTTTTCCATAAGGCCAGGAACGAAGTGTTTCTATTGCGGAGTTTTCAGGAATATCCAGAGTCGGGGTCTGACTCGAGCTCCACATGGTGGAGGTGGGTAGTTTCAGCACCCACCTCAGCAGCATTTGTTGCTGGTGAGGCCTTTCTAGCAGCAGTAGTAGGCCCCTAGCCCTCCGAGGGATGACCTTGCGGGAGGAGACCAACACGAGGGTGCTCCTCAGGGACCTCGACCCGGGCATGGTCATGGAGGTGGTCGACAACAGTGAGGCAGAGGATCTGGGCTGAGAAAGATGTACGTCATAGAGTTAGTAGCTCCTATGGGACCAGAGTTTGTTCGAGGTATGATCAGTTTATTCAGTACTCTTGTTTTTGCCTTGTTTGATTTGGGAGCTTTGCACTCCTTTGTTACGTCCAAATTAACCCATGATCTGGGTCTGGATGCTGAGATACCTTTTGTGCCCCTAGTGTTGAGAACAAAAATTGGGTGTCATACCATCGTATCTTACTTTCTTTTGTGATGTAGACTGATATTTAGACCGCATCAGTCTAGTGGAGACCTTCATTCTTTGCAGATGCAGCAATACGATGTCATTCTAGGCATCGACAGGTTATTCTACGTGCATTCCATCATTGACTAATATCGGAGAAGGATAAAATTCTCCAACGAGGATGGATGGCATGTGGCTTTTGTTGGGGAGCGGAGTTATCAGGTGGGGAGTTGACACGTGGAGCCACTCATTTCTATGCTGGACGGGGTGTTAGTAGATTCGGCGGATACAGGAATGATGGATTTCCCAGAGGTCGTAAGATATTTCCTTGATGTCTTTCCTGATGAGGTTGTGACTCCACCCCCTCAACGTGACATTGATTTTGGTATAGACTTACAACCTAGTTCCTACCCGATAACTATGGATCTTTATCAAATGACACCTTCTAAGTTGTGGGAGTTGCGGATTTAGATTGACGTTCTAATGGAAAATGGCTTTGTTCGACCCAGCGTGTCACTATGGGGTGCTCTAGTTTTGTTCCTAAAAAAGGTAGAAAGTATTCTGTGACTATTAATAGACCACCGAAAGTTGAATCAGGCGACGTTCATGAATCGTTACCCCCTCCTGAGGATAGACGATCTTCTCGACCAGGTGAGGGGACCCGATTGGTTCTCTAAAATAGATCTGCGGTCTGGATACCACCAGTTGAGAGTGAAGGAAGGTGATATCACGAATACAGATTTCAGGTGAAGATATGTCCACTTTGAGTCTGTGGTCATGTCGTTTGGCATTATGAATGCACTAGCTATGTTTATGAACCTCATGAACTCTGTCTTCCGAGAGTTTCTCGACCAGTTTGTTGTGGTGTTCATCAACGACATCCCTATCTACTCAAGATCAGAGGAAGATCATGTTGAGCATCGTAGTGTAGTTTTGGGAGTCCTTTGACACCACTATCTTTTTGGGAAAATGTCTAAGTGAAAATTCCTAACATGAGAAGTACATTTCCTTGGACACGTAGTGTCTCAGAAGGGAATAGTAGTATACCTATCGTAGGTCGAGGAATTTGTTTCATGGGCAGCACTAAAGAATGTGGCGGAGGTTCATAGTTTCTTGGGTTTGGCAGGCTATTACTGGATGTTTGTGCCTGACTTCTCTCGAGTTGCAACTCCATTAATAGCTTTGACAAGGAAGGACCAGGCCTTCGTATGGAGCGACCAGTGCTAGACAGCTTTTGGTTACCTAAAGGAGAAGCTGGTTAGTGCTCTAGTACTCATATTACCAAATGAATGGGTGTTGTTTGATGTGTTTTGAGATTCTTCTATCCTTGGGTTGGGGTGTGTGCTGATGCAATAGAGAGGAGTGATATATTATGGGTCTAGGATGTTACGTCCTCTTGAACGTAACTATGCCACCCATGATCTAGATATTGTAGTCGTGGTGTTCGCATTGAAGTTGTTGTGGCATTATCTCATCGGAGAGCGCTTTATGTTCTTCTCAGATCACAAGATATTGCGTTATGTATTTTCACAGTGGGATATGAACTTGCGTAAGCGGATCTGGGTTGAGTTCCTCCAAGACTACAACTTTGAGATCTCTTATATTGAGGGCAAGGGTAATGTTGTGGCTGATGCCCTGAGCAGGAAATCGCAGCAGGAAGTAGTCCGTGAATCTGCAGATGCTTGGGGAGCGATGGAAGAGTAAGCGGCCTTTCTTTTTGATGCAAGGGTGGAAGGTTGAAGAGCATGTTTTTTTAAGATGAATGTATTTTACTATTTCGTGGTGCAAGGGGAAGAGTCCTAGTGGGGGGACTTGGAGGTGGAAGTGATGCGAGATCATGTTTATTAGGGAAATGCTCCTGAGGGATGGTCGGAGGATGGTCAGCATTGGATGCTTTTCCGTGGGAGGATTTTTGTTCTGGAGATTATGTATAAAGGTGTTCTCCGTGAGTTCCATGGCCCGACTTTAGCAGTACATCCTGGGGTCTCAAAGATGTACCGAGGCCTGAGGGGAGAGTTTTGATAGCCTACGGTAAAGCGGGAAATGACATAGTTTGTGGCTAAGTGCCTAGTGTGTCAGCAATTGAAGGCTGAACACCGTTTTCCTGGAGGTTTATTATAGCCTTTATATGATCCCGAGTGGAAGTGGGATGACATCTCAATGGACTCCGTCACAGGGCTACCTAGGGCTTAGGGAGGCTATGATTCTATCTGGGTAGTGGTGGATAGGTTGACAAAATCAGCACACTTCTTGGAGATTATGTAGTCGAGCCTCGTGAGCACCTTAACCCAGAGGTACGTCGATGAGGTGGTGTGGTTTCACGAGATTCCAAGATATATTATCTCTGATCGAGACACGTGGTTTACCTCACGAGTTTTGAGGGGATTATAGCATGCCTTTGGCACCCATCTATGCCTTAGCACTACTTTTCACCCTCAGACAGATGGGAAAATAGAACGAACGATCCAGATGTTGGAAGAAATGCTACCGGTATGTGTTCTGGATTTTGGGGGATCATGGGTAAAACACTTGGCTCTGGTGGTGTTTTCTTATAATAATAACTTCCACTCCACTATTGGCATGACACCATTTGAGGCCTTGTATGGAAGGTCGTGTCGTTCACCCGTTTACTAGACAAAGACTGGGGAAACAACTATCCTTGGGCCACAAGTGGTGCAAGGAACCACTGAGAAGGATCAGCTCATGCGTGAGAGGATGAAGGCAGCCCAAGACCGGCAGAAGTCTTATGCCGATTGTAGGAGGAGGCCCTTGGAGTACGAGTTTGGAAATCATGTGTTGTTGAAGGTTTCCCCTCATCTTGGGCAGCGATGGTTTGGTAAGGGGAGTAAGCTCTCCCCTAGGTTCATCGGACCTTTCGAGGTGTTGGGAAGAGTTAGTGAAGTGGCGTATCAGCTGGCATTTCCACCTCAGTTGGAGAAAGTTCAAAATGTCTTTCACGTCTCCCAGCTTCGTTGATATCTACACGATGAATCCCACATCATCGATTGATGAGAGTTAGATGTTGAAAACTATGAGACCTTCATAGAATGACTGATAAAGATCAAGGATCATAAAGAGAAAGTGCATCATGGACGAAACATCCCCTTGGTTCGTTTGTTGTGGAGGCATGGTGGCCTGGAGGAGAGCACATGGGAGCCGGAGGCCCAGTTACACGTTCAGTACCCAGAGCTGTTTTGACTTTCTTATTGTTATTGTTGTTCTGAGTTTTGTTGAGATGTTTCACCTTATGATTTAATATATCAAATGCTTGGTTTTCTTGTTTTGACACTGAATGTGTGATTATGGGAAAACCTGACTGCTAATCAAGGCGCATTAATGTGGATGCGATTAAACCCGTGCAGGCGAGTTAGTGCCGCCCAAAGCAGATAATATCCTGACATGTACGAAGGGACTCCCTAACTCGAGTGTTAAACAGTGTGATCCTTGCATTTGATGTGAATGTTTGTGGTTGATAACTCTTGGGGGATTATTCCTAGATGTAGGGGGTTCTATTCCATCTTTCGAACAACTCAGGGGTCTTTTACTGAGAAGTATCTTTAGCGGGTTATTGTTTTGACCCCACTGTTCTCCTTTCTGGTTTTTTTTATATTCTCGGGGACGGGAATAGTTTGAGTAATATCTGATTTAATGGACCGGGGTTTTGGGGTCCATTAAATGGTGAGAGATGTTTGGGGTGTTCTGGAAGGCCATCCCAGCTTCTTGGTGATCCTTAAGACTTCTACAGGTCACCTCGGCCTACTGGTGGCCTCAGACTACCGGTGGCCTCGGCCTACTGGTGGCGTCGGCCTACCGGTGGCGTCAGCCTACAGGTGGCCTCGTCCTACCGGTCCCCTTGGCCAACTGGTAGCCCCGACCTACCGGTAGCCCCGACCTACTGGTAGCTTTGGCCAACCGGTAGCTTGGTTTACCGGTAGACCTATCCAACTGGTGACCTTTCCACGGGTTTTCCAGTAGCACCTCTTTTTTGCGCGAATTGGTTCGTAAACCATTTTTTGACCCCTCTAAGCCTGTTTTAAAGACCATTAATGGTATTTAATTAAATGATTGGTGAGGTGCAATCCTTAAATGGAAAACCATGCGTTTTAGTCCTACCTTTAACCGTGTTTTCAGAAACTCCTCTACCGCATCCTGTGAGGAGTCCTTCCTTGGTTAAGGAGGTGTGTGTCGGTTTTAACCACCATGAATGGTGGGGACCTTTCATGTTGGACGTGTGGGGTGGCCCGGCCACGTGGTCAACCCACGATCCCGCTTCTTCTCCGGTTTCGAGTTTTTCTCCATATCTTAACAGTCCTAGGGATGCTGTATATCATCCTTTATAACCTAAAGGCTTCTCTTCTCCCTAGGTTTATTTTTCTCTATCACCCTATTCTCAAAATACCCTTCCTTCAGACGAGTTTACCCCCACGAAGTTTTCCTTGATCACGTTTCATGGAGTTCCTACTACTCTTGTTTTTCCAGTTTCCACGCGAGGACTAAACATCGATCCTTTATCAATCAAGTAGGGATTTTCTCCTTCTTCTCTCCTTTCTATGCATCATGCGCTGTGGGTATGGTTTTGTATATGTGGAAATTGATGAAACCAATCTTAATGAAGATAATGAGCGGACCTATAAAGAAGGAAAGGGGGGTTTGATCGATGTTCTGTTGTACTCTTTTATGTTGATATGTATTGTGATTTATACGGGCCTATGCTCACTAAAAATCACGGTCATTGGTGGTATTTATCTGTGCACTAATGAACCTAAATGGTATTAGATGTTTAAATAAATATAACATGGAATTGGTTAATTATGTATACTCAGTTAAATAAATTGAAAGCACCAGGATCAACCCTTTTCTGTTATAAACCTGGTTAAAGTCCAGTGGAATTGAAACCATGGAGTGTGTTAAATATTTTAAATATAAAACTACCTTCAAGGTCCTTCCTTATGTTGGTGGTAGTGGTTTGGTTTATTTCTTTCATGGGCCGATTGCGGGTGACTTTATAGTTTTCTTGGATGGGGGGGGGGTGGGGTTGATTGCTGGTCTGATATGGGTGGAGATGGGATCCCCTGTTGTTATACTTTCACTGGTTGTGAATCTGAGGCTATGTGGTTGCTCTGCTATGACAAGAATTCGGGTCTGATCCTCTACTATTGAGAAACTGTTGGATCCAATATTTTTGGGACATGGGGCTGTGACTCGGGGTTTATTTTGTTTCCAGTACTACGAAGGATCTCACTTGATCTCTAGTTGTTGTGACTTTACAAGAGAACCAGGTGTGAATGCTTAAATATTTCCGATAGTTTTACTTCATACATTAATTGTTGTTTCATATGTTTTTGTGCCTCTTATTTCCCCAGTAGTGAAGGGATTAACTCATTTTGAACTGTTATGAAATGATAACTTTAATAGGGAAACTGGGAACTGTTTGTTGTGTGCCTTTTTTCTGAGGTAGTAGTTCTTGGGAACCTACTTGTATTGGTTGAGGAGCGATAGGTTGGGTTGTGTGTTAGAATATATGTGTAACTGTATGTTTTGTGTTTAGTCGCACCCCACCCACATTGGGCACTTAGTGCGGACACCCCCATCTCATGGGGAAGGCTGTTTCCCCCTAGTTACTCTCCTTTATGCTCTCTCTTCCCTAGGCTATGATGGCTGGATGCGACCTTACACCCAAGAATCTTTGAGTTGTTTTCGATTGGTGTGTTGTTAGCCCAGGACTCTTCGGGTAGGTTTTTCCCCATGTGTCATCGATATGAGGCCCAGGTGTGTGCGGGCATGGATAGATGGTTTTGAGGCTCAGGTGTGTGTGGGAAGGGATGTGTGGTTGTGGGGCCTAGGTGTGTGCGGGTAGGGATATGGATAGTGGTGAGGCCCAGGTGTCTGTGGGCAAGAAGAGAGTGGTAGCTTCAGGATGTTTGCCGTTAGGGATGAGCAGCTAGCTAGTGGGGGAATGGTGGTGCGGGGTACCCAAATGTTTTTTATTTTCTATTATATTACTACTTGTGTTATTTGGGGAGCATGGATGGTGAGGTGGGATGGATAGATTATTTGATAGATAATGTTTTTTCTTCTTCTCACGGGACTTTAGGACATCTCCCCACTTGTGTATGAGAGCTTTAGGTTTTCTACTGAGTATACTTTGTATGCTCACCCTACGTTTACTTTCAGGTTTCTAGGTGGGCTTCAAAGGCCTTGAGGGACCTTACTAGCCTAGAAGTTGGAGTTGTTGTTGGACGTTGTTGTATTCTTCTTATCCTTTTTCCTTTCCTGTTGGGTATTTTACTTTGGAGTCCTTGTAATTTGTTCAGTTTTATTATTAAAACATTCATGTAGTTTGTTTTTTACCTTGAGTTTTATATACATAGTGGTGTTTGGTGTTGACTCATTCTTTCTCCCAATCTTGGTAAATTAAAAAGGGTAATGCCTCTTATATTGAGAAAATGTTATACCCTTGGTGCTACTTGCCACTCTGGGGCCTACTGGAGGCAGGACTCGGGGGTCATTATCTCTCCTTCAACTTAACGAAGGAAGGGCTTGCCAATCTGCTATCCCTTCCCTCCTTTCGGTAAAGGCGAGGCGTGATATATATTAATACAATTTATGTAATTGAAATAAATTTCATATTGAAATTTGATAAAAATATTCAATAAACTTTTGACCTTTTTCACAATAGAAAATCTCTTTCTAATCACATCTGCGAGATTAATTTTAAATCAAATTCTGCCACTTATTTGAATTGAATGTGAAAATATGGATTATATATTTCTAATCATATTAATTTATAATTTTTAATAATTTAAAAATAATTGTTGATAAAAATTAATAGTGTAAATAGTAAGAATTAATTGCAGTGGTTAACTTATGAATTTTTTTAAGGGTTTAACAATGAAGAAAACTGTTAAAATGACCAACTAATTTGTCCAACACCCATTGTATGGCCATATTTAGACCCTGATAATTTGTTTTTATATTTTATGAGTCTTCGAAAATTTTTTATGAAATTTACCTATATGATAAGTTAAGTGAAGAAAATAATAAAAAGGATTGTGTTCATACTTTTAATGTCTATAAATCCTTGGAATAAGAACAAAAAACATATTTTTTTAATATATATAAAAATATCATTTTGAAATATAAATTATCTTCTGTTATCATAATAATTTATTTTTACTGTTTAGATTTGAAATGATTTCTAAACATTCTAATGTAACAACAACTCAGTAATTATTTAATTAATAGAAAATAAAATTTCTAATAATTAAAATATAAAATGTAATGTAAATTGAATGAATTATTGTGTCAAATTATAATTTAGATTAATATATTATTTTATATATGTGTGAAAATAATATATTCAAATTCTATTAATTTCTTGATATTTATTTAATTAAAATTAAATGAATAATGTCAAAATTGACAATAATTTTATTTTATAATAAATTATATTTTAGTAAGGGATTTAAAATTAATAAAACTCTTATATATAGAAAAGTGATTTTTAAATGTTAGAAAATATAAATTATGGTCCATTAATGGACCAATGGATCTTATATAATGATCATATTAACCCATAAATAGTAAAAAATAAATGTTAGTGTGGTTAGAGTTAAAGAAGTGTTTTCACATTACATAAGATTCTATTAATATTAATTTTGAACACAACATGGATTGTTATTTTATAAAGTATATACCATATTTAGAATTAATGGTTATAAATTTTTTAATAATTATCACTTTAATTTTTTCTTAAAGGATAAATTACATTGGTTAGAAAACAATATACCGTTGTAAAAATAAAAAAGGATAACATTGAGTAAACTCAAAGACTAAGGAAAAAAATGATAAAAATTATTTTATTTATTTTGTGTGGTAATTGTTTAAAGACCAAGTTAAAATCCCATTATTATTCATTTTGAACCACATTATTTAATGTAAACCTTCAAATATTTAATAATTTTGATTATTTAGAAGAATGTCACTACTCCTCAACTATAAATGAGCACTCGCAATTTCAAATTATTCACACCTCTCAAGCCATTTGGATCAACAAATATCATAAAAAAATAACTTCCATAAATCTGTCATAGAACACCATAATATTTATTTTGGAAATAAGTTCAAAAAGTCAAAGAATTAGTACAAAAATGATATAGATACCCGAAGAAGAGTTATCATTCATCAATGAGAATTTTCATTTTATTTATTCCAAATAGACTTGAATTTTTTATTATACTATGGATATAAAATAACCACATTATATTCAATACAATAAGATGATTTTATTTTAAGTCCAATACCTAAAAATTCACACACTTCTACCAAATTATTTATGAAATCGGCATACGTGTGTACGATAGACTACCACCTTGCAAACTGTGGCCGTTGTTTTTTCCATGAACACCTTTCAATGTTGAAAATAATGATGGTTTTTTTGTTTATTTATGATATATATATATTATATTTATGAAAATATTGTGATTAAATAATTTCTATATAACACATACCATCATGAATTCCATTTTTTGTGTATGTGATAACGTTGTTCGTGTAAACGGCGGACTACTACCTCAATAAGAAATGTGATTCCATCATGAATTAAATGGAATTTTTTAAGGATGGTTTTAGTAAGATTTTTGATATATATAAAATTACCATGATTTTTGAATAAAATTATATATCATTTATATTTATTTATTTTATTTCGAATAGAATATGAAAAATAGAGTTCATGCATATGTATGGACTACTGTTTCAATAAACGATGCATTTTATTTCCTATCAATAAATATTGTGGATTACTCTAAATTAATATATAATAAATATATATGATATTTATATCATGTTTATCATTATATATATAATTTAACCATGATCAATTTAATAATAACAAAAATGAAAAAATCAAAACATATTTGAAAAAAAAGAGGTTATTACCCTAAATGTTATTTTAACATGGAATTGTTAATAAAAATGAAAAAAGTCATAAGAAAATAATATATTCTATAATATATATGAATATGTTATTTTAATATTTTTTAAAATTTTATATTTATTATATATGATATTTGACTGATTACAATGGAATTCAAGACTTGACATAAGGGATTTATGTCTCACTTTTCACTTCTGGGAGACACATGTCACATTCAACAAATACTTATTTAATATGTTTTATATAATTCTAATTAATTTTTATTATGATTCTTATAATTAATAATATTTTTGTTTACATATCCATTTTATTACCTATATTTCATGGGATTTTTATAGAAATGTTTATAAATAGGTGGGTGGTTTTGCATCAATTTTCCTTCATTGAGGTGTATGTTATGTTGTGCACCTGTATTCTTTCACAAGGTGCATATTAAACCCATTTAACATTTAATATCATTAATTTATTCATTATAATCTTATTTTATGTTTCTATTTATGTTATTTACTTCATGTTTATTATGATTCAATTTTACCAAATTGGTAAATGATTTTAGTTAAAATCTCATCATTTATCAAGATTGTCAATGATTATGTCCCAAAAGATGAAATATTATGATCTACCTCTCAATAATTCTCAATACATTTATTCTTCTCTAGTTACTAATTATATATTCAAGTAACTAAACCATTATTCCACTCTTTCGTTTTCAAATAATTAAGAAAATGTTTTTTTGATAATAAGACTTTATTTCTCTCTTTGGTGAGAAATAAATTTTCTTTCAAAAAAATGATTTCTAATACTGTTTTTGAATTTTTTTTAAATTATAATTCAAGATAATATTAATAGAAAATTATTTCAAATTATTTATGTTTTAAAAATTTTTATAAATTTTTTTCAATTCTTACTTTATAATTTTCCAATGTTATTTACAACAGAAAATGTTTCAAACATGTTTTATGTTTTAAAAAGTGTTTTGAAATAAGGAAATGTAATTATCATCAATAAATTTTTTAAATGAACATTAAAAATTATTTTCCCTAAAATATTAAAAAATTTGTTGTTAATTATTCCTTTCTAGGCATGTGATCTCATGATACCATTCATATTATTTCCCCAACGATTTTATGCAATGATGGTGTGCTGTTTATGAAACCTATTTCTCTTCCATGTGCTATACCATGATATAATTCTCATGAAACCCACTTATTTTATAGGTTATTATATTATGATATTATTTTGAAACATGTATCTTTTCTATATATTATGTTATTATGAATTTTTTATGATTACCATTTCATTTCATGAGTAATGATCTAATGAATTTTTATGATCTTGTGGAACACATATATTATATTTCATTAAATAACTTGTGGGACCTATATATACCACAAATAAATTGGGTAAATATTTATATCTCATGATATTAAAATGGGAAACAAGTCAATGGGATTGATCCACTATTGGAAATAGTTGTATCCAGATCCACTTTGGGAAATAGGCGTGTCCTGATCCACTATGATAAATATGTGTGTCATGATCCACTATAGAAACCCGGTGCATCCTTATCCACTATATTTATGGTATTAGTAGTTAACATTGACACATGAAATTATTGTTTTTATATTTATGATGGATCCATACTTTTATGACATGATATTATGGTTTATTATTTATTTATGATGATTTATCAGACTTATGGGCCATGTTTTCAAAAATGATAATGTTTTATTCCATGAATCATGTTTATAATATATGATTGGTTTGGTAAGAACATTTTAAGTTATTTGTAAGATCTTATAACCTTAGTATTACCACATTATTTTATAAGATAATATATTGATATCTTTTGTGTTTACCATTATGAAGCATATGAGCACACCCTTTCTTATGGTTCATTTCCCCAAGTTATGAGGAATTTTTTTATATAGGGTATATATATGATGAGTACAAAATGTGAATATATTTTTTGGAAACACAAAATATATTTCAATATATTAGAAAACTGTTTTCTATGATTCCAATGGTATGAAACTATTATAGTCATCATGCATGTGATTGTGTAATGTCATGAATTTCATATAAAATATGTTATATACATTTATGAAAATACTAAGTTTCTTTAGTTGATATAAAATGTATGGTTTAGTTAACCTCTATACACTAGGATGACATTACTTTACTGATATCCCTAGGGATATTTATATGGATTTTTTTAGGGATATCTAAGGATGATTCATATTATAGAAAAATGTTATGGAATTTTTTAATGGATAGAGTGAGTGGTTTCTAAGAAATTATTTCCCTATCTGGATAAGACATGTAAATGTGGCACTGGAAAAAATTTAAGGAGGGGTAATAACCCTGAAAATATCTGGTTAAGCTTGACTAGATCAAGAACTAGTGCTAAAAAGTGAGGCTTTCTGCACACCTGGTTTTACACCCCCTAGGGATATGATTTTGAAATTTACAAAATCTTTATAAAACATCTGAAATAATTTATATATTTTATTACTATTAGTGACCAATGATACCATAGATTAAGTAATATTCATTATTTTTACTTACTATATGTTATTTTTTATGATTATGTGGTTCAAAAATATGATTAGAGTCTCTCACACTATAAAATATTTTTTAGTAAATTTATGGAACCAGAAGGAATCATGTTCACATTGAATCTGATGGAAAATCGAATTATTATGAGAAACCAAATTGGATGAAGACTAGAGAGAATTATATTTTTATTATTACTAATTATATATAGTGATATATGAATAACAACATGAACTTCAGTGAGATTGGTAAAATATCTAATAAGTGGAGGATGTACTTCTATAAAATCTAATGTTGTAATGAGCATTGAGAAAAGAAGACTCAGCTTCCAACATGTCAAGAAGGAGAGAAGAAAAACAATAATGAAAATACTAAATTGAGGGTAATATGTATATTTTGTGAAAATATTTGGTCATAGAGTGAAATTTTTCAAGGAGTTCAAAGAGTTATATATAGAGAGAATGGGAATTACCCTACTCAATTCCATAATCTAATAATTTAACACTAAACCTAGGAAGGAATTATTCCATGAAAATCATTGATGTGGAAGGATTTAAGTGTTTATGTCTTTGTATTAAATAATTATGTCATAAGAATGGTGAAATATATAAGGATTGTTCATTATAGGGATTTTATTAATGATTTTAAATAATATTTTCAATAGTATTTATGAACCTGAAAATTTATTTAATGGAAAGTTACATTTTTTTGGAAAACACATAATTAAGGGAAGGTGAAAGTTAATATGTTCCTAAGGTTGAGAAAATTATGTTTATTTTGGATAAAATAATGATTGATATGAATAATGTAAATTAGATAGTATTGATGACCTATGAACCGATAAAGGTTTTTTGAAAAAGTGGTTTGTACTTTCATTTATGAATATTATAGCATTTTTGGATTTAAGGATATATCCAACAATCTATGATTTATATAAGGAATTACGAATCATGTAAGATTTTGATAATTTTTTATGTTAATTAAGGTTATTATCATGTTTTATGATAATACACTATTAAGTTATTCACATTTTAGGTATGTGACAATCAAGAGATACCATATAATGTATGGTGGATTTGTTATACGATGATTTTGAGAATTTTAGTGACCTTATTTATAAAGTTTTGTATTTTCATTTATCAGAATGATAAAAAGGATAATCATTTATTATATGGTATACTTTAAACATTGATTGAGGTTTTATATATTAATGTATTATTTCATTATATAAAGATTTATTCATATTTGATAACCTATGCTAACCATTTTGTTGTTATGATAACTAAACATAAATAGAATAACATCTGATTCTATTTATGGATTATATGATCTATAAGTACTTCAGGAATAGAAAATTCACCTTCATTTCATGTAGTAAGAGATGATGTGTAAATTGATATAATTCTAACTACATGGTGATATTGTTCTTATGAAATTGAATGAAACCAAAAAAAAGTATATATTCTAATGAAATTTTTTCATCTTTTGAAAATGGATATTAAAATAAAATAGTTTCATGTTATCATAATTATAATTATATAAATGTCTTTTTCACTCATATTTGGTCTATGGGGTTATGATCTCTAACCTAATTTGGATCACCCTCTTTCTTATGATTAGTAATCCTTATCACTCTAAAGTTTTATTTATTCTGTTCTTCCATGTCTAAATCTTTACTTCCCAACTATGTTCTCATATTTGGAAACCTATTATGTGTTATTGAAAATGACCATGGCACATACCTTTGTTTTTTTTAAAGGATTCCTTATTGACCCTTTTTACATTGTGGATTTCTACGAAATAAACATTAATAAATTAAACAATTTATGACCAAGGCATATTTGGAAGGGGAAATTCATTTTAAGGGTGGTAGAATGTAACATCAAGTGTTTTCATGAGTTTTTTTTCAAATAAAATAAATTCATTTCATCAATACTATTACATGTAACACATGGTTATCTTTCTCTAAAAATAACACTATTTTTGGCATGTTTTACCCATAAATCCTAGTTTATCTTTTATTACATGCCACATCATGTTAAAACAAAACCTTTTATACAATTAAAATATTATTATTTAATATGATAGTTATCACCCAACCATTGGAATGGACGGTATAAATATGACTAAATAAATTTTGAAAATATGGTTTATATAAGTATATATAATTAATTCCTTGGTTTTAAATTAATTATAATTTAAAATGAAAACATTATGAAAATAAAGGAAATTATTTTCTCAAAAACATTTGTTTTATGAAAATAATTGTGTTTACATAAATAAAACAAAAACAAAACAAATTTTAGTTAATTATTTAAAGGGAATTTATTTATTATATATCCAAAAAACTATTTAAAATTCATCTTATGTGTTTTGTAGACAATAGATTAGAATAAATCCAATTTTACTCTAAAAAACTATATTTTTGTAAAAATAATTTGTTTCACCTTTTTATGGAGCACTTCTTTTAATCGTAATTTTTGAAACATTTATATAATTTATTTGAAAAAACAAACATTTTTTTAAATCATAAAATCAAAATTATCTAAGGGTGAATATTTTAACTTTTTTAAAAAGTTTCATGTTTTAATGAATAGTGAAAATTATTGACTTAATTTAAAACATCCTTTTCTATTTATTTATAAAATTAAACTATATTTTATATTTCATTCAATTAAAATTATTTAGTTTATAAATATATTAATCTAGAATAGGTCATTTTATGAAATTTCTTAATGACATTGGATATAAAAACATTGTAATGTTTTCAATATTCTCACATTATAAACATGCTTTCTTGTCGCTCCTACCTGATTAATTTTAAATTAAATAATGCCACATAAATGAAATTAATTTATAAAAATAGATTAACTATTTTTAAAAATATTAATTTATAATGTCAAATAAGTTCTAATTAATTGTTTCATTAAATGACTAGTGAAAATAGTAAAAATTAATTATCATAATTAAAGAAAATTTGGTCTTACTGGGTGTTAAACTAAGAAGAAAAGGGTCCAAATAATCTAACAATTTTTAAAAAACCCATTGTATGGACATATTTATACAATTATAAGATTTTATTTATTTTTATGGGGTTTTGGATACTTTTACAGGAATGTGACTTATAAAATAAGGCAAGTGATGTAAAAAAATAAAGAGATATTGTTCATACTTTTAATATCTATAAAGCCTTTGGAAAGAGACAAAAAACCTATGTTAGATTATATATATCCTTTGGGAATATAAATTATTTTATTATCATAATAATTTATCTTTTATTTATGGAAATGAAATAATTTTTCAAAATTCATAGGAAACACCAATTCAATAATTATTTTTTCAATAAAATATAAAATAACTAATACTAAAAATATAAAAAGTAAAGTAAATTAAATGATTTATGATGTTACATTATTTTTGCAGATATAAATATTGCATTACCTAGTTTTTCAAATAATATATTAAAATTACATAATATTCTTTGTATTTTTATAATTCAAATTAAATAAATGATGTCAAAGTTTACATTAATGCTATTTTATATTAAATGATATTTTATGAAATTATTTAAAATTACTAAAAATAATAACATCATCCAAGTTATTTTTAAAAGTTATAAAATATAAAATATGATAAATTCATAGAAAATTTTATCTTCTATAATAAACACTATAACCCCTAAATAGTTAAAACATTGTTAGCATGTTTATTGTTAAAGCTGTATTTTTGCGTGTTCCATGGGCTTCTGTTAAAATTAATTTACTAAAAATAAGATATTTTTATTCTATAAATTAGATATCAAATTTAGAATCTGTTTTTTTATAAATTTTATAATATTTCTCAATTTAATTTTCCCATAAATTTAAATTACCTAGGTTAGAAAACTAGTTACCCAGGTAAAAACCAAAAAAGATAAAATTAGGTGTACTTAATGTCTATGGAAAAAATGATAAATATATTTTTTTTGGTGTTTTGGAGGTTTTTATAAAACAAATAAACTAGAAAATGTATTATTATTCAACTTTAGATCAAAATTTTGTAAGGGAGACCTCCCAATTGTGTATAATTCAGAGTATTTACAAGAATTTCATTCCTCCCCATCTATTAAAGAGCACTCGCTCTCCCAAATTCTTCAAACCTGTAAATTAATTAGAATTGACCAGTATCTTAAAAAATCACTTACCAAATTCACTAATCTCATTATAGAATACTTATTTTTATATAAACCCAACCAATCAGGGCTTTAGTGAAAGCCTAAGAAGGACACCTGAAGAATAGGTAACATTCATCAACGAGCCGTTTAGTTTTGTTCATTCCTCCACAACCTTAAATTATTATTATAACATTGTTATATAATTAAATAATTAAATTTATTTTACTAATACGTTTTTATTAAAATGTAATGTCTTACTACCACACACAATTTCATAAAATGGGTTACAAAATCATCATTCATGTATACGGAGAACTACCACATCATGAACAGATTACGTTAATTTTTCCATTACCACCGTTCAACGATGTTCATAATGATAGATTAATTTTTATACATTATATTTATGATTATTAAATTATGATTCATTAATTTTTATACCCCACATACTTTCAAGTAATCTATTTTGTGGGAATTTGATATTGTCATTCGTGTGTACAACCGATTACCACCTCATGGAGCATTGTGATTCGTTCACTCATTAAATGGAATTTATTACGAATTGTTTTAAAAATAATTTGTGATATATATAAATTTAATATGATTATATAATTATAATATATATCATTTTATTTTATTTCTTTTAATCTTATTTGAAGAAATCATCATTCATGTGTACATACGACCTATTGTCACCGAGAAAGTTGTATTCTATTTCGTATCACTAAATATTATGGATCACTATAAATTAATATATACTGAATATTATATATATATATATCATGGTAATACTTATGGATATTATTGAACCATGATCAATTTAAGAGGTCAAAAAGTACAACAAATCAAAACATACATGAAAAAAACATCTAAAAACCAAAATGTATCTTTAATATGAAATTGTTAATAAACAGGTAATAAAAGGTTATAAGAAAATAATATATGGTATAATATATGAATATATTTATTTAATTGATTAATAATAATATTATATTTATTATAATTAGTTTTTACTGAGTATGATGAATGTTAGAACTTAAGGTATGAGATTCTCATCTCACTTTTCATTTTCATGAGACACCTGTCACATTCACCAACTATTTATTTTTTTTTATATTTCAATTGAATTTATATTATGATTCTTATAATTATAACTATTTGGGGTTTCATATCAATTATATTTTCTCTATTTCATGGGGTTTACAGTGCAAAATTTGACATATCATTAAGAGAATGTTGTATCAATTTTCCATATTTGAGAAATATGTTATGTTGTGCACTTATATTATTTTACAAGGTGTATATAAATACACATGGAGATGTAATATACTGAATTTTTTCATCCTCAATATATTTTAAGCTTAATTTTATTTTATTTCCTTCACAGGGCTTGAAATTCAATGCAACCAAATTTGTAAAAGATTACATGTTATAATATGATCATTTATCAGAATTATTAATGATTAAGTCCCCAATGTTGAAATATTTTGATCTAAATATTAATAATTATAATTATTTTCTTATTAAATTTTTATTCCTGATATATTAAATTAATTTTACCTTTTTTAACCAATCTATGACTAAATAATTAATATATATTTTTAACAAAATCAAACATCATTTATCTCTTCAGTCAAAAATATTTTTTCTTCCAAAACCATGTTTTCTAAAAATGTTTTTGAAAATGTATTTAAATGTAATTTTATGATAATTTTAAAGGAAAATGATTTTGAAAATATTCTATGATTTAATAATTGTTTTAAATTATTCTCAAATCCTCTTTTATATGCTTTCAAGGTTATTTTCAAAGAAAAATTTGTTCAAAATGTTTTATGTTTTAAAATAATTTTTCTAAAGAATAATGGTAATTTTACTAAAAAATGATTAAAATGAGCTTCCAAAATTATTTTCCATCTAGGATGAAATTATCTGGTGTTACCTATTCCATACCGGGGATATTATCCAAATAAAAAATTAATAATATTTCTTCAAATGGTTTATGTTTTTTATTCCTGATGTTTATGAATCTCATTTATCTTTTATAGGTTATAACATGATTAAAGGTCTATGAAACCCACTTTATTTCATCAGTTAAGTTATTATGAAATTACAATTAAATTTTTATTTTTTACATAGGTCATGATATGAATAAATTTTTGGGATCCCATTTCATTTCATAGGTTATTATATGATGAATGTTTATGATATTTTGGCACACATATGTATGATTTCATTTTGTAATGGTAGGGAACTATATATCTCTCTAATTAATTGGGTAATGATTTATATCTCATGAGATAAAATTGGGGAAAAATTTGACATTCTTGATTCACTATTAGAAATAAGTGTGTCTAGATCCACTATGGGAAATTTTTGTGTCTTGATCTACTATGGGTAATAAGTGAGTCCTGATCCACTATGGGAATTAGGCATGTCCTTCTCTACTATGTTGATGGAACTCATAGTTAACCATGAAACATTATGTGGTTTTCCTATAATTATGATATTCACAAACTTTTATTACATGATCTTATGGTTCATTATTGATTTTTGATGATTTAATACCCTTATGATCCATGTATACAAAAGTGATACTTTTTCTCTTAATCATCCCTCTTAATGATAATTGATAGCTTGGGAAAAAACATCATTAGTTATATTTATGATAACATAAAATTATTCTTATCCCATGATTTTATATTATTATTTATTGATATCTGTAATGTTTACCAATATAGAGAATCTGAGGTCACTCATTATTATGCTTCTGTTGCCTAGTTTATAAAGAATGATTTTATATAGGGTATTTCTATGAAAGGTTACATCTGGGAAGATATTTTGTTGGAATTATTGAATATCTTTCACCAGATTAGAATATTTTATTCCAAGTCTCCAAAGGCATGAAACTATTACGGTCCTCATGCGTGTGTTTTTGTTATGTAATTAATATTCTCCATAAATAATGTAATACCCTTGTATTAAAAGACTCAATCCCTATAGATATAACATCCTAGGTTGGATATAAACCTACTAGGGATAAGGAATATAGAATATGTGGGTGAGTTTGGGGTTATGGTTTTGAACCTTAGGGAGGATTTCTATGTATCTTATTTGGAAAGCCAAAAATTCCCTTTAGTTCAAAAGGTAAGGTCTTACGTCTCGTAAGAGGTTAATTTGGTTTCCTCATTAAGAATATTTCCATTTAGGTGGTGATAACATGGTTTGGGATTATACTAAATAATTTTCCCTTATAAATGAATGATGAATATCTGAAAAAGGACTCTCTACCAAAATAGGTATTTTATTGTGCAGAATTCATGATAGTTACTAACCTCTATGTCCACGTGAGTCCTGCTTTATGCTATAAATAAGAGGAAGTGGGTGATATAAAAAACATCACAATTTCATTCGTCTGATGGTGGATGAGGTTAGGATATTAAGGTGCTAGAATACCCCAAAATAATATCTATGTGATTAATTCATGAATGATTCCCTAAGGTGACAATATCTCTTCTTCTACTGTAAGATGAGGATTATGTCTTATCATGTGATTTATGGAAAGAGGTAGGGCTTATATGTGTATTTATCCTCTATTGTTTTCAACCCTAGGTCAATTAATTATCCATAATGTTGGGATCCCCATTAAAAAAGGAATGTATATTTTATAACACTCCAAGGATCCCACCTATTAGGTAGGATAAATATAAAACCTTCATTGTTGTGTGAGTGTATAATCAAGGGGAAACACTGATGTGCCTTTTGATCTAATCATACATGTATGGAGGATTTGGGTGATTTCTTGTCTTGGTCCCCCTTAGATGAAGGACACAAGGAAATTGGTGATATTCCATAGATGATAGGAATGTGGGCTCTAATGGTGTCAGGTGTAGGTGGAGAATGTTTAAGCTGAAGGGGGACTCACAAATGGTTCACTTAGGTGAGATAAAGGTGCTTCACACTAGGTGGACCTAGGAAAACATATATTTATTTATACAATAATGATGTTCATGAGATGCAAATGAATTTTGGGAAATGTAATTTCTAGTAAAAACCCATGTCCTAGGCTCTAAGGGTCTCCATAGGTGTCTTCAGACATGTCTCATTCAAGTCTCGGGCTAAAGAACATGATTTCAACCTAGTACTCTTTGACTGGAGGAAGTCAGCTCCTCACACAATTATTTTTTATTTCACACACTATAGGAACTCTAATACCACCATCCTCTATAATTCACTCTTATTTAGAGACTTGTAGTAATACATAGAATGTTATGAGGACATTAGTGAAGAACTATGTTAAGAAGAGCTTTAAGGATTCTTTTATTCTTCCTGTGGTATCAAATGAGAAGCCTAGGGGACCGATTTATTGGAAATTTCAAAACCCAAGGAGAATAAATTATCTCTCATAAGTATTTCATGATACAAATATAATATGTTTAACCTTATCATGTCTCATGGGTGCACATTTCAGGTCCTATTCTATAAATCTAATAATGCATTTTTGACTTGTGTGGGGGCACCGGTTGGGCCTTGCACAAGATTATATAGGTGAAAACATGTGATCTAATATTTTTCATCTCTATTATATAACATATTTCCCTTTTAATATTATCATCATCAAGTTAGAATGGCAGTGTCAACAAAGTTATATAATTTAATTATAATATTAATTTAAAACTAGGAATGAAAAACAATTTTGATGAAAATGTATTATTGATAAATAAAATAAATTTACCTAAAATTTGGTGAATGATTCATATTTATTGAACAAAAAATTTTAATTGATTAGGTACATTATATAAATTTCATAATTTGGTTAGCCCAGTTCATACCCATCAATTAAAGGACTACTTTATAATGGTTATATTTAAATAATAATATTTTCTGGTTCATTTAAGCTCAATGTTTCATATTCTTTATACTATTGAATTAGGCATTCTTTTAAAATATCATTTTTTACATTCTCCACCAATAAATAAATTGAATCTATTTAATTTTAACTTGTGTTTTAGAAAAAAAGGTTTTAAATTTGAATATTACTTTGTGGAAAACACTCATTGAAAAAGGGTTAATAATTATTTCTCTTAAAAAAGGGTAATGGGAATTCAATAACTATCTTGAATAAAAAACTATGTTTCCAAATATTAGAACATTACTGTGAAGTGAAAATATGGACATGGAAGAGAAAACTAATTCCCAAGGAAAAATAGATAGTCATATAGAACATGGATAAAACAATGTAAAGACCAAAAAACAATAAATTATAATTTGTGAAATGACTAACTATTCATTTAAAATTATCATAATAAGATAATATTTTTGTTTAAATATCCTTTTCCATGATTTGAGGAATTCATTTACCATCTAGACTATGAAAATTAATAAAAATATTTACTTGAAAAAAATTATAAATTAATAAATATTTATCACAATATCATATTATTTTAAAAAATATGAGTATTAATGATGATATTTTATGCCAAAATCACTATAAAAATTTTCTAACAGATTACTTAATCCACAAAAGGATAATAAGTTATTCCTCATGTCATTATACATCAACCAAAACAAAAAATATCATAATAAAATATAATTCCCAATATGAATAAACCTCCATATGGTGAAATGAAACAATAATCTATAAATCTTTAATAATAAAATCCAAATGTTAACTTAAATTATTTGATAAATAAATAACCCTAAAATTCCCCAAATTTTTCCTTAATAATATTCAGACTTAAATATTAGAACGATTTGATCAAAATTTCTTCCTATATTAATTTTACATCTTTCTCTATTTAACATTGGTCAATGATAAATTCATACACCCAAAAATGTTTATGATATAATAATATAATCTCCAAAACATGCTAATAATTTCTATAACTAACTTAAATCAGCATAATGCCACATTAATGTCATATATGTTCCCATAAGATGATTCAATATTTAATCCTAAAATAAAATTCCATCAAATCTAATAATATTTAGTTTAACATAATCATATAAGGTTCCTATAATAGTGAAATTTTATGGAAATAACATTAATCACACCAAGTCCCTTTTCAATCCCATGGTTATATATATGAAGAGACATATGTTCCCAAATTATAATAACCCACAATTATTTCAATGTAAAATATCATATAAACCCAAAAGTTTATTAGTACCTTTTTACTCAAGTCAATAGAATATAAAATCACTATTCATAAAATAACTATTTTACTAAAACAAATACTAAATTCAAGGGTTTTATTGGAATAAATGTCTCTTAAAATAAACTTAATCATCTAAAACTCCCCTCAACTAAAACCTCAAAAGGGGTGTATAATCATGTGAACTTGTGATCAACCATAAAAATATAATCCCATGATGGTATCCATAAATATTAATATAACCTATTATGAATGAATCCCAATCTCCAATGTTTTCTAAAAACTTCTCAAATACCAACTATAACAGCCTAAAACCTACACCCCCAGATCCGGCGCTAAAATAATAAATATTACATTTATGGGTGTGATACAAATAACTATCATCCAATTTCAACTATACAAATAATAAAAAATCAAAATGAAATATGGGATAACTTAAAAACCCAAGGAATTTTTTTTTAATTTTATAAAATTTGGAAAAATGCTTATATAAATATACCCATGACTTTAAGTGATCATTATTCACACTATACACAACATTTTTACCATATTATGCCTTTTTCATCTTTTATAATCATCTCTAAAAATGTATGAAAATAATTTTTAAATTCAGGATGTGGAAAAAAATCTCATAAAAGGAAATAAAATGAATGAATGAAACATATTAGTTCATGAATACTTAATGTTTTTCCCTTTTTAAAAAAAACTGGTCTTAAAATAAAGATTCTATTTCCCAAGAAATAAACATTTCTCCCCAAATACTTTCACAAAACATTTCATGAGAAATATTAACGTAAAAAATAAAACTTATAACATAAATGTTTTAATAACATTAAAAATGACATTATCATAATTCTGTGTTAACTACCAAGTCAACATCACATGGTAGGGAGTGTGTCACTGAGGATTATATTTACTTAGAAGTCCAATATATAACATTTCATGAGAAAAAACGTTATCCAATGAATTGTTGATAAATCAAGATGTACCCATAATAACATTTAATAATTATATATGCTAAAAAATCATAATGAATAATCATAATAAATAGAATCTATCATCTGAAAAACATAATTTTAACCCATAAGAAATCTGTTTTGGATCTTGATATATATTTTTGTTAAAACTGATTTTTCAAAACTAAAATACCTAGAAATGAGATTTATTTTAAGAAATCATGTAATTTTATAATGGAAGACAAAAATAAAACAATTTATAAGGTGGTGGTAAAATCCATTGATATCGTATACACTAAAATAGAATATTACTTTTGTCTTTTTCAAAGAAAGACAAAATATTCCATATCAAATCATTAAATTTTTAAAATTAAAATAAATTTAAATTAAATCAAAATAGACAATATATTTACTTTATAATTTATATATTTTCCATAAAATAATTTTATTATTATGGAAAAAAAAGATTAATATTCAAAAATAAATATTTAAAAAATTAAATCAAGGTTTTTGAAGTAAAGTGTCCCTTACCAAGAATATGATTCTCCAAAAACATTATTTATATTCCTAAATAATAATAAAAATTTTTATTTTAATTTATTAATAAACATTTCCATGTGAATTATTACCTTTATTTCATTTATTAAGATGTTATGTACAATTTCTTAATCATTTATGTTCATGTTATATATTTTTTATGATATTAGTATGATATGTCCAAAATGATACATGCAATTTGGCTATGGGAAACATGTTCATTATTACATATTATAAACATAATAATCATGGTATAATTTTATTTTTTATATTTTAATTATACTTTTAAAACAAATAATGAAATTTGGTTATGAAAAATGAACAATGTTACAATGATGGAGACAATATGTCAGATGTATGCATGAGTAACATTTCAATTTTTTAATGATCATGATGGAAATAAGGTATTTATTATTTTATCTATAAATAATGATTATAATACTATATTATCTCTTTTAATAAATTCATATAAATCATCCATGTGATGTGGTGAACGATAATGAATCACATCACTTTGTTGAGGTGGTAGTGCACACATACACACGAATGATGTTATCATTTATCAATGTAAGGAATTGTAATATAGTAGATGATATATCTTATTTTTATAATGATAAATATTTCCTCAAAATAATATACAAACATTGAAACCATCATAAACATCTATAAAAGGTTGGGATGGAAATCAAATTATATCGATTCGCGAGGCAGTATTCCCCTGTACACCGGAATGATGGTTTCATTTTCCATTTGATGGAAGTCAGTATAGATATAGGTTATTAAATTAAAACAAAAACATCATAGTAAATGGAAGTAACTAGTTTATTCATTTAATCATTGTTGAAGGATATGTTATGGAGTTTGAATATTAAATAAAATCCATACTCTTGGTTAATAACAGTATGGATTATTCAAACAACCTCCTTTTCATTACACATTAATCCCTCTATGGTTTATGTTATTCCCAAAATAGTACCTGAAAAATATGTAAATACATTTTATAGGGGTATTTGGGAATTTATAGTTCAAAATAAGTATTTATTTAAGTGTGTATATAATATGAGAGTGGTTCTATTTCATAATGATGAGAGGGGAATTCTTAAAATTGCATATATTATTAAATTAATGGAATTTTTTTCTTGTTAAAATGAATCATAAGTAATATAATTAAAATATAAGGTTATTAAGATTCAAAAAATAACATGAAATAAAAAATATACAAGTTTAGGTGATTTTTTCAAAATTAGCATTTTGTTTGACCCTCCATTAACCCTTTTGATGATTACCATGACAACAATGTTTTTTTCTCTCTAGGGGTCAAATTAATTATTATAAATGAACAATTGGGCCATAAATGGACGATGGATGATATTTTAAACAATATAAAAAATATTTTACAAGTATAGTTTTTTAATGATTTTTTAATCATTTAATAATGTACTTTTTATTATAAAATATAATTTATTGCATTTCTGTAAATACATGAAATATTATAATATAATATGTGTGAAAATAATGTCAAATGGTTTCACAATTACATGCATTATAATATAATGATTATATGGTATTTATATAATCATCAAATAACTTTTTTATCATTTTTATTTAATTTTATACCTTATCTTTTGGATTAACCACTTTGTTAACCAATTTTTTCTTTAATCTTGGTAATGACCTTTTCAATATTAATTGGTTCTAATTTTACATATAAGGTAAAATTTCAATCACAAATGGTTATGGTATGAAATTATAGACCATTTATAATACTAATTATCCTTTATGAATATTTTTATTACTTTTAAATAATTTATAAAAAAATTATTTAACATTAAATATCATTAAAGTCCTTATTGAAACTAACAATTTAATTTCCCTTTGAAACTATATGATAGCAAATAAATTTTAATATAATAATTTAAACAAAACTACTATGTTTCAATTATCTAAAAAATTAATGTAACTTAACAATTTAACCACATTAAATTACTTTTAATGTTTTTAAAATTGTTTATTTTTTAAATTAATTGAATAAATATTGTATTAGTGTTTCATAGAAAATTAATGTAACTATTTTATCAATAGAAATTATAAATACATTACCATGAAAAATAAATAAATTATCTTTCATATAACCCTTTTGGAATAACAAATATCCTCTATTTATCCATATGATAACTATTTAGAGAAAAAAATAAGGCGGATGACATTTTTGACTTTTCTTTAGACGTAGTAATATGAATGACAAAATAAATAATATATGGATCCAAGTTTCCATATTTTAAATACATTGATGTAAATAGAAAAAAAATAAACTCATTTAGTTGGATAATAGAAACTATTAGGTTCAATTTTGATCCCTTATAATATTATTTTTAACCTTAATTAACAGATTTACCCTTACCGTGTAGACAAGTATTTACTATGGTTACTATTCATAATGAAAAAAACTGAAGGGACTTATTTAAAAAAAATAGACATAATGATTTAAATTTGGAATCCATTTTTTGAAGAACAAATTTTTAAAATTTGATAAAAATAATAAAATATTAAAATATAAAATGCAACGAAGATACTTTCTTAGAAAAATCCCATTTTAAGAATAAAAAATGTTTTTGTGCCAAATTCAAGAATAAAATTCATTATAAAGACTATAATTGGATTTTTTTGAACAAAATAATCAAATAAAATTTTAAAACTAATTCAAAATATAAATTTTCTTTTTAAATACCTCGAATGAAAATAAATTTCAATAAAAATTAGTGTTTTTCATTATTCATTGAAAATGGAACCTTTTTAGAAAAATCACAAAATATAACCATCAAATAATTTTTATACACTAATTTTAAAGATATTAACCATTTTATTAAATAAAAATTCTTAATGTTCCTAAAATTTATTATTATATTTGATTAAAAAGTAAATAAAACTCATTTTTGAAGAAAACATATATTTGAAGAATAAAATAAATTTACTAAAACATTTGTTATTATTTATTAATCATTAATAAATAAGTTTAAAATGATTCAGATATTTATATATATTTAAAATTGTGATTAATATTATTCATACCTTTCAATTAAATATTTTGGTTATAATGACCCAATTTATATAATAATATTTCTTGATTTGTTTAATCTTGGTTTTGCATATATTATGCAATATCAAACATATTCATTTTTTTGAAATATCAAGGTGTTAAATAATTTATAATTTTACATAAAAAATAATTTTATCTTAAAAATAGTAATATTATCCTAAGAACAAATTGTTAATTGTCATTTTAGATTAGCTATATAACCAATTTATTTTAAAATAATTGTGATCATTTTCCCGTGATTATGAAAATCGAAACATCCTTTTAGACATATCAAAATAAATAACCTTGTTTATGACTTATGGAATAGGAAAAAATGATAATTGTTTGATCATTAATTCCCACTAAGGGTAAACATGTAAGATTGCAATTAGGGAACATAAGTTCACATAAGATGATAAAAGGGTATAAGAACTTAACAATAATACATGATCATACATAAAATAAACATACCCAAAAAGTCAAACATTATAAGATTCATGTCGCAAAACATGATATAAAATAAAGCATGAATAAGAAGGGAGTAAAAATGAAATCCAATAATCTAAGGTATTGAGAAAAAAACATATTATATTCATGTGACCTGACACATGAATATATATCTTGTAAATTCCACAAATATTAGAAACAATTCATTCTATATAATTGCGGCACTGCCATAGCTATAAGAAAACATCACATTAGTCATTCACACACTTATACCCACCCATGAGAGAAACTAAATTATGACTGCTAATACATGTATCCTAAGATAAAAACTGTTAACCAGTTCATTAAAGGGTGATCCAAGATCCCGCCAATCATTCATAAATACTTATCTCTCCCACTTGAAAAAAATTAACTTATCACATTTGTAACATTTCACCCATCCCCATTATTTTGAGAAGTGATGAGTATGGTACTAAGCCTTAGATTATATCCCCTTGACCTTAAAGGCAAGCAATAAATTCCAATGGCCTAAATAATATTTTGTAGATGATTTTACCATTGAATTATAAAACATCCAAACTACAATGAAACCTATTAAACATATATATGATGCATGAGTAAAAAAAATAAAACTCAAAATCATAACCAAACTAACAAACCATATTAGAGTAAATGAAAAAAGTAAATTAAATAATTATGATGTACCAAAAGGCTCAAAAACCCAAAAAACCCAAGTGAAATCAACTATAAATAATCAATATTTTAAAACTCCACCTTCACATGACAAGCCCAAGGTATTAAAAATTACCCTTAAATAACTAAGATAAAATAACTTTACCCATTTCTTGATCTATAAAATCTAGAAATTCATAATAGTTTCCAAATAGGGGGAGATTCTATACTCAGTAAGATTTCACAAATGGCTTCCCAACTCACACCACTAGGACCAATGTTGTTATAATGTATATAAAACAATTTCATCAATAAGAAAATTTTAGATCAAATACATAAAAATTATCATAGTAAATCATAATAAATTGCTTTAAACTATTTTTATTTTGATTTGGATTATTATTTTCCAAGTCCGCACAAACAAGAACATACACACACACACATGCTTGGTTAGTGTTACCATTAACGATGGGAATTCATGTGCATACTCTATCCCATTTTTCTGGTGGTGCATCACGTCCATTATAAATTATTTTTAATACACACCCAATAATTTATTCTAAAATCATTGCAAGTCATTCCGATCAATACATTTATTTCATTCAATAATTTCAAAAAATAATTTTCATGCATCAAACCAAACAATCATGTTTAAAAAATCATTTTAAAATTATAAATATATGGGATTTCCAAAATACAATATCACTTAATTAATTTCTAATCCAATATCAAAAATATATTTTAATAAAAATATAAATAATGAATTTAAAACCATTTATAGAAATTCAATTTATTTAACTAATCCATCAAGTTATAAATTAATTATAGTTGATAGAGAATTCAACTTTCTCTCAAACATTGGTAAAGATGAATAATGACACATATATCTCCTATATCTGATCACAAACCATATTACATTTACTAGATTAAAAAATGTCTCATTATGATTGACATCACAAAATAAAGATCTTTTTATAATGGACATATCTATGGTTCCAAGGGATATAATAGGAAGATATCTAATAATAACAATGATGAAAGAATTATTACCGATTAATTCAAAACTCCAACACTCTTTTATTGGCCTATGGATAAATCCCATATTAAAGGGGTCCTCTCTCATTCATTGAGATCAATATGAATTTAAGTTATTGAAGGATTATAGTAAATTTATGGTTAAAATGCTTAATTCATAATAGATCCATTGTTTAAGGAGGGCCAACTATATGCCAAAAGGTTAGGTTGTATGGTTTGGAAACCCATATGCCAACCATGTGGTACTGTTATATTAATCCCACACTTTACATGGTTTGTTTGAACAGCAAGACCGATCATGTGAAACAATTATTTTTCATTTGTTTAGAGATACACGTTTACTTCTAGTTATTCACATGTTGTGGAATAATTGTGTCCCAATTGTGTGTCTTCCCAATGCACACTATAATCCCCTACATTGTTTCTTAGATATGGTGAATGGTTTATACTAACAGTGTGAAAAATGTGAACCTCTATAAAATCCTTTAAATCATGCCAAACCATATTCGAACCTCCAAAAACATATTTCATACATTAAATAGAGTCAAAATACTATAATAAATGGTCATGTTCCTAGAACTAAGGGTAGTATATTATCCACACCATTGGAATTTACAACAGATAAACGTTAAAAAATAGAGTTTATTTATATGATTTCATTCCATTGTTCTATCATTTAAATTTTATTCTCCCATGTTTCTTATTGAATCTGACCATGTTCCCATAAAACCAAAAGTAGAATGATAGATTTACCATGAAATATTTTATCTTTCCTATCCATAATTCATACCAACACATGAAATAATATTTCCTCTGACTATATCTCAATCTTATCCGATAGAATCACATGTTTCAAATCGAGTAGGCAATTATTAAACTGTGATACATGAAACACATTAGGCATGAAACTAATACTTGTTGGTAAGTAAAATCAATATTCAACCTCACCAAATAATTCAAATATCTAAAAATTTCATATATATCAAGGTTATAACATTAACTGATTACAAAAAAGGTGATTCCCGGTCCTTGGAGAGATTATCAAGTACACATGATCACTCACCTCAAGATAAAATGGTCATCAACAATTATCCACATACAATTTCTGATGGATCCGAGCCATCTCCATTCACTTCTTGATCAGCTGAATCTTCATTGTTATCTCTTGATCAAGGTTAGGTATAATTAATGAAGTATCACCTATTTGCATGAAACAAATTGGATAACAACGATGACTCCCATACAATGCTTCAAAAGGAGAAATATGTATCGACACTTGATAACTGTTATTTTGTATGAACTGAACTAAAGTTATACCACCCTCCAAAGATCCATTATAATATACAACAAAATCCATAAGCATGACCTCCAAAAATTTTAATTTCCTTGGAGATTACCTATCCATTTGATTCTGATAAATCATACTCATGGTAAGATGTGTTCCAAGGGATTTTTATAAGTATTTATAAAAATAATATGTAAACATGGGGTCTTGGTCCAATGCAATCAAGACTAGAATGTCATGAACCTTTATAATTAACTAAATTTATATTTTTCACATAAATTCTACTAAATTAGTTTAAAAAATATAGATGAAGTTAGTTGATTTAAGAACTGATCCACTATCTTCTATATGGTATTGTTTTTCCTAATAATCCTTCATAGACCTATTATAAAATACATGGATTTATAGTCCCATTTGTACATGTGAATAGATAAATACAAAAATATATCAACAGAACATTAATTATTTTTCTTTACCTACAGATAGGTGAGGAATATTGAGATATAATTTTCCCAAACACATTTCATCCCAATACACCAAAATTCATATTTCAAGACATTATACATTTTCTGAATTCTAGGGTGAACAACCCATCTCAAATAGTGGTATGCACTATGAAGATATTCCTGATAAGACAAAGGTATAACCATCCAATATCAAAATCATAACACTAATTCACATCCTTCTTCTATCCCTTAATGGTCTCCCCCAAGTGAGTTTTTACCACCTAGAAACATAAATCGGGATCAAATATCTTAGTAAATCTAATCTTATCAACCAAATTCTATACAAATAAAATAAGAAATAAAATTGAAACATCACCATTATTTCTATAAAATAGATACATATCCACTATGACTTTCATTATTTCTCATTGTTCTGAAGCCTCTTTAGAAAATTGGGCATATGACTTCCTACTCAAGGTTTCTTCCATAGAGTTTACATTACCAATTGTATATATAAAATAAAATAAAAACATCTATAGATACTAAATCTATTTTTTTCTTTAAATTCAAATATAATTGTGAGAAAATGTGTTTCAAAACCTTATTATCGGTACACACTTTGAATTTATCACCATATAGATAATGATCACCAATCTCTTAATCATTGACCACGACATCTAATTACATATCATATGTTGGGTAGTTATTCTCAGAAAACATAAACTATCGTGAACTATAAGAAACAACATGATCTCCCTATATGATAACACATCCCAACCCAAATCTAGATGCATCACAATTGACTATATATCCATACCTAAACTCTTGAAAAATGAGTATAGGTACTGATTTAATTCTAATGTAAGGTTAATAAAAGTATATATAGTATTCATCATTCCATTTGAATGGAACACCTTTCCTCGCCAAAGTTGTTAGTGGTGATTCCAAGCATGAAATATCATGTGAAAGACATATATGGTACCCAATTAGGACAAGAGAAATACCTATAACAAGGGAATTATTTTTTGTTTTCAAAGAGACAATAGGTTATATCTTTTTAGGATCAACAAAAAAACTTTTTTTGAAATGAAATTGCCTCGGAAAAATACCAAATTTATCCAAAAAAACATTATTTGAAAACATAGAAAATAAAAGATAGTCTCACAAGATCCCAAATACTATAGAAAAGTGTTTCTCATGATCTAATATTTTTTTCTAGAATAGACAAGTATATCCTCAACAAATACTAACATAAAGGAACTAATAAACCTCTAAAATATTTGATTCATCAAGTCCATAAAGATGAAATGTGCATTTGTAATAGCATAAGGAATAACCACATACTTGTAATGGCCAAATATATATATAAAAAATTCCCTCTAAATATCCTCCTTCTATACATGAAATTGCGGATACCCTTCTGGAATGTCAATTTAGGCTAACTAATGGGATCCATTGGATACATCAAAAAGATCATCAATTTATGGGAGAAGATAAAAATTATTTATAATAACTTGTATAATATTTTTAAAATCCACACAAAGTACAAGATTTCTATCTCCCTTCTTCATAAAAAATGGATCTTCTCATAAAGACATACTTGATCTAAAAATAATTTGTTTTCTAAGTCTTCCAACCAAGATTTTTACTGCCTAAATTTTTTTGGTCCCATCCAATAAGAAGGATGTGAAATTAGGATGGTCCTAGGAATGAGGTAAATCATAAAATCAAATTATATTTTTGGTGGATACCTAATGAAATGTTCGGGGAAATATAAGAAAAATTGTCAAAATTATATAGAAATTATTCATTTCAAATATCATCCACATATTTAAAGGTATGTGAATCCAACATAAAAGAGATGTTTCTAAAAAATGGTGTAAAAAGCCTTACTCCACATTCTTTTATAGTCATGTTCCCTCTTATGAGATTATTGACACAAACAACTGATTTAAAACTAATTGTACATACATAACAATTGATACGGGCCTTGAATAATGTTAACCAATATATACCTAATATCAAGTAGTCGACATCTATCTCAATCACTGAGAAATCACAACACAACTCAGTCCCATTGATTTTTGTAAAGAATTATTTACACATAATAGATTGACACTATCATTCACCAAGTGGAGTTTGTAGTTTCAAAATATAAGGAATCTTATCAACATGAAAATTCACAATACCAACACCACAAGAATCTATAAATGATTGGGACACATCCGTATAAAAACATGGATATGGTTAGAATTCAGAATAATCATACCTCTCAACATCAAAGAACCATATATATATCATCCATGATAACTTTCTTACCTTTATACAATTGTGCAATCTCGGCACATTTCTCTCTATTTCCCTAGTGATATTTCATAGTTTTTGGAGTCATGTTTCTCCAAGAATCACCTTAGATTTCCATATTCTAATGATTAGAGTTATTCTATTACACTCATTCCATCAAATAATATGACTCATTAAAAACAAGATATGTTTCTTTTGGACCAGACCTTGGAGCACTGTAAAAATAGAATTGAAGATGTCCTATATTGTTGTAATTATCACATGATCTCGGATTTTTTGTACAATCTCATTTCATATGGTCAAAATAACTACATTAAAACATCTCAAAAATAATTTTCAATTATGGATGTTTACAGATCCCATAAAGAGATTCAGAAGTTTCCTACCACTCTGGTAGTAGGTGTCCCTTTGTCACTTAATCCCAACATTAGAGTTCCCTTTAATTCCCATAAGAATATACATTCTACCTCCAAAAATATTCCTAGAGATATCATTTTAATCTACCTCCTCTCTATTTATACTCTCTGTATAATCCATTATAAAAAACCATAGAAATTTTTGAGTGATTGTTTGGTCAAAATACTGACTAAAAAATGAATTCTTTCAATGATTGAATTGCAGAAAATTACATGAAAAATCAGACTAAATTCATAAATTTAGTCATATACTTTATTACTATGAGGTTCTCCAGAATAAAACTAAATATGTATATTTTATTAACAATATAAAATATGTGAGTATATAATTTATTTTAAAAAATTTCAAAAAATCATCATTTACCATGTCTTGGTCTAATTTAGCATAAACCTACTAATTCTCACCACTTGTATCAAACATCATCTATCATATACATCACTGAATTTAATTTCAACTTTTCTAGCATCCCAAGGAAATTGAAGACAAGATTTATCTGATTCAAAGGTCATTTTATTTTTTGATTCCTGTAATCCCCCATAATGATGGTTGATTTTTGGTTTTGATACTGAACTGAATGGTCTACTTGTTGCGTTTCATTATTCTTGTTACCCATATCTATGTATAGTAAATTTTTGACAATTCTTTGAAGAAGTTTTTGGTAAACCTATGGCTAAAGTGCAATGGCATTTTCTGAATCCTCGTTCAATTTATTTCTATGATACATACCAAATTCTATTCACTATAACTAGAAAAAACTTCATTTTGTATCACTTATTAGAAATTGAAGGCATAATAATTTTAATGTACAATATTAACAAATATCAAAAACCTATATTTCCAAAATTCAATCATTTATAATATTTTAACCATTTTTTAAAAATCTACAGGAAAATTTTCCACGATCAACAACTTTGACATGTTTCAAAATGAAACACGTTTTTTCCATTACATAAACTATAGAACATAGATTTTACAATGATTTACTATTGAAAACTCTTTCTATACATGCATTTCATGTGTCTCTCATCAGATAAACACATGACTATTAGGTGGTTATACAAATAAAAAGTTATTAAAACACTCATGTACCCAAAACACCCAAGTAACCCCATACTCAAAAATGGTTTTCTCTACCTTTTTATGAAATAAATTTTATGTTTGGAAAATCATACTTCCTAATACCATCCAAAAATATATATTGATATCATTTCTAAATCTAGGACCAAGAAAAATTGAAACAATTTTTTCCAAAAGAAGTGATAGACTGCCCATGATTGATACCATTTCATATGTCAATGATTGAACAAGCTAATACCATTTATAATATCCTACCACTCATCATTGTCTTGAAAAGTTAATGGTGTGGTAATAGGCCTACGGTGATATCCATATTACATAAAAATATGGAAATTCCAAGGGCCTCCATAAAAGTTTAGGGATGACTTTCCCTTTGAAAGTTAGAAAATCCAAAATATATAAACAAAACCAACCAAACATATATATGATATACGAGTATAAAAATGAAACTAAAGAAACAAAAACTTATAGAATATATTAATTTTCAAGAAAAAAAATTGATACTATATAATATCAAAAACACCTTAAAACTCAAAACTCGTAAGTAGCATCAACCAACAAAACCAAACCAACTCCAAGATCCAAATCCACGTGGCATGCCCAAAATGGTAAGAAAATTTACAAAAGAAGCGAGATACCTTAACTTTAAATATCTCTTAATAGATGACATATGAAAATACAAAACAGTTCTCAAGAAGGGGTTAGTCACAACTCATTAGTATTTCCCCAGTGACTTCTCAACACATGCCACTGGGACTAAACTTGTTAGAACAATTTATGTAAACTATTTTCTGAAGTAAATACAATTTATATTAAAGCCATAAAATATTTACAAGGAAATTATAAACAAAGCATTTAAATCCTTTATCATTTGATTAGTAATATTCATTTCAATTTCCATACACACATAAGGACTCTTGGTGTTTCTATTGAATGTGGAACTTTACATCCATACATCATCCCATATTGATAGTGGTACTTCATGAACATTATCAATCCCATTCAATACATGGCCAACCATTTATCCCAAAATAATTCTATGAAATTAAAATCAATATTTTTATTTAAATAATTTTGACATATACTTTACATGAATAAAAACAAAGCATGATTTTAAAACCATCATTTTAAAATTCTAAACATAGGTGTTATAGATAAACTAATCAACTTTTCACAATTTCCATAAAAATACTAAAACTATATTTTCATCAAAAATTACACAAGTATTTAGAAACCATTTCAACAAATAATTTAATTAAAAACAATCCATTATTTTATGAATAAATTTAATTTGATATAGTATCCATTAATAACTCAAATTTTGGTGAACATAAATAATTACACTAAGAAATTCTAGATCTGATCACACAGTCCATGTTCCCTTCACTAGATTCAACGACATCTCAAAAATATATTCATACCCAAAAAATGATATATCCATATAGGACTAGATATATGGTTCTTAGAGATACAATAGGAAGATACTTAATAATAATAATTAAGAATGAAGACTTACCAATGAATCCAGGCCTCCAATGCACTTTTAATCAGCTATAAATCACTACTGGATTAATGGGTATGGTCTCTCACACCTTGGGATCAATGAAAATTCATTTCATGGAAGGATTAAGTATAAAATGAGGTACAATGTATTAATTCAAATTAGATCCAAAATTTAAGGAAGTCTAAATGTACATTACATAGTTAATATTCATGGTATGGAAACCTTCTCACCAACCATGTGGTGTTACTATCTCAAGGTCACACCTCGAAAGTTAGATATAATTGTTAAAAAACTTTTTCGGAACTAATATTTACCCTCTGTTTCAAGATTCAAGGTTTCTAATATTAAATCACATAAATTTACAAACTATGCGCCAACTACGTCCCTACCCAGTTCTCACTATCTTTCCTCGCATTATTTCATGGAGATGGTTCACAGTTTTTACTTATATGAACAAACCTTAAACCTCCATAAAGCCTCCAAAATATTCCCAAACCGATAAAGACCTCTTGAAACATAACAATAGAATCACATAAACTCCAAAAACAAAATTAGAGGGATAGGATCTTGAAATTTGGGGTGCTATAAAATTATAAAAATCCGCATAAATATAATTTCTTACATAAAAAATTCAAAATCATTCAATTTTCTTGTTATAAACAACTCATGAAAATAAAATGGGTTTTATAAAAATCCATGTGGAAAAAAATAAAATCTTGAAAAAATAGTTAACACTAAAAAAACACCCAAAATGGATCAATTCCTATGAGAAAAATATAGGGTGAAATGTAAACCATAACTCCATTTTAAAATGAAATGCAAATAATGAAAATAGATTTATTTAAATAAAAACATTTTTTAATCATAAAAAAATTCAATTTCATGGGAATATTTTCAAGAAGTCGTTTTTTTAAGTATGTAAAAAAAATTTATAAAAGAATACAATAAAAATATATCCTAATTATGTATAAATAATTATTCAATAAATATGGAGTGTAATTTAAAATAAAATATTGTCAAATGAATGGGTTTTTTAATATTTTTAAGATGAATTTCTTGAAACCCACATTGTGGAAAAATATTATAAAAGATAAACTTGAAAAAGTTTTTATACCAGTATGAAAATAAAAATATAAAAAACATATTTATATTTCATACGATGAAGTAGAAAATTGAAATAAATTAAAGGCATGGATATAGAAGAAAAACTATTAAAAGGATGGAAATAATTATTAATGAAATTATAATTTTATGAAACATTGAATTTATCACCAAAATATATTGATCTAAAACATGAATAACCAAGAATAAAAGGAGAAAATACCAAATATAATGATCATGGGTTGTAATATATCAATATAGAGTGATCATAGTCAAAGAAATTGTTATGAATCAAGGAATAAATATGAGTCAAGAAATCCCCTTAACTTTATTCCTGCATAGATGAATACAATATATCCTAATGTATAAAGAACAATCTATCTTAAACATGTATTTAATAATCCTATTTATAACTATAAACTTTTATAATATTAATTCATTATAATTTATTACAAAAAATATTAGTTAGTTATATCTTATTTTCATAATAAGATGTTATTAGTTTTGATATTTATTTTGTATTGCCTTTATAATAAAAGTGTCAATTATTCATTATTAAGTTACATTTAAATATTTTTGGATCATTATAGTCATTAGAATAGATTTTTTTATGTTTTTATAATTTTTTAATTTCATTTCATAAGTATTTGATTTTGTTAAATGATGATGTTGTTAGTGACGATTTTGTTTCGGTAATATTTATGAATGATGGGGTGGTCTCTTAATTATGGGTTATCTCTTTAACTTTATATTACATATAAAATAATTATTATTATTTACATATTAGTATATGATTTAAATATTAATTATGTTACCTTTGATATCCTTTATATAAAAGATTGTAAAAAATTAAATATATTACATCCATGGAGGTGGTAGTTCGCATGTAAGAACATGTGAAACATTCATTTAAATAGAATATTAAATATTTAAAAATTTATTCATTTTTTCTGAATATTAATTATTTTTAAAGTATCAAATTTATTCATTAAATTCCACCTTTTATCCATCCTTGTATTAAAAATTATTAAAATGGATCATGTGGCATATAAAGGTGTTTATCCGCACATAATAGAGGTTTTATTTTCATTTTTATGATGGTTGAAAGGATGGTAGAAAACAAATATTATATTAGTATAATGAAATTTCATAATTTTAGTAATAATTATTTTATCATATTCTCATACAGATAGTATGTTTGAAGATATGTAATAAGTATATAAATTAGAGATCTTGGTTGTGATCATTGCCACTCCATTGGGATGATCTCCCTTGGGTAATTCCATAATGTTTATTAGATTTATATTTTGGAAAGAACAAATATTCTATGACCTGGTTAATTAGTTGATTATAGATGATGGAAGATATTCCATAGATATAATTAATTCTAAAATTTAGATAATGTGGTACAAGTTATCCCCTTTTATGAGTAATGAAAATGACATTTCTGTAAGTGCCCATTACTTTCTCACTGATGGCATGGTACAATTCAAGATTCAATGGATCAAATGTGGGAAGTAATGAAATTTGGGGTGATTTAAGGTTAATAAATATGATATAATACATATAAAACATGTCTTAAACATGTTTCGAGTCTTTTACATTTTTTTTACATTTTACCAATATTTTTTCTTCCCATAGTAACTTGTTTTTACCGATGTATTTTATATTGCATTAAAAAAATTGACACCCTAATTACAAAATTTTCATATGATAATCCTAAAATAAATTTAAATATAATATAATTCGATTTCAAAATATGAGAATATTAATTTTCAAATTAATCTTTTAATATATAGAAATACAATATTTTATAATTTTTTATTATTATTAAGTGTTCTTCATCTTAATTAGAATTGATAACCAATTGATTGAGTGGTAATATATTTATATATATGTTTTAAAATTATATTATAGTAATTTTTTAGAGTAAAATAATTTATTTTATTAAATAAAAAATGAAAATTTTTAACAAAAAATCATTTAATGTTATAGTTTTACCATTATCGCGGCAATAAAATTTAATCTATGTAATTTTATTTTTATGCCTAAAAATTAAATATTTGTTTTCATGAAATCTTAGAATAATGGTTCCAAATAAATAATACATTCTACCAAATAAAATATCTAAGGGTGGGAAAAATTAATTTTCATATTAGCACACTTAATGCGTATAATACATTTTTTAGAAAAAGTGTATTTTTAAGAATAAAATTACATTTGTTTTATTATAAAATTTTACATAGTTTTAGTGAGGAGGTTAATTATATTTATAGTCAAATATTTACTAGCTATAATATATCACTTGTGTTTAATAAATCTATTTTATTAAAGTTTCACAGTTTTTATTTGAGTTTGGTGTTTTGTGTATGAAGAGATACTAAAAATGATTAAGGAAATGTATTTTATAAAATCATGGGTCATTACATTATTCATCTCCTTCTCCCCTATTTATATATAATTCTTCTAATTTAGTAAATAAATATATTACACTAGAATATCTTATGTTTCGACCCACAAAAGATATTCAGAATAATATCAGTGTTGGGGCTCACTTCTTCTTCGCCTAAATAAATATTTTAACAAGAAATAATAATGTCAAAAAAATAACAAAAACTAATTATTCGACACACATTAATATATATTGTAATATTAACAATATTATCGATTATATATTTAATTTAAAATGAATTAAATATTTATAATACCACGTAAATAATTTAAATTCAAATCACTAGAATTATCATATATGGTATTCACGATAAAATCCAGAGGAAAATACTTACATAACTGGATATAAATTTATGTAAACATGTAGAACTGTCAAAGTTTATTTATCTTCTGTCGAACCTATATTTCATCCATCATTTTCCAAGGAAATATTCTTCTTATTTATACAATCATTTATGCATAAGACCATGAATTTAAATTTAGGGAATTAAAATAGTATTCATAGATTCTCATTATTCATCTCTATGATAATCCCATTATTTTTTAGTTTTATATAAATATGCATACATGTAGATCATGGATACTTTATTTGCATCATATGATTATCTTGCAAATACCTCCTCTTCTTTATTAATTAATCTTCCTGAATCAAGATTTTATTATCATGATATCTATTTTTTTAAATAAATGAAACACTATTATATAAAAATCCATTTTCAAATCTCCTATATTGATCTCAATACATGGATTAACCTATGTGATGTACAAATATTGATTTTCCATATGTGGATCGAAAATCCTTCAATTAGCTTCCCTGGAATTTTCTTCTTCTATCTTATTCCTCCTACATTATTTTAATCTTTATATATATCTCATTTATCAGGGATAATGAGTAAAAATGGTGTGATGTATAATTATTTGAATATCAGTGTACTATGCATCATTAGAATTAGCTACATTTTTTCTTATGTTGGTACTGAATTACAACACTACCTTTAAATGGACCTATATTTCTATATATGAATGTATATATCAATGTATAAATATCCAGAGCTTACCATCATGTATCTATACTTAAAACCAACTCCTTATCATCTTGACATAGCTCTGTGTTATCCCAAATTACCTTGACATAGCTCATTATACTATGGTATTACCCTTCCATAGTATTTTATTTGCCTTAATATTGGCCATGTATTTATAACTCTAAAACAATTCATATTTTTTACTTCTTTATCTTATTCTTTTTCAAGTAATATCTATTTAGTTCACATTTTATGTGAATAATGGTGAAAAATATTGTGATATAAATCATTATAGATCACTATTCTATGCATCTTCAGAATCAATATAAATATGTATATATCCATTCACACATTCGAATATGTCATGAATTTCCTCAATGTTCAATTCTCAAATGTGGATAATCACGTACAAAGATCATGTGAAATTTACACATATAAAATATTCATACATGAAGATCCTTCTCTAGTTTTAAAAAATATTATTTTCTCTATTCAAGTTATACAATCTAAAATTCCCCAAACACCTTAACCATCTTCTTTAAGAAATTTTATACCAAATCAATGAAATAATCTATTATTATTCATCGACGGGTCATTATCAACAATACAAATATTTTTATCTTCAAAAGCATTTTTATTTATATCATAGTAGATCTATAGTGCTCAGTGTTCTTCAAGTAGTTGGTTGAACACTTGGTATTAATCTTCTTAACACGAGTCCAATGATTATATCATGTGGTCAACCAACCTAACAAGTGGATTATGTTCACTTGACCTACCATGCACCACACATGGTCACTCTATCTACTATGTGTCCCCCATAATCAATCATCATCATCTTCTTCTTCTTAATGTGATCAATCTGAAATTATCCTTGTTTTAAATTTTCATTACTTGATGTAGTTACTTCTTCATGTTAGTTTCATCTACAATATGAATATTCATCCATGTATTTAGTTGTCCACTATTATGGTCATTTTTTCTACCATGTGAATCTCATATTTGATCCCCTATTCTTCCTTACATAGGGTTTTCTTCTTTCATTTCATCCTCATCCAACACATTTTATTCTTCTTAAAAACATGTATGGATCTTCAATATATTTTTATTCAATAAAAATATTTCATCAAATGATTTAAAATATAGTAACTCATTTCTTTTTTTCATTTAAATAAGAATAATGGCATTCAAAACATCGCTTCCTATATTGTCAAGGATAATAATTCTGTTAATATTGAAAAGACCCAATTCCTAGGAACTATTCACCTCCTCTTTTACATATTCTCCATCATTTTTTTACTATATATCATTGATGATTCTTCTACATTGAAAAAAACAAAATACACAAAATGTGGTCTTAAAAATTTACCCCTTTGTATTTGTTGTTCAATAACCACATAGAAACGACATGTCAATATGTGCTTCATAATTTATTTAAATTATCTCTACATTTCTCATCAATCATTCAATTACTTTTCTCTCTCAGTTGTTGAAACAAATATGTACTTGGGAGAGTGATATAAATTTTTTCTTATAAAAATTATAATCAGTAGTTCCACTTTAAGTGTATGGATCCATCATTTGTGTATAAAACAAGAGGGTTTGATTTAGATAAAAACGTTTTTCCGTATAAAATAAAATCATACCAAATGAAATGAGTAAACTATGAAACTTATATTAAATGTTTTTGAAAAATAAATATTGAAATTAAAAATTAAACATATCAATAAAGATATTAATCTTTCATAAATATATACCTAATTTCCATACATTTACTTAATCATAAAGGTTAAAACATTTAAGCAAAAAATGACTGGATCAACAACCTTGATACTTCTTAAAAAATTCTTCTTATGGCATTTATTAAAGTAATTTATCCCACTTAATATAAGTATTTTATCCTTTTTACTATGTGTGAGAATGAAATATAAATACCTCTCCAATAAATTTTTCCTTAAAAACATTATATAATAATAAAATTTTTCTGAGATGATTGTTCTAGAAGATTCTTCAACAATATCTACTTATCTCCGCCTCAACTAGAGAATACATAGAATCTTTTTAATGGGGTTTCACTTCTAAAACAGAATAACACGATTTTACATGTTGAGAATTCACCAAAAATGATATTCTATATGTAGATTTACATATTTGAAAATATCAGCATCAACATCACCAATGATTCATTTGATTGATTTACTTTAGGATACAAAAATTAAAATCACTCAATGGTTGTAGCTTCTTCATCTATCATTTCTAGGATTGGTAGAAAATACCACCATCAAATTCATTAAATATGATCCTATATTATATTTACTAGAAATATTTTGATACTCCTTTATATATTAAAATGAAAATATTAAGGTGAAAATACCACATGTGATAGAGAATAAAAAGGGGTCAAATAAATATCTCTTTTAAATCTCACACAGATATCACATGTGCACCAAGATTCTTTTATAGAACCAACCTATATGTACCAATATAAGAAGCTAATACTTGTATTAGGTTCTTTATAAGATAACTATGTGGTGGTTATATGTTGAAAATCTCTTTCAACCATAGTCCTTATTTTTTCATTTCAATTGGACCATTTGGATCCTCATTTTGGGTGACAATAATATGAAGAGTCTTTTTGAATATATTATCTTCTATGTACCTCACCCAAGTCATCCATACTCTAATTTAGTTCCTAGATCCAACAAAATAAGTGGGAAATAAAAATATTCAATGGGTTGAAGTCCCTCAAGGCCTAGAATACCAATAACTTTAAGATTAATCACCCCCCCATTCAAAACCACTAGGACGAAGGGACTTTCTGTGGCTTGAAACATGAGTGTTAGTCATTTGAATACACCTAATAAAATCCTTAGATCTTAGAGGAAGGCCTCACCCAATAGTTATTTCCTATTTTGTTCATCTCCCATGGGGAATCTCTAACTCTCTAAGGTCCATCATATGCGAGACACCTCTATATCGCCCAGGTCCACACTGTGCTACCCTTTTCTAGATCACCCTGGTCCACCCTAAATGAAACACCTCTATATTACTTAGGCCTTACATGGGAGAAGCACCTCAAGAATTCATAGGTCCATCTAGAATTGGATACCTTTATCTATCCTAGGTCCACTCTATACAAGTCACCCTTTGATCCCTCTCCATCACAAAAAAAGACAGGTAACCCCTATGTTTGGGGTTACAATTTGAGGGGACCAAATTGAAACCACCAATGAAACCTCTAGATTTTCTAGATAATATATAAAGACACAACGTCGTGTCTCCCATTAGATTGTGAATCCCCTTAGTAAAATATTTCATTCACTGAGCCTACCAAATAGGAAGGATCCTTAAAATGATTACAATTATGAATTCTATTAGTAATGAGGACACCTATAATTGAGGTTGTGTCAGGGAACTCCACATTTCGCGTAGTGGGAGAACAAAATTCGGCTACCTTCTATAAGGGTTAAGGACTAGTCTTCCTCTCTAACTATGAAAGGGAAGTCACCTAATAAAATTGTCATCCAACGGAATCCCTCATGAACTAAGACCCTAGTCATTCTTGTGGGGGCATTCCCATACCTTCCGTATCCTAACCCTCATCCACAAACTGATAATGGAGATTATGTAGATTTTTAGATCTTCCACTACCTCTTGTTTTACACATTGAACCCAACTCACATGGGCTTATAGTTTAGTGATGATCATGTTATTAGCCTAATAAAATACCACAAAAATGGGCCTCCTCCATAAGTGTAAGAATTAACCCATCTAAACTATGTGGGATACAATTCGTGTCCAATTGGGATATGTTGGAATCAATCCTGTTATTAAAATCCTACACCCTAAACACAACCTAATCTTCCCTCATCCATATTCTGAGTGAGTTCGTATCCAACTTATAGGGATATATTATTTTTGGGACCTCTACCTCTATCCTTATTAGTCCATATTAACAACAGTTTTATATCCAATCTTGAAGTCTTTATCCCTTCTAGGCCCCCATGCCATTTCTGTATATGTCCCACACCAGCCGTAGCTAGGAATCTTCCACCTAGATGTCCTCATTTTCTGATGATAAACTTCATGGAATGGTCCTCATAACATTACCATAAAAGGTATGATGTTTCCCATTAATTGGCACTGAACAATGTGGGTTTTTATTCACTTCACAAGGATATGTAGGAATCCATTCTCACGGTCTTGATCCCAACATCAAAATAATAATAATTTTCCTAGAGAGAGATAAATTCTAGATAACCTCACTATATAGATTAAAACAATCATTATGATAATAAAAAACATAAGAATCTACAATATATATTCAAATGCTACCATTGATGGATAAACATAGATACATAAAGATGTCTCCATCGATAAAGAACCTAATATATATACAGATAATTCTAAACATGGTACATGAAAAAAGTTATTGTTAATATAAGGGTTAGTCATTCTATATTTTGGATTTAATAAGTATTCCCTAATATTTCATAAATATACAATAGAGTATATAGGTAGTAAATATCTCCCCTTAAAAAGGTACGGTGATCCTATCCTCCAATCCTGGCAACCAATGTGAGTCCCTGTGTGTTTTTGGAATCAGTTCCTAATGAACACCTATCTTTAGAATGAAGGTTCATGAAAAATCTAAATATGGGTACCATTGGGTGTTTTGAGTTCCATGATTAGAACTCATTGGAAACAACATGGAAAGGACATAGAAATAAAAACATGTGTCTGAAATTAATTGTTTTACCACCACCACTAAAAATACCATTCAAACACCACTTGATTTTTCATGTGAGGAAAAAATGGTGAACCCAATTTGAACCTCATACTTATAAAATAAAATCATATTTGTGAACATATGTCAATTTTGTTATCACTTTTCTGAATGAAAAAAATGGTTAAAATGACAAGAATCCATAACCAAATTCAATGTAACTCCCACATCTCAGGCCTCTTTTACTCTCTCTCAAAATGGAAGCTTTACAAACATGGATCTCAAATAATCGATTATGAATGTGTTCATTTATTTAGATACTAATTTGATGGATTATTCTTGGTTGTGTTTTTCATTTTTACTCATGAACTCTCATGATAATTTCATTCAATCCAAATGGTATCCTACTAACCAGACCATACATGTGCATTTTATTCTACATGAGAAGGATCTTCATATAATTATGGGATACTATCAAAAAACTAGTGTTTTAAATTATAGGTCTCAAATGGTATATTTCATGAGTACCACCATAATAGTGTTTTACTAGCCCTGGAGGCTACACAAATCCCTTAAAGGAATGAATCCCTACCAATTTTACACCCAACACCGATAGTTTGAAATGAAATAAATGATATAAATTTCCAACTCAAACCATTTATAGAGTATACCCACAAATTTTAATGATATTTTTCTCCCTCATCATAGGGAAATGCATCAATAATTCCCAATAAATCTCATTTCAATTACACAGGGGTCCAACCAAAAGGATCTAGCCTTCAACCGCTACGAATTTCATGTTGCATCAAACCCTCTACATGTTGAGGGTTCCTCCTTTATGAATTTACCCCAGGTCAATTAAACTTAGGAATCGTAGATATCCCCCCAAGGAAAGAGATCAAGTAATAAGGAATATACGCATACCTATGTTCCATCCCGATAAGAACTCCAGTCGAATATGATGTAAAATGAAAGCAAGAAGATACAACTACTCACATCCACCATGCATTCCATCCTTCTCACTAGAAAGCAGAGAAACCATTTGTAGAATCTCAAAAAATTATGGGTAAGACCCATGTCTATTCCCTCTCAAAAATTGGATGTCAATAAATATTTATAGGAAATACATGATAGGAGTATGACTATATCCTAACTCTAATGGAGAAATGGGAACATATCCCTTTTTTCCACTGATGTCACTAAACTTATCTTAATAACGATGAAAGTGCAAATGAAAATCCATTACCACATCCAAAAAACCTAAGAAGATATAATTATGTTTTTTAAGTAGTAAAAGAGAAGGCACACAACCTTTCCCCCGTAATTGGGTTGACTCATCAATATAATGTGATGGTCACTCCAAAGAATATGGATATTTTTACTCCCATATAGGTGGGTCATTATAAAAATAACATTAAAAATGGACAACCAGATCAGACCCATATCCTCATTCGAACTAAATATCATTGGTGCATCCAAGTGGCCAATCTAGCATAGGCATATATCACTACCTAATTTTTAGAAATCTATCATAAAATTATAAAATTAACACACGATATACTCAAATAGACCTCCATATTTTATAATAATTATTCAAAATAAGTGGCCATTTTTTACCATAATAGATCATCCAAAAATAACTCTCACTAAACGTGATTCAGAAATGAAGAGATGCTCAGTGATCACATTCTTCTCAATGTTTGTATTATTGAGGTCCTTAAATGATTATTTTTGGTGGATCTGGATCATACTCTTCCATTAAAAAATTATGGAGATAGTAGATGAAATTAGGAATATTCTCCCCGTAACGTTGTTGTCAGAATTTTAGAGGTCCCCCCATATATCAAACCTTGGAGGATTACTTTATGTCCATAATCTGATCGATCATGAGAAACCATCTCCTAATGAGTTCCACAACAACCCTCCTTATGGATAGAAAATCAAATATTAATAAGGTCCTCCCCATGATATTGTCCAACATAAAGGTCCTCCCTAGGAAATCTGTAACACCCCAGGTAAATAAAGAGTATGAAATTGTTACATTTATCCATATTTGTGAATAAAATATTAATATTACTTTAAAGGTAACACTATGCTCGATGGAGTACCCAATATGCAACAACAAGTTCCTTTGAAATCTTACGTTGCACTCTAATAATAAAATAATATTATTTTAAATAGTAGTTAACATGTAGCCGTTGTATTGGAGGGATTGGATATAAATAACTAAAATATGATTATATATGTTTTTAAATGTTTTTACATTTATCCAATAAAATCTAAAGGCTTAAAATATGGAAAGAATTTAATTTTAGGCGTATGTTCCCTAGTTTTCACTAAAGGTTCACTTATCAACTTTTGAGGGAGAACCATAATTAAATATAGTTTTGTTCACTCTTATAAATTCTATTGGACCAAATAAAACTCTTTTTAAGAATCGAGACATCAAAATTTACTTTCTGTAAAATTTTGGTACCTTTCCGATAAAGTTCATTTTTTTATTGAATAATGTAAAATGTTGTATTTTAATTAAAAACCACCTTTTAATCTAATTTATTTATATGATTAGATTATCTTTTGAATTGGTTTTAAAGTGAAATTAGAATATATTTTTACCATCAAATCCAATAGTGGTCATTGAAATTAATTTCACTTTGAAATCAGACTTAAACTAGTGTCAATCTTTTGATACTTATTGTTTCACAAAAACACGCTATTTGTCATGACTGTGGGAATTAATTAGTAAATTAATTAATTTGACTTATATGTTTTGAATTTTGTAAAATAGACTTCATTTTTGAATTCTGAGTATCAAATATATCTTAGGGTGAATTTTTGGGATTTTTCTAAAAAACTTCAATTTTTGATGAATAGTGAAATCACTAAGTGGTACTTATAAAAATTGATTTTCCAATTAAATGAAATTTTGCCACCTTTGTGTATTTAATTTCAAAAATCCGACATACATGGTTGTCATTAAGAAGTAAAATGTTGTTCAATGAGATTAAAATAATTTTTTGGAGAATAGTAACTTATTAATTTTTTAATCGCGATTAGTGGTAATTAGTGTAGTTTAAGGTAAAAATAATGCATTAATAATATTATATGACCTAGACACATGTTATACCCTCATTTGATATGTCATGGCCGACCAAGAAAAGCCATTGGTCAACTTGGGGACCCCATGGAGCAACTTTGTTTGGAATATGACATAAATACCTTTTATTTAATGTTAGTGTAAAAAATGGCACAAACATGATATGTTTTACCAAAACAATTTTCAAACGGGGTTATACAAGTCATGTTTTTGATTATAAATATTAATTGGAAATATAAAAAGATTTCCTACATCATAGTAGTTTTTTATAATTTTTAGACATTAAATAAATTAAATTATTTATGACATCATAATGATGCAGCGATGACATCATTATTTGACGATTTAACCAAAATGGAATGATAATGTAAAATCTATGAACTACACATGTCCAAAACTTATTGGATGGGTGGATTTCTAACCCTTATCACCTTATCCACGAATTATATCAATGTGGGACCTTTTAAAACCGAAACACATTTTCAAATAAAGTAATATTTCTTTACATTCCAAAAGTGCCCCTCCTCTCCTCTTATAAAAGGCCCCCACCTATACCACCTTACCCACACTCCCAAAGCCTTTGGCTCGGCCAACCTCTGCCCATTTTGTATCTCCACTTCCCTCTATTAGTCCTTGAAGCTTCACTTTGGGCAGAAGTCTTCCCAAGGAAGCCTTTGAGCTCAAACCAATGGGAGTTACCCGATTTTAAGGTAATGTTTTCACTTGAGTACTTTTGTTTTACTTTGCTTCTCCAACCCCCTAAAACTCTTTTTGTTAATTTCTTTTGTAACAAATCCAGTATCATCAATATACTAAGATGTTGTTATAAGAAGTATTAGAGCTACACTTTCACACACCTACATCTAATGGTTAAAGAACATATTGTTTCCGTTGATGGTGAATTTCTGCCTCACGAAACGATGATTGTTCAACACTCAAATAACACCTTCAAAGGTGGCCATTAAGATGTCACTATATTTATATATGATATATAATATGTTTAGGTTTTACTTAAGCTTCTTTATTTTTCATTTTTGGCTTACCTTTATGGCTTCCATTATGGGTATACGCGATATCTTCATTTTAGGAAGTGCGGACTACCGCCCCCTCAAAGTGATGTGATTCCTTAATGCCATACGTGGGACGTATAAAGGATGGATTTAATGTTACTATATATGATGGTATACTGTAATTATAATATACCTATATATCATTATTATTTATTTTCATTAAAGTATGATATAGAAATGAATGTAGCGTTCATGCGTACGTACGACTTACCGTCTCCATGAACGGTGCATTTCATTTCTTATCCCCAAATGTAATGTACTATTATAGGTACATGTATATAATGGATATATATGATGAATGATACATCTAAACTATGAATATAATTCTTGAATTAAAATATACATAACTCTAATTTAGTTTTAATTCCATTAATATGAAAAAGAAATGAAAGTAGCGTTCATGCGTACGTACGGCTTACCGTCTCCATTAACGGTGCATTTCATTTCTTACCTCTAAATGATTATGTAATATTATAAATACATGTATATACTGGATATATATGATATATATTCTATCCAAATCAGGAATTTCATTCTGGATATAAAGAACCTTTGACCACACGAACAACATGTAATTGTAAGAAGTCCACTTTCGACTTAAGAACCAAATATCGACAAAACAAACATTATTAACTTAAATTATTACATAATGTTTATAACATGGAAATAAGTGATATAAAAGTTATAATGAACTAGAAAAAGGTTCTCAATAGTGTTGAAATTAACTCAAGTTAATTATTCAGGACGTTTAAGAATGATCGAGTCAAGTCGGACCCGAGGTAAGGGATCTTACTCCTCTCTTTCTTTTTATGTACACTCTTTTATGTCATTCCCTCTAAAGCTCATCTTTCTTGTTATTGGGATGTTATTTTATATTACACTTAATGTAATTTTTATGTTCATGTGATGAGATACTCTATTCTCTCTCATCAATCCATTTTGGATGTTTTGAGTGGCGCCGTTAGGCTGCTGAATTTTCGTAAGAGATCTAACCTCTCTCTTTCTTTTTAAGTACTCTCCTTTATGTCACTTCTTTTAAGCTCCTGTTTGTTATGTTTGGATATGTTCTCATATATCCTTATTGATGTAAATTTTATGTCCAAGCGATGAGATACACTTTTTATCTCTCATCAACTCATTCTGATGTGATGTCGTTAGGCTGTCAAGGGAACTTTTTAACCCAATTTCGATTTCTTTGGGTTCAACTTGTACTTCTTGAATATGTCATCCTTTGAATATGTGTGAATGAACTTTTATTGTTTTACACTTAATATCCACTTATATTGGGTGTATTTATATTTTTCACATATAATTTTGAAATTGATTTATCCTTAATTTAATGATACCTTCTTTATAAGGGATTTCATCACATTTGACATTTCTATTGAGACTTAATTGTTGTTATGCACCAATTCACTCTTATATGGTGTATATACTGTCCTTTGGAATATTATATCCTGAATCCATCTATTCTCATGATATTATAAAGTTCTGATTAAATGTTATTCCTCAATTATTGTATTCAAGTGTCTCTAATTTTGGTAAAACCCTTTGACCAAAATATCGCTTTAAATGTTTTAATGATTTGTTCTTATTAATATCCATCTTTTAAAAATGGTTTTAAGGATTTATTTATATGGATATTAATGGTTTAAAATGTTAAAAGAATCAAGGTGGTATGGGACACTTTGATTCAAAATTCTCCTTATTAAATGTTTTAAATTGTTTTGGAAATGGTTTCTTTTTGAACGGATTCATTATTTCAATATAATAAAATGTTATATTGAGATTGAAATGTGGAAATGTTTTGTTTCCTTAATGCATGTTTTATGTGATACTTTTATGTTATGGTTCTTGGGAATTGTTATGAAAACGGGTGGTTCTATGATAAACTAAGGGCGGGTGAGCCCGATATAGCTCTCCAATGCATTGGGTAACGCGAAGGAGTGAAACGTTAAGGTTTCTACGAAGAGATTTAGGGAATATACTGTGATGGGTATTCCAAACGTAACCAAGAGGGTTACTCCCTACGTAAGAATGTTATGAATTCCTCAAGTTACCTTAATGTCATATGATTTCTATGATTTTATGAGGTATGTTAAAGTGCTTATGTTTTATGGGTAATGTATGATTTCATTCTTATGTATATATGAACTCATGTTTCCTTTCCATATTTTTATAACCCTTACTAAGCTTTTTATGCTCATCCGAAGTTTTTTAAATGTTTTCACAGGTCAAGGGAAAGGTACAAGATGTGATGACAGTGTCAAGGATGTGTCAAGAAAGAATCCATGTTTTATTTTTAATATGTTTCCGTTGATGGGAAGAATTAATACTGTCTTTTATGTAACCACTTTGTTTAAATGTGTAATGTAATGCAAGTTTCATGATATAATTATCTAAAACTCTATACCTGAAAAGATCCTCAATGTGTAATCTTTTAATTACTCAATATTAAGTAAGGTTTAAGGCTGGGGCCTTATAGTTGTTATCAAAGGCCGGTTTAGATAACTTTAGAGGTTAGGGTATTATCTAAGCATAAGCGACAATACCATAATGGATAGGATTTCAGAAAGAGTCCTAGTTTTAGATAAAGTGAATGAGTAAGTATATCTTAGTGGTTATCTCCCTCATTAGTACATGATGGTTTTTTTGATATACTCACACTGACATTTCTGTTTTTAGTGAAATGATGGATATAGCAGGCACCAAAGAGAAAATAGGTTTGAAGGAAAATGTGGTGGTTCTCTGATTAAGAGACTAGATGAAATGTGGGATTCAATGAAGAAACTTGTGGTTGTTCTAAACCAACTATCAAGGACTCATGATCAACCACTTGAACCTTGGTATGTTCTCTAATGCATCATGTACGAGATGACCAATCGATGTGGAAGTTCAGGTAATAATTAAAAAGGTAACCATTAGGGTTTATATGATCCTTACTTTTGAGGTAATTATGGGTTATTATATGTTATGATGGAAAATGAAAGGCATGAGATTAACTTGAGGTTAAAATATGTTATGTTTATTTTTGAAGATTTTATCTCGTTTTGGGAAATGTTTTGAGAATTATATAGTTTTGGGAAAAGGACAACACGCAGACCGTGTGATAACCCGTCACGTCGGACAATGATGCGGGAATCGAACCCACAACCAAAGTGTGACTGGTATTTATCGCCTACCACTGGACTACGTGAAGTCCCTGGTTAGTTTGATTGATTCTTTCTAGTTATATGATTTTATGAATTAAGTGTAAGTTGATTTTGGTTGATTTATGAAAATGATAAACCTATCATAGAGGATATGTTATTAGGTTAATTACTTTTCAATACGAGACTTTAGGAGCAACTGATGTTGTTTGGAGATAAATGTTACGATTTAACTTGGAAGACTATGTGACTAAATCCTTCAAATATTTGGGTTTCAATCTTAGTTTGGTTTACTTTGAAGAATTTTATGGACAAATTGTTTATCGAATGGTCTTCGTTGAACTTTGGTTTTTGTTGGAAAAATTTTGGAGATTAAGAATAGATTTTCTTTTTATAAAGGGTTATCCTTTTCTGGATTATCTGATCATGTACTAACCTTTTTGGTTTTGGTTTTGGTTAGAGTCTAAAGACATGGGAATTATATAGTTCTCTTTTGTGGATTAGGTGATTCTCTAAAAGTTTATTATAGTACTCTTAATGGGAACAAGTCTTCCTAAATACTCGCCTTTTGGAGGAAATATGAGTTTGTGTAAGGAATCTAATAAAAGTTGAAAGTCAACATGATAAGTGATTATGTTTCCTTATGAATAAATTCCTCAATAAAAAGTAACTTAAAATGAAAATGTTTTTTATTAACTTATCCTACAGGGGAATCGAATACCGTTTAACCCATCACAAGTTTGTGAATTCTGGTGGTTAAATTTCTCCTAGACATGTTTACTATCACTCTCCCTCAAGAACATGACCCTTTTCTTTTTCTTCCATTTCCATGTTTTTCTATATATGGGTTAACTCGGGTGACCTCTGTACTTATCTTTCTTTATTTTAATTTGATTGTTTTACCGACTGTTGTTCCGATGTGGGAATTTCAATGATGTTTCCAAGCCCAGTTTTATAATTGCGAGGTTGAAATTCCTAGAAGGGGGGAAGGATGTAACACCCCAGGTAAATAAAGAGTATGAAATTTTCACATTTATTCATATTTGTGAAAAAATTGTTAATATTACTTTAAAGGGAACACTATGCTCGATGGCGTACCCAATATGCAACAACAAGTTCCTTTGAAATCTTACGTTGCACTCTAATAATAAAATAATATTATTTTAAATAGTAGTTAACATGTAGTCGTTGTATTGGTGGGAATGGTTATAAATAACTAAAATATGATTATATATGTTTTTAAATGTTTTTACATTTATCCAATAAAAGCTAAAGGCTTAAAATATGGAAAGAAATCAATTTTAGGCGTATATGCCCTAGTTTTCACTAAAGGTTCACTTATCACCTTTTGAGGGCGAACCGTCATTAAATATAGTTTTTTTCACTCTTATACATTCTATTGGACCAAATAAAACTCTTCTTAAGAATCGAGACATCAAAATTTACTTTCTGTAAAATTTTGGTACCTTTCCGATAAAGTTCATTTTTTTAATGAATAGTGTAAAATGTTGTATTTTAATTCAAAACCCCTTTTTAATCTAATTAATTTATATGATTAGATTATCTTTCTAATTGGTTTTAAAGTGAAATTAGAACATATTTTTACCATTAAATCCAATAGTGGTCGTTGGAATTAATTTCACTTTGAAATCAGACTTAAACTAGTGTCAATCTTTTGATACTTATTGTTTCACAAAAACACGCTATTTGTCATGACAACGGGAATTAATTATTAAATTAATTAATTTGACTTATATGTTTTGAATTTTTTAAAATAGACTTCATTTTTTAATTCTGAATATCAAATATAGCTTAGGGTGAATATTTTGGATTTTTCTGAAAAACTTCAATTTTTGATGAATAGTGAAATCACTAAGTGATACTTATAAAAACTGATTTTCCTTTTAAATGAAATTTTTCCACCTTTGTGTATTGAATTTAAAAAATCCGACATACATGGTTGTAATTAAGAAATAAAATGTGGTTCAATGAGATTAAAATAATTTTTTGGAGAATAGTAACATATTAAGTTTTTAATCGCGATTAGTGGTAATTAGTATAGTTTAAGGTAAAAATAATGCTTTAATAATATGTGATGACCTAGACACATGTCCTACCCTCATTGGATATGTCATTGCCGACCAAGAAAATCCATGGGTCAACTTGGGGACCCCATGGAGCCACTTTGGTTGGAAAATGTCATAAATACCTTTTATTTAATGTTAATGTAAAAAATGGCACAAACATGATATGTTTTACAAAAAAAAATTTTAAATGGGGTTATACAAGTCATATTTTCTATTATAAATAGTAATTTGAAATATAAAAATATTTCCTACATCATACAATTTTTTTTATAATTTTTAGACATTAAATAAATTAAATTATTTATGACATAATAATGATGAAGCGATGACATCATTATTTGACGATTTAACTAAAATGGAAAGATAAGGTAAAATCTATGAAATACACATGTAAAAAACTTATTGGATGGGTGGATTTATAACCCTTATAACCTTATCCACGAATTATATCAATGTGGGACCGTTTAAAACCGAAACACATTTTCAAATAAAGTAATATTTCTTTACTTTCCAAAAGTGCCCCTCCTCTCCTCTTATAAAAGGCCCCCACCTCTACCACCTTACCCACACTCCCAAAGCCTTTGGTTCGGACAATCTCTGCCCATTTTGTCTCTAAACTCCCCTCTCTTACTCCTTGAAGCTTCACGTTGGGCAGAATTCTTCCCAAGGAAGCCTTTGATCTCAAACCAAAGGGAGTTACCCGATTTTAAGGTAATGTCTTCACTTGAGTACTTTTGTTTTATTTTGCTTCTCCAACCCCATAAAACTCTTTTTGTTCATTTCTTTTGTAAAAAATCCAGTATAATCAATATAATAGGATGTTCTTATAAGAAGGATTCGAGCTACACTTTCACACACCTACATCTAATGGTTAAAGAACATACTGTTTCCGTGGATGGCGAATTTCTGCCTCACGAAACGATGATTGTTCAACACTCATATAACACCTTAAAATGTGGCCATTAAGATTTCACTATATTTAGATATGATATATAATATGTTTATGTTTTACTTATGCTTCTGTATTTTTCATTTGTGGCTTACCTTTATGGATTCCATTATGGGTATACTCGATATCTTCATTTTAGGAAGTGCGGACTACCACCCCCTCAAAGTGATGTGATTCGTTAATGCCATACGTGGGACATATAAAGGATGGATTTAATGTTATTATATATTATGTTATAATGGAATTATAATATACCTATATATAATTATTATTTCCTTCCATTAAAGTATGATATAGAAATGAAAGTAGTGTTCATGCGTACGTACGACTTACCGTCTCCATGAACGGTGCATTTCATTTCTTATCCCCAAATGTAATGTACTATTATAAGTACATGTATATAATGGATATATATGATGAATGATACATCTAAATTATGAATATAATTCTGTAATTAAAATATTCATTCCTCTAATTTAGTTTTAATTCCATTAATATGACAAAGAAATGAAAGTAGCGTTCATGCGTACGTACGGCTTACCGTCTCCATGAACGGTGCATTTAATTTCTTACCTCTAAATGATTATGTAATATTATAAATACATGTATATGCTGGATATATATGATATATATGCTATCCAAATCAGGAATTTCATTCTGGATATAAAGAACCTTTTACCACACGAACAACATGTAATTGTAAGAAGTCCACTTTCGACTTAAGAACCAAATATCGACAAAACAAACATTATTAACTTAAATGATTACATAATGTTTATAACATGGAAATAAGTAATCTAAAAGGAATAATAAACTAGAAAAAGGTTCTTAATAAAGTGGAAATTAACTCATGTTTATTATTCAGGATGTTAAAGAATGATCGAGTCAAGTCGGACCTGAGGTAAGGGATCTTACTCCTCTCATTCTTTTTAAGTACACTCTTTTATGTCATTCCCTATAAAGCTCATCTTTATTGTTATTGGGATGTTATTTTATATTACACTTACTGTAATTTTTATGTTCATGTGATGAGAGACCCTATTCTCTCTCATCAATCCATTTTGGAAGTTTTGAGTGGCGCCGTTAGGCTGCTGAATTTTCGTAAGAGATCTAACCTCTCTCTTTCTTTTTAAGTACTCTCCTTTATGTCACTTCTTTTAAGCTCCTCTTTTTTATGTTGGGATATTTTATAATATATACTTATTGATGTAAATTTTATGTCCATGTGATGAGATACACTTTTTATCTCTCATCAACTCATTCTGATGTGACGTCGTTAGGCTGTCAAGTGAACTTTTTAACCCAATTTCGATTTCTTTGGGTTCAACTTGTACTTATTGAATATGTCATCCTTTGAATATGTGTGAATGATATTTTACTGTTTTAAACTTAATATCCACTTATATTAGGTGTATTTATATTTTTCAAACATAATTTTTAGATTTATTTATCCTTAATTTAAGGATACCTTCTTTATAAGTGATTTCATCACATTTGACATTTCTATTGAGACTTCATTGTTTTTATGAACCAATTCACTCTTATATGGTGTATATACTGTCCTTTAGAATGTTATATAATGAATCCATATATTCTCTTGACATTATAATGTTCTGATTAAATGTTATTCCTCAATTATTGTATTCAAGTGTCTCTAATTTTGGTAAAAACCCTTTGACCAAAATATCTCTTTAAGTGTTTTAATGATTTGTTCTTATTAATATCCATCTTTTCAAAATGGTTTTAAGGATTTATTTATATGGATATTAATAGTTTAAAATGTTAAAATCTTCAAGGTGGTATGGGACACTTTGATTCAAAATTCTCTTTATTAAATGTTCTAAATTGTTTTGGAATTGGTTTCTTTTTGAACGGATTCATTATTTCAATATAATAAAATGTTATATTGAGATTGAAATGTGGAAATGTTATGTTTACTTTATGCATGTTTTATGTGAGACGTTTATGTTATGGTTCTTGGGCATTGTTATGAAAACGGGTGGTTCCATGATAAACTAAGGGCGGGTGAGCCCGATATAGCTCTCCAATGCATTGGGTAACGCGAAGGAGTGAAACGTTAAGGTTTCTCCGAAGAGATTTGAGGAATATACTGTGATGGGTATTCCAAACGTAACCAAGAGGGTTACTCCCTACGTAAGAATGTTATGTATGCTTCAAGTTACCTTTATGTCATATGATTTCTATGATTTTATGAGGTATGTTAAAGTGATTATGTTTTATAGGTAAAGTATGATTTCGTTCTTATGTATATATGAACTCATGTTTCCTTTCCATATTTTTATAACCCTTACTGAGCTTTTTATGCTCATACCATGTTTTTGAAATGTTTTGACAGGTCAAGGGAAATGTACAAGATGTGATGATAGTGTCAAGGATGTGTCAATAAAGAATCCATGTTTTATTTTTAATATGTTTCCGTTGATGGGAAGAATGAATACTGTCTTTTATGTAACCACTTTGTTTAAATGTGGAATGTAATGCAAGTTTCATGATCTACTTCTCTAAAACTATAAACCTGAAAAGATCCTCAATGTGTAATCTTGTAATAACTCAAGATTAAGTAAGGTTTAAGGCTGGGGCCTTATAAAATCTGTTATTGTAATTATCCCTTCATTTATAAGTTCGGTTTTGTTGTTATTCCTCCCCATGATGTCATTTTTTGTGGATGTATTACCCATAGTGAAACATCATTTCATAAATACTATCCTCCCCTAATTTAATTAACAAAGAGAAATACATCTAATCGAGAGGCCCTTGGGAAAATGAGGCCAGTCATGCCTAATTCCTCATCATTGATAAGTGATATTCTTTCTAAATTGAATGGAAACCCAAGATTGTTGTCATTCTCTAATCCACCCATGGATTTCCTTCCTTATAATATGATAAGGAAATCCATGACAACCCTAATGTTTACAATACAGAAACAAGGAAGTGTCCACTTTGGTCAGACTAGGTTAAAGAACCACTTATAAAATGTAAAGAAGAAATATTTCTCAAGAGGTCACAGTTAGATAAATATAATATAACAGCCATGTTACAATCATTAGAAACTCTCTAATACATCATTCCATAGGCGTTGTCATAAGAATATGTTCCCACTATCTACCTCAATTTATAGACTACTCAATATTAATTCAAAACAAATGTATTTATTTATAATAGATTCCCATGTCATCTAAAGTTAATAAAAGAGATGTGTCATCAAATTGAATAGCAATCACTTCTATCTGTGTGGAATCCCAAATTGGAAAAACCAAAAATAATCATTTAGATTGAATGTATCAATGGGTTAAAATAGTTGTGTAAGCTGACCTCCAACACCTCAAACATCATTCATATTAGCGTATGGGGTTGAGCACAGGAAATTACATTTCACCAGACTCCCTGATTAGCAATTCTCATCCAAGGTGAAATCATGTAATGTCATTTCTTTGGATAAACATCAAGTAATATGATCTTATCATTATTGATTGTATTCTCATCAAAAACTATCCCTAAAACTCTGAATGAAATTTGACCAGAAGACATAAATCCATCAAAAGGATCATGCATCATGTGTTTATAAATATTTATAAATCATTCCACATAAGTGAATCTGATCATCACGTAGCACTATCTCGTTTGAAGCAGAATTCTTAGGTGAAATCATATAAATCATCTAGACCTTTTCCAATCAATGCTATGTCAAATAACAAGAGAAGCCACAAGATAAAAATTCATGGAAATATACGAGATACCCTAACCCATAGGGTTGGGTCCATTCATAACACAACCATCAATAATAATAAGCAAATACCATAAAGTTGTGAAAATTGATGAAAAAAAAGAAACCAAAACCCATAGGGTTGAGGAATTTTTGACATGAAGCTCCTACATAGTGAAATTTGGCATTTTCCCAGTTTCGATTAATGAAACAAAATAAATCATCAAGATTCACTCCTTCCCATGACCCAGTTTCATCTATAAAGATTCAAAAAAAATTATTCATAGATTCCCTTTAGATACACCCTCACTAGACGGATCCAAATAAATCCTTGAAGGAGAGGATGAGGAACCATGAATGTTGAAAACAAAAAATTCCTTTTAATTTCATAACAACTCATGAATACTATATCTCTTCCAACTAAAACTCACAGGGTAACTATTTCTCACACTATCCAATGGATAAAAAATGTTTTTGATGTCGTTTGTGTTAGTAAACATTATTATAACTACTCCCGCTAAATCTACATAACATCACAAAAATTTAGGATAATAATATAATGGAATTTATATTCAAAATATGACCGACATTAAAATGAATGAAGAGTGTGTGAGGACTATAAATCAAAGGATTCTAAAAAATTTAGGATCTCATACGTTTGTACAATTTCCTCCCCCTCAATGGTCAATAACTAGAGAAATGAATGAGGATACAACTCAGTCCCACCTATTTTGAAAGTGAGTATAACCCCTCATAAATGAGGAAAAATTATATTAGTACAAGATGTAAATAAGAAATCTAAGAAGGATTAATGTTGAACTACTTTGATTAAAAATTCATATTGGGTATGTTCTTCAAAAAAAACATCATTTCACTACCCCTTTTGATGTCCCTCAACACAAAGATATCATAATAATAGAGAGATCAGATATACATCATCCCTTAAATGATGTATCCAAGAAACCAATATTTCTAGATATAGAGTTTGTTGACATCAACACTTACCACCATTACAAAACAAGCTATACCAATGTTAGTCATGCTATAACAAGTCAACCCACATAGATTATCAATAACAAATGATAAAGAACCATCACGTTAATCTCAGCCTTTTGTGCCCCTACTCTTTCCACTACTCATTTGGTCATCTATATATGAGATATTGAAAATGTTGAATCATTGAGAGCCTGGTTAAAAGATATATAGGGACAATGTTTAGTAGTGTAGCTTAAAAGAAAACCCTACCCCATATGAAAATTATCCACTATTCCCCCACACAATTTTGGGAATACTATCTTTCTAAAATTTGATGGATTACGGGTTCCAAAACAATATATAGTGCATTATATGTCTATTTCTGGCTTTATGATGAGAGCATTGATGCAATAGAAAGCCTCAAAACTCTAGTGTGTTGAACTAACCATGCAAGGAATAGCCTTTATACATTATAACAGTATTCCATCATGGTTAATCAAAGTATGGGAATACCTCCAGCAACATTTTATTTATCTATTAGTGTTAATGTTGTGGAAGAAAATGGACTTTGAACTATAAAAATTTAAATATTGATTAACTGAGAGTATCTCAGACTTCATTTCCATGCGGAAGGGTTTGTCTTACTCCCTAAATTTCTAGTTACCAAAGTAACATTTGTTAGTTCTTTACAAAGATAACTTCCACAATGAATTCCAAACACCACAAATTCATTTAAAATAAATAGGTGTTTCTTGGGACCTTGTTGATGTTTTTAAAATATAGGAAGACTCCATCTTGTGAACTAGAGAAAAATGAAAACCATTATCGACAACCCATGGAAAGGGGTAAGCAAAGTAGAAACTACAATTGTCACTCGAAAACCTTCTTCTACACTAGATCCCTCTCTAAAGAAAACACTTTATCATGTGAAGCTCCTTCCTAATTAGTAAAAATAAAAATAAAAACCTCATCATGATGAATGTAAATATCTAAAATTCCCTTAGTTTAGTTATCAAATGAACGAAGTCTACTCCTTTTGAGATGAGAAGGTTCGTAATTACTTTATAGAATCCTTGGAAAAACAAAATGTTAACAATTATAGAACCAAATAGACCTTAAAATTTTGATCTTGATGATCACCCAAATTATTTTCCATTTCACTGATTGTTGGGTCACACTGTTCAAGACAATTTCATTTCTAATGTTGACCTGAAAAAGATGGTTTATTCTTGGAATGTTAATATGGAAAAACCAACAACACAGGTATCATGCATTTTTTCTACCACTCTAGAAGAATAAGGTGAATTGTTGTAATTTTCCTACAGGAATTCATAAAATTCTAATCATTTTATAGTCATAAAAACAATCAACTAGAGTCATCCCATCCCTTGAGCATAATTAAAAAATTAATTGTTCCTCCAGTCACTTCTAATATAGCACAACTGACTCCATAAACACCAAAACCCTCCGAAGTCTAGTATCCTCATAAAAAATGTTCATAAGGGAAAAAACTGAATAGGATGAAACTACACTGAGGAAAATGTTTTCCTTGAATCTATTGGACTTAATTCCTTTAGTCTTTTGATTACAAGTACCACCCCAAAAAACCGTACAATGTGTTTCATCCAAAAAATAAAATCTTAATTAGATGAGGAATTAATTTTCTAATCCATTACCATTACATTCTTAATAGATCCAATATCTAATGAAGAAAATGATTATGAGATCTAATTTCATTTTCTAAGATAATCAACTGCAACTAGAGGTTATTGTAGCCTAGGAGGAAGAGGAAGATGCAGTTGTGGTCAAAAATAATATCCTAGACACATCCATGTCTGGTTTGTTTATACTTCTAAGACTCATGGAAGATCCCTATAGTGAGTATATGATGATCAGAGAAATTATCCCACCTTCACAATGATTATTTTAGGCCTGATCATTATATAATATTTAATGTAAGGTTTGTAGTAGTCTCATCAACCTAAACACATAAGATTTCCAAAATAGTTCAATTCAGTAGTAACAATGACTTCAACTTCTAGGAAACCACCCAACTCATCTTCTATAGGCACCTCAGTCCCTATGGTTCCTATAAGTTAATATATTCCCTTTGCAATATAGAGGCCTTTGATTAAAAATATGACATCTTGAAGTAGTTGGTGTTACTTCCTAATCCAGAATACACTTAACTAGGGCTCCGAGATGGTGGGTCACATGGCCTCAACTACAAATCCCCATATTCCAGAGGATGTCAAATAACAACAAGGGTGAAAATTCGTTATAGTGCTGATACTATTACCTCATACCTGAGTGAAACATTGCAAATAGATAGTAAAATCATGATAGTAGAAGCATCATATAAACATAAACTATGGACTGGACCAGTTACCTAAAGTTGTGAAATAACATGAATATATGTAATAATTGTAACACCCCGACCCCAGCTACCCAGAGTCGGTGCATTACTTCGTAACATTGGCATGATCACAAAAGGTCAAGTCTCTAAAGACCGATTAGTTTAGTAGCCTTGGAAACACTAGATACATTCATAAGTGTTACATTACATCATAAAGTTAAAAACTACAATAACAAAGTCTCCATAGACGACACTCATATCCTCTTCTGACAATCCCTACAGGTCATTCATAAAATACTTCTTCACATCCTGGAAAATATTAAAACATTGAAAGGGGTGAGCTCAGATGCTCAGTAAGGATAACAATATTGCGGAAGCTTTCATAAATAAACATAAAAATTTAAGGCAATGTATAACTAAAACAAAAGCCTTTTAAACTTGAACATCAACATAATATGGCAAACGTAAAATGAGATAATTCCATTTACTTCTTCACATGGATATTCTACTGGACGAATAATCACATGAAATATCAATAACCACTTTCATAATGAGGGAATGTATAATGCCAGACATTCTGAAACATTTTGTCAAGGCCTCATCCAAGACGTCTAAAATGATTAAGGCCTCGGCCAAAACCATAAATCAAATTGGGAAAGGTCCTCGGCCAATTCCACGTCTAGTTGTCTCATGAGACCTACCGATGCATCGAGGAGCTATATCGGGCTCCACCCGTCACTTATTAAGTCCAATACATTCCTCATATGAATAGGTTTAAACATATCATAAACAATAACATAATCGTATCACATAAAACATGCAGAAATGAAACATAACATTTCCACATTTCAATCAAAAGATATCAATACAACACATTGATATAATAAAAATGCTTTCAAAACCATTTTCAATACCAAGATAAAAGAAAGTTAAAACTTTGTATTTATTTTTCATTAAAAAATGATGGCTTATAGAGGAAGCCGAAACTCAAATAATGGTCACGGCGGCGGAGAAGTCATTGTCGCCGCATACATACGACCAAAAACATCCCCTTTTGTTGTTTAGTAAACGCTTCGTATAAAAAGATTCCTTTTTAATAAACGTAAAAGTCAAAGGGGTTTATACACCGTATAAAAGAAAGTTGTGTATAAAACCAAAAATGCCTCAATGAAAGGAGATATAGACAAAGTCCTTAAAAAGATCATGTTTTAAAATAAAATAGATCTATTATGTTTATTCACTATAGGTACACATAAGGAAAGTAAAAATACAAAATAGGACATAATAATATCATGACATAATTTGAAAGTAGGAGATTAACCCAAAGAATGGAAATTGGGGTAAGAAGTTCCCTTACCTCGTGTCTGACTTGACTCAACCGTTCTTTAACCTCCTGAATAATAAACTAGAGTTAATATATACCTTATTAAGAACCATTTTCAATTTCATTATCCTTTTTATATCACTTATTACAATGATATGAACATTATGTAATTATTTATGTTAATAACGGTCGTTTTGTCGATCTTTGGTACTTGAGTCAACAATAAACTTCTTATAATCACAAGTTGTTTATGTGGTAGAATATCCATTATCTCAAGAATTATATTCATCAATTATATGTCATATATATCATATATATCCAGTATATACATTCATTTATAATATTACTTAACATTTAGAGGTAAGAAATGAAATGCACCGTTCATGGAGACGGTAAGTCGTACGTACGCATGAACGCTACTTTCATTTCTATTTCGTATTTAATGGAATGAAATCATAATGATATAAATGTATAATATAATTCCAGTATAATATAGTGTATAATACCATTTACTCCATCCTTTATACATCCCACATATGGCATTAACGATTCAAATCACTTTGAGGGGGCGGTAGTCCGTACTTCCTAAAATGAAATTATCGCGTTTACCCATAATTGAAATCACAAAGTATGCCATAAATGAGAAATAAAGAAGCATAAGTAAAACATAAACATATTATATATCATATATAATTATAGTGACATCTTAATGGCCACCTTTGAAGGTGTTATATGAGTGTTGAACAATCATCGTTTCGTGAGGCAGAAATTCACCATCCACAGAAACCGTATGTTCTTTAACCATTAGATGTAGGTGTGTGTAAGTGTAGCTCGAATCCTTCTTATAACAAAGTCCTAGTATATTGAGGATACTGGTTTTGTTACAAAAGAAATGAATAAAAAGATTTTAGGGGGTTGGAGAAGAAAAATAGAACAAAACAACATTAGAGAAGACATTACCTCAAAATCGGGTAACTCTTTTTGATTTGAGCCAAAGGCTTCCTTGGGAAGAGTTATGCCCAACGTGAGGCTTATAAGAGTAAGGGAGGAAAGTTGGGAGAGTATTTGGGCATAGTTTGGCCGAGACAAATGGCTTGAATGTGTGAATAAGGTGGGAGTGGTGGGGGCCTTTTATAAGTGGAGAGGAGGGGCACTCTTGGAAAGTAAAGAAAAGATACATTATTATAAAATGAGTTTCTGATTTTGGAGGTCCCACACTTATATAATTCTAGGCTGAGGTGATAAGGGTTCTAAATCTACCCATCCAATAGGCTTTGGACAAGTGTAAGCCTTGTATTTTACATTATCTTCTCATTTTATTTAAATCGTTAAATAATGAGGTCATCGCTGCATCATCATGATGTCATAAATAATTTAATTTATTTAATGTCTAAAAATTATAAAAAAATACTATGATGTAGTAAATCTTTTTATCTTTCCAATTAATATTTATAGTCAAACATATGACTTGTATAACCCCATGTAACAATTGTTTTAGTAAAACATTTCATGTTTGTGTCATTTTTTACTTTAACATTAAATAAAAGGTATTTATGCCATTTTCCAACTAAAGTGGGTCCATGGGGTCCCCAAGTTGACCCATGGATTGTCTTGGTCGGCCATGTAACATCCAATGAGGGTAGGACATGTTTCAAGCTCATCTCATATTATTAAAATATTATTTTTACTTTAATCTACACTAATTACCTCTAATCGCGATTAAGAACTTAAAAGTTACTATTCACCAAAAAATTATTTTAATCTCATTGAACCACATTTTACTTCCTAATGAAAACCATGTATGTCGGATTTTTGAAATTCAAATCACAGAAGTGGTAATGTTTCATTTAAACGAAAAATCAGTTTTTTAACTACCACTTAGTGGTTTCACTATTCATCAAAAATTGAAGTTTTTCAGAATAATGCCAAAATTTCACCCTAAGCTATAATTGATATTACGAATTCAAAAATGATGTCTATTTTACAAAATTATAAACATATAAGTTTCATTAATTCATTTTATAATTAATTCCCGTTGTCACAACAAATAGCGTGTTTTTAAGAAACAATTTATATCAAAAGATTGGTAATTGTTTATGTCGAATTTCAAAGTGAAATTAATTATAATGAACACCATTGGATAAAATGGTAAAAATATATTCTAATTATACTTTAAAACCACTCAATAGTATAATTTATCAGTATAAATTATTTTTATTAAAAAAGTTGTTATACGTATTTTTCACTATTCATAAAAAAATTGGAAGTTCTCAGAAAAATACCAAAAATTCAACATAGGAAAATTTCGATATTACGAATCCAAAAACGAAGTCCATTTGGTAAGATAAAATTTATAAAATTTCAAAAATTAGGTATTACTATTCATAACGGCTATTTTTATTGGTTGTGGCGTGTGTTAGAACTCGAAGCTGCGTACAATGCAAGCTATTGCATTATTGAATGAGAAGCGTATCATGGAAGCTCGGGGTGTTACATTCTCCCCTCCTTCAATAAATTGCGTCCTCGCAATTTGAAATTTTTCTTTGAAAACAAAAGGTTGAAAATAGAAAATACCTTTGTGGAAAACCCACATTGGAAATAAGGTAAATAAATATATAACATTAAAAGAAAGCAAGATAAGTACAAAGGTCACCCGAGATAGCCCATTCTAGGATTCTATGAAAATATGGATATGGAGGAGAAACAAACCATCAAGGTCTGATAGAGAGTTATAGAAAACAGGATTAGGATAAAGTTTAACTACATGAAAATCATAAACTTGTGATTGGTTAAACGGTCATTGAATCCCCAGTTGGAAAAGTTAACCGACAACATTTTTGTTTTAAGTTACCTTTTATAATTTTGAGGAATTTATTTAGGAGATTTACTAAGAACTTAAGGGAATATACATACTTGTTATGTATACTTTCATTCTTTAATAAATTTTTACCACAAACCCATATTTTACTCCAAAAGGTAATAGAACTGAAAAATATTCTATTTATACTAATTGTATAAGGTTCCAAATATCAACACATACCATTTAGATTAGTAAAACTATTTTGTAATAACCAGGGAATTCTTGTAGGCTAGTGGTAGGTAATAAAGGCTTGTCGTACTGTGGTTGTGGGTTCGATTCTTACATCTTTGTCCGACGCGACGGGTTATGCCCCACCCTGTAGGTTTTCCTTTTCCTAAAACTATAGTATTATAATATTCCAAAAATAATCTTCAGAAATGTTTTAACCTTAAACAATACTATCCAAAGATCAACTTAATCCATTCCAACCTATAGTTATCCAAAATACCTCTGTCCAACTCACAGTCCAAATTTTATAAGGAAGGTAAACATAATGAAGATACTTTTTTTCCACGTAACAACATGTGAACAACTTCATCATGTATTATTTTTAAACATACTGAATTACCATGATCCCTTATTCCTTATAGAATACTAGATATACTCCTTCTATCCAAAAATGTATATAAATAATTAATCAGTTTCAAGGAAGTTAAGAATATCCAATATAATTTATCCAAATCAATCATGCCTAATTCCAAAATCACTATCTCGGTATCAGAACCATATTATGGTTTATCTTTCTCTCGACCATATATTTTCCAAAAATTTAACATACTGTGGAGTCACTTTTTTTGGTTACACACAATCTCAAGTCCTTGATGAAATTTTACTGCAGTACAATCCTTATATACTCCATAATTATTATAACCAGTACAACACTCAAATTACAAAATTCTTTAATAACAACATAAGAACTCTAATACTTCCTCCTCATCTGTGGTAGTATCATAACTTGATTATTATCCAATAACATCATTTGGGGCACACTCTGATGATTTGGACATTGGTTTGCATAGTGTCCCCACTCCTTGCAGATGAAGCATTGTACATTTGAAACCTTTTTCTTACCTTTGCAGTCACGCACTTTGTTTCCTTTTTCTCCACACTTATAACAAACTCCCATTCCCTTCTGGCAAGTTCCAAGGTGTTTCTTCCCACAGTTATCACATATTGGAAAATACTTCTTTCCCCTCATCCCTTTATCCATCATTCTCTCTTCCATCCCTTTCGTCTCTTGCTTCGCTTCAAAGCCATAGGACTCAGAGAATTCTTTACTTATCTTATTAACACATGATACTATTTCTTCATATGTTGAGAACACATGGGAGAATATTTCCCTTTGAAATTTTGGCTTAATACCGTGAAAGATACGATCCTTCTTACTCTTTGGATCATATGTATTGATGGAGTTCACATTCCTTCTACTGGGTGCCATTTCTATACAATGGCATAAACTAGGTTAGTTTATGAATTACAATGAATAATTCCAAACATTTAAAATACTTAATGTAAATTGAACGGTTTATGGATATAATCCATAATCATAAGAATGTTTTCTTTGAATAAGTACATACTCATAATCCCTACATAATGGTTTTTAAAGAAAATAAGAATTATCCAAAGCAAATCCCCCAGGAGTGTTGTAACCAAGAGTGCAGCAAGGCCCGTTGTCGTGAACCAGTTCCCGTTTGAGTCTAGCTCAAAGCGGTGTTTTTGGGTTTTAGCCCTAGGTACACCTGTGCCAGAGCCGCCTCTACCTGCTCGTATCCAGACAGGGATGTATTGCTCGGAAAACTCACAACATCTCTACAATACCAAAATTCTATGAAGTTCTTCTATACTAATCCTCAAAGTCTATCTTCGGGCTATGTGCTCTAATCAGAGTTTATCTAAATCTATCTTCCAAGGATAGTAATAAACTGCCTTTGATACCAACTGTAACACCCCAACCCCAGCTACCCAGAGTCGGTGCATTACTTCGTAACATTGGAATGATCACAAAAGATCAAGTCTCGAAAGACCGATTAGTTTAGTAGCCTTGGAAACACTAGATACATTCATAAGTGTAACATTACATCATAAAGTGAAAAACTACAATAATAAAGTCTCCATAGACCACACTCATATCCTCTTCTGACAATCCCTACAGGTCATTCATAAAATACTTCTTCACATCCTGGAAAATATTAAAACATTGAAAGGGGTGATCTCAGATGCTCAGTAAGGATAACAATATTGCGGAAGCTTTCATAAATAAACATAAAAATTTAAGGCAATGTATAACTAAAACAAAATCCTTTTAAACATGAACATCAACATAATATGGTAAAAGTAAAATGAGATAATTCCATTTACTTCTTCACATGGATATTCTACTGGTCTAATAATCACATCCAATTTCAATAACCACTTTCATAATGAGGGAATGTATAATGCCAGACATTCTGAAACATTTTGTCAAGGCCTCGGCCAAGACGTCTAAAATGATTAAGGCCTCGTCCAAAACCATAAATCAAATTGGGAAAGGGCCTCAGCCAATTCCACGTCTAGTTGTCTCGTGAGACCTACCGATGCATCGAGGAGCTATAGCGGGCTCCACCCGTCACTTATTAAGTCCAATACATTCCTCATATGAATAGGTTTAAACATATCATAAACAATAACATAATCGTATCACATAAAACATGCAGAAAGGAAACATAACATTTCCTCATTTCAATCACAAGATATCAATACAACACATTTATATAATAAAAACGCTTTCAAAACCATTTTCAATACCAATATAAAAGAAAGTTAAAACTTTGTATTTATTTTTCATTAAAAAAATGATGGCTTGTAGAGGAAGCCGAAACTCAAATAATGGTCACGGCGGCGGAGAAGTCATTGTCACGCATACATACGACCAAACACATCTCCTTTTGTTGTTTAGTAAATGCTTAATATAAAAATATTCCTTTTTAATAAACGTAAAAGTCAAAGGGGTTTATACACCGTATAAAAGAAAGTTGTGTATAAAACCAAATATGCCTCAATGAAAGGAGATTGAGACGAAGTCCTTAAAAAGATCATTTTTTAAAATAAAATAGATCTATTATGTGTATTCACTATAGGTACACATAAGGAAAGTAAAAATACAAAATAGGACATAATAATATCAGGACATAATTTGAAAGTAGGAGATTAACCCAAAGAATGGAAATTGGGTTAAGAAGTTCCCTTACATCGTGTCTGACTTGACTCAACCATTCTTTAACCTCCTAAATAATAAACTAGAGTTAATATATACCTTATTAAGAACCATTTTCAATTTCATTATCCTTTTTATATCACTTATTAAAATGATATGAACATTATGTAATTATTTAAGTTAATAACGGTCGTTTTGTCGATCTTTGGTACTTGAGTCAACAATAAACTTCTTATAATCACAAGTTGTTTATGTGGTAGAATATCCATTATCTCCAGAATTATATTCATGAATTAGATGTCATATATATCATATATATCCAGTATATACATTCATTTATAATATTACGTAACATTTATAGGTAAGAAATGAAATGCACCGTTCATGGAGACGGTAAGCCGTACGTACACATGAGCGCTACTTTCATTTATATTTCATATTTAATGGAATGAAATCATAATTATATAAATGTATAATATAATTCCAGTATAATATAGTGTATAATACCATTTACTCCATCCTTTATACATCCCACATATGGCATTAACGATTCAAATCACTTTGAGGGGGTGGTAGTCTGCACTTCCTAAAATGAAATTATCGCGTTTACCCATAATGGAAATCATAAAGTATGCCATAAATGAGAAATAAAGAAGAATAAGTAAAACATAAACATATTATATATCATATATAAATATAGTGACATCTTAATGGCCACCTTTGAAGGTGTTATATGACTGTTGAACAATCATCGTTTCGTGAGGCAGAAATTCACCATCCACAGAAACCGTATGTTCATTAACTATTAGATGTAGGTGTGTGTAAGTGTAGCTCGAATACTTCTTATAAAAACATCCTAGTATATTTAGTATACTGGTGTTGTTACAAAAGAAATTAATAAAAAGAGTTTAGGGGGTTGGAGAAGAAAAATAAAACAAAACAACATTAGAGAAGACATTACCTCAAAATCGGGTAACTCTTTTTGATTTGAGCCAAAGGCTTCCTTGGGAAGAGTTATGCCCAAAGTGAGGCTTATAGGAGTAAGGGAGTAAAGTTGGGAGAGTATTTGGGCAGTTTTTGGCCGAGCCAAATGGCTTGAATGTGTGAATAAGGTGGGAGTGGTGGGGGCCTTTTATAAGTGGAGAGGAGGGGCACTCTTGGAAAGTAAAGAAAGGACACATTATTATAAAATGAGTTTCGGATTTTGGAGGTCCCAAACTTATATAATTCTAGGATAAGGTGATAAGGGTTCGAAATCTACCCATACAATAGGCTTTGGACAAGTGTAAGCCTTGTATTTTACATTATCTTCTCATTTTATTTAAATCGTTAAATAATGAGGTCATCGCTGCATCATCATGATGTCATAAATAATTTAATTTATTTAATGTCTAAAAATTATAAAAAAAAATACAATGATGTAGGAAATCTTTTTTTATTTCCAATGAATATTTATAGTCAAACATATGACTTGTATAACACCATGTAAAAATTGTTTTAGTAAAACATTTCATGTTTGTGTCATTTTTTACTTTAACATTAAATAAAAGGTATTTATGTCATTTTCCAACTAAAGTGGGTCCAGGGGGTCCCCAAGTTGACCCATGGATTGTCTTGGTCGGCAATGGAACATCCAATTAGGGTAGGACATGTTTCAAGCTCATCTCATATTATTAAAACATTATTTTTACCTTAAACTACACTAATTACCTCTAATCGCGATTAAGAACTTAAAAGTTACTATTCACCAAAAAATTATTTTAATCTCATTAAACCACATTTTACTTCCTAATGAAAACCATGTATGTCGGATTTTTGAAATTCAAATCACAGAAGTGGTAATGTTTCATTTAAATGAAAAATCAGTTTTTTAACTACCACTTAGTGGTTTCACTATTCATCAAAAATTGAAGTTTTTCAGAATAATGCCAAAATTTCACCCTAAGCTATAATTGATATTCCGAATTCAAAAATGATGACTATTTTACAAAATTCTAAACATATAAGTTGCATTAATTCATTTTATAATTAATTCCCGCTATCACAACAAATAGTGTGTTTTTAAGAAACAATTTATATCAAAAGATTGGCAATTGTTTATGTCCAATTTCAAAGTGAAATTAATTCTAATGAACGCCATTGGATAAAATGGTAAAAATATATTCTAATTATACTTTAAAACAACTCAATAGTATAATTTATCAGTATAAATTATTTTTATTAAAAAAGTTGTTATAAGTATTTTTCACTATTCATAAAAAAATTGGAAGTTCTCAGAAAAATACCAAAAATTCAACATAGGCAAATTTTGATATTACGAATCCAAAAACGAAGTCCATTTGGTAAGATAAAATTTATAAAATTTCAAAAATTAGGTATTAATATTCATAACGGCTATTTTTATTGGTTGTGGCGTGTGTTAGAACTCGAAGCTGCGTACAATGCAAGTTATTGCATTATTGAATGAGAAACTTATCATGGAAGCTCGGGGTGTTACAATAATAATAAACTGTGAAAACAAATATATATTAAAAACTAAATATTAATTTCAAAATACACCAAACAGTTTCTTGAACATGGATTCATGGCATGTTCATGTTTGAGGAGATTGCGGGATAGGCATATACAAACTGCTATTCCAAATAGACAAAACAACAAACGAATGATCCACTAGAATATTGATCTTATGATTGGTATTATTCTTTTATGCTCCATTTATAATTAAATAATATAAAATATCTGTAGTAGGGAAGTCTCCATTATCAATACCTAATGAAAATTAATATAAATGGGTAATAAAGGCGACCTGAGTGGGCAGTAAGATAAAATATTAGTATTCCACCACCAATGATATTTAAAAGTATTCAATGAACTGTACATAGTGACAAAATTGTTAAAGAATAAATGAAATCATATAAAATGTTGATAATTAAGTTTCAACCTACTAAAGTTCCTATTGGACACATGGAGGATCTATATGATTCGGCACATGGCTCAAATAAGTGTCTTATCAGTAACTATGTATATAGTAATAATATATATTTATTATATTTATATATTACATCCACCCATATGGACTAAGTGTGTACATATGTAAGTATCCATATACCTGGAATACTGTGTACTAGTTAGACTGGGGTGTAACTCAAACAACAATAACTTGTCTAAATGACCCTATAATCTCAAGAAAAAAGGTATATTTCCAACATTTTAGGATGAATTAGAGACATCAGGCTCATCACTCGAGATAGTGGTTGATTAATCATGTCATAACCCAAAACAATGTATGTGGTGTGTCATTCCCACCATCCAAATATTGTCAACATTGTGAGACATCATGCTCTACACCCAATTTAAGGGAGCATGGAACATCATTCCCGACAGAAATTCTAACCACCCATCTATAATCAATATCAATGTCATAATCAAATCTTTAAAAATATCCATGAGGCATTACCTCTCATGTATGATATTCATCATGGCCAAATAAAAGCAATGGAATATTAATTCATATTCAATTAAAACATAACAAGAGGTTTGTACTTTCCACCCATTTCATTTATTCAAGTAATACAATAAATTGATTAAGGTAAGTCCAACTGTCATTAAGAAATCCAATTAACTAATAAATCCATTTACTTGACCAAAACATGGAAAATCAATTACAAGGTTCAATAAATCATTTATAAGGTTCCATTTTCAATTGGTAATTTACCTTCAAGCTAAATTCCACACATAAGGAAAGTAATGTAGTTAGAAGATGATTTAGTTCAGTGGAAATTTATTTAGTAGTTGAAATTTCCATTTATAATCTAATATAAATGATTTGATGGAATTCCAACCATATAATCAATTAATTATAAAGGTTTAATTTAAGATGGTACACCCCACCGAGTTTCCATGATCAATGTTAGAATCATCAATTTAAATATCATATATTCTAGAGAGTATAACAAGAAACATATGACAATTTAGAATGAAGATAGCAATTTTAAGGCAATGTGTAGAAAAAATTGGTGTTTGGAACAATGTTTAAGCTAAGAAAGCATCATAACCTTTAGGGAAAATGATGAGACCAGATACCTTTGTGATTAAGTTTAATTATGGAGAAAATACACATTTCACCCTAAAAACCAAGGTCACATAGTTTAGCCAAACTATGTGCAGACTTTTCTTAACCCACTACTAAAGAAGAGACCTCACATGGTTAAGGAACAAAATTTACTTAACCATATGAAAACCATGAAAAATATCACTATCAAAAAATATAGATATTTTTTATAGTAATGTGCATTGGGTTGCATAGTTTTAGTCAAATCATGCATCACATACTGCTCAAAAGGTACCCTTAATAGTTTGTACTAACTTTCTGATAACTGTGCATCCTACATTTTTTGCACATTTTCTAGAACATCGGGATCCAAACAATCCCATGATGATCTTGGGACCTCCCATAGGCTATAGTTCAAATTTACCATGATTAAAAGGGTATTAATAATGAAAAAAATTATCTATACCTTCATCAAACATCGAGTCATTACAACCTCTCTTCTATTAAGAAACCCATCCTCGAGTTGGACTTCTATGTGTATAGAGGTATCATCAACAAATATTTCCTACCACTGTGATCGTATATCAGTTTCCTATTCACAGGACTTTTCTAGTACTCATCTATAATATCATAGAACCTATAGTAAATGAACTATCATCCCCATTGTTTCTTCATACCCCAATACACAATATGAAATGGACACTCTTCAAAAGAGGAATCTACATCCAAAAAAACTATTTTGGTTGAAAGGCATTCAATTTTATTAGATAATATCAACAAAGATGAGATACCTTAAAGAAATCATTCATAGACTGGTATCTTTAGAGATGTTTTATCTAGTAATACACTTTTCAGATACATATCACAACATCGAAGGGTCCAACAAACCATGGTGAGAGCATAACCTACCTCTGAATATATCTATGGACCAACCTAGGCGAGACTCCCAAGAAATCCCACTCTCTGACCTCAAATTAAAATGTTAGTTGGTGTTAGTTTTCATATGAATGTTGTCTAGACTGATCTATCATTGTGTTCTTTTTAGTCAACTAGACATGCTCTGTACTCTCCTAAACAAGTTGTGGTCCATGAATTGTTTCCTTTCATACCTCTATCCAACACCATGGTTAACATCATGCTCAACTATATAAGGATTCATAAGGATCCATCTCGATGGTAACCTGAAAGAATTTATTATAAGAAAACTAAAAAAGGGATTTTTTTTCTCCAAAAAACCCCAAAGTTAAGGAAATATGCATGGAGCGTGTACTTTAAATCCTGAATCATGATCTTCCTATTTCCATAGGTATGGCAGTGTTAGGTCATAATCAGAATCACTTGTGTACCCAAGGACTTCTACACACCCTTCATGAACTATGAAGTAAAGAGAGTGTCTTTTAAAAAAGATAGAATGAGGAGCTCCATGAAGATTTATGGCCTTTTGACATATATCCTCCACAGTTTGTCTACTGATAATGTCCTTTTCATAGGTAATAAGTGTGAAGCCTTTTATAAATATTCAATGAAAACCAACACTATATCATTTCCATGATGCAATCAAGATAACACAATCAAGGAATCCACTGAAATATCACCCATTTACATTCAGTAATGTAAAATGGATATAAAATCCCATCTTATTGCTGATGTTATGACTTCACCTGCTGATAGGTGGAACAGCGAGTGATAAATCTGACTACATACAATATCATACTGCATGAAAAATACATTTTCTATAAGACCTGATATATATTGGTGACATAGGGGTGAACTTACTAAGATGAGGCATGAAATTATGGAATCAGGTCCTCTCTATTGTATTTTGTAACCCATACAATGTCACGACCCATCCTTGGGACCCGTGCCGTGACTACCCCAAGACCACCTTCCATAGGCCAGGGGCTGGCGACTATCACCAAAGGCGTAAATCCCGATATCTGGGAAGGCATTGCCTTTATAAGAGTAAAAAAACACCACAGAGTACAAGCGGAAGTAGTAAACACTATGTAAAACTGTACAACAGTAGGTGTAGAAAGTAAAGGGGGCCGGAAATACAAGCCCAACTGTAAAGTACAACCGAAAGGGGAAAACAACAACTGATAGAAAAAGTCGCAACGTCGAGCCGCTACTGGAAGTCCCACCTAAAGGGTGGGTACAGATAGCCTCCACATAGTTCCTCGGTCCAGTCGTCCGCTTCGAGTACACCCCACCCAGTGGTCCACCTCCAGGTATCGTCCTGCTCCGCCAACCTCGACCATGATCAGCGTTGTTCGTCATCTGCAACCAACACAACGAAGTTCGAGCATAGCCCGTGCAGGGGTGAGTATAAGCTAGTTAGTAGGGACCCCGAGACCCCCTAAGGTCTCCCGAAATCCACATAGGATAAACCACAAAAGGATAAGATACAATCATGAAGTGACATCCGAAACTGCTTAGGTATATGCCCATACATATACATAAGTCATCAATTCCCGTTCGGCTCCAACATCCGAGCCCAAGAACAACCCAATCCACACAGGAAAGAAAAACGTAAATCCACACAGGACAGCACAACACAATCCACAAAGGAAAGCAAAACGTAATCCACATAGGATAGCACAACACATTCCACAATGGAGAGTAAACAGGACTCAGCTCATACAGGTATACATCGTCGAAAAGGTGGAAGGGATGATCAGATATAGATACTGAATCATCTAAGCTGGGACCCACTTAGGATATAAGACCAGCTATCTTCATTGATTCATCTATGCTGGGACCCACATAGGATACAAGACCAGCATTGAATCATCTATGCTGGGACCCACATAGGATACAAGACCAGTACAGCTGGGACCCACATAGAATACAAGACCAGCACTCTTCATTGATTCATCTATGCTGGGACCCACATAGGATACAAGACCAGCACAAATGGGACCCACATAGGATACAAGACTAGAACTCTTCACTGATTCATCTATGCTGGGACCCACATAGGATACAAGACCAGCACTGAATCATCTAAGCTGGGACCCACATAGGATACAAGACCAGCACAGCTGAGACCCACATAGGATACAAGACCAGCACTCTTCATTGATTCAGCTATGCTGGGAACCACATAGGATACAAGACCAGCACTGAATCATCTAAGCTGGGACCCACATAGGGTACAAGACCAACCCTCTTCATCGTCGCTATCGCAGCCAACACTAGGGTTCCCGCACACAGCAAGCTCGTTCGGGAGGGTCCGCTCCACGAGCCGAGAGGCTGATACATCAACTAACATGAAGTCTGATGTTGATGTATCCAAAAATTCCGTATCGTCGACAGGAACTCAATGCAACAGACGGAGCATCAATCGGACGCCCGGCCTGAGAGATATTGACTTTTTCGTCCCAGGGGCCCGGTTGAATTTTAAGGCAAAACCAACCCGACCATACTCCACCTATGTCCAAACCTTGGGTGGAGTGAGCCAAAAGATCCATATCACTAAGAGGAATCCACCAAAGTCGACGGCATGTCAATCGGACGTCCGGAGCTCAAGATATGAGTGTTTCCGCTCCGAGGGTCCGATTGGTTTCGTGTACGAACCAACCTAGCCGAACTCAAAGTATTTCGAAACCTTGAGTGCGATATACGAAAACGAACGTCTCGATCCAAGGATCGTGTTGCCGCTAACGGTGCGTCTATTGGAGTTCCATAGTTCAAGCTATGGGCATTTGAATCAACTCAGTCTGAAAATAGGGGTCTAGGCCCAGCCCAGCCCGACCCAGTACCCCCTGGGTCGGCCGAACCGGGTCGACCCAGCCCAACGACCCAGCCCGGCCCGGAAACCCAGCCTGGCCGGCAGCACGGCGGCGCAGCGGCGCGGCCAGTGTGCCACGCGAGCGTGCCCAAGGGAGGGGCGTTGCCCCTCCTTTATAAAAAAACAGTGACCCCCTTTAAGGGGTCGCGCCATGTGCAACCCGGGGGGTGTAACCCCCCAGTTTTTCCCCTGTAACGGCCGGCCAGCGCAAGGCTGGCTGGTTTCTTGCCACGGGACCCCGCGGTCCCGCGCCTTCCGGCCGCCTTCTTCGAATTCTCTATCGGGTGTTTTTTTCGGCCGCTACTTCCAGGATGGATGCAAATTCGTCCGGCGCGGCGTGATGACGCCGCGTTCTTCTTCCGCAGCCCGACTCCGGCCGCGGCCTCATTCGTACCCCCGACGCAGTGTGATGGCGTCACTTTTCTTCGTCGTGGCCCGCATCTTTCACGTCTCCTTTCGCTCAAGCGCAGTGCAACTATGCATTACCGTCTTCTCTAATCAAAACGAAGAAAAGCAAAGGTGGGAGGGGTATCGGCCGTGTTTGTTTGGACCGATCGCCTCCCGTTATATCAATAGCAGTTGGCCGAAACGTAAAATGTTTATCCTTCACAATGTTTAATTTAAATAAAAATTGGACCATGGACGTCAGATTTAACTTTAATATTCGAAGGAATGAAATCACCAACTTAAAATAGTGGAACCCCTACCTCGGTTCAGGAACGGTGCACGTCAATCGAGCCGCGGAAGACGAGCGTCGCGGAAGTCGGGCATCGTGGAAAACGAACGTCGATTCCGTTGTCATCGAGGTGCGTTCAAAGAAGAAACGTCGTTGGAAGGAGACGCCACGTTCTTCGGCGGATATGTTCTTCGTTGAAGAGCAGTGTTCTTCGTCGGAGGTGTTCTTCGTTGAAGAATGATGTTCTTCACGTTCTTCGTCGATGTTGAAGAAGAAGAAGACTTCAAACTTATCCATTTCTCTCCCAAGTCTCCACCACAAGAACAACTAACCCCAAAATAAAATAATCCTCCCACTTATTTTATTAACCCAACATAGGTTTTGAATTTCAAGAGTTTGAAAATTCAAAACCCACATTTAACTCACTTAAGTTATTAACATAAGATGTTATAAAATTAATGAGGTGTAAGTTAACAAAACATAAATGGGGGGTTTAGAGGGGTTAGGAAAGTGAGGCATTGGGATCGTGTGGGTCCCACCCAACCTTATCCTCTCAAGGTTGGTTATCACAAGTGGGTCCCACCCCCAACATCCTTACTTAGGATAAAACTACCAAGTGGGAAAAAATAAAAATTGTTAAAATTTTATTTTTAACTACCACAAAAATTAATAACTCCCCTCGTGTAAATGCAACTCTGAAACATGAGTTCCTAATCAATTATCGGCGCTGCGGTTCCATCGGTGCCCTCCGAATTCGATTCTGGGCACCGGTTCAAAAGTTAGAAATTCCCGCCCGTTCATTCACTGAACGTACTCGAGCCAAACTTCGGAAATTGATTCCGGGCACACCGGTCCTCAGAATCAGGTGCCGTCAGAAACTGCGTTCTTGTAAAATTCCAAAGAAAATTAAGAAAAAATTTCCCTTGAATTTTACGTGTCTTTACATTACTCCCACCTCAGGACTTTACGTCCCCGTAAAGATACATCAAAACTAGGGAAACAAATGAGGGTACTGAGCACGCATCTGAGCCTCCCGCTCCCATGTGCTCACATGGAGGTTCTCGTACTTTCATAGAAAGTGCACCCGAGGAATCAATCGTCCTCATAGTATTTGCTCATGTTGATCCTCGATCCCCACTGGAACCTCTGTGCATGTCGCCCTATCATCGACGTCCAACTCCCTGAGGTCGATGATGTGTGAATGATCAAGAACGTATCTCCTCAATTGTGATACGTGAAAGTCATCGTGCACCTGGTACAACTGTGGTGGATGGGTCAAGCGGTAAACCACCTCGCCAACCAGGCTGAAGACATAGAAATGGTCCACTGAACCTCAGAGATATCTCACCGCCTCAGCTACATCTCTGTAAACCTCGTCGAGGTGAGACTCGTATAAGAACGTGATCGTCATCCTCGAACTCCAGAGGTATCCAATTCTTGTTAGAACTGGAACTCAAAACGACAACTGCCACGAGGGTAAGTTTGACCGACTCAAGAATGATCAGTAGCACCCTCCTGTGCACGAGTTTAACTTGTGCTACCCAGGTTTGTTGTACCTCTCGTTCCCCTCGTAGTTTGATTTTCATGATCACAATCACCTTATTTTTTTGTCTAACCTTGTTTTTAAGTGTTGTGGATGATAGGCACAAGATTGCCAAAGGATTGGCCCAAGAAAGCTGACAAATGGACTGAAATTCAGTCCACCGGCCAACCGGTGTGATAGCACCGGCCAGCCGGTGGACCTGGCAGAGGCATTGCCCACTGCCAGGCTCCACCGGTCAGCCGGTGGCATCCAGTCAATAGTGTTTGCTACTGTCTTGCCACCGGCCAGCCGGTGGCTCCTCCACCGGTCAGCCGGTAGAGCCTGGACCATTTGTCTTCTCCTCTGCCAAGGCACCGGCCAGCCGGTGGAGCTGTACCGGCCAGCCGGTAGCCCAGTCAAACTAGCCGTTGGGTTTGACCAGTCAACCCTCTTTTGGCCTCCAACGGCTCCGAGGCCTTTTCCAACGGCTCCAAAGCCCTCCAACGGATACTTGAAGGTTCCTAGCCTATAAATAAAGGCCTATGAGGCACCGGAACTAAAATCAAGCCCAAGGACACTTTGTTGATCATTCGGCAATCCTCCGGCGAGACACCTCAAGGAACCCCAAGTGCTCCATCCAATTCCACATCCAAGAGCACCACCAAAGAAGCTTGGAAGCGGCCTTCAAACATCATCAATCAATCAAAGGCGCCCAAGGCTTCTCCAATTACGGGTTTTCTTGTTTTTATCTTTTTGAGCTTAAATTTGGGTTTGTGCCTACAAACCCCAACCTTTTCTCTATCCTCCCTTTCTTTTGGGTTTCACACCACCATTAAGGTGTGAAGAGGTTTCTTCAAGCCTTTCCTTTTAAAAGGCTTGAGTTTTCGGTGAGCTAGCCTTCACCCGTTAAAAAGGCTAGTGGGTTCTTACTAAACCATTAAAAGTAAGTGGGTTCTTGCTTAACCACCAAAAGCAAGCTGTAATAGGTCCTAGTGCTACCTCAAAGCCTAGTGGGTTTCTTGCTAAAACCATTGAAAAGCAAGCGGTAGGAATCTCTCAACGGTTGAGTTGGGAGCGGAGACGTAGGCCGGGTTTTGGCCGAACTCCGTTATCAATTTTGTGTGTCTTGCCTTCTTTATTTCCGCTGCATTTTTTACTTTGATTTTAATTTATTAATTATTTTTTTAAAAGGCAATTCACCCCCCCTCTTGCCATCTTTTCCTCGTTTGTTCCGACCCAAAAATTGGTATCAGAGGGAAATTTGAGTAATACCCTAACCCGGTTTCAAATTTAAGATCCATTAAGATGGCATCAACCTCTTTCGCCCCCGAGGGCTACTCATTGGGTCGGGCTCCATTTTTTGATGGGACCGACTATAATTATTGGAAAACCCGCATGACCACTTTTCTTAGAAGTATAGGATATCCCATTTACAAAATAGTCATGCAAGGTTACACTTTGTCTACCCCCGACGAATCCAAATGGACCCAAGCCGACATTAGAAATTTTGAGCTTGATGGCAAAGCCATGAATGCTCTTCATTGCGGCCTTGACCGAAATGAGTTCAATCGAGTTTCCACATGCACCTCCGCACATGAAATCTGGAAACTTTTGGAGGTTACCCATGAGGGGACCAACAAAGTCAAGGATACTCGATTGGACATGTATCGTCAAGATTTTGAGTCTTTTACCATGCATCCATCTGAATCTATTACTGAAATGTTTACGCGTTTTACTGATGTTTGCAATGGGAGAAAGTCCCTTGGTGATGATATTTCTGCAGAAACTATGGTGAAGAAGATCCTATGGATCCTTCCGAGCTCATGGGCACCAAAGGTGACGGCGATCCAAGAAGCTAAGGACGTCAAAAATATGCCGGTCGAGGAGCTCGTCGGATCCCTAATGACGTACGAGATCACGATGAGGAAGAAAGCTCAAAAGGAGGGCACACCAATCAAGACACCAAAGAACATCGCCCTCAAGGTACAAAAAGAAGTAAGCTCCTCCTCCTCCTCATCATCTTCATCTTCTTCATCATCAAGCGGCGACTCGGAAATGGAGAATCTCGCCCGCCAAATGCACAAGTTTATGAAGAAGCACAAGAAGAAGAAATCCCGCAAGCATCGAAAGTAAGAACCCACCGCAAGATCCGAGCCCAAGGTAAAATGCTACGGGTGCGGCGAAAAGGGCCATTACAAGCCCGATTGCCCACTCAACAAGAAACGGGCCACGCAAAAGGAAAAAGGAAAGAAAAAGGTTCTCAAGGCGACATGGAGTGACACCTCCTCATCATCATCCTCCTCCTCCTCCTCGAGCGACAAAAGTAACAAATGCCTAATGGCATTCCAAGAGGTAACATCTTCCTCCTCCTCCTCCTCTTGCTCTTCAAATTCAAATTCTTTCAATCATTTGTCTTATGAAGAACTCCAACATGTTAGGGACCAACTTGAAAATGGTTTTCATGAACTATCGTCAAAATTTGTTGCTTTAAAAAAGTCTTTCAAAAAACTCTCCTCCGAAAAAGAACAACTTCTCAAAGAGAAGGAGGAGATGTCCCTCAAAATCCAAAATTTTCCAAATGTTGATTCCATGGAATCAACCATCAAAGACCTAAGGGAGACCCTAGCTAAGTTCACCCAAGGGGAACAAAATTTGAACAATCTCCTAGGTTCTCAACGAATTTCAAGAACCACCCAAGGGCTAGGATACACCAACCAAGCTTCCTCCTCCCATGCTCCAACTGTTTTTGTAAGGGGGAGCTCTAGTTTTAAATTTTGTAACTATTGCAAAAAACACGGGCACCTAATTTATGAATGTAATTGTAAAAATGCCCGGTATGGCCAACCCAAGTCTTTTTTCTTTTCCGTTGAGTTCTATAGGAGAAGACCCGCCATGAGACAAGTATGGATTGAAAAATACCTTCTAGCGAGTCTCTCCGGGCCGAAAATCATCTCTTTTCAAAATCCCTCTCCCCGGTGACTTTTTGTTTTTATTTAGGGGGAGTTAGGTTCTTTTAAGCCTTTTTTGTGAATTTCAATTTCAACACTTGGTATCAAAATTTTCATTTCAAAATATTCAATTCGAATTTTTCATTTCAAAAATTTCATTTGGTTTCAAATTTCAAATTTCAGTTGGTTTTTGATTCAAAACTTTCAATTCAAACTGTTATTCAAATTTTCATTTCAATTTCAAAAATTTCAATTGATTTTAAAATCTCCATCTTGTTTTTCAACGTTTTCCCTCAATCAAGTTTTATGCCCCACGCTATTTTGATAATCACAAAGGGGGAGAAATTTCTTGATTGATTGGGGGAGAAACCTTTTTGATCATGCATTGCTTATTTTCAATTTATTCATTAAAAGCATGCCTTTAATGTTTGTTTTTACTTTAATTGTTTTGGTGATTGTGATCATCAAAATAGGGGGAGATTGTTGTACCTCTCGTTCCCCTCGTAGTTTGATTTTCATGATCACAATCACCTTATTTTTGTCTAACCTTGTTTTTAAGTGTTGTGGATGATAGGCACAAGATTGCCAAAGGATTGGCCCAAGAAAGCTGACAAATGGACTGAAATTCAGTCCACCGGCCAACCGGTGTGATAGCACCGGCCAGCCGGTGGACCTGGCAGAGGCATTGCCCACTGCCAGGCTCCACCGGTCAGCCGGTGGCTTGACCACCGGCCAGCCGGTGGCATCCAGTCAATAGTGTTTGCTACTGTCTTTCCACCGGCCAGCCGGTGGCTCCTCCACCGGTCAGCCGGTAGAGCCTGAACCATTTTTCTTCTCCTCTGCCAAGGCACCGGCCAGCCGGTGGAGCTGTACCGGCCAGCCGGTAGCCTAGTCAAACTAGCCGTTGGGTTTGACCAGTCAACCCTCTTTTGGCCTCCAACGGCTCCGAGGCCTTTTCCAACGGCTCCAAAGCCCTCCAACGGATACTTGAAGGTTCCTAGCCTATAAATAAAGGCCTATGAGGCACCGGAACTAAAATCAAGCCCAAGGACACTTTGTTGATCATTCGGCAATCCTCCGGCGAGACACCTCAAGGAACCCCAAGTGCTCCATCCAATTCCACATCCAAGAGCACCACCAAAGAAGCTTGGAAGCGGCCTTCAAACATCATCAATCAATCAAAGGCGCCCAAGGCTTCTCCAATTACGGGTTTTCTTGTTTTTATCTTTTTGAGCTTAAATTTGGGTTTGTGCCTACAAACCCCAACCTTTTCTCTATCCTCCCTTTCTTTTGGGTTTCACACCACCATTAAGGTGTGAAGAGGTTTCTTCAAGCCTTTCCTTTTAAAAGGCTTGAGTTTTCGGTGAGCTAGCCTTCACCCGTTAAAAAGGCTAGTGGGTTCTTACTAAACCATTAAAAGTAAGTGGGTTCTTGCTTAACCACCAAAAGCAAGCTGTAATAGGTCCTAGTGCTACCTCAAAGCCTAGTGGGTTTCTTGCTAAAACCATTGAAAAGCAAGCGGTAGGAATCTCTCAACGGTTGAGTTGGGAGCGGAGACGTAGGCCGGGTTTTGGCCGAACTCCGTTATCAATTTTGTGTGTCTTGCCTTCTTTATTTCCGCTGCATTTTTTACTTTGATTTTAATTTATTAATTATTTTTTTAAAAGGCAATTCACCCCCCCTCTTGCCATCTTTTCCTCGTTTGTTCCGACCCAAAAATTGGTATCAGAGGGAAATTTGAGTAATACCCTAACCCGGTTTCAAATTTAAGATCCATTAAGATGGCATCAACCTCTTTCGCCCCCGAGGGCTACTCATTGGGTCGGGCTCCATTTTTTGATGGGACCGACTATAATTATTGGAAAACCCGCATGACCACTTTTCTTAGAAGTATAGGATATCCCATTTACAAAATAGTCATGCAAGGTTACACTTTGTCTACCCCCGACGAATCCAAATGGACCCAAGCCGACATTAGAAATTTTGAGCTTGATGGCAAAGCCATGAATGCTCTTCATTGCGGCCTTGACCGAAATGAGTTCAATCGAGTTTCCACATGCACCTCCGCACATGAAATCTGGAAACTTTTGGAGGTTACCCATGAGGGGACCAACAAAGTCAAGGATACTCGATTGGACATGTATCGTCAAGATTTTGAGTCTTTTACCATGCATCCATCTGAATCTATTACTGAAATGTTTACGCGTTTTACTGATGTTTGCAATGGGAGAAAGTCCCTTGGTGATGATATTTCTGCAGAAACTATGGTGAAGAAGATCCTATGGATCCTTCCGAGCTCATGGGCACCAAAGGTGACGGCGATCCAAGAAGCTAAGGACGTCAAAAATATGCCGGTCGAGGAGCTCGTCGGATCCCTAATGACGTACGAGATCACGATGAGGAGGAAAGCTCAAAAGGAGGGCACACCAATCAAGACACCAAAGAACATCGCCCTCAAGGTACAAAAAGAAGTAAGCTCCTCCTCCTCATCATCATCTTCATCTTCTTCATCATCAAGCGGCGACTCGGAAATGGAGAATCTCGCCCGCCAAATGCACAAGTTTATGAAGAAGCACAAGAAGAAGAAATCCCGCAAGCATCGAAAGTAAGAACCCACCGCAAGATCCGAGCCCAAGGTAAAATGCTACGGGTGCGGCGAAAAGGGCCATTACAAGCCCGATTGCCCACTCAACAAGAAACGGGCCACGCAAAAGGAAAAAGGAAAGAAAAAGGTTCTCAAGGCGACATGGAGTGACACCTCCTCATCATCATCCTCCTCCTCCTCCTCGAGCGACAAAAGTAACAAATGCCTAATGGCATTCCAAGAGGTAACATCTTCCTCCTCCTCCTCCTCTTGCTCTTCAAATTCAAATTCTTTCAATCATTTGTCTTATGAAGAACTCCAACATGTTAGGGACCAACTTGAAAATGGTTTTCATGAACTATCGTCAAAATTTGTTGCTTTAAAAAAGTCTTTCAAAAAACTCTCCTCCGAAAAAGAACAACTTCTCAAAGAGAAGGAGGAGATGTCCCTCAAAATCCAAAATTTTCCAAATGTTGATTCCATGGAATCAACCATCAAAGACCTAAGGGAGACCCTAGCTAAGTTCACCCAAGGGGAACAAAATTTGAACAATCTCCTAGGTTCTCAACGAATTTCAAGAACCACCCAAGGGCTAGGATACACCAACCAAGCTTCCTCCTCCCATGCTCCAACTGTTTTTGTAAGGGGGAGCTCTAGTTTTAAATTTTGTAACTATTGCAAAAAACACGGGCACCTAATTTATGAATGTAATTGTAAAAATGCCCGGTATGGCCAACCCAAGTCTTTTTTCTTTTCCGTTGAGTTCTATAGGAGAAGACCCGCCATGAGACAAGTATGGATTGAAAAATACCTTCTAGCGAGTCTCTCCGGGCCGAAAATCATCTCTTTTCAAAATCCCTCTCCCCGGTGACTTTTTGTTTTTATTTAGGGGGAGTTAGGTTCTTTTAAGCCTTTTTTGTGAATTTCAATTTCAACACTTGGTATCAAAATTTTCATTTCAAAATATTCAATTCGAATTTTTCATTTCAAAAATTTCATTTGGTTTCAAATTTCAAATTTCAATTGGTTTTTGATTCAAAACTTTCAATTCAAACTGTTATTCAAATTTTCATTTCAATTTCAAAAATTTCAATTGATTTTAAAATCTCCATCTTGTTTTTCAACGTTTTCCCTCAATCAAGTTTTATGCCCCACGCTATTTTGATAATCACAAAGGGGGAGAAATTTCTTGATTGATTGGGGGAGAAACCTTTTTGATCATGCATTGCTTATTTTCAATTTATTCATTAAAAGCATGCCTTTAATGTTTGTTTTTACTTTAATTGTTTTGGTGATTGTGATCATCAAAATAGGGGGAGATTGTTGTACCTCTCGTTCCCCTCGTAGTTTGATTTTCATGATCACAATCAACTTATTTTTGTCTAACCTAGTTTTTAAGTGTTGTGGATGATAGGCACAAGATTGCCAAAGGATTGGCCCAAGAAAGCTGACAAATGGACTGAAATTCAGTCCACCGGCCAACCGGTGTGATAGCACCGGCCAGCCGGTGGACCTGGCAGAGGCATTGCCCACTGCCAGGCTCCACCGGTCAGCCGGTGGCTTGACCACCGGCCAGCCGGTGGCATCCAGTCAATAGTGTTTGCTACTGTCTTTCCACCGGCCAGCCGGTGGCTCCTCCACCGGTCAGCCGGTAGAGCCTGAACCATTTTTCTTCTCCTCTGCCAAGGCACCGGCCAGCCGGTGGAGCTGTACCGGCCAGCCGGTAGCCTAGTCAAACTAGCCGTTGGGTTTGACCAGTCAACCCTCTTTTGGCCTCCAACGGCTCCGAGGCCTTTTCCAACGGCTCCAAAGCCCTCCAACGGATACTTGAAGGTTCCTAGCCTATAAATAAAGGCCTATGAGGCACCGGAACTAAAATCAAGCCCAAGGACACTTTGTTGATCATTCGGCAATCCTCCGGCGAGACACCTCAAGGAACCCCAAGTGCTCCATCCAATTCCACATCCAAGAGCACCACCAAAGAAGCTTGGAAGCGGCCTTCAAACATCATCAATCAATCAAAGGCGCCCAAGGCTTCTCCAATTACGGGTTTTCTTGTTTTTATCTTTTTGAGCTTAAATTTGGGTTTGTGCCTACAAACCCCAACCTTTTCTCTATCCTCCCTTTCTTTTGGGTTTCACACCACCATTAAGGTGTGAAGAGGTTTCTTCAAGCCTTTCCTTTTAAAAGGCTTGAGTTTTCGGTGAGCTAGCCTTCACCTGTTAAAAAGGCTAGTGGGTTCTTACTAAACCATTAAAAGTAAGTGGGTTCTTGCTTAACCACCAAAAGCAAGCTGTAATAGGTCCTAGTGCTACCTCAAAGCCTAGTGGGTTTCTTGCTAAAACCATTGAAAAGCAAGCGGTAGGAATCTCTCAACGGTTGAGTTGGGAGCGGAGACGTAGGCCGGGTTTTGGCCGAACTCCGTTATCAATTTTGTGTGTCTTGCCTTCTTTATTTCCGCTGCATTTTTTACTTTGATTTTAATTTATTAATTATTTTTTTAAAAGGCAATTCACCCCCCCCTCTTGCCATCTTTTCCTCGTTTGTTCCGACCCAGCAAGGTTTTCCTTTTCGCCGACCAAGGAAAACTCATCCCAACGCTTGCCTAATACCGTCAATTTGAGTATGAACAGTGGTTGCTAAATCCATACACAAACTAATGTCGTAAGGCCTCGACGCTGCCACCGAGAGGTCCCAACCGAGACTCTCGCCTCAAGGGTCAGATCACACCGTCGATGTAAGTGTGAATATTGAGTCTCCTCCCAACGGTATCTCCAGACGTGAGGGTCAAGTCAACGGCTTAACCGGAAACTCTAGGTCTGGGACTAGATTCATGGAAGGAAGGGATGATTTGTTTCGATGTCTGTGGCTACGGAAGCTAGTAGAAGACAAAGTCCGCACTTCGAATCATCCTTAGAGCCCTTTCGGTCGCACTCCTTGACCTCATGCAGCTACTCTTTTCCCCTGCCCTCCAGCTCCATGATCCTAGCAGGGACTACAATGGCGGGTAATGGTAACAAGTTGAAATGTACACCACCACAAGCTGCTCTCCTAGCTCTGCCTCCATGTCTGCTGCTCTGCAGATTCATCTGTCCTTAACATTTCCTCTTCTTGAAACATTTTACACGCCAAAGTATCCAATACTGGCGCCAGATTCATGCTTTACAAACTTCTGTCATTCTCTGGCAGTATTTGTTCAGCAAAGAATTCTCAACCACAAAGGTTCCTTCTATCACCCTAGCCTAAGTATGAATGCATAGAGAAAATGTGCTGGCTCGGAAGCCCTTAAACATACCATGCTCAGAGGTCCGACCTCAATTTCATTGATCGAAACGCATCCATCGAGTACCCGGTATGTTCGGTACGCCTCGATGAATTCTCAGCTACCGACACGTCGTCCTGCCGAAGCTGTATAAGCTCTAGAAAACTTTCAGCCACCTCCTCAAGCCAGTCCTCAGCCACCTGTGAGTCAGGTTCGCCTCGGAACATGAGGATATCTGAAGTTAGAACACGTATAAGGCAGTAATCCTACATGTATCACCTACCGGTACCGCCGGTTGTAACTGTTGACCAACAGGTAGTGATGTATAGCTGACACACTACCCAAAGACACTATCTTAGGTATCGGTCCACGTACCGAAGCCTCAACACTATAAGGACCATCCTCATGGTCATTCACTGGAAAATACTAGTGGCCAAGTCCACCATCCACTCTACTGATGTCTCAGCTAGGCGGAAAACTCTAGTAATCACCTCCAGCCACTGCTCTGCTGTCTGGGAATTTGTCATGCCTCGTAACCTTGGAGGCCTCTACTGCTAGAACTCGTGCAACGCGCTCTGCCAGAGTGCAAAGTTTGCTAGTATAGCTATTGGCATCTGCTGCCCAACAGGTGGTGGTGCTACTGGTACACCACCCGAGGGTGCCAATATAGTAAAAAGGGCCCTGCACCAGAGCCTCGTCGCTCGGTGAGCCGTCATTGGGTACTCTCTTGGAACTCCAACTGACTGTCTGCATGGAGACATCTATTACAGATGCGACACGGTCAACGTATTATACCTTGTGAGCTGACCTTGTTCGATCTGACATTAAAACTTTTTGAAACACACACGCAATCAGCGTTGTCGTGTACAAAGTTGGAAATCAGTAGTCAGGGTCCTGGTGTATGGATACGTCGGCCGCGCGCACCAACACTGGACTCCCTGAACTGAAGACCACACTCTGTACCCTTAATACTATTTCTTCATAGAAAGAAAAATATCAGAGTTATAAGTTCTGTGGTAGAACTGACTCCTCTGATACAAATTTGTCACGACCCGTCCTTGGGACCTGTGTCATGACTAACCCAAGCCCGCCTTCCATAGGCCAGGGGCTGGCAACTAGCACCAAAGGCGTAAATCCTGATATCTGGGAAGGCATTGCCTTTATAAGAGTAAACAAACACCACAGAGTACAAGAGGAAGTAGTAAACACTATGTAAACTGTAAAATAGTAGGTGTAGAAAGTAAAGCGGGCCGGAAATACAAGCCCAACTGTAAAGTACAACTGAAAGGGGAAAACAGCAACTGAAAGAAAAAGCTGCAATGTTGAGCCGCTACTGGAAGTCCCACCTGAAGGGTGGGTACAGATAACCTCCACATAGTTCCTCGGTCCAGCCGTCCGCTTCGATTACACCCCGCCCAGTGGTCCACCTCTAGGTACCGTCTTGCTCTGCCAACCTTGACCATGATCAGCGATGTCCGTCGTCTACAACCAACACAACGAAGTGCGGGCATAGCCCGCGCAGGGGTGAGTATAAGCTACTCAGTAGGGACCCCGAGACCCCTGAAGGTCTCCCGAAACCCACATAGGATAAACCACACAAGGATAAGATACAATCACGAAGTAACATCCGACACTTCTTAGGTATATGCCCATACATATACCTAAGTCATCAATTCCCGTTCGGCTCCAACATCCGAGCCCAAGCACAACCCAGTCCACACATGAAAGAAAAACATAAATCCACAGAGGATAGCACAACACAATCCACAAAGGAAAGCAAAACGTAATCCACATAGTATAGCACAACACATTTCACAAAGGAGAGTAAACATGACTCAGCTCACACAGGTATACATCGTCGAAAAGGTGGAAGGGATAATCAGATATAGATACTAAATCATCTAAGCTTGGACCCACTTATAATATAAGACCAGCTGTATTCATTGATTCATCTATGCTGGGACCCACATAGGATACAAGACCAGCACAGCTGGGACCCACATAGGATACAAGACCAGCACTCTTCATTAATTCATCTATGCTGGGACCCACATATGATACAAGACCAACACTGAATCATCTAAGCTGGAAACCACATAGGATACAAGACCAGCACAGCTGGGACCCACATAGGATACAAGTCTAGCACTCTTCATTGATTCATCTATGCTGGGACCCACATAGGATACAAGACCAGCACTGAATCATCTAAGCTGGGACCCACATAGGATATAAGACCAGCACAGTTGAGACCCACATAGGATACAAGACCAGCACTCTTCATGGATTCATCTATGCTGGGACCCACATAGGATACAAGACCAGCACTGAATCATCTAAGCTGGGACCCACATTGGATACAAGACCAGCCCTCTTCATCGTCGCAGTCGCAGCTAGCACTAGGGTTCCCGCACACAGCAAGCTCGTTCGGAAGTGTCCGCTCCACGAGCCGAGAGGCTGATACATCAACTGACATGAAGTCCGATGTTGATGTATCCAAAAGTTTCGTATCGTCAACAAGAACTCAACACAACAGACGGCGCGTCAATCGGACGCCCGGTCTGAGAGATATTGACTTTTTCATCCTAGGGGCCCGATTGACTTTTAAGGAAAAACCAACCCAACCATACTCCACCTACGTCCAAACCTTGGGCGGAGTGAGCCAAAATATCCGTCTCACTAAGAGGAATCCACCAAAGTCGACGGCATGTCAATCGGACGTCCGTTGCTCAAGATATGAGCGTTTCCGCTCTGAGGGCTCGGTTGGTTTCGTGTACGAACCAACCTGGCCGAACACAAAGTATTTCGAAACCAGAGTGAAATATACCGAAATGACCGTCTCGATCCAAGGATCGTGTTTCCGCTGACGGTGCGTCAATCGGAGGTCCGTAGCCCAAGATATGAGTATTTGAATCAACTCAGTATGAAAATAGGGGGTCTGGGCCCAGCCCGGCCCGACCCATTACCCCCTGGGTCGGCCGAAACGGGTTGACCCGGCCCGAAGACCCGGCCTGGCCCGGAAACCCGGCCCAGCCGGCGGCGCAGCGGCGTGGCCAGCGTGCCGCGCGAGCGCGCCCAAGGGAGGACATTGCCTTTACTTTATAAAAACACAGCGGCCCCCTTTAAGGGGCCTCGCCATGTGCAACTCAGGGGGTGTAACCCCCCGGTTTTTCCCCTGTAAAGGCCGGCCGGCGCAGGGCCGGCCGGTTTCTTGCCACGGGACCCCGCAGTTCCGCACCTTCGGGCGCCGATGGCCGAAGTTTCGGCTGCCTTCTTCGAATTCTCCGGTGGGTGTTTTTTTTTCCGGCCTCTACTTCCAGGATGGCTGCAAATTCGTCCGGCGCGGCGTGATGACGCCGCGTTCTTCTGCCGTGACCCGACTCCGGCCGCGACCTCATTCGTACCCTCGATGCAGCACGATGACATCGCGTTTCTTCGTCGTGGCCCGCATCGTTCACGTCTCCTTTCGCTCAAGTGCAGTGCAACAATGCATTACCGTCTTTGCTAATCAAAACGAAGAATAAAAAAGGGGGAGGGGAATCGACCATGTTTTTTTGGACTGATTGCCTCCCGTTATATCGATAGTAGTTGGCCGAAACTTAAAACGTTTATCCTTCACAAATTTTAATTTAAATAAAAATTGGAACATGGACGTCAGATTTAACTTTCATATTCGAAGGAATGAAATCACCAACTAAAAATAGTCGAACACATACATCGGTTCAGGAACGGTGCACGTCAATCGAGCCGCGGAAGACGAGCGTTGCAAAAGTCGAGCGTCGTGGAAAACGAACGTCGATTCCGTTGTCGTCGAGGTGAGTTCGAAGAAGAAACGTCGTTGGAAGAATATGTCGCGTTCTTCAGCGGAGATGTTCTTCGTTGAAGAACAGTGTTCTTCGTCAGAGGTGTTCTTCGTTGAAGAACGATGTTCTTCACGTTCTTCGTCGATGTGGAAGAAGAAGAAGACTTCAAACTTAGCCCTTCCTCTCCCAAGTCTCCACCACAAGAACAACTAACCCCAAAATAAAATAATCCTCCCACTTATTTTATTAATCCAACATAGGTTTTTAATTTCAAGAGTTTGAAAATTCAAAACCCACATTTAACTCACTTAAGTTATTAACATAAGAAGTTATAAAATTAATGAGGTGATAAGATAACAAAACATAAATGGGGTGTTTAGAGGGGTTAGGAAAGTGAGGGGTTGGGCTCGTGTGGTTCCCACCCAACCTTATCCTCTCAAGGTTGGTTATCAGAAGTGGGTCCCACCCCCAACATCCTTACTTAGGATAAAACTACCATGTGGAAAAAAATAAAAATTGTTAAATTTTTATTTTTAACTACCACAAAAATTAATAATTCCCCTCATGTAAACGCAACTCCGAAACAGGTGTTCCTAAGCAATTACTGGTGCTGCGGTTCCAACGGTGCCCTCGGAATTCGATTCTGGGCACCGGTTCAAAAGTTAGAAATTCCCGCCCGTTCGTTCACTGAACGTACCCAAGCCAAACTTCGGAAATTGATTCCGGGCACACCGGGCCTCAGAATCAGGTGCCGTCAAAAACCGCGTTCTTGTAAAATTCCAAAGAAAATTAAAGAAAAAATTTCCCTTTAATTTTACAGGTCTTTACATACAATTCCATAGAATAGTAGAGTATCATCCCCATACATTTTCCATCCTAAATATGTATGATCCTCCAAGACACTTTCCCTCTAAAAAAGGCCCACAGTATCAATGTGAGGATAGTATGACCATGATCCTCCCAAACCAAAATGTGTATCTCCAAGAATAAGGCCCAAAGTTTCCATTCACCACTAGCCTACTTAACTACCTGTATTTGAGTCTTCTATCTCAAATCATTTTCCAGCACATTGTCTTTACTATGGGTGTAAGAAATATCAAAATAAATTGATTGTACATAATCAACCCACTAATGTTTCCTTAGATTGACATCACCCTACATAAATATATAATTGAGACTTTTTTATCAATGTATATCACCAAATTCTCCCCATGTAAATAGGGCCTCCAACATCATAGGGAATGAACAACAGTTGAAACCTCAAGGTCATGCATTGGGTAATTATACTCATGGGGCCTCAATAGATGATACTCGTATGTGATGACTCACTCATACTACATTATGAAATCTATAATACTGATACCATATGAATCAAAATATATAACATATCACCTTCCTAGATATAGAATAATTAGAATATATCATGGTCTTGAATCAATTAATTCAACTCATGAGGCCTCAATAGGAGATACACGTATGCGATTACACACTCGTTCTACATTAGGTAAGACCCAAACCTTATACCTGATGCATCACAATATATAGTATATCTTCTACCAAGCTCTGGAAGAACTGGTATCAGCACTGATGTCATTCTTCCCCTTATCTATTGAAAGTTATCTTCTTCAGGTTCTGACTATATGAATTCAAAATCTTTCTTTTTCAATCCCGTAATAGGTACTGCAAAATGTGATAAATCCTGGATGAAACATATTTAACATATGGATATCCCTAAGAATATTTTTATATCAAATAAATACATGAGATTATCTTAGTAAACTATATCTGACACTTTTTATAGATCAACTAAAACTCTTGATTCTTAGAAAGTATAACCCAAGAAGTGGACATTTTCGATCCCAAAGTGGCATTTAATATGCTTATCATTGATATGATTGTCTCTCAGTGTATAAATAAAGTTATCAAGATGGATGGAATGGTTGTTTTGATATTGAGAATATAATAACATAATGTCAATAAATACATCCAAAAATGAATCAAAATATGGTTGGAAACCTTGATTCATTATATTCATAAAAACATTACATGCATTTGGGAGACCGAATCACATGACCAGGTACAAAAATAGAACATATATACTCTTGAAGGATGTGAGGGGTATGTATAATGATGTAACATGAACCTGATAATATCCCGACCTCAAATATATATTCTAAAACCCCCTCTCTCTTAATAACTGATCAAAGATATCATCTATTCAAGGAAGTGGATACTGATTATTTATCATTATCTGGTTCAAATGATGGTAATCCATGAAAATATAGAAGTTATTGTCTTCCTTCTTATAAAATGGATGAGATAACCCCAAGGATAATTATTGGTGTTTATGAATATATTACACTATATATATTTCAAAAATTTCTTTAACTCTAGATGTTCCATTCATTCTATCCTATAAGGAGAAAGGGTCGTTGGTGCTGCTCTTGGAACTAGATCAATAGTAAACTCTACCTCTCTAATATGAGGTAGCCCAGAAAATTCATCATCGAAAAATCAATGAACCAATCAACTATAGGTTGGGAAAAAGTTGGTGGTAACCCCTGATCATCCAAAAAAGGATTGGCTGTCTTTGTTGCCATACTGCCCAGCCTATGCTACTCAGGTCCAGCTCGAGTCGGATGAACATCCCATTATCCATTATGCATGTGATTATTTCTCTCTAGTTATGTCAACATATCACTCCAATTCTATAATTCTATGTTGTATAGATAGGGAACTTACCAATCCATCCTGATAATTACATCAATTCTATTCATTTTGAGTATGAAAAGGTTCCATAAGAAGAGGTATCAACATATCTCTGGGGAAAATACTTACAACAGTGAACAATGTCTGATCAGATACCCAATGGTGTATCGCGAATCCTAAATACAGAAATTGTTCAATATCAAGTTCCAAACATTCTGTACTACTCTCAGATATAAAATAGTGAGACACCCCTATGTCAAATAATGAATACACTAAAGTGGAAGCAACTACAATAGTATCTCAAACTTTAGAAGGTGTAGTGCTTTTCTCTTCTTGGATAGGCTATAGTGAATGTAATTGGAATATACCACATCCCTGAGTCACTAATTTAGTTCCATGATAATTTCTGATCTACTACCACAAATAATTATGAGTCGGAATACCCATTCCTTGACCACCCCCTCAGCCCGAGTAGACGGTAGTATTCCAGCATTCTACCTAGTGAGATCCTACTAGCCTCCCTTTAGAATGTGGGGTATGAGTAGATCCCCACTCTTTAGGAGCTGATAAAAAATTACTTCAGAAGTGATGGACATGTCCCATCCTACCATAGCCCCTTTATTCCACTAAATCACATAATCATTGAGGATTTATATATCTTGGCTTCCATCACTAGTGAGTTATCAAGAAACTATCTGCATGAGGAACCTGACTAATTCTTCACCCATGAGAAACCTCCCAGTGATGTTTTCATCGTCTAAAAGAACCACTGATATAATTAGGTTTCTATCCTCGCCATAATTCACCATCTACTTACCTCAAATTATTCTTAGTAATAGGGGTCCTTTTGACTATCTTCGATATATTCGTCAATAAAAAAAACATTAACATGCGACTGAATGGTGTATAATATCCTATCCTCGAATCGCATGATGGTCAGAAGATCATCACCTTCTAGAGTCTGTGAAAACCACTACAACATAGTAAAATGAGTAGAATACTCCATGACAGAAAAGGATCCATATTTCAAGTTCATAAACTCTCTATCCAGGTTAGACCTCAGAATCTATGAAAATAAATATTCATATAAGGTAGTCTATAATTTTTTGAAATCCATATTATGATGTCAATATTACTAGGTAATAACATCCCATCATTTCATGGATGAATCTCATAGAATATATGTAATAATACTTAACCTATAATCTGGAGGAATCTCTAGGAGCTCAAATATAGAAAAATATAGTAGGGAGCCAAGAATCAGTAACTTGAGGTCCACCATCCCCTGAAAATGTAGGAGGATTCGAATGGTGGAACTCCTGAGTCAACTATACCATAGTCAGGGAAGGTTCAGTGACACCTTCCATAGATTTAATCATATGTAAAAATCCCTCCTGAAATAGGGAATCGTTTCCCATATTAAAAATAGAAAGAGGTTCCACATGAGGCACTGGAGGAGGAATCATCGGTGGCATAGGGCCCACCACCTCCGATGCATGGTCATCACCAGCTTCTGGTTGTACTACTGCAGGATTTAGTGGAGGCATGATGCTACAATTCCAAATGCACACCTCATAATAGATCATAATAATTGAAAAGATTATAGATAGAAAACTAGGAAAGGTTAATAGTCCTCCTATAGACATATCGTACCCCACTTCCTTCCCCCAATGACATGAATGGGTAATATAGGAACATAAAATCATGTTTTAACAATGTTAGAGACACACCAACTACCCACAAATAAGGTTGTTTTTAGGTCAAGGTCCCTATTTCACAAGTATAAGATGGTTATTTTCACTTTAAAAGTCATATTTTCTTTGAATTTGTGCTTCTTAAAAATTTTATTTATCTTTTAATGGATTAATTAAATGGATCACCAATTCAAATCCAGAAGGGCATGTAATCCTCATAAACCATGATATGGAATCCACTTAATCCACACCATAACACGTTATATCCCATACATCCATTCGTTTGTGGCTCAACATTCCAAAAATGACTGCTTAATGTGTTTTGTTTAACTTATGTAAGAAAAAACTATTATGTTATGGCAGACAATATAATTGTCAATTATGTTTTCTCTTTCCTACAATGAATTTAATCACAATTCCATACATATAATCAAGGAACCAATAATATGTAGTAAGAAAATTTACTCTAAAAGTATATGTGGCATGAACGAATGCATGGAATGTTAGTCATATTACGCCTATAATGATATGTGTAATGAAATGACCGTATTTCATTGATCCTAGGTAAATGAAATCAAAATTTCAATAATACCAATTTTAGTAACATCAGAATACATTTTTTCACCCAATGTTGAAGTCGTATCAACCATAACATGCATAATAAATAACAAAAATTACCCCACCTATGTAATTTGGGTTTCCCATGTACATTGGTTAGCTACGACTAGGAACATGGTAAATTCCAAATTCCATCAACTCCAAGCATCATTTGTAATGCCCAAATAGTAATAAAAAGGAAAAATAAGGGCCCTAATATCACTTTTTAACATCTCAAACCAATGGCAACTTAACTAGGGGGCCGAGCTGGTGTGTCACATGGCCTCATTTGCACCTCCTCATATTCCGTAGGCTTTTGACTAGCAGCGATGGTGTAAAGGATGTACGATGAGGAGACTATAACCTCATACTAGAGTGGAATAAAAAAAATTATGTAAACAACCAATATCAGATGCATGATATAAACAGACACTAAAGACTCGACCAGTAATTGACCATTGTAGAAGCACATCAAATAGACGTTAAAATAATAAACTGTAGAAGCCTAAATAATTGAAAAACTAAATTATAATATTAAACATACACTTGAAAGTTTCATATAAATGGAATCATGGAATGATGATGTGTCTTGGGAATAAGGGAAAATAATATAAAACATAGTACACAATAATAAAAAATAAAAAAAGGTGGCACAACTAGCATCTCATGCATATGATCAGTCCTCTACTAAATTGGTCCATCTATTTTTAAATCATATCAAATATATGTATAAGTGAACATACCCTTATCCATACCGGCATACAAGTAATATACTCAGGTACTAGATATGGGTTGAGTAGGGTGTCAGATAAAATCCCAATAGGCCACCACCAACAGTGACTATATGTAATACAAGTAGTGTAAATAATCACAATAATGTGTGGGAATACATTAAATAATAGATAATGATGAATAAATTAGTGTTAACATGATTAGGTTTCTAATGGATACATGGTGGCTCTCCCTGATTAATCTCTTGGCCATAATGAGGGTATGATTTGAGACTATATATATAGTAATAATATATATATATATATATTGGGTATACAGATACTGCTTCAACCTATATGGGCTACGTACATATAGATGTAACTAGCCATTTACCAAGAATACTAGGTGTTTCCTTGACTGAGGAATAACTCATACATCCATAACTATTATAAATGATCCTATAAAGTCAAGAAAAAGGTTACATGACCTGCATATCATGATTAATGAGAGATTCCATGCTCATCACTTGAGATATTTGGTGATTCATCATGTTAACACCAAAAACAAGGGATGCAGTGTGTCATTCCAACCATCTAAATATTGTCAATGGTGTGAGACATCATGATCAACAACTAATGTAAGGGAGTGTGGAACCTCATTCCTAATATAAACCTTAACTGTCATTCTATAGTCTATATCAATGGTGTAATCTTATTTATAATAAAATCCATGAGTAATTACGTCTCATTATGAAATTCACCAAGCCCAAATATAACCAAGGTAATTTCAATTCATATTCAATTAAAACATAACAAGAGGCATGTCCCTGCCACCCATTTTATTTATTCATTTAATCTATTTAATTTATTTAGGAAAATCCAATCATCATGAAGAAAATATAACTAACTAATCAATCCATTTATTTAACCAAAAAAGGGAAATTTAATTATAATGTTCAATGAATCAGTTATAACGTTTCATTATTAATTGGGATATTTTTTGACAAGGGAAATTCCATACATAATTCAATACAAGAAACTTTTTGAGATTTTGTTCAATAGATATTTATTTAATAGTGGTAAATTCTATTTATGGTCCAAGATAATCACTAAGAAGTAGTATATGCATTTAATACATTAACTATAATGGGGAAATTCAATAAATAACACCTAAGGTGTTTCCATGATCAAGGTTAACATCATCTATTGACATAAAAAATCCTTGAGAGTATATTAAAAAATGTATATCAATTAAAATGATGAAATTAATTTTAAGGAATCACATGAAGTGGATGGCATGTGGAACAATGGTGTGGCTTTAAAAACACCATAAATTTTATGGAAAATAACTAAACCACCTACCTTTGGGTCTTTGAAGAACCATTAACCAATAGAGAACTCAGATTAAAAGTACATTGGCAGAAATAAAATAAATCTTCCAATGCCATAAAACATGGGAAAAATAGACTGCACCAATATAGAATAATATATTTGATGATAAACTAGGAATGGAAGGAAGAGGAATGTAGATCTTATATCAATCTATCCAATTCTTTTGATGATGACCCGATCAGAGATTTGATCTATGAGCAATGGTGATTCCTAGTTTTGGAGAAGAAGATGGAATATGGGAGTAGGAAATGAATTTTATCCATTTAAAATAAATAGGGAGGATAAGAAAAGGGTTTTTGTGTTTATGTAATGGGAAATAATGAAATTTAACCCTAAAAACATGGGCACATAGTTTGGACAAACCACACAAAAACCATGCTCAACCCATTACCAAAAGAGATACATTGCATGGTTATAGTGTGTGGTTTCCCTAACTAGGTGCAAGTAGTAAAAATTTTATATATCAAAAACTACAAATAGCCCACATATATGTGAACCTAGGGTCACATAGTTGAAGACAAACTGTGTGGCCCCTACTACTCAAAGGGCACCCTGCATTGTTAGTACTAATTATAAGGTAACTGTGTAGCCTACAATAGTTTTTTCATTTTCCATAACTCTAGGCTCTGAACAAGACTCTAACACTCCTTGGACCTCTCTTAGGTTGTATTGAATGTTTAACATGATTAAACAAAGGGTTTAAACTGAAAAACAAATGATCTTTCACTTCATAAAAATACGGGTCATTACTGTTTTCCATGGTTTTGAGAGAAACATAAAATTTTAGATTCTCTCAAATGTCATCGGATCTATGAGAATAAATTATAGAGGCTATAATAATCAATCAATAGTTTGAATCATTAGTACCTGATCCAATGGTGTATTGTGTAGAGATAGACATCATAGAATGTCATGTGATTATCTCTTTCATGGAGAATGAAAAATATGTATTGATATAAGGGAATATTAGACCATTGTATGTATCCAGAATATTAAAAGAAATTGACATCCCATGAGTATTGATTAACAATGGCTCAAGATTCAAAATCATTCCAGTTAGAACACTCCATTGATTGGGACTCGATGAGTCTAATCTATCACCTTCCACTCTAACATGTCAAGTGTAAGATAAAAGTTATGTAAAACCCCTCATCTACATTATTATTAATGCACATTTTGAATATCTTTTGTCCAACTATTATTTTATGGTCATCCAGAAAGATACAAATTTCAATGATTTGATAGGAAGGAATCAACTACACCAGTGTGAAGTGACCCCTTTATTATATCATCAATTGTTCAATGATAATATAAATGGATATATTATGATGTTACATGGTGATAAATATCTATTTGAATCTTTTGAATATCAATATATTGATGCAAGATTCTATAAGATAGAGGGGAAGTGTCCCATAATTGATGGTTTTACTTAAGACACCACCCCATGTGGTCTATAAATGATCTCATCAAACCCATTCAAAGACCATGGTGATGAATATATTCATCCCCTTAATCACGTTAAATAAATAAGCTCTGATATAGATATTTTCTTACCCATCATCAATATATCATCCTTGTCAATTGAATCTGAGGGGGTTGAACAAGTTTTTTATTTCCTCATTATTAGTGATACCTCAAATTAAAATGAACCAAATTTATCCCTGTAACATCAACAGGTTGCAACATCAATGATTAAATTTAAATAATTCATTATATCACCAATAGGAGATGAATCCCAAGACACCTACCTCCCCACTAACCTCAATGATTCCCCTTTGTATCCCATCCATATTGACATAGATATAGAGAAAGAGGGGGAGTAATAGGAAGAGGATGAATAAGAAGAATGAAACTATAGAGACTCTCTTCTAACATTTTTTGAAGGACTCGCTGCCAATTTTGATAAAATCTTATAGATAACATTTGGGTACAAAAGAAGGATCTTCAACTTATGTTGATCAATGCATATATGTCCCTCAATGAGAAGGATATTTACACCTATTATATGAAGTAGAGCCAATATATATTTTTCTATAATTATGAATAAATTAATGTTATGGTCCCCAATGTGGATACCCATTACTTAGTATTTCATAGAGACATCATAGTAATAAAAAAACATCTTGAAGGACACAGATGACTCATGTCATCAAGGTCGAAGTTGAAATTGAAATTATCATGAAAGAAAACCTCATTCAAGAAGTCCAGTAACAAAAATTTAATTCTCTCATTACCCCATCTAGAAGATTAATGGGCGGTCTGGCTTTTCAACAATCGTAGAAACCTTAACTTTTGCTTTTTGAAATATGACTTCTTGATTCTGATTATAGACCTTTTGATCAATGAAACACTTGGATATCAATCCCTCTCTTTCAGATATGGATATTCAATGTATATGAAAATATGAATTTTTCTAGAAGAAAAATAATTCACTACCATCAACCCCCCATAAGAGAATTATTATACCAAGTGATTCTATTTGGTTTAAAAAATATTGAGGCTACATATCAACATGTCATGCATAAAATCTTTACACATTTCCTTGGAAAATAATTCAAGTGTTATGTTGACTATTTGATTGTAAAATCACGGAGATTTAATATTCATATGGCCAAATCGGAAATTATTTTTGACAAACTACGGAAACAAAGTCTGAAAATAAATACCCTAAAATGCAATCTTGGTGTTACCTTAAAAAATCTATTATCTTTATAGTATGTCTTATTGGTATCAAATTTGACCATTAGACAAAAATGAAATATTGGGTTTGTCAACCCCTTGAAAAATAAAATATTTTAGAGGAGTATAGGGACACCTTTACCATATTCAATACTTCGTATAAAACCTCATTGGAAAGTGTTTTCCCTTTTCTAGGTTGATAAATATATGGATCCCATTTCAATGGACTAATTAATTATAAGAATAATTCAATATCCTTGTTGAATATCACTTGATCTAACTAGTATTGATGCCCCTAGTTGAACGAAAGTCACTAATATTATATTTTGTTTTCTCGGGAACAGTCACTGAGGGAGTTCATCGCGAAAAAAATTATGGTTGTTGTGAAATTAGTCTTTATTATCACAATATCACCATGCTTGATATAGAGACACAATATTATGATATTGAGAATAAAATTTTGGTGTTTATTTTTTTCATTTCAGAAATGACTGCATTATCTGAAATACAATGAGGTCTATTTGATATCTTGAAATGTCCCATTCAATCATATACTCAATAATCCCATGTTTACTGGATGTTTTTCATAGTGGGAAGTCCTTCTATAATAGTTTGACATCTCATTCATACCACATAATGTGATAAAAGGGTAGGCCTTAGAAACACTTACTCGCTGAACATCCCTCTATAGAAGAAGTACCGATGAGTAAAAAAAATTCATAATATAACAGATACTTTTTTGAATACTCTAATTCAATATAATAAATGTAAATTGACATTAAATTCAAAATCCAAACCAAAAATAGGATGAATTACCCCAATATCAACAAAATTGTTTGAGTTTTATTCTCAATTCTCTTGTAAATGTAGATCTACGCTACTTTTTTCTACTATCACAGGTCAACACTATCATTGATTTTGAATACCATGTAATAATTTTAGTCTTTGAATATTATTTGAAAATACCAGTGAATAACCTGAGAATTAATAGTGACTTCAGGTTAGAAAGTAATCATATCAATGATGATTATTCCATAAAAGAATAAGAGTTGATCCCCTTGTATAACTATGTTCAATGATTGATCTATAAATTACCCACTAATCCAACACTAACATTCATCACTCATTCAAAAAATTATTAGGAATACACATTATGAAATACTATTATGGACATAGTAGGTCTTGATCAGGATAAAACAATCATCAAAATCCCCCATCTCATAGTAGTATCATCATATATTAAAAGTATTATCGAAGAGATCCACAAGGACAACTTCACAACTAAACTAGATAAGTATGTCAATTATTAGATGATTACCATACTACAATACCTACAAATTGGGAACCTTCTATCAGACATAGCTTTGAATGATCATATCCAATGATGGGAAATCAATTTCACACTTTATGATAGCTCAGGTCATCAGAAGGTTATTTATAAGAGAATATTCCATGGAGTTTTCCTTAGATAGATTGATAGAGAGTAGATCACTACCACCATGATTTAATTTAATTCTAGATATTGAGGTGCCCATCAGTTAGGAACCAATATTTCTCACTAAATCAAGAGTCTTGGGTATTTTTGTACTTAGATGAAGATGGAGTGCACTTAATTTTTCAAAAACATTAATTTCTTCAATGTGAATTCTAACCTATCTATCAACCCCTCGAGTTTATAGACATAGCTAAATACTCATAGTCATTCTATATATGGGAATATAAGTTCTAGGGTCATACCGTTCAACTATGAACAATCTGTTCAAATACATCTTTACCACTATCGACTTCTTATACAAATGGGTTGAGGTTGTAAATCCTAAGGAATTTGGGAAATAGAGTATCATAAATTTCATGGATTCAAACTTCATCCCCAAATTTGGTGTCCCACAAAAAATATTGATGGACAATGGAACCAAATTCTTCTCTTCCAAATTGATGAAGTAGATTGAATAGTACAACATCGAACATAACTATTCTTATTACTACCATACATTGTAAAATAGACATATAATGTCTTTCAGCAAAACTCTATTGAATATTTTCTAGAAAATAGTGGATATACAAAAAAAAATTATTAGCTCTAAATCCTTTTTTACACCTTGTGGACCCACCATAGTACAACCCACACCATAACTCATGCAACCTCATGTTTTTTGTTTTATGGAAGAGAGGAATAGATACCCATTGATTTAAAATTTCCCTCACTCTAAATAAAGAGTTGTGGACAAATATTAGATGATGATAAATACTAGAATTTTTTGGACATGTTAGAGAGTCTCAATGAGAAAAGGATTCATACCATTCACCACTTAGAAGTTCACCAAAACCAGATAACATGAGATTTCAATTATAAAGTACATAAACATTCATTTATTCAAGGGGAACAAGTTTTATATCATAAAAAACCAATGATACATTGAAAAATAATCAAAAACATTATCAAAATAGTAAAGGACGTTACATCATACATATGGTCTATCTTAATGTGGGTTTCTCATTAATCACAGTTGATGCGGACCACACTACGCCCCTACCAATTAAATGTATCTCAAAAAATACATCATGTGATCACCAACGTTCCTAGTTATATGACTATAATCTACGTGACACCAATTTGCTATCCATACATCCTTAAAAAGAATGAACAAATGCCCTTATCATGTGGCCTTAAAAGTCATGAAATACGTCCTTGTCATAGGATTTTAAAATACAAGACAACTTACTCAACAAATGTTGTAAAACTACAAGGTTCACAACCTTATTTCATGAATTAAAATTATGTAACACTATAGTAATCACCTAAGAGGTCACTGATATCGAATTTATCATTCAACAACACTACCAACCTATATATCATTAGAACTTGGTGTGTCTTGATTCTCATTTCAATGAGATACGTAGTGACGCCAAAAAATCTAACATGGGTCCATCCAAGATGTAATGAAAATACCCACCTCTCCTACATAAATATATACACACATATATATATATACATATATGATCCATGTAGGGGACTCTAACATGGGCCATTTCATTGGAAGAACATTCTTAGATAAAATTATATCTATCTATACATGATTCAAATATATACAGGGATTTTCATCCAAAACAATGTGTGGATTGATTCTCACATTGGTCATATATAAAGCGATATCATGGGACTCTATCCTCGTCCCATCCTTAAATCCATCCATTTATAAAATAAATTCTCAAACAATTGTTCATTGAGGCCTCACCTCTCATTGTGGTTGTCACTTGTAATCCGATGAGGAAATATTTGCACATCATATCGGTCAAGGATTTAGGAACATAAAAAATGTCAACCCTTTGATCCTTATTATAAGAACATAAATGGCGCAAAATAAAAATCATATTCATAATATGTTAAAAACAAATACAAAAAAATCTTATTTGTATGACATAAAAATGAATGGTTTATGTCCCTATAACATGATTTAAACCTATGTGATACCTTAGGCCCTCACCTGAGATGGTCAGAATCAGAATTGAGCAGTTTACTACAGTGATGGCTCAGTTGAATTAGGTGATAAATGTTGGATGTGTTTATTGACGATATTTTGGTTAATTCCAAAAGTAAGGAGAATCATGAAATTTATTTAAGGGTTGTCTTACAAACCTTAAAAGAAAAATAAACTATTTTGTAAATTAAGCAAGTTTGATTTTTGGTAACAAAAAATTTCTTTACATGGTCACATTGTATAAAAAAAGGAATAACTGTTGATCATGCTAAAAATAATGTTGTTGAAGAATGGCCAAGACCCACAAATATAACCAAGATCTGTAGTTTTCATGGTTTGGCAGGTTATTACCAGAGGTTTGTTGAAAATTTTTCACGGTTGTCTAGTCCAATTACTAAGATAACTCAAAAGGTGTTAAGTTCATCTATACAAAATAATGTGATGATTGTATTCAGGAATTGAAAAAAAGATTGGTGAATGCTCCAGTTTTGGCATTGCCAACCAGAAATGGTGAGTTTGTTTTCTACAGTGATGCTTCATTGAAATGACTTGGTTCTGTCCTAATGCAGAATGATCAGGTAAATGCTTATGCTTCACGTCAGTTGAATCCTCATGAGTTAAATTACCCTACACATGATTTGGAATTAGCTGCTATTGTTTTTGCTTTAAAAATTTAGAGGCATCATTTGTATGGAGTGAAGTGTGAAATATATACTTATCAAAAATGTTTGAAGTATATATTCACTCAGAAATAATTGAACATGAGATAGATGAGATGGTTGGAATTGATCAAGAATTATGATTTAATGATCCATTACCATCTGGGAAGAGCAAATAAAGTGGTTGATGCTTTTAGTCGAAAAAGTAATGCTTCATTAGCCATGCTACGTTTGGAATGAGATCCTTTAGTTTTTGATTTAATGAAATTTGGCATAGATGTTGTTGGTGAAAGAAATTATTCTATTTTGTATCACGTGTCAATGAGATCATCTCTATCAAAAATAATAAAACAAGCACAGAAAGAAGACAGTGAGTTGCAGAAAAAGGTAGAGTTGGATCAGAAGGGTAAGTTTCCTGATTTTAATCTTGATAATGATTGTGTTTTGTTGTTTGGAAAGAGATTATGTGTGTATTGTGATTAATATATATATATTCAGGAGTATTACTGGTGGGATGGAATGAAATGAGATATTGCTGATTTTATTGTGAAGTGTTTGACTTGTCAGCCGGTTAAAGCAGAGCGGCAGTTACCGAAAGGGATTCTTCCGCCTTTACCGATGCCAGAATGGGAATGGGAAAATATATCCATGGACATCATTGTGGGATTACCAAAGACATATCATGTTAATAATTCAATCTGAGTTATAGTTGATCAACTGACTAAATATGCTCTTTTCCTTCCTATTAGAGATACTTTGTCTTTAGATCAACGTTCTCGGTTGTATGTTAAAGAGATAGTCATGTTGCATGGTGTTACCCTCTCCATTGTATCTCATCATGATCCCAGGTTTAGTTCTATCTTTTGGAAAGTCCTTAAGAATTCATTGGGTACTGAATTAAATTTTAGTACAACTTTTAATCCTCAATCAGATGGGTAGTCAGAACGAACAATTCAGAACTTTGAAGATATGTTACATGCATGCTCGATTGATTACCAGGGAATTTGGGACCAATATCTTTCTTTTGTTGAATTTTCATATAATAACAGTTTTCATTCCAGTATATATATCGCTCCATTTGAGGCTTTATATGGAAAGTGTTGTTGAACTCCAGCTTTTTGGGATGAATTAGGTGAAAGGAATATAATGGGACCAGAATTGGTAGAATAGATGGCAGAGAAAGTTCATTTGACTTAGAAGCACATGAAAACAGCTGAGAGCAGATAGAAAAGTCATGCAGATAACAGGGGGATGGATCTTTCTTTTGATGTAGGTGATCATGTTATTTCAATGTTTCTCCATGGAAAAGTTTGATGTGTTTCGGTAAGAAGGGAAAGTTGAGTCTGAAGTTCATTGGACCTTATGAAATTCTGGAGAAAGTTGGATCAGTTGCATATATATTGGAATTACCTCCACGTTTATCCCAGGTACACAATGTTTTTCATGTTTTGATGTTTAGAAATTACATGCCAGATCCATCTCATGTTTTGAGCACAGAGGTAGTTCAGTTAGAAGAGAATCTCTCTTATGCATAACAACCAGTCCAGATTCTTGACCATAGAGAGCAAGTGTTGTGGAATAGGGTAATTCACCAGGTAAATTTTTTGTGGAAAAAACCATATGATTGAAGAGGCAACGTGGGAATCTAAAAATGCAATGAGGGATAAATACCCCCACTTATTTTGATAAGTGAATAAAAATTGCGAGGTTGCAATTTCTAAAAGGGGGGAAGGATGTAACATCCCACGTAAATGAATAATAATACATATTTCATATTTATTAATATTTTTGAATTAAATTTTAATTTTACTTTAAAGGGGTTTCTATGTTCGATAGCGCAACTGATACGCAACAACGAGTTTCTTTGGAATCTTACGTTCCACACTAATAAGATAATATTATTATTTTTAAATATTTATTAACTCATAGCTGTTATATTGGAGGGAATGAACAAAACTCACTAAAATATGATTATACATGTTTGTTAAATGTATTTAAATTTATCCAATAAATTTTATATTCTAAAAATGTGAATGAATCTAATTTTAATCATAATTTACATTAAAATTCCTATTTATCACCTTTTAATGGAGAACCCTTTTTAAATCAAGTTTTTGTCACATTAATACATTCTATATGAACAAAAAAATCATTCTTTAGAATGGGAATATCAATATTTACTTTGTGTAAATTTTTGAAATTTTTCCAATAAAGTTCATTTTTTAATGAATAGTGAAAAATATTGTTTCATAATTCAAAAGTGGCTTTTAATATAATTTATTTATATGGTTAGATTATATTTTTAATTGGATTTAAAGTGAAATTAAAATATATTTTTACCATTTAATCCAATGTTAGTCATCATAATTAATTCGACTTTGAAATTTGACATAAACAAGTAGCAATCTTTTGATAGTTACTGTTTCTTAAAAACACACAATTTGTTTAAACATCATGAATTAATTTTAAAATTAATTAATTACACATCTATGTTTTCAATTTGAAAAAATAGACATCATTTTTGAATTCATTATATCAAATATATCTTAGGATGAATTTTTGGTATTTTTCTAAAAACATAAATTTTTGATGAATAATGAAACCACTTAGTGGTAGTTAAAAAACTAACTTTTTCATTTAAATGAAATTTTACCACTTCTATGAATTGAATTTAAAAAATATGATACACATGGTTGATATGAAGAAGTAAAATTTGGTTCATTAAGATGAAAATAAATTTTTGGTGAATAGTATCTTTTGACTTTTATTTACTGCGGTTAAAAGTAAATAGGGTAATTCAAGGTTAAAAGAATATTATAATAACTCAAAATTTCCTTATCACTTGTTCTAACATTATTTTATAAGTTGTGGCTGACCATGGTCATCCTTGGGTCGATTTTTTGGACCCCATTTAGCCACTTGGTAGTGATAATGACAATTTGGATAAATTAATTTAATGTAAAAACAAAATTGACATTAATAAATAGATTTTAGTAATTAATTTTTATAAGGGGTTATATAAATTATCTTTTAGAATATAAATATTCATTGGAAAGAAAAAATCATTTCCTACATGCTCGTATATTTATTAATTTTTAGACATCATATAAATTAAATTATTTATGACACAATAATGATGTAGTATTAAACTCATTAATAATTGATTTAAATAAATAAGATTCTAATGATTAAAATATTATCCAAAACATGTCAAATTTTGATTGGATGATTTTATTTCGACCATTAGTAATCTTATCTTCATCTATAATGATTTATGGACCTTTTGAAACTGAAGATAAGTTTATAATAAAATAATAGTTTCATGATTTCCTAAAGAGCCCCTCCTCCCCCATATAAAAGGAGACCACTTATAACTAATTCCTCACACCTCTCAAGCCATTTTACTCATCCAACCTCTGCACAATTAAGCTCCTTACATCCCTATCCTCCCCCTAGAAGCCTTACCATAGTAAAAAGGCACTTCAAGAAGTCCTTTTGGTTCAAACCAAAGGAAGTTACCCAAATTAAAGGTAACAGTTTCTCTTAAATTGTTTTCTTTAATTTTACTTCTCTAACCCCTAAACTCTTTTTATTCCTTTCTTTTGTAAGAAAAACAATATTATCAATATACTAGGATGTTTTTATGAGAATTATTCTAACTACACAGACACACACCTCCATCTAATGGGTGAAGAACATAATGTTTCTGTGGATGGAAAACCAACGCCTCACGAAACGATGATTGTTCGATTATCCCCTACCCCCTCTCATGGTGGCCATTATGATGAAACAGTATTTACTTGTGATATATATTATGTCTATGTTTTCTTTATGCTTCTATATTTTCCATATATAGAACGCCTTTATGGTTTCCAAAGTGGGTAAATACGATAATCTGATTTGAGGAAGTGCGGACTACCGCCCACTCAAAGTGATGTGATTCGTTAATGCCTTACGTGGGATGTATAAAGAATGGAGTTAATGATACTATATATGATATAATACTATGATTTTAATATAACTATGTATCATTTTTCTTAAATTACATTAAAATAAGAAATATAAATGAATGTAGTGTTCATGCGTATGTACGACTTACCGTCTCCATGAACGGTGCATTCCATATATTACCTCAATATGTTATGTACTATAATAAATACATGTATATTCTTGATACATATGATATATACGATATATAAATCATGAATATCATTCTGGATATAATGAACCTTTGACCACATGAACACCATGTAATAATAAGAAGTCCATTTTTGACTCAAGTGTCAAATATTGACAAAACGAACATTAATAACTTTAATGATTACATAATGTTTATAACACGATAATAAGAGATATTAAAGGAGGAATAAACCTGAAAATGGTTTTTAAGAAAGTATAAATCAACATTCCTTTATTATTCATGATATTAAAGAACGAATGGGTCAATTTAGACACAAGGTAATAGACTTCGTCTCAGTATCCATTCATAGAGGCATATTTTGTTTTAATAAACGAATTTATTTTATACGCTTTATAAACACCCATGACTTTTCAAAGGGAATATTTTTCTATGAAGCATTTTACTAAATGAAAAAAGGCTTGTTTCTTTTAACGTACGCGGTGACAAAGACCTTTTCCACCACCGAGAGTATTATTTGATCTTTGGCTTCCTAAAAAATCCCTAATATTTTTAAATGTAAATAAATACCATACACACTTTTACATATTTTGGTGTTGAAAATGGTTTTGATAATGGATTTTTATGTCAATATATTTATGTGATATATTTTGATTGAAATGTGGAAATTTTTTCTTTCCTTTATAATTGTTTTATGTGTTATGATTTTATAATGGTACTTGGACATTCAACGGGTGGTTACATGATAAAACAAATGACTGGTGGTGACGTGAATACTAGGATGAGTGGTTACGTTATTGTCATGACCCGCCTTCACCAAAAGGAGGGAAGAGTCAGCGGATTGCCAGGCCCTTCCTTCTTTAAGTTGAAGGAGAGATAATGACCCCCGAAACCCGCCTTCAATAGGTCCCGGAGTGGCGACTAGCACCAAGGGTATAGAAAATTCTCGCAAATGGAAGGCATTACCCTTTTTATTATTTAGGATCGGGAAAAAGGACAAGTCGACCTCCCAAAAAGGAAAAGAAACAAGTTTATATAAATGAACCCAAATAAAGCCCCCCATGCATGTTTAAACAGTTTACAACAAGGTACAAGTACAAAGGAAAAGAAAGCTCTCAAGTACAATACCAAAAGAAAACAAAGGTACGACAACAGCGACAACTCCAACTGTCCGACTAATAGGGTCCCGCGCAGCCCTGGTAGTCCTCCTGGAAACCTGAAAGTAAACGTAGGGTGAGCATACAAGTACAGTCAGTAGGGAAAACCAAGACTCTCGTGCACAAGTGGGGGAACGTACTAAAGTCCCGTGAGAAAAGAGTGAACCAAACAACTAACAAGGCAAACTATCCATCCCAGGCCTCACCAAGGCTCACTCCCCAAATAACGCAAGTCAGGTAATATATATAATAAGAGCACATCGTTGTTTGGGTACCCCGCGCCACTTTCCCACTGGTTATTGAGACATCCTACGCATCGGACCAATCCCGCCATTCTCACCGCAGTCCCACTGCCACACCCGCCCGCACACACCTGGGCCTCAACCACACGCAGTCCCACTGCCGAAAACCTGCCCGCACACACCTGGGCCTCAACCGCACGTAGTCCCACTGCTGAAAACCCGCCCGCACACACCTGGGCCTCAACTGTCTCACGTAACCACGCCCGAAGACACCTGGGCTAGAGGATCAACTATCACGCCCGAAAACACCTGGGCCTCATCCCGAAGACACTTGGGAAACCACCTGCCGCACACACCTGGACAACCACCACGACACCCCGCCCGATGGTTCTTGGGCTAATAATGGACTTCAGGCCATCACAGCCTGCCCGAAGATACTTGGGCTATCCGGGAAAGGGAGCAGAAAAGGAGCTAATAACCAGCCACTAAGAATTGTGTTGGAAAAAAACACCCTTCCCCCATAAATGGGGGTGTTCGGCACTGAGTGCTCAACTTGGGTGGGGCGCGAATAATAAACACAAAGCTACAAGTATAGATATAGGTAACAAACACTCACCCAAAAGCCTAGGTTTTTCCTAGACAACCTACAGGACACAACACCACTACGTCCGAGTCACAGTTCACGACCCTTGCCCACAATACCATTTATCCCATTATTATTTCACGTTCAGTCAAATGTTCAATTAATTTCAAGCACTACTGGGCAACTACCATAAGTATAACCAAGGAAAACGTCAAAAGCAAGGATCAACCAAAGCACTCACACCCGATTCGGTTAACAGAGGATCTCTCCCCAATTTGTGATATCAACAAGTAACCATCTGGGTTCAAAACTCACAACCACCGAAAGTATAAAAGAACAGGGAATCCCATCCCCTCCCACATTTCCAGCCAACTACCGCTACCAGCACAAGTCAGAAATTTTCAGGTTTAAACGACTTAACACAGTCCATGATTTCAAAATTCCGTGTGTTCTAACCGTTAGTTATCACAGAAGGGTTGATCCTGGTGCTTTCAATTATTCAGCCGGATATACGTGGTTAACCAATTTCACAGTTGGAGTTCCCAATTTCAACAACCCATTTAAAACATCACGAAGGGATTCATCAGCGCACATACAACGACCACCAACGGTCTCAATTTCCAGAAGAATATCGACCAGCACAAATCAAAAAGGATAAGCACAAGATAAAGCATAAGCAACGATCACAACCCCTTCCCCTTCTTTCTTTAGAACTCCGTTTATTATCTTTATCAAGGTTTGGTTTAACCAATTCCATAGGAACAAAAGAATAACGCCCACCCCACATGATACACAAAAGTGAGAGACGAGAGAAATTCCCTACTTGTTGATAGATGATCGACGTTTAGGTCGGGGGCGCAGAACTTTACGGATAACGACGCGGCGGTCCCGATGCACCCGAAGAGCCACGATCGAAGAAGGGGAAAGCCACGGCCTAACCCTTAATTTATAAGAGCTGGGGACGGTTGAGATGAAAACACAAAACCACGTAAGACGAGGGAGTCGTGGGTTGACCACGTGGCTTGACTCATCATTAAAGGCGCTGGGTGGTTTAAACCGACCCATGAATTAATGAAGCATTTAATTAAAACCTTTGTGCACGTTTCGGATTTCCAATATATTTTTAACAAGGCAGAATAGGGTTTAAAACCCTATTTGCGAAAAAGGAGCGTTACTGGAACAACTTGGCAAGGCCGGGCGACGTCGTCCGGTCTCACCGATCGGTCTCACCGATCGGTCGCACCCATCGGTCGCACCGATCGGTCTCACAGATCCGCACCCTTTAAGGATCCAGATTTTGGCAAAGGAAGGGACCAAGGGGGGTCTGGGTCATCACATCAGATACCTCTTAAACGATTCTCGTCCCTGAGAATCAAAACAAACCAGAAGGAAAGAGAGGATCCGAACAACCATCTTCGAAGATACCTCTTAGGAGTGGACCCCCGCTAATTGAAAACACTCCCTGTCAAGAACCAAGCAACATACCACGCCAAACTTCCCGGTCATGTGGGTTTGGGGAGTTCCCCTCCCCCATGTCAAGATATTATCCGCTTTGGGCGGCACTGACTCGCCCGCACGGGTTTAATCGCATCCACCTTAATGCGTCTTGATTAGGGGTCGGGTTCCCCCTTCCCTTTAGCCGGTGCTTTCCACACATAACAGAGGAAAGGAACTAGTACACTTCATAGCCAAAAAGGTCAAACGTTCTGTCACAACAGGCACCAAAGGTTCAAAGCTCAGAACAACTCGGGGTATTGGGCACGCATCTGTGCTTCCCTCTCCCACGTACTCTCTTCGAGGCCGCCATGTCTCCACAACACACGAACCAAGCCGACGGTTCGTCCACGGAGCACTTTCTCCTTGCGATCCTCGATTCTGACTGGCCGTTCCTCGAAGGTCGCGTCTCCTCCCATATCTAGCTCTCCCCAGTCGATGACATGAGAGTCATCATGTAAGTACTAACGAAGCTGGGAGACATGGAAGACGTCATGGACCCTCTCCAACTGAGGTGGTAGGGCCAGCTGATATGCTACCTCGCCAACTCGCCTCAGCACCTCGAAAGGTCCGATGAACCTAGGGGAGAGCTTACTCCCCTTTCCGAACCTCCGCTGCCCCCGTCGAGGGGAAACCTTCAAGAACACATGATCTCCCACCTCGAACTCCAAGGGTCTCCTCCGACGATCAGCATAAGATTTCTGCCGATCCTGGGATGCTTTCATCCTCTCCCACACTAACTGGAATTTCTCCGTGGTTCCCTGCACTACTTCTGGTCCAATAGTACCGGTCTCACCAACCTCTGCCCAGCATAAGGGTGAACGACATGGTCTTCCATACAAAGCCTCAAAAGGAGCCATGCCGATAGTAGAGTGAAAACTGTTGTTGTAGGCAAACTCTACTAAAGGAAAGTGTCGTACCCATGATCCTCTGAAATCCAGAACACATGCTCGCAACATGTCCTCCAATGTCTGGATAGTCCGCTCTGTCTGTCCATCAGTCTGAGGGTGAAAAGCAGTGCTAAGGCGTAGCTGGGTGCCAAAAGCATGTTGTAACCCCTTCCAGACTCGTGAGGTGAACCGAGTGTCCCGATCTGAGACGATAGTCTTCAGAACTCCATGAAAACGCACCACCTCATCCACGTACCTCTGTGCTAAGGTACTCACAGGTCCCGACTCCTTGATAGCCAAGAAGTGAGCAGATTTTGTCAATCGATCCACCACTACCCAGATAGCATCATGCCCGCCCTGAGCTCTGGGTAGTCCTGTGACGAAGTCCATCGAGACGTCGTCCCACTTCCACTCGGGAACATCTAAAGGATGCAACAAACCACCAGGAACGCGGTGTTCATCCTTCACCTGCTGACACACCAGGCATTTAGCCACAAACTCTGCCACTGCCCGTTTCACCCCGAGCCACCAAAACTGTCCCCTCAGGCCTTGGTACATTTTCGAAACACCTGGATGCACTGCCAAGGCTGAGCTATGGAACTCACGAAGGACTTCATCACGCATCACCTCTGGAACAAACAACCTCCCATGAAAGAGCATCCGATGTCGGCTGTCCTCCGACCATCCTTCCGGAGCGTTCCCCTGATCGACACGATCCCGCAACACTTCCACCTCAGGGTCTCCCCACTGAGACTCTTCCACTTGCTGCAACAAAGAGGACTGTACCCTCATCTGGAACAAACAGCCTCTAGTACCTTCCACCCTTGCATCCAAGTGCAAGGCAGCCAACTCCCCCATCGCCTTCCAAGCATCAGCAGATTCCCGAACCACCTCCTGATGCGGCTTCCTGCCCAGGGCATCAGCCACAACGTTTCCCTTACCTTCAGTGTATGAGATCTCAAAGTCGTAGTCCTGGAGAAACTCGACCCACCTCCGCTGTCGCAAGTTCAAGTCACGCTGGGAGAAGATATAGCGCAAGCTCTTGTGATCGGTGAAGACCACAAAGCGCTCCCCAAAAAGGTAATGTCTCCACAGCTTTAACGCGAACACTACTGCTGCAAGCTCCAAGTCATGGGTGGCATAGTTCCGCTCATGGGGGCGTAGCTGCCTGGACCCGTAAGAGATCACCCCTTGTTGCTGCATCAAAACGCACCCCAGGCCCTGTCCTGAAGCATCACAGAATACCTCATAGGTCATCCCTTCTTCTGGTAATCCCAACACTGGGGCACTAACCAGCTTTTCTTTTAGGTAGCTGAAGGATGACTCGCACTGCTCGCTCCACACGAAAACCTGGTCTTTCTTGGTCAAAGCCGTCAAAGGGGCTGCTACCCGGGAGAAGTTGGGTACGAATCTCCGGTAGTAGCCTGCCAGTCCGAGGAAACTCCGAACTTCCGCAACATTCTTGGGTGCTGCCCAAGAAACAATTGCCTCAACCTTTGATGGGTCGACTGTTACTCCCTGCTCAGACACTATGTGCCCGAGGAAGTGCACTTCTCGTGCCCAGAACTTGCACTTTGACAACTTCCCATAGAGCTGGTGTTGTCGGAGGACCTCCAAAACTGTCCTCAGGTGCTCTGCATGGTCCTCTTCTGACCTTGAATAGATCAGGATATCGTCGATGAATACCACCACAAACTGATCCAGGTACTCCCGAAAGATGGAGTTCATAAGCCCCATGAACACGGCCGGGGCGTTCGTAACACCAAAGGGCATGACCACAAACTCTAAGTGCCCATACCTGCACCTGAATGCCGTCTTCGGGACGTCTCTATCCTTCAACCTCAGCTGGTGGTACCCGGATCGCAGGTCTGTCTTCGAGAACCATCCTGCCCCCTTCAGCTGGTCGAAAAGATCATCTATCCTCGGAAGAGGGTAGCGATTCTTGATCGTTACCTGATTCAGCCTCCTGTAATCGATGCACAACCTGAGGCCACCATCCACCTTCCTTGAAAACAAGACTGGAGCGCCCCATGGCGACACACTCGGACGGAAATAACCCCTCTTCATCAGATCGTCAATCTGTATCCGCAACTCTCGTAGCTCCGAAGGTGCCATCTGATAAGGAGCCATCGAGATCAGACGAGCGTCTGGTTGTAGGTCTATCCCGAACTCGATATCGCGTCGAGGGGGTAGAGTCGTCACCTCCTCAAGAAAGACGTCCATAAACTCGCGGACGATCTCTGGCACCTCCACCATCTCAGCATCTACTGACTCCACTGTCAGCTCAGTCAACAAGGAGAGGAGAGGTTCCTCCCTACTGTTTCCCTTCGGACAGCTCCGCTCGCCGGTGAAAGTAACACGCTGGCCGTCCAAACCGGAGAACACCACCCTCCTTTCGAAATAGTCGATGACGGCACACACTGAATATAGCCAGTCGATGCCTAGGATGACATCGTACGGCTGAATCTGTAGCAGAAGGAGATCCCTAACCGACTGATGTGGCCCTAACATCAGTCTACATCCCCGACAAACGAACAGCAAGTCGGTCTGACCTCCAACTAGTGTGCTCAACACCAGTTGCACTGGAAGTCTCTCGGCATCTAGACCCAAGGCGCGGGCTAGACTGGGTGCAACAAAGGAGTGCGAAGCTCTAGTATCAAACAAAGCATAAGCAAGAGTGCTAAACACATTGATCGTACCTCGAACAACCTCTGACCCTGCTGGAACCGTTGCGTCTGCGGCGTGTAGCTGTCCACGCCCAGCTCCCCTGCCCCTCGGCTGTCGGCCACCTCCCCGACCACGCCCTGGTCGAGGTCCCTGGGGAGCGCCCTGAGGTCGGCCTCCTCCCCCTATGTCCGCCTGCGGAGGAACGGGAGCTTGCTGTCCCTACTGCTGCTGCCGGAAGGGTCTGGCTGGATACTGCTGCTGCGGCGGATGCTGGGGATGACTGCCACTGCTGTACTGCACCCGATCGGGGCACTGACTCCGGAGATGTACAGGGCTTCCGCAGATGAAGCACCGTGGTCCCGAGCCTGAAGGAAAATAACGTGGGCCAGGGGATCGAAACTGAAACTGCTGCGGTCTGCTCCCTGCGGGTCGGAACCTGGAGGGTCCCGATGCTGGAGGCCTGGTGCTGACGGCCTTCCCCTTCGATGGTCCCAGCTAGATCCCTCCTCGTGACACTCCGCCCAGAGCATGAATCCTTTCCACCACTTCGGCCTTCTTATGGACCTCTAAGTATGTCGGAAGGGTAAAGGGGGTAACAGCATACTGGAGGGAGGGTCGGAGCGCCTCCTCCAAACGTCTTGCCCGAGATTCCTCATCGGGAAAGAGGTCCTGAGCAAAACGTAGGAGGTCCTTGAACTTGATTCCAAGTTCCCTCATAGACATGCTCCCCTGCTGGAGGGAGAGTAGCTCCTGCCTCTTCTCTGCCTTCATTGTCGAGGAGAGAAAATCCGCCCAGAACTCCTTCTCGAAATCCGTCCAGGCAACCTCAGACTCTTTCCTACTCCCCAGGTGAAGCATCCACCACTGACGTGCCACTCCTCGCATCTGGATAACAGCCAGAGGAACCCAGTACTTAGTCGGGGCCCGAATCAGGCCGAAGGCTATGACTAGCTCCTCCAGCCAGCCTTCCGTCTTCATATCGGAGGTGCTGCCCTCATATTTCTCGAGGGCCTGTCGCTGGAAGGCTCGAAGAGTCTTCTGCCACTGGTCGTCCTCTTCCTCCCGATCAGCTCTCTGCCGATTGGCCAAAGTAGTCTCAGGAGTCTCGATCGCCTGTACCATGCGTGGTCGCCTTCCAGGTGCCATAGCTGCAAGGTAAACAAGGAATGCCTAAGCCCAAGTAGTGGAGAATATCGTTCTTAGAACTTATTAAGATTTAATTTATTCTTAATTCCCAAGACATCCCAGAAACACAAGAACACAAGTCATCATGATGCATGTACCTTTCCTAGGGTCTCTACCCTGCAATCAGTGTGGCCTCACTTGGTCGTTCGGTAGGTCCAGAGTCCTTGCATCGGATCATGGGGGGCCCTAAAATCCCGTGTCCTAGCCGGTCTTCCCTGGCCTAATTCACGCTCCAAGGTCACCCAACACCGTTGCCTTACCACCCCATGCAATCCTCACTGTGCCTAACTCCAGACTCCGTCCTATCTCTCAACCCAACACTGCTCTGATACCATTCTGTCACGACCCGCCTTCACCAAAAGGAGGGAAGAGTCAGCGGATTGCCAGGCCCTTCCTTCTTTAAGTTGAAGGAGAGATAATGACCCCTAAAACCCGCCTTCAATAGGTCCCGGAGTGGCGACTAGTACCAAGGGTATAGAAAATTCTCGCAAATGGAAGGCATTACCCTTTTTATTATTTAGGATCGAGAAAAAGGACAAGTCGACCTCCCAAAAAGGAAAAGAAACAAGTTTATATAAATGAACCCAAATAAAGCCCCCCATGCATGTTTAAACAGTTTACAACAAGGTACAAGTACAAAGGAAAAGAAAGCTCTCAAGTACAATACCAAAAGAAAACAAAGGTACGACAACAGCGACAACTCCAACTGTCCGACTAATAGGGTCCCGCGCAGCCCTGGTAGTCCTCCTGGAAACCTGAAAGTAAACGTAGGGTGAGCATACAAGTACACTCAATAGGGAATACCAAGACTATCGTGCACAAGTGGGGGAACGTACTAAAGTCCCGTGAGAAAAGAGTGAACCAAACAACTAACAAGGAAAATGATCCATCCTAGGCCTCACCAAGGCTCACTCCCCAAATAATGAAAGTCAAGTAATATATATAATAAGAGCACATCGATGTTTGGGTACCCCGCGCCACTTTCCCACTGGTTATTGAGACATCCTACGCATCGGACCAATCCCGCCATTCTCACCGCAGTCCCACTACCACACCCGCCCGCACACACCTGGGCCTCAACCACACGCAGTCCCACTGCCAAAAACCTGCCCGCACACACCTGGGCCTCAACCGCACGCAGTCCCACTGCTGAAAACCCGCCCGCACACACCTGGGCCTCAACTGTCTCACGTAACCACGCCCGAAGACAGATGGGCTAGAGGATCAACTGTCACGCCCGAAAACACCTGGGCCTCATCCCGAAGACACTTGGGAAACCACCTGCCGCACACACCTGGCCAACCACCACGACACCCCGCCCGATGGTTCTTGGGCTAATAATGGACTTCAGGCCATCACAGCCTGCCCGAAGATACTTGGGCTATCCGGGAAAGGGAGCAGAAAAGGAGCTAATAACCAGCCACTAAGAATAGTGTTGGAAAAAAACACCCTTCCCCCATAAATGGGGGTGTTCGGCACTGAGTGCTCAACTTGGGTGGGGAGCGAATAAGAAAAACAAAGCTACAAGTATAGATATAGGTAACAAACACTCACCCAAAAGCCTAGGTTTTTCCTAGCCAACCTACAGGACACAACACCACTACGTCCGAGTCACAGTTCACGACCCTTGCCCACAATACCATTTATCCCATTCTTATTTCACGTTCAGTCAAATGTTCAATTAATTTCAAGCACTACTGGTCAACTACCATAAGCATAACCAAGGAAAACGTCAAAAGCAAGGATCAACCAAAGCACTCACACCCGGTTCTGTTAACAGAGGATCTCTCCCCAATTTGTGATATCAACAAGTAACCATCTGGGTTCAAAACTCACAACCACCGAAAGTATAAAAGAACAGGGAATTTCATCCCCTCCCACATTTCCAGCCAACTACCGTTACCAGCACAAGTCAGAAATTTTCAGGTTTAAACGACTTAACACACTCCATGATTTCAAAATTCCGTGTGTTCTAACCGTTAGTTATCACAGAAGGGTTGATCCTGGTGCTTTCAATTATTCATCCGGATATACGTGATTAACAAATTTCACAGTAGGAGTTCACAATTTCAACAACCCATTTAAAACATCACGAAGGGATTCATCAGAGCACATACAACGACCACCAACGGTCTCAATTTCCAGAAGAATATCGACCAGCACAAATCAAAAAGGATAAGCACAAGATAAAGCATAAGCAACGATCAGAACCCCTTCCCCTTCTTTCTTTAGAACTCCGTTTATTATCTTTATCAAGGTTTGGTTTAACCAATTCCATATGAACAAAAGAATAATGCCCACCCCGCATGATACACAAAAGTGAGAGACGAGAGAAATTCCCTACTTGTTGATAGATGATCGACGTTTAGGTCGGGGGCGCGGAACTTTACGGATAACGACGCGGCGGTCCCGATGCACCCGAAGAGCCACGATCGAAGAAGGGGAAAGCCACGGACTAACCCTTAATTTATAAGAGCTGGGGACGGTTGAGATGAAAACACAAAACCACGTAAGATGAGGGAGTCGTGGGTTGACCACGTGGCTTGACTCATCATTAAAGGCGCTGGGTGGTTTAAACCGACCCATGAATTAATGAAGCATTTAATTAAAACCTTTGTGCGTGTTTCGGATTTCCAAGATATTTTTAACAAGGCAGAATAGGGTTTAAAACCCTATTTGAGAAAAAGGAGCGTTACTGGAACAACTTGGCAAGGCCGGGTGACGTCGGCCGGTCTCACCGATCGGTCGCACCGATCGGTCTCACTGATCGGCACCCTTTAAGGATCCGTATTTTGGCAAAGGAAGGGACCAAGGGGGGTCTGGGTCATCACATTATAACCTATAATGCATTGGGTATGGAAGTCGGTCGTATGGCTATTCCATTTACTGATATGTGTGGAAGTCAACCGTATTGTTATTCCATTAAAGTATGCTTATGTCCCAAGTTACCTTTATATTTTATTTGTTCTCTATAAGGGTTTTATGGAAATATTTTGGGTACAAAAATGGTAAGTAATGATCTTTTATTCAGTGAAGAGTATTTACTACTTTATAAACGTGAAAAGTATTACTTATGTTAAAGTATTCATGGTTTACTTGTTGTTTTGAAAAACTAACAGTTTTCATTCTTTGTGTATCCATTACTAAGATCATTTATGATCATCTCAAGTTTTTGAAATGTTTTTCAGAGGACATAATTTGGAATACAGTCAAGGATAGAATCAAGGAAAATTCACGCTGTCTTAAACATGGAACTAGACATTACCCTTTTTTTAAGAGTTCATGTTTTGTAAAAAAATAGATACTGGGTAGAAGTGTGTACTATGTAATTTTTTGAAATGTAATAGTTATGGTCTATCTCTCTATGACTCTAAACCTGAAAAGATCCTCAATGTGAATTATTCATTTAATTAAAGATTATATAATGTTTCAAGGCCAGGTCATTATATTTTGTATCAGTGGTTGGTTTAGATAATTTTATGAGTTAGGGTATTGTTAAATAGATTTCCATAAATTAATTTACGGTAATATGGAAACGATATAGCATTTATAGTTTACCATGTTGCATCAACTAAATTATTTCTATGTTAATAATGGGTTTTCATAGAGGAAACATTACAGATCTTTTTGGAAGGAATACATGGGAGAATGCCCTTCCGAATCAGCAACCTTAGATGGTCTGAATCATAATTGAGCAGTTTACTGTAGTGATGGCTCAGTTGAATCAGGTGATAAATGGTGGTTGTGTTTATTGATGATATTTTGGTTTATTCCAAAAGTAAGGAAAAACATGAAATTCATTTAAGGGTTGTATTGAAAACCTTAAAAGAAAATAAACTATTGGGTGAATTCAGTAAGTGTGAGTTTCGGTTACAAAACATTTCTTTCCATGGTCACATTGTATCAAAAAAACGGCATAACTGTTGATCCATCTAAAATTAAAGTTTTTGAAGAATGGCCAACACCCACAAATATAATCGAGATCCGTAGTTTTCAGGGTTTGGCAGGTTATTACTGGAGGTTTGTGGAAAATTTTGCACGGTTATCTAGTCCATTGACTAAGTTAACTCAAAAAGGTGTTATGTTCATCTAGACAAAAGAATGTGATGATTGTTTTCATGAAATGAAAAGAAGATTGGTGAATGCTCCAGTTTTGGCATTCCTATCTAGAAATGGTGAGTTTGTTATCTACAGTGATGCTTCCTTGAAAGGACTTGGTTGTGTCTCAATGCAGAATGATCGGGTAATTGCTTATGCCTCACGTCAGTAGAAACATCATGAGTTAAATTACCCTACACATTATTTGGAATTAGATGCTATTGTTTTTGCTTTAAAAATTTGGAGGCATCATTTTTATAGAGTGAAGTGTGAAATATATAATGATAAAAAAAGTTTGAAGTATATATTCACTCAGAAATAATTGAACATGAGACAGAGGAGATAGTTTGAATTAATCATGGATTATTATTTCATGATCCACTACCTTCCGTGAAGAGTAAATAAAGTGGCTGATGCTTTGAGTTGAAAAAGTAATGCTTCATTATCCATGCTACGTTTGGAATGAGATCCTTTGATTTTTGATTCAATGTACTTTGGAATATAATTTATTGGTGTAGAAAATTATTCTATTTTGTATCAAGTTTCAATGAGATCACCTCTATCAGACAGAATAAAGCAAGAACAAAAAGAAGACTGTGAGTTGTAGAAAAAGGTAGTGTTGGTATAGAAGGGTAAGTTGCCTGATTTTAATCTTGATAATGATTGTGTTTTGAGGTTTGGAACGAAATTATGCGTGCCTTGTGATTCACAGTTGAAGAATGAGTTGTTATGTGAAGCTCATAGTTCCCCATTTTCAGTTCATCCTTGAATTAATAAGATGTACAGAGATCATCGGGAGTATTACTGGTGGGATGGAATGAAATGAGATATTGCTGATTTTACTATGAAGTGTTTTACTTGTCAGCCGGTTAAAGAAGAGCGGTAGTTACCGAAAGGGATTCTTCAGCCTTTACTGGTGCTAGAATAGAAATGGTAAAATATATCCATGGACTTAGTTGTGGGATTACCAAAGACATCTAGAGTTAATAATGCAATCTGGGTTATAGTTGATCGACTAACTAAATTTGGTCATTTCCTCCCTATTGGAGATACTTTGTCATCAGATCAACTTTCATGGTTGTATGTTAAAGAGATAGTCAGGTTGCATGGTGTTCCCCTCTCCATTGTATCTGATTGTGATCCCATGTTTACTTCTAACTTTTGTAAAGGCCTTCATAAGTCATTGGGTACTGAATTAAATTTTAGTACAAATTTTCATCCTCAATCAGATGGGAAGTCAGAATGAACAATTCAAACCTTGGAAGATATGTTACGTGCTTGCTCGATGGAATACCCGGGAAGTTGGGTCTAACATCTTTCTTTGGTGGAATTTTCATATAATAGTAGTTTTCATTCCAGTATAAAGATGGTTCCATTTGAGGCTTTATATGGAAAGTGTTGTCGAACTCCAGCTTTTTGGGATGATGTATGTGAAAGGAAGCTGATGGGACCAGAATTGATCGAAGTGATGGCATGGAAAGTTCAGTTGATTCAGAGGCACATTAGAATAGCTCAGAGAAGATAGAAAAGTTATGCAGATAACCGGAGAAAGGATCATTCTTTTGAGGTAGGTGATCATGTCTTTCTCAAAGTTTCTCCATGGAAAAGAGGGATGCAGTTTGGTAAGAAGGGAAAGTTGAGTCCAAGGTTCATTGGAACTTAGAAAATTCTGGAGAAAGTTGGATCTGTTGTGTATAGTGTGGCATTACCTCCATGTTTATCCCAGGTACACAATGCTTTTCATGTTTCGATGTCGAGAATGTACATTCCAGATCCATCTCATGTTTTGTGACGATAGGTAGTTTAGTTGGAAGATAATATCTCTTATGAAGAACAACCAGAACAGATTCTTGACCGTAGGGAGAATGTGTTGCGGAATTAGGTAATTCACCATGTAATGGTTTTTTGGAAAACCCATATGATTGAAGAGGCAATGTGGGAATCTGAAAATACTATAAGGGATAAATACTCCCACTTATTTTGATAAGTGAATAAAAATTCCGAGGACGCAATTTCCAAAAGGGGGGAAGGATGTAACATCCCACATAAATAAAGAATAAGACATATTTCATATTTATTAATATTTATGAATTAAATATTAATTTTATTTGAAAGGGGTTTCTATGTTCGATAGCGTACCCGATACGCAACAACGAGTTTTTTGGAATCTTACGTTGCACACTAATAATATAATATTATTATTTGAAATGGTAGTTAACTCCAAGTCATTGTATTGCATGGAATGAACAAAACTAACTAAAATATGATTATACATGTTTGTTAAATGTATTTAAATTTATGCAATAAAATTAAGATTCTAAAAATGTGAATGAATTTAATTTTAAGCATAATTAACATTAAAAGGCCGATTTATCTCCTTTTAATGGAGAACTCTTTTTAAATGTAGTTTTGGTCACCATAACACATCTTATATGAACAAATAAAATCCTTCTTTAGAATGGGGATATCAAAATTTACTTTGTGTAAATATTTGGAATTTTTCTGATAAAGTGCATTTTTTATGAATAGTGAAAAATATTGTATTTTAATTCAAAAGTGCCTTTTAATCTTATTTATTTATTTGGATAGATTATATTTTTAAATGGTTTTAAAGTGAAATTAAAATATATTTTTACCATTTAATCCAATATTGGTCATTGTAATTAATTCAACTTTGAAATTGGACATAAACAAGTATCAATCTTTTGATAGATATTATTTCTTAAAAACACACTATTTGTTTTAACAACGTGAATTAATTTTAAAATTAATTAATGAAACTTATATGTTTTGAATTTGGAAAAATAGATATCATTTTTGAATTCGGAGTATCAAATATATATTTGGCTTAATTTTTGTTATTTTTTTGAAAAACTTCAATTTTTGATGAATAGTGAAACCACTTAGTGGTAGTTAAAAAAATGACTTTTCCATTAAAATGAAATTTTATCACATATGTGAATTGAATTTCAAAAATATTGAATACATAGTTGATATCACAAAGTTAAATGTGTTTCATTAAGATTAAAATAATTTTTTGGTGAATAGTAACTTTTGACTTTTTTTGTTGCGGTTAAAGGTAAATAGGGAAATTCAAGGATAAAAGAATATTAAATAATTCAAAATTACCTTAACACTTGTCCTAACCTTATTGGATGTGTATTGTCTGACCATGGGCATCCTTGGGTCGATTTTGGGATTCCATTGAGCCACATGGTAGTGACAATGACAATTTGGATTAATTAATTTAATTTAAAGACAAAATTGACATTAACAAACATCTTTTAATAATTAATTTTTATAAGGGGTTATATAATATATTTTTTGACTATAAATATTCATTGGAAAGCTAAAAATCATTCCTACATGATGGTATTTGTTTTATAGGTCTTAGAAATCATATAAATTAAATTATGTATGACACAATAATGATGCAGTATTTAACACATTAATAAATGATTTAAATAAATAAGATTATAGTGATTAAAATATTATCCAAAACCTGCCCAATTCTGATTGAATGATTTTATTTCGACCATGAGTCATCTTATCATCATCTTTAATGATTTTTTGACCTTTTTAAACTGAAGATAAGTTTATAATAAAATAATAGTTTCATACTTTCCTAAAGATCCCCTCCCACCTTATAAATGGAGACCACTTCAAACCAATTCCTCACACCCCTCATGAAATCTAGATCATCAAACCTCTATCCAATTAAGCTACATACATCCCTATCCTCCCTCTAGAATCCTTAACTTAGGCATAAGTCTCTTCAAGAAGTCCTTTTGGTTCAAACCAATGGAAGTTTTCCAAATTAAAGGTAACAGTTTCTCTTAAATTGTTTTCGTTTATTTTACTTCTCCAACCCCTAAACTCTTTTTATTTCATTCATTTGTAAAACAAATAGTATAATCAATATACTATGATGTTTTTATGAGAAGTATTAAAACTAGACATACTCACACCTCCATCTAATGGATGAAAAACATAATGTTTTTGTAGATGGCAAACCAACACCTCAAGAAATGATGATTGTTCGATTATCTCCTACCGCCTCTCATGGTGGGCATTATGATGACACTGTATTTACATATGATATATATTATTCTTATGTTTTCTTTATGCTTCTGTATTTTCCATTTATAGCAACCCTTTATGGTTTCTATAGTTGGTAAATACGATAATCTCATTTGAGGAAGTGCGGACTACCGCCCCCTCAAAGTGATGTGATTCGTTAATGCCTTATGTTGGATGTATAAAGGATGGAGTTAATGATACTATATATGTTATTATAATGTGATTATAAAATGGTAATAAGTTATATAAAAGGAATAATAAACTTGAAAAATGTTTTTAAGCAAGTTGAAATTAACTTTATTTTATTGTTAAGGATATTAAAGAACGAACGGGTCAAGTCGGACATGGGGTAAGGGACTTCGTCTCAAACTCATTTCATTGAGGCATATTTTATTTTAAAACAATACATTATCTTATACACTATATAAAAACTATTGAATTTTCAAGGGGAATATTTTTCTATGAATCGTTTTAATTAATGAAAAAAAGGAATGTTTCTTTTAATGTACGCAGTGACAACAACCTTTTCCGCCGCCGTGAGTATTATTTGATATTTTGCTACCTCAACAAGTCGTAATGTTTTTAAAAGTAAATAAATAACATATACTATTTTATGTATTTTAGAATTGAAAATGGTTTTGATAATGGATTTACTCTGTCAATATATTTACGTGATATATTGTGATTGAAATGTGGAAATGTTTTCTTTCCTTTATAATGGTTTTATGTGTTATGATTTTATAATGGTACTTGGACATTAGATGGGTGGTTACGTGATAATCCAAATGATGGGTGGTGTCGTGAATACCAGGACGGGTGGTTACGTTATAACCTCCAATTCATTGGGTATGGAATTCGGTTGTATGGTTATTCCATTTAGTGATATGCGTGGAAGTCGACCGTATGGTTATTCAATTTATGTATGTTTATGTCCCGAGTAACATTTATATGTAATTTGTTCTTTATATGGGTTTTATGGTAATATTTTGGTTACAAAAATGGTAAGTAATGATCTTTTATTTAGTGAAGTATATTTACTACTTCATAAAGGTGAAAAGTATTACTTATGTTAAAGTATTAATGGTTTACTTGTTTTAAAAAACTAACAGTTTTCCTTCATTGTGTATCCCTTACTGAGATTTTTTATGCTCATTCCAAGTTTTTGAAATGTTTTTCATAGGACATAATTTGGAATAGGGTCATGAATGGGATCAAGGAAAATTCATGATGTCTTAAACATGGAACTAAACATGATTTTTTTTAAAAGTTCATGTTTTGTAAAAAAATCACTATAAAAAAAATACATTAGAGGGGGTTATTTAGAGGGTGTTCTGCACAACCACCTATAAATTCACTTTCTGTATCATTATAGGGGGTTCTATACAACCCCCTATAATAATTAAAATTATAGGGGGTCATAAACCCCCTCTAAATTAATTTTCTATAAGAATTAATGAGGGATTATGAACAACCCCCTCTAAAATTTTTAGCATCGTTTTTTTAATATTTGGTTTGATTTTAGATTCAGTTATATCAAAACAAATGCTAATTTAATAATTAGTGGCAATATATATTCTGTTGAATTTTAGAGAAGCTATATATATAACATTCGTTAGGATATATATATATATATATATAAAGGAAATAGTGGGGGTTCACAACTCCCTCTAAATTATTTTATTAGAGGGGGTTCTTGAAACACCCCTAATCCCTTAGATTTGAGGGGGTTTTGAACCCATTCTAATTTAAGAAATTAAGAGGGGGTTTAAACCCCCTCTAATCGATGAAATTAGAGGGGATTTTAACCCCCTTTAATTCATGACATTAGAAGGGGTTTTGAACCCCTTATAATTGTTGACATTAGAGGGGGTTTTGAATCCCCTCTAATTGATGACATTAAAGGGGTTTTTGAACCCCATCTAATTTAAGATGTTAGTGGGAGATTGGAATCCCTTCTAATTTATGACATTAGAAGGGGTTTCTAACCCCCTCACATTCATGAAATGTGGTGGGGTTATGAACCGCTGGAAATCCCTTTGATTAGAGAGGGTTTTAAACTCCATCTAAATTTTTATTTATTTTTTTAAATAAATATCATATAAATTCAAATAAAATAATATATATGTGGGTGTGTTCATGTGTCTGTGTGTGTGTGTATATAATACATAAGAACATTATATAAATGTATTTAAATACTTTATAACACATATATATGAGGACATTATATAAATATTTTAAATAAATATTTATACATATAAAAAAATCTATACATATATATAAATATTAATATATATAATATAAATGTAATTATAAATATATTTATTCGAATTTATAAAATTTATATATGATTTTATAAATACTATACATTTATATTATGATTTATATTATACATATATTATATTAAATACATTTTTGTTGTAGATTTTTGTATAAATACATTTATATTATATTATGTATACAAATATATATAATATAGACAAAATTAAATATAAATTAACATAAGTATATATATTTTATGTAATTATATTATATAATTAGAGTATATATATATTTTATGTAACGCCCCGACCCTAGTTGCCTAGAGTCGGTGCATTATTACATAACATTGGCATGATCACAAGAAAGATCAAATCTCGAAAGACCGATTGGTTTAGTAGCCTTGGAAACACTAGATATATTCATAAGTTTTACATTACATCATAAAATGAAAAACTACTACAACAACATAATGTCTCCATAATCCACACTACTATCCCCTCATAATATCCCTGCAGGTCATTCATAATTTACTTCTTCACATCCTGGGGAAAAATAAAACATAGAAAAGGGGTGAGCTCAAATGCCCAGTAAGGATAACAATATAGCGGAAACTTTCATAAATAAGAATAAACATTTAAGGCAATGCATTACTAAAACAAAAGCCTTTTAAAATTGAACTTCAACATGGTATGGCAAAAGTAAAATGAAATAATGCCATTTACTTATTCACATGGATATTCTACTAATCGAATAATCACATGCAAAAATCAATAACCACTTTCATAATGTTGGAATGCATAATGCCAGACTATCATAACCACATAGCCAAGGCCTCGTGCCAAGGCTACAAATAAGATTTTGTCAAGGCCTTGTGCCAAGACACTAGTTTGTCTCATGAGACCTACCGATGCATCGAGGAGCTATAGCGGGCTCCACCCGTCACTTATTAAGTCCAATGCATTCCCATATGAAAAGGTTTAAACATAACATAAACATTCGTATTAAAACTAGCATACGAAATGTCAATACTTTCACAATAAACTATGAATGGTATAAAAATAGCACATCCACAGTCAAACATATCACAAAACCTTCAATACAATATAGAAGTTTTGTATCATAATAAATCAACTTCAAATAATCTTAAAATCCATCAAAGGATGTTGACATAGATGAAATCAAAATTCTTTTAAAAGAAATATCTCCTTTTATTTTGAAATCATTTAAGATCCATATAAAATAAAACATTTTCTTTGAAAATATTCTTATAAGCTTGTATGGGAAGCTTCGACGATTTTATAACGGCGGAAAATAACCGCACCCGCCGTTTAAGTTAAAAAAAACATTCTTACCTCAATTCTGTCGAAAAGGTTAAAAAGGACCTTGTTTTGAAAACGACGGAAAGATTCCTTTATAAACCTCTTATAAAAAGTCAAACAAGGGTATAAATGACTTTAACCCATATTCTTGTAAATAGTAAAAATGTTTTGAAATACATTTCGAAGAAACATGGATGTGGATGATAAAGAGATCCCAGTAGATTATTACGTATAATACAACCTCGGATAATGAAGAGATTGTGAAATAACCCTTACCTTGTACTTTTCCTTGGTTGTGGTAGGTTAACCTCCTGTATAATGGTGAAATAATTGTTATTAAATTATACAAGAATCATATACATTAATATGATATCATATATGATCTTTTAATATTGATTTGATAATAATATCTTAGTATTATCGTTGTTTCGGGTGTTAACTTACTTGTTTTCTTTCATATGTTTTGTTACGTAAGACATGTTTGTAAAGGATAGGTTGTATATTATTCATATCCAGAATGATATCAAGTCCTTAAACATCATTTTTAAATCATAAAATGATAATTACGCTTTAATGGTTACGATGGAGAATGAATCTCATCGCGTTCGTGGAGACGGTAGTCCGTACGTACGCACGAGTGACAATATCATTCTTTTGATATTAAAATAATATATAAATGGATGGTATATCATATATAAATAATCATTAACATGTTATATTTATTATTTACATGAGTTACACATCATTATTATACCCATCCAAATAATATTATATTGAATAACAATTACACCACGACGTGGAGACGGTAAGCCGTACGTACGCACGTATGGTGACATGTTATTCAAAGGGTGGATAGAATACTGAATATGATTGTACCATATTTATAATAACATCACAGTATATGTGAGATACTGAAGTTATTATTTCAGAATGGTAAGAACAAAGGAAGAAGAAGTGGAAGAAGAAATGAACTTAGAAAAGGGTGGTGAAATCATTACCTCTTCCTCGGGTTCTTCCTTTTGATTTGATCAAAAGGGCTCCTTAGGTTGGCTTTCTGATCAAACTAAGGCCTCTAGGTTGTATTGAGGGATGTTGGGAGAGTATTTGGGCAGAGTTTGGCCGAACCAAAAGGCTTTAGAGGTGTGAAGAAATGAGAAGGAGGAGTGCCCTTTTATAAGAGGGGTGAGGGGCACCTTTGGAAAAGCTAGAAATATTAATTTATAATAAATTCATATTCGGTTTCTAAAGGCTCCAAAGTTGACTATTCAAAGGATGAGGTGGGGATAGGTCGAAAACAACTCATCCAATAGAATTTAGACAGGTTTGGGTACTTATATTAACCTTATCTTTAAGTATTAACTCTAAGTTAATTAGTTTCACTTTTACAATGTCTCTTTGTATTTTTATATAATATGGTTAATAAACTTACTATATACATCCAAGCGACACCCAAGTGGTCCATTAATGATTAAACTATCATAATATAAGTCTCTTGGCCGAACCTTAGATTTTTAGGAATTTAATATCAATTAATAATATAATATTTGTTTTAAGAACTCTTTTATGTCAATTTTGACACTATTCAATAGTTGATTTTTGTGAAACTCATAACAGATTGATTACTTCGAACAAAGTCCATTAAATCAATCCTAATATATCATATTAGCCTAGAAAATTAGTTTAATTCATTAAAAGTTTCATATTATATTTATTTGGGTATTTATAATATCAATTATTTTAATTTTTCACTATTATAGTAATTACTGCATCATCATTGTGTCATAAATAAAATAACTTATTTATTGTCTAAAAATTATAAATAAAATATCATTATGTAGGAAATCTTTTTATCTTTCTAATTAATATTTATAATCGAAAATCCAACATGTATAACCCTATGTAAAAATTGTTCTTCTAAAAGATATATGCTTGTGTCATTTTTGTATTCATTTTAACTTAATTAAAATAAAGTGTCATTATCACTTACAAGTGGATCCATGGGGTCCCAAAATTGACACAAAGATGCCCATGGTCGACCATGTATCAACCAATAGGTTTAAGACACGTTTTAGGGTAATTTTGTATTATTATAATATTATTTTTTTAACCCTTATTTACCGGATTTACCCTTTAACCATGGTAAATAAAATATTTACCGCAGTAATTATTCAAAATGTCTAAAAATAAAAGTTACCTATTTACATAATTTGGACATCCTGATTCCAAATATGGAATCCATTTTCCTAAATTCAAAACACAGAAGTGGCAGAAATTAATTTAAAATTAATTCCCGCTGTTAAAACAAAAAGCGTGTTTTTAAGAGATAATAACTATCAAAAGATTGACACTTGTTTATGTTCGGTTTAATTGTAAAATTATGTCCAATGATAAACATTAAATTGAATGGTAAAAATATATTCTAAATATACTTTAAAACCACTCAAATTCATAATTTATCACTATTAATTATTTTGATTAAAAAAGTTGTTTTTAATTAAAATTTAGAAATTTTCACTATTCATCAAAATATGAAAGTTATCCGAAATGTACCAAAATTTCACCCTAGGCTAATTTTGATATTCCGAATCCAAAAATGAAGTCCATTTTGAAATATAGAATATATATATGATTTCAAAAATTAGGTATTACTATTCACAACGGCTAGTTTAATTAGTTGTGGTGTGTGTTAGAACTCGAGGTTGCGTACAACACACGCTATCGCATTATTCAAAGGGAAACGTACCGTAGAAGCTTGGGGTGTTACATTCTCCCCTCCTTCAAATAATTGCGTCCTCGCAATTTCTAGGGTATTACTGCATAAAAAGACTCGGGTGGTTCTTCATCATAAGTTCCTCGGGTTCCCACGTTGCCTCTTCCATCTTATGATTTCTCCACAAAACTTTTACCAGACGCGTCGTCCGGTTTCTCAGTACTTGTTCTCTTGTATCAAGAATCCTGACGGGCTCTTCACAATAGGAAAGATCGGGTTCCAGTTCTAATTCCTCATAGGTGAGTACATGCGTTGGGTCAGGCATGTATTTCCTCAACAGAGATACGTGGAACACATCGTGAACTTTGGAGAGACTTGGCGGCATTGCCAATCGGTAAGCTACAGCCCCAATTCGTTCTAGAATTTCGAAAGGTCCGATGTACCTGGGACTCAATTTACCTTTCTTACCAAAACGTATGACTCCCTTCCATGGAGATACCTTCAGGAAAACATGATCACCGACTTGAAATTCCAAATCCTTCCTTCGATTATCGGCATAGCTCTTCTGCCTACTTTGAGCTGCTTTAATGTGATTTTGGATTACTTTCACCTTTTCCACCGTTTCCTCCACCAGCTATGGGCCTACAAGTTTTCTTTCACCAACGTCATCCCAACAGGTTGGTGTACGACATCTCTTTCCGTATAACGCTTCATATGGTGCCATCTGTATACTCGAATGGAAGCTATTGTTATAGGAAAATTCTACTAGTGGTAAATATTGATCCCACATGCCCTGAAAATCAAGTGAGCAAGATCTCAACATGTCTTCTAAGGTCTGAATAGTCCATTCTGATTGTCCGTCTGTCTGAGGGTGGTAAGCAGTGCTCAAATGAAGTTCAGTATCCAGGGATTTCTGAAGACTTTTCCAAAATCTTGAAGTAAAACGGGGATCACGATCAGAAACAATCGATAGGGGTACTCCATGAAGTCTCACAACTTCATTAATATATAGTCTTGCTAGACGTTCCAGGGGTAGATCTTCTCTTATAGCAAGAAAATGTGCTGACTTGGTAAGACGATCAACAATAACCCATATTGCATCGTTCCTTCTAGGAGTCTTTGGTAGCCCCATGACAAAGTCCATCGTAATATTGTCCCATTTCCACTCCGGTATGGGAAGAGGTTGCATGACTCCTCCAGGCTGTTGCCTTCCAGCTTTCACTTGTTGGCAAACCATACATCTTGACACAAAATCAGCAATCTCCCTCTTCATGTTGTCCCACCAAAAATGTTCCTTCAAATCTCTATACATTTTGGTGCTCCCAGGGTGTATAGAGAAATTGGAACTATGAGCATCATCCAGCAATTCCCTTTTTAGATCAGGTATATTGGGAACACAAAGTCTCTTCCCGAATTTCAAAATTCCACCTTCATACGCAAAGTCTCTCAATCTCCCATCATTCACAGCTTTAATCTTCTTCTGAAATTCTTCATCATCGGTATGAGAACTCTTAATCCTTTCTAGTAAAGATGGTTTGGCAACCATTTGAAAAAGCATTGATGTTTCACCTTCCCTGGTTATTCCCATGTCCATCTTCACTAGATCCATGAAAATTGGATCCCTTTCAATTCTCATCATGTTCAGAACTCCATGGTCTTTTCTGCTCAAAGCATCTGCCACCTTGTTTGCCTTCCCCGGGTGGTAGTGTATCGTACAATCATAATCCTTGAGTAATTCAAGCCATCTCCTTTGCCTCATGTTGAGTTCTTTTTGTGAGAAAATATACTTCAAACTCTTGTGATCAGTATAAATCTCACATTTTTCACCATAGAGGTAGTGCCTCCATATCTTCAAAGCAAAGATCACAGCTGCTAACTCAAGATCATGAGTAGGATAGTTTTGTTCATGAATTTTCAACTGTCGTGATGCATAGGCAATAACTCTATCATTCTGCATAAGGACACAGCCAAGTCCTTTCTTCGATGCATCACTATAAATAACGAACCCATCATTCCCCGATGGTAGAGTCAATATAGGAGCATTGACTAATCTTCTCTTCAGTTCTTCGAAACATTCTTCACACTCTTTTGTCCAAACAAATTTAACCCCTTTACGTGTGAGCTTCGTTAATGGGTTAGCCAATCGGGCAAAATTCTGGACGAAACGTCGATAATAACCTGCCAAACCAATAAAACTACGTACCTCAGTTATATTCGTAGGTGATGGCCATTCTTGGATTGCCTTGGTCTTAGAAGGATCAACAGAGATTCCATCTTTAGAGACAATATGGCCAAGAAAAGAAATCTCCTGAAGCCAGAATTCACACTTGCTAAACTTTCCATATAATTCATGCCTCCTCAGAGTCTTCAAGATAATGCGCAAGTGATTTTCATGATCTTTGTAGGTTTTGGAGTATACCAAGATATCATCAATAAATACCACCACAAATTCATCGAGATACTCCTTGAAAACTCTATTCATCAGATCCATGAATACAGAGGGTGCATTAGTCAATCCAAACGGCATTACAGTAAACTCGTAATGCCCGTACCTGGTTCGAAATGCTGTCTTCGGAATGTCTTCCTTCTTCACACACAACTGATGGTATCCAGATCGAAGGTCAATCTTTGAAAAGTATTGAGCTCCATGCAGTTGGTCAAATAAATCATCAATACGAGGTAGGGGATACTTGTTCTTTATCGTTATAGCATTGATCTCCCTGTAGTCGATACATAACCTCATAGATCCATCTTTCTTTTTAACAAAAAGAACAGGGGCTCCCCATGGAGAAACACTAGGGCGAATAAATCCCTTATTACTCAATTCCTCTAGTTGTTTCTTTAGTTCGACTAGCTCTACAGTGGCCATTCTATAAGGGGTCTTCGATATAGGCCTTGATCCAGGAATTAAATCAATGGAAAACTCTACTTCTCGTTCTGGAGGATGTCCAGGTAAATCTTCCGGAAATACATCTACAAACTCTTTCACAATTGGTACATCCTCTATTTGAACATTTCTTTCCTCACCGACAGTTATTTCATTCTCTTCTTCCCCGATAATTGAATTAAGTTGAGCTACAGGGGGTGGATCTAAATAAGAATTAGGTGGTGACGATTCTGCTCTAAAAATAAGGTGCTCCTTATCATTATCATCAAGAATCGTAACATCTTTCTTCTTACAATAAATCTTCGCATCATAGTCCGAAAGCCAGTCCATACCGAGGATTATATCAAACTCAATCATAGGTATGACGATGAAATCAGCAGATAAAGAAAATTTATGTGCTCTAATGGGGACTGATTCACAAAACTTTGTTGCAATGATACTTCCCTTAGGAGTTTTAACTGACAACTCCCTTATTAAATCAAATTGGAAATATCTAATTTTCTTAGCAAATTGGGAAGATATGAAACAATGCGATGATCCAGAATCAAATAATGCATTTGCTAAACTTGAGGAAACCATTAAATTACCTGCCACCACGTCTTTCGGAGCTTCTACCTCAGCAGTAGTGATAGCATAAGCCTGGCCTTGATACCTTGGCCTTTTCTGAGGTAAGTTCTCCTGACGCTTAGGACATGCATTTGCATAATGCCCCATCTCCCTGCAATTGTAGCACTGAACGTTGGTAGCTTCCTTCTTCCCCTTGCAATCATGAGCTTGGTGGCCTTTTTCACCACACTTGTAACAGACTCCCATTCCCTTCAGGCAAGCACCGGGGTGTTTCTTCCCGCACTTACCACAAGATGGATATTCAACCTTTCCCTTCTTCCCCTTATTTCCATTCCCAGATTGATCAGCAGGTCTCTTCTTCTCTTGCTTTGCTTTAAAGTCATAAGACTTAGAGAATTCCTTTTCGGTCTTGATAGCACATGAGACAATGTCTTCGTACGATGAAAAGGATTGTGAGACTAATGCTCGACGGAGAAATGGTTTTAACCCATCAAAGAAACGATCAATATTACTTCTTGGGTTTTGAATATAATCACCAGCGTACCTCGCTAACCTTGTAAAGTTAGCCTCATACTTTGTGACATTCTCATCCTCCTTTTGTCTCAGACTCAGAAATTGCCTTTCCATATCTGCTCGATGGTCGCGAGGAAAGTATTTTTCTAAAAACAGATCTTTGAACTCCCTCCATTCCATGTTTGATACTTCATCATCTTCCTTCATGTTTTGAATCAATGACCACCATTGATCAGCATCTCCAGTGAGGCGGTAAACTGCCATGGTAACTTTTTCCCTTTCACTACTCCCCAAAGCCTGAAATATTTTCTCTAGGGAAAATATCCATTGCTCAGCTACTAAGGGATTTGTACTCCCATTGAACGTTGGTGGTTGTTGTCTCATGAATCGATCTAACATTGATCCTCCACGCTGCGGATCAGGGTGCTCCATACGGGTAAGGTTATTATTCATAACCTGAGTAAGTTGTCCCAGTACGGTGATTAGCTGATCAGCACCAGTTGCATCACCAGCCCCACTATAATTATCTTGAGCAGGAGGGCAATCCCTACATGGAGTGCGTGCATTGATACAATTTCCATTTCTTCCACTAGGCGCCATTTCTAAAAAAATGGCATAAACTAGATCAGTTTATGCATCAAAATACATAATCCCATACTTATAAAACACTTAACATAAATTGAACTATTTATGGATATAATCCATAATCATAAAAATGTTTTCTTTGAGGAAGTATATACTCATAAACCCTTCATAATGATTTGTAAAGATAGTGAGAGTTATCCTAAGCATATCCCCCGGGAGTGTCGTAACCAAGAGTGCAGCAAGGCCCGTTGTCGTGCACCAGTTCCCGTTCGAGTCTAGCTCAAAGCGGTGTTTTCGGGTTTTACCCCTAGGTACATCTGTGCCAGAGCCGCCTCTACCTGCTCGTATCCAGACAGGGATGTATTGCTCGAAAAACTCACAAAATCTCTACAATACCAAAATTCTAGGAAGTTCTTCTATACTAATCCTCAAAGTTCATCTTAGGTCTACGTGATCTAATCAGAGTTTATCTAAATCTAGCTTCCAAGGTTTGTACTAAACTTCCTCTGATACCAACTGTAACGCCCCGACCCTAGTTGCCTAGAGTCGGTGCATTATTACATAACATTGGCATGATCACAAGAAAGATCAAATCTCGAAAGACCGATTGGTTTAGTAGCCTTGGAAACACTAGATATATTCATAAGTTTTACATTACATCATAAAATGAAAAACTACTACAACAACATAATGTCTCCATAATCCACACTTCTATCCCCTCATAATATCCCTGCAGGTCATTCATAATTTACTTCTTCACATCCTGGGGAAAAATAAAACATAGAAAAGGGGTGAGCTCAAATGCCCAGTAAGGATAACAATATAGCGGAAACTTTCATAAATAAGAATAAACATTTAAGGCAATGCATTACTAAAACAAAAGCCTTTTAAAATTGAACTTCAAAATGGTATGGCAAAAGTAAAATGAAATAATGCCATTTACTTATTCACATGGATATTCTACTAATCGAATAATCACATGCAAAAATCAATAACCACTTTCATAATGTTGGAATGCATAATGCCAGACTATCATAACCACATAGCCAAGGCCTCGTGCCAAGGCTACAAATAAGATTTTGTCAAGGCCTTGTGCCAAGACACTAGTTTGTCTCATGAGACCTACCGATGCATCGAGGAGCTATAGCGGGCTCCACCCGTCACTTATTAAGTCCAATGCATTCCCATATGAAAAGGTTTAAACATAACATAAACATTCGTATTAAAACTAGCATACGAAATGTCAATACTTTCACAATAAACTATGAATGGTATAAAAAGAGCACATCCACAGTCAAACATATCACAAAACCTTCAATACAATATAGAAGTTTTGTATCATAATAAATCAACTTCAAATAATCTTAAAATCCATCAAAGGATGTTGACATAGATGAAATCAAAATTATTTTAAAAGAAATATCTCCTTTTATTTTGAAATCATTTAAGATCCATATAAAATAAAACATTTTCTTTGAAAATATTCTTATAAGCTTGTATGGGAAGCTTCGACGATTTTATAACGGCGGAAAATAACCGCACCCGCCGTTTAAGTTAAAAAAAACATTCTTACCTCAATTCTGTCGAAAAGGTTAAAAAGGACCTTGTTTTGAAAACGACGGAAAGATTCCTTTATAAACCTCTTAAAAAAAGTAAAACAAGGGTATAAATGACTTTAACCCATATTCTTGTAAATAGTAAAAATGTTTTGAAATACATTTCGAAGAAACATGGATGTGGATGATAAAGAGATCCCAGTAGATTATTACGTATAATACAACCTCGGATAATGAAGAGATTGTGAAATAACCCTTACCTTGTACTTTTCCTTGGTTGTGGTAGGTTAACCTCCTGTATAATGGTGAAATAATTGTTATTAAATTATACAAGAATCATATACATTAATATGATATCATATATGATCTTTTAATATTGATTTGATAATAATATCTTAGTATTATCGTTGTTTCGGGTGTTAACTTACTTGTTTTCTTTCATATGTTTTGTTACGTAAGACATGTTTGTAAAGGATAGGTTGTATATTATTCATATCCAGAATGATATCAAGTCCTTAAACATCATTTTTAAATCATAAAATGATAATTACGCTTTAATGGTTACGATGGAGAATGAATCTCATCGCGTTCGTGGAGACGGTAGTCCGTACGTACGCACGAGCGACAATATCATTCTTTTGATATTAAAATAATATATAAATGGATGGTATATCTTATATACAGAATCATTAACATGTTATATTTATTATTTACATGAGTTACACATCATTATTATACCCATCCAAATAATATTATATTGAATAACAATTACACCACGACGTGGAGACGGTAAGCCGTACGTACGCACGTATGGTGACATGTTATTCAAAGGGTGGATAGAATACTGAATATGATTGTACCATATTTATAATAACATCACAGTATATGTGAGATACTGGAGTTATTATTTCAGAATGGTAAGAACAAAGGAAGAAGAAGTGGAAGAAGAAATGAACTTAGAAAAGGGTGGTGAAATCATTACCTCTTCCTCGGGTTCTTCCTTTTGATTTGATCAAAAGGGCTCCTTAGGTTGGCTTTCTGATCAAACTAAGGCCTCTAGGTTGTATTGAGGGATGTTGGGAGAGTATTTGGGCAGATTTTGGCCGAACCAAAAGGCTTTAGAGGTGTGAAGAAATGAGAAGGAGGAGTTCCCTTTTATAAGAGGGGTGAGGGGCACCTTTGGAAAAGCTAGAAATATTAATTTATAATAAATTCATATTCGGTTTCTAAAGGCTCCAAAGTTGACTATTCAAAGGATGAGGTGGGGATAGGTCGAAAACAACTCATCCAATAGAATTTAGACAGGTTTGGGTACTTATATTAATCTTATCTTTAAGTATTAACTCTAAGTTAATTAGTTTCACTTTTACAATGTCTCTTTGTATTTTTATATAATATGGTTAATAAACTTACTATATACATCCAAGCGACACCCAAGTGGTCCATTAATGATTAACCTATCATAATATAAGTCTCTTGGCCGAACCTTAGATTTTTAGGAATTTAATATCAATTAATAATATAATATTTGTTTTAAGAACTCTTTTATGTCAATTTTGACACTATTCAATAGTTGATTTTTGTGAAACTCATAACAGATTGATTACTTCGAAAAAAGTCCATTAAATCAATCCTAATATATCATATTAGCCTAGAAAATTAGTTTAATTCATTAAAAGTTTCATATTATATTTATTTGGGTATTTATAATATCAATTATTTTAATTTTTTACTATTATAGTAATTACTGCATCATCATTGTGTCATAAATAAAATAACTTATTTATTGTCTAAAAATTATAAATAAAATATCATTATGTAGGAAATCGTTTTATCTTTCTAATGAATATTTATAATCGAAAATCCAACATGTATAACCCTATGTAAAAATTGTTCTTCTAAAAGATATATGCTTGTGTCATTTTTGTATTCATTTTAACTTAATTAAAATAAAGTGTCATTATCACTTACAAGTGGATCCATGGGGTCCCAAAATTGACACAAAGATGCCCATGGTCGACCATGTATCAACCAATAGGGTTAAGACACGTTTTAGGGTAATTTTGTATTATTATAATATTATTTTTTTAACCCTTATTTACCGGATTTACCCTTTAACCATGGTAAATAAAATATTTACCGCAGTAATTATTCAAAATGTCTAAAAATAAAAGTTACCTATTTACATAATTTGGACATCCTGATTCCAAATATGGAATTCATTTTCCTAAATTCAAAACACAGAAGTGGCAGAAATTAATTTAAAATTAATTCCCGCTGTTAAAACAAAAAGCGTGTTTTTAAGAGATAATAACTATCAAAAGATTGACACTTGTTTATGTTCGGTTTAATTGTAAAATTATGTCCAATGATAAACATTAAATTGAATGGTAAAAATATATTCTAAATATACTTTAAAACCACTCAAATTCATAATTTATCACTATTAATTATTTTGATTAAAAAAGTTGTTTTTAATTAAAATTTAGAAATTTTCACTATTCATCAAAATATGAAAGTTATCCGAAATGTACCAAAATTTCACCCTAGGCTAATTTTGATATTCCGAATCCAAAAATGAAGTCCATTTTGAAATATAGAATATATATATGATTTCAAAAATTAGGTATTACTATTCACAACGGCTAGTTTAATTAGTTGTGGTGTGTGTTAGAACTCGAGGTTGCGTACAACACACGCTATCACATTATTCAAAGGGAAACGTACCGTAGAAGCTTGGGGTGTTACATTTTAAATATTTAATTATATATATATACTATAATAATTTTACATATATTGTATCATAAAATTTTAATTATAGATTAATTTAGTATATATATATATATCATATAATAACTAATAATATTATTGTTACATGCACACCTAGATAAATACATTTATATTATATTATATATACTAATTTACATTGTTTATAAAAAATTAAATATAAATATAAAATTAAATATTAATATATTATTTATTTATATTAAATATTTTTTTAAATATTATATTGTAAATAAATTTATATGTATTATATAATTATTTTATGTATATTGTAGTATAGAATATTAATTATAAATTAATTATAAATATATATATATATCATATAATAATTAATAATATAATTGTTAAACACACACATACATAAAGACATTTGTATTGTATACTTATATATAAATACATTTATATTAGATTATGTATACTAATTTACATAATTTTGACCAAATTAAATGTAAATATAAATATTAATATTTTATAAATAATTTATTATAAATAAATTTATATGTATTTTATAATTATTTTATGTATATTTTTGTATAGCTTATTAATTTTTAATTAATTTGGTTCATATATATATATGATTTAATTATATTACTTATTTCCAATTATATGAATGCATTTAATTTTGTGTGTATATATATGTGTATTTGTGATATAATATAAATGTATATATTGAATTCATTAATATATAATATAAATGTAATTAATATAATATATATTATAATTATATTATATCTATAAATACAAAAAATACACACACACACATAAATAAAAATATATTTATTAATATATGAATAAATATGTATTTATATATATTAAATATACCCAAATATATATATATATTATACATAAATATATTATAATTATACATAAATACATATTATATATAAATATTATACAGAAATATAAATTATATTATAGAGAAATATGTTTTATATATAAAAATATATTTTATATTTTATATTTTTAAGCACAAATATATATATATATATATAATAATTTGGTATTTAATTAAATATAATGTAGTGTAAATTATACATGAAAGCGCGCATGGAATAGCAGTGTAGTGTTGTTCGCTTTGACCAACCGGTGCAGAGTTCGAAACCTGTCACATACCATTTTACGCCACCAACGTGGTGCCCCGGTGTCAACCGGGTGTCAAGGGGGGTCCTGGGGGCGCGTTGGGTGTCCTTGAGTGTCCTTAGGGGCATGGCGGTGTGCAGGGTTGTCCCGGGGTGCGATTGGGGTGTGCCGGTGTGTCAGGGGGCCTGCCGGTGTGTGAAGGGGTGTCATTGGGGTGTCCCGGGCTGTGAAGGGGTGTCCCAGGGTGTCATTGGGTGGGTCCCGGGGTGTCAAGGGGGCGTACTATGGTGTCATGGGGTGGGTCCCAGGGTGTCAACGGGGCGTGCTGGGGTGTCATGAAGTGTCAAGGGGGTGTGTGTCAAGGGGGGTTTCAAGGGGGCATGTGTCAAGGGGGGTGTCAAGGTGGGTGTCAGGGGGGGGTGTCAACAGGGGCATGTTGTGTCGTACAGGGGTGTCAAGGGGGCACATGGGGGTATCAAGGGGGCGTGTGTCAAGGGGGTGTCAGGGTGTCAAGGGGGTGTCAAGGGGGTGCACATCGGAGAGAAGGGTGGTGTCACAGGGGGGCGTGCAGGTTGTTAAGTGGGGGTGTGTTAATAGGGGCGTGTTTGGGTGTCTTGGTGGTAGGCGGGGTGGTCAAGGGGTGTCAGGGTGTCGTGCTGGGGTGTCAAGGGGTTATGGGCGATTGTATAAAAACCTGCCCCTAATTCCCCAAGTGCAATCAACATTAGGGCCGGTTCAAACCGCCTCTAAATTCCTATATTATTTACAATTTTTTTATAACCACCTCTAATGTGGTAAATTTCGATCAACAGTAGAGGAGGTTTAAACCCCCTCTAATGTAACCTCTGCTAAATTCATTATGAATTTAGCAGCGCTTTTTCACAACCGCCTCTACTAATAGTAGGTGGTCACATTGGAGGTGGTTTCCGACAACCACTACTAATGTATTTAGAAGGGGTTATAACCCCTTCTAATGTAAAAAATACCCCTTCTAAAGTGGTAATTTTTTTGTAGTGAATGGATGCTGGGTAGAAGTGTCTACTTTTTATTTATTTGAAATGTAATAGTTATGGTCTAATTCTCTAAAACACTAAACCTGAAAAGATCCTCAATATGAATTATTAATTTAATCCACGATTATGTAATGTTTTAAGGCCAGGTCCTTATACCTATAATCAATTATTTGGTTTTCATAAAATAAAATCCTTTATGATTGTTGTCAAAAAATCTTTGTAATCCCCCAACTCATCTTTACTGTTACAGTAAGAATGACTCACATGAACTTAGAGTGATCGGGTGATCATCCCATTTTCGCTTGACCAATCTCTATCTTAATTAAATTCAATGAATATTTTTCTTGAAGAAAAGGATTAAAAATAACACTCCTTGTACTGATTCTTAAATTCTATATTTTGGCTCAAACACAATATGGAATATCTACTACACACTCTCATGAGCTTAATAAAGGAAGGTAAGTCCATATGGGTGCCACTCAACGTCAAATTGATTTTTTTCCAAAAAATTAATGATAGGATCAAGCCTAAATTTTACCCATTATGTCTATAAATACTCGTTTTCAAATGGACCATGCTTCATAGGATTGATGAAACTAAAATACTTTTGGTTTTCCCTAATCAATTAATAGAAATGAAATATAAAAATAATGGATTTATTTATTTGACTATGAATAATATGCCTCGAATGGGAATTTCTTAATGCATGTGCCCAAAACATGGATTATAAAGGAGTGTAATTATATTCATTATGGGTAAATCATTTTATATATGTGTTCCTTGACATTATCAAAATGGAAAACTCACTTTGAACATTGTTAGTAGTCATCCCCTATGTTTTTGTCTCATAACCAAAACATATTAGAAGCATGGCCAATAATTTTTTTTTCAAAAAAGAAGGGGGGATGTTATGGTATTAATATCCAACAGGCCTCATTCAGGATTCTTACTCCCACAACTATTGGTCTAAGTAATTCGACCTAAAATTTGAGTTTCATTTTCTATTCTAAAACCCTGAAATACTAGTGGAAAAGGTTAAAATTCTTTGAGGCCAATTTTAAATCCCCAACAATAATCAATTTATGTTGTCGAGTTCATGGGATCTAAGAAAAATTTGGATCATTGTTCTATTCATTTCATTATGATTCATACAGTTGGACATAATGATGTTCATTTAAAGGATTATATTCAAAAATAAATTTATTCAATGGGTTGGAATAAGGAATATTTTATCAAGGAATAATGTCTTTCCCATTCATAAAAATTTGGCCTCAAATAATTTTAACCTTTTCCGCTGGTATTTTAGGGTTTTAGAATAGAAAATGAAACTCATGTTTTAGGTCAAATTACATATACCAATAGTTGTGGGAGTAAGAATCATGAATGAGGCTTGTTGGATATTAATACCACAACATCCCCCCTTATTTTTGGAAAACAAATTATAGGTCATGCTTCATAGGATTGATGAAAGTAAAATACATTTGGTTTTCCCTTATCAATTAATAGAAATGAAATATGAAAATAATGGATTGATTTATTTGACTATGAATAATATTCCTCAAATGGGAATTGCTTAATGCATACACCCAAAACATGGCTTATAAAGGAGTGTAATTACATTCCTTATGAGTAAGTCATTTTATATATGTGTTCCTTGACATTATCAAAATGGAAAACTCACTTTGAACATTGTTAGTAGTCATCCCCTATGTTTTTGTCTCATAACCAAAACATATTAGAAGCATTCCCTATAATTGTTTTCCAAAAAGAAGGGGGGATGTTGTGGTATTAATATCCAACAAGCCTCATTCAGGATTATTACTCCCACAACTATTGGTCTAAGTAATTAGACCTAAAACATGAGTTTCATTTTCTGTTCTAAACCCTAAAATACCGGTGGAAAAGGTTAAAATTATTTGAGTCCAATTTTAAATCCCCAACAATAATCAATTTATGTTGTCGATTTTATGGGATCTATGAAAAATTTGGATCATTATTCTATTCATTTCATTATGATTCATACAGATGGACATAATGATGTTCATTCAAAGGATTATATTCAAAAATAAATTTATTCAATGGGTTGGAATAAGGAATATATGATCAAGGAATAATGTATTTCCCATTCATATATAAAAATTATAGGAGATTTATGAAGTTGTAGTATCTTCACCAAATGTTATCAGTGATCCTCATCATAGGTTTTGATATATTGAAGTGTGATTTGAGCCATATATTTAATTTTTCAAAGCCCAGTTAGATGTGTTGAGATGGATTCCTCAACATAATGAAGTTTCCCATTTTCCAAAATAGTGGAATCACTTCCTTATTCCAAGACCCAATTTAAGAATTGGTGGAGTTGGACAATATCTCCCATCATGGGATTTATTTCTTCTTAAAGGAGTACCATCATGAGATATTTCTTATAAATGTGTTGCAAATCATCCTCAACTTCCTTAGTATGGCAATGATCATCCTAGTATATAGTGGATCTATGATCTTTAATCTATCTTGATAGATACACCTCAACCTACCATGAACTTTTCTCCTCTTCCATTTGCTCGATGATAAATTTATGGCATGATGGATCTTACAGTAATCAAATACATCATACACCAAAATAGAAAACATGGTTGGTAATTATTGAAGTCATAATGGTAGATTTTTAAGAGTTTTCTCCAAGATTGACCTCCAATTGTCTCACCAAACGAAATTATGTAAGTCACAAAAGGCATCTTCTGCCTCCAAGTCACACTCAGAGCCACTTTCATAGGGAGATATATATTACATGATTAATTCACTCAAGTAGGAACCCTGTTCTACTCTTTCAAAAGAAGTATCATCTTCACCATATATTGTTGGATAAATTTATATGGAGTCCCCTACCTCAGGCTATGATTCCAAATTAGATGTCAATTGATAATAGGTGGAATTCGTCCTTAATATTAAGGAATAATAGATAAAATGTGCATGGAGATAGTTAGAGTAGTTAATAATAATTAGCAATTGGTAGACTAGTCTATTGTTTATTATCATTCCCTGAATCTAAATCTTCTTATAGGTTGAGGAAGGACCATCATATTAGAAGTACTCATTTCATGTTGCTCAATGACCAGTGTAAGAGGCTCTAGATATTTTTCCTCATCATTTTTTGGGACTGGTATCTCCTCTATTATAGAAGGGTGAGGAATATTTCTACCATAATACTAAATTTTCATGAAATAATTTTCCATGAAAAAATATAAACAAATTATGAATAGTTATGGTTAAAACATTAGACATAAAGATTGAAAATATGAAAATAAAATTTAACAATATCTAATTCGTTATTTAATTCCCAGAGCCCATCTAATGAGTCAAGGATATTCATTTGTGTAAGTATATCTTCAATTTTGGTTTCATGAATTATCATTTTATAAATTAATTCCCCTTATTTTTAGTAGCATCACCCATATTGAAACATGGGACATCAATATCAGGATAAAACTATGTTCCTCTTAATTCACTCATGGTTATATCCAGAAAAAACCATCTACTAACGACCTGATACCCCAATCAACTTCTCCCAACACAACGAAAGGGTTAGTAGTGGTTGTTATAGAGTCCACCAATACATGTTGTAGGCCTGGAATATTATGAAATATGAGAGTCACCCACTATTATATGATGTTATGTTATGAATAATTGACATTACCATGTAGTTCTTATCCTATTATAGTGTCAGTAATAGATGAAGTATGGTCTCCTATCACTTCTTCTATCGAAGATGAAGAATTTCAGAATGAGTTCATGCCCCATTTTAAATTTTTTTCATCGAATACTGGGGGATCAACACTAGACCCCTTATGGGAGGAAAGTGTAGAAGATCCAATAAAGATAAATAATAGCCATATGGGTACATAATTAATGTTATTGGAAAAAAGTAAATACTTAAAACTTACTATGGAACATACATCTAGCCAACATCTATTCCATCTTTTGTTTCTTCATCTAAGAGGGTGAGGGGCCCATGATAGTCTTCTTAAATTCATATATCAGAGGTGTAAAAGGTCTCCCCTCCCTCTTCTTTTCCATCAATCATTGCCCTATATATAACTCTTTAGGCTTAAGAATAGAAACCTTAACCCTATTCATGGTTCTTATTGAAGTATATCTCATGGAGTATAGTTCCAGTGATGCCTCATTACGCAAGTAAAAGTAGTCTCTTAAGAGTAGTTCATCTAATAAAAAAAATAACTATGGGTTCAAAGTAAAGTAAAATAATCTTACACCACCCACATTAATGAATTTTTTCCATTAAACATCATATTGATCAATAAACACCTCAAAACATCCTAAAGTAGATTATTAGTTTCCCACATTATAGATGGGGTCCAATCATCAGTCACCTATAGTAAAATCTCTAATTCCCAAACATAATGCCCCACCATTATAGAATTTGATCAGGTTGAAGATAAAAGGGAGATCCAATATTCCCTAGATTGGTCATATGTATGTCATCTAGAAAAAAATACCCATAAATCTCTAAGGTTTTGAGTTACAGCTTTCCAGACTCATAATGTCTTAGGATTCACATAATCAGATATTGATGTGGCTAGTTGTGAGGAAGACCCAAATATTTTGACATTAATGTCCTCTCATGACTCTCAACTTATAAGGGAGTATGGGAGATTGAATATTGGGTCCCCTCCTAGCGGTGATGAATATACCACCTTAGCTCAAAATATGGACTTTTCCACTCTTTTCTTCTCCATATACCATGTTTGAGACTGTTAAGAAGATTTTGGAGCTTTATTTTCATCACCCCAGTGTCGATACATCCTAAAATGATTTCCCAATATAGAATTCATTGTGGCCTTGAATAATGGGACAATTGTTTTTAACACCCCATTAGGGTAGGAATAAATCAAGGAATTTGCATACACATCATTTAACCTAATATATACACCTAGTGGTGGGAGCTCAATTGAGGCTTGGGATACAACCAAATCCATAAGGATCCATAATTTATAGGATACCATTCATTGATTTGTAAATCAATCATTTATAGGGATATACATTTTGATTTTAAAGACACAGTAACTAATGAGAAAATATTTACGGGGAATATGATTCATGTATGACCTTATCATCAATCAGGGTTTCAAACATGTTTTCTCTAAATTTGATCATGTATAACCCCATTTAATCACTACCCTTTCTATTTTCAATGAAAACCATGGTTGATGGATCACCATATGGGAAAATTTTACACTCTCCTAGTATGTTCATATTTCATAGATCTTCTCCATATTTCAGAGAGAAGGGATGAAAACATTAAATAGCCTAAATGGATGGATGAAACCAGACTCTAGGGATATCGAATCCTATCAGTATGACATAAGAAATTAAGTTCAATATAAACCACCCCCAAAATGCTTGAAATAGTCTAGAATGTTGGTATGGGTATTACCTATGTATATTTGTAATAAGTACCAACCAATATTTTCCAAAATAAGAACATCCATCACTATGGGATTTCCTTATGCTAAATTGGATTCTATAAAAAACCTTTGCATCCTTATGTTGTTATTAGATTAAAACAGAAAGTTGGTTAGTGATCAACTATATTTTTATGAATCCATTGAGTTAGGTTCTCATAGGGACGTTAGACTTAATTGTATACCCCCATCGATCTTATTATCATTACAAAATCATATTCCAAAATTTACCCAGAATTATATACCATGATAATGAAAGAAATCCTATTGAGAATTGGAAACTAAGACCCTCTCATTGTTTCTCTATGAAGGCATTCATCCATGACATAAAATGAACATCACCCCTTGGCAAACTATCCTTTTTTATAACATTTTGAGAAAAAATTAGTAAATCTTAGTATAAAGCCAATAGCAATTAAATTTCATCTAATGTTGATATTGGTGGGATAAATTCACCTTACATGTATCTGAGAATGGGTTCTCCCAAGATATTTTATATGTCCCATAAATTAATGTTGACTTTTTCATGTGTCAGTTGAAATGTATTTTTAGAAGTATCCAATGGATAAAGAGATCAAGGATGATATTTGGATTATTATTCATATATATCTGGGCCACCAAGATATATTTACAAATTCTAGTTTCATTTACCTTGGTTCCAAATTATGCATAATTTTTTCACACCTAGAATGCCCATATCTATTCAAGTTTGACTCCTCCTTCGGAACGGACTTCCCAATCCTCAATCCAGCCATTTTACTAATCTGTATTGGAATCATGGAAGATAAATGATCAAAATAAAGGTTTTAACACATGGATTTTTGGATTATGATTTTGGGCACATAAAATGTGATGCATGGCACAAGTATAGGGAATTTTTCTCTCATTGATGAACACATATTTGGATGAGTTATTCACAATCAGACAATTGGTGTACTGTTGGAACTATAAATTTGGTAAATAGATTAATGGATTCCAGACAAATACATCTTTTAGTAGTTTTATTCTTAAAATGTAATATTTTCACTTATTGGGTACTCACATTGGTACTTCTTCAAGTATTTTTTCATATATGGATTTGTGGGATCACACATGTCATAGTAATTTATCCTAGAGACAACGATCATTTATTTTACATGTGATCTAGCTTTTTCATCATATATCCTTTGAATTATCATTATAAATATAAATAGGAAACACCAATATGTTCATTAGCATCATGATATTGATTTATTATTTTCTTTGAAAAGGATAAAATTTCTCAAATTTGTGACCACACACAATTCACTTTCTTCAGTGAACTCACGCAAGTCACTCGCTTAAGTGACCTCATATAGGTCCCTAGATAAAGTTAACTCACACAAGTCACTCATTCAAGTGACCTCTCAAAGGTCACTCTCTCATGCGACCTCATTTAGATCACTCTCTCATGTGACCTCATGCATGATAATTGTTCAAGTGGTTTAGAAGATGTATCTCACAATGGTAATTTTAGCATACATTCTGAAGGTATACTATATAACTATAATAAAAGATTAATTAAAAAGGGATATGTGGAAGAATATAATGGAGAGTGAGAAAAAGTGGTGTTAAATTAGGGAGGAATGATTTAGACATGAGACTCTATTTATAGATGCTTGATCCCTTATGCAGTCGACTAGCGTTGATGGCCAGTGAAAATGACATGCGTGACTATCCAATGTAGCAGAAACCTATACTTCATCCACCATATAAACATTTCACAAGAATTATATACAGATACACAAATATAACTTGAGGGAATGTAATAACATAGAAATCAGTGAGTGAATAATACATCCACATCCATATTTCACTCTACCTAAGAGATATATCCACTTCTTTCAATTGGATTCAATTAAATGGGTTGGAATTTGTTTTCACTCCCTTTTTACATGGGGATGAAAATATTTAGTGTAAAATAACTCAAGTATTACACGAGAAAAATAATTTAAATAACTCACCCATGTAGATCTATAGAAAAACCCACCTTCATGGATAGAGGTTCTTTCAAACCCAGCCTCTGCAAAAAAACATGAACAACCAATACTTGTTCTTGGGTATTACAAGATTTTCTTATGTGATAGAACTAGGCAGATGATATCCTTCACCTAGGGTCATGAGTTTCACCAATAAATAGTACCATTGGGATCCTTATTTGGGATTAAAGGAAGATGAAGATACATCTTGAAGCTCTTCTCGTCTATATCCTCTAAGACCTCATGTACTTCCCTATGTTTACAAAAGAAGAGAGAATTATAAATGGTGAATGAATTAAGGTATCTCAAGGACTAGAATACTAAGATCATTGAAAGAAACAATCTATTCCCTCTATTCAAAACCACTATAGTGAATGTCCTTTTTCAGTTTAAATCTTGACCACCAGTAATCAAAAGAAATCTGAGGAGACCCTTGGAGCTTAGATAAATGCCTCTTATAGGAATTGATTTTATAGGTTTTTATCACCCATGAAGAATCTCCATGTCTATTATGTATGTCCTATACAAGGAATATCCATCTCTCTTAGGTCCACATTATGTTAGGAATCTATATCATTCCCAATTTTACCCTATGTGAAGAACATTTTACATTTCTATTAATTACATGGGTGAAGAACTTATAACTCCCCCATTAACACCTTGTGTGAGACACCTTATGCTAACCCAATTCCACCCTATATGATCCACTCCTTGTGTTCTCTCCATCACCACTGATAATAGAGTTCCCCTCTCTAGGGGACTCCCGTATGAGGGAGTTGAAAATGAAAATTACATTGATGCCCCCATATTTTCACAGTCATTGTGAAAGGCACACCAGCATGTCTTCTTATTGAATGTACATTCAATTAGTAAAATATTTCCCTCGCTTAGAATACCAAATAGGTAGGGTCCTAATAATTCTTACAATTATTCATTTTCTTGGTAACAAGGACCCCTATCAAGGAGGTAGTGTAAGGGACATCCTTATTTAACGAAATGGGGGAACCACTTACTTTTCTCTTCCATAAGGGTTAATTCCCAGTCTTCCTATCCTCCAATAAAAGGGTGATCACCAATCCATAGGGTCACCCAAGGTTTTAACTAATGGATTAATCCCATAGTATTTCTTACAGGGATTTCCACCACTTTCCACATCCTTACCCGCATCCAAAAGGAGATGAAGAAGATTGTGTAGATTACTAGATATTATGCTTCCTCTTTTTTTCTCACATCAACCATAACTCATGTGGTCATAGAGGATAGTAATGATCAAGTGTAAACACAATAAAATACCACCAGAATGTTCTTTATCAAAAGGGGTAATCACCAACCCTTATGAACATGTGGGATTTGATTTCTATCCCAACGGGATACATAGGTCACCTCTCAGAGTTTCCAACCCATCACCCAAACTCAACCAATTTTTTTCTGGCCCATATTCTTATTAGGTTCATATCCAACCCCAAAATTCATATTCCTTCCAAGTACCTTTATCATTTCTTTATTAGTTCATATTTTTATTAAGGTCATATCCAACCTAGGAGGCTATATCCCTTACAGGTCCCGCATGCCATTTTCACAAAATTGATGCACCATCCTTGGCTAGGAATCTTCTACTCCATCCTTTCCACATGACATCAAACTGTATTTTATTGTCACTTAAATCTAACCTTAAAAGGTATGATGTGTAACATGATGTGGAATCAACCTAAATGGTTTCTAATTCCTTTCACAAGAATACTTATGAAACCCTTCTCATGGGATTGATCCTGAAATCAAACAATAATAATTTTTTCCTTGAGGATGAAAAATTCTAGATATCATCATTTTGTGTTTGAAAAGCAGATTCATTATGATAATCCGCATAATAAGATATAACCCCCATAACATTTTAACTATTTATGGGTAACCATAGAGATATATATGTGTCACCATCGATGATAAACCACAAAATGATACATATGATTCTAAATCAATTACAAGCATACAATTTATTATTAATATATGGGTGATAAGTTAAGTATTTTTTAATTAATAAATGATTTTTGAATATATCATAAATTAATAGTAGTGTCTTAGAGTTTGAAATAATTCCCAAAAAAAGGAATGATGAGTTAGAAATCCCATCCACTTGACCAATGTGAGTCCCTAAGTGTTATTTGAACCATTTTCCAATGACCTCCTTCCTTTGGAATTAATGTTTTGAAACATCTTGAATAAGGTAACAATTGGGGTTTTTGGGTTCCATGAATAAACCCCATTAGAAACCACCTAGAATGAACATGTAAATAAAAAAGGTGAGTCTAACATTAAGGCTCATGGAACCCCCACCACAAAATACAATTTAAACCCCACTTGATTTTCTACATGAAACAAAAATGTTGAACAAGAGGTGAACCTCATAGTTATAAACAAAAATCATGTTTACATATGTTAGATAATTTTTTACTGACCATTATAAACAAAAAAATCCAATGAAGAAATAAATCTTATACGTTGAATTCTACATCCTAGTTGTCCATAATTGATAGCCATCACTCCTTATTATGTTTTCCTAGTAAAAATATTCTTCACCTTAATTTACCTACATTTTATGAATAAATACTACATATATAAATAATTAAATAAGGTGGATCATCTTTATTCTCAATGTGAACAATAATGTTTAATATTTTTTGGAAACCAAATTTTCCTGTTATTCTTACTTATGTATTTATTTTTTCGATCTATTTTTGAATTGGGTATAATGGAACTAATCAAAAATTTAATTTATTTATGTGGGATGGTTCTTCTTTATTTGAAAATTATTATAGACACCAAAATGTGCAATATTAATTCTTCTAATGGATTCTTATTGTGATGAAAATGATTTTGAAAATCTTTCTACAACAGGTCCATAGTTTTCACATGTCTCACATAGTTTTCTATTAATAAAATATTTAATATTTGTTTAAAACCTATCATGAAATTTAGTTTCATAAGGTTAACCAACTTATTCAACTTTGGTTGAATTTTTTCATTTATATGTTCTTACTTTTTATCTATTTAAATGTCTTCTAGCCAAATGACTAATATAATTTTTTTAGTATACATAGTATGTTTTTTACACATGGCATATCATGACTTATTTTTATCACATTATACCTCTTATATATGGCACTACTTTTTATCTTCTTTTTTTAGTCTAATTTTTTTTTCTCCAAGGATCACTCACCCAGGTTCATTGAAATCATCATGGGGGATTCATGATCTGTAACTTTATCCTCATTTTATCCCATTACTAAGGATTATTCTTATTTCATCAGTCAATATTTTCGTATTATTTTAAACCATTATTTAGATACATCAGTGGAATACCATATACCCCTCTTGTGGCACAAAAAATCTGAAAAACCATAGATATGATGAAGAAATTTAAATATATTCATGGTAAATAGATCCTTTATAAACTATTTATGATTCATATTATAGATCTTATCCCCCTTGAAATCGGATTCTGGTGATCTTTAATATTTAAAGAATTATATCAAACAAGTCCATTCATACAATATTTTGGTGTATCCCTAACTTAGGTGTATCACATACCTTTAAAATGAACTATAGGGTTTAACAATAAGAAATTTTGGCACCAATATATAATTATTCCTTGTTGATGATGTGTTGTTTCATCCTTCTTATTCTTCATAAGCACAGTAATAAGTCACCTATTTATTATTTATTAACAAAATTGAAACCAATGCTTGTTTTTATCTTATCTTGCATAAAAAAATTATACCAAGTCTATTCTTCTTTACACTTCTTCCTATTCAAATACCATACTATAAAATATCTTCTTCTTCTATGAAATTCATAATCGTCTTGTCCAATTATTATTATTATTTTTACTACTACTAATATTATTGTCTTTCTACCCTATTCCTCTATTCTTGTTTTAATTTAGGTTATAAATATATTTCATTGGATCTTATCAAGATTATAAACATAAAAGTTATTTCATTATATTTGTATTTTTAGGGAACTCTTGTTGTTAGCTTATATAATTATTCGAGTAATAAATTATAGTGTCAATAAACTCAACAAAAACTTCTTCTTCAACATGAATGAATATATATATAATAATAAATTCAACATAATTTACTTTTTCTTGTCATTATTAATTAAACCATTTAAAAATCATTATTAATACATTGAATTAAAATCACTTGAATTCCGATATATTTTCACCGTAATAACTTCTATAATAAACTGAATACATAACTAAAAAAAGGTACAAGTAAATATACTAGAATATCATGACATATTCATCCTCATTTGAACCTTAATACTTTTATTCATCCCTTGAAATCCAATTTACATTTAAAACACTTTGTAAGTATCAGTCTATGAATTTATAGTTTCATAATATATCATTCATTCTTGGATTTTCCTCTTCAATTATCCATTGATTTTATAGTTTAATATAAATATATTTTAATGTATATCATCAATGATTCATTTTAGGGATACGATTCTCCCTAAAAAACCTTCTCTCTATTCTTCGTTAATAGGACTAAATAATGAATTTATCATGAAGATATCTATTTTTCAATAATGTACATTTCACCTTTGTGGACAACCCCATTGGAAAATCTCATATAGGGATCTCTCTACTTGGATTCTCTTACAAGAGGTACAAGTCTAGATTTATATATGTGGATCTACAATCCTGTAATTAGCTTCCCCAAATTTTCTTTCTTCTATGTTCTTTATTCGGCTTTCTTTTAGTCTCAATCTATATCTCATTTAGTAAGGATGTCGATTAAAAATATCATTAAATATATTTATTTAAATATTAGTATACTATGAATCCTCGTAATATTCATCTTCATTTGTTATATAAGTTCTAAAATTTAGTGCATCATTTATGTTTATATGTATTTTATCATATGACCATTACATAGCTATGTTGAAATATCATGATCTTAACTTCTCATAGATCTAATCATAACCTTATCGCTATACTATTGATGTATCTCTATATTATCACAAATTAACATAACATAGATCCTTATTTTATAATAGTTCACATCCATAGTATCTTATTTACCTTAACAAAGTCCATGTATTCACAACTACAAAACACTTCACCTTATTTTCTACCCAATCTTCGTCTTTTCCAAGTCATTTTCATTTATATCACATATTTCTAGAATAATGATTAAAATTATCATGATATAAATATTCAAATATCACTATGTCATGTATCAACTGAATAAATAATGTTATGTAGATATCTATTTAAGGATTTTTCATATATCATGAATTTCCCCAATAAGAATTATCGTATGTATATAATCACTTGTGTGGATCATCTGAAATTTTCATATGTGAAAATCCTCCATTTATTTTTCTTACAACGATATTCTTCTTTCGGTTTATGCTATCTCATATTCTATAAAATTAATCTTGATTATCTTTAAGAAATTTCATGTTGCGTCGAGGAAATCCTTTTTTTTTCATCTATGGGTCATTATCAATTATTCATGGGTGATGATATAAAAAACATTCTTTATATATTTTTTAGTAAACCTAGAATACTTAGTGTTCTTTATGAGTTAATTTGAACTCATGTAGTTGATATGCACAATGTGCAGTCGATTATCTCATTATATGGTCGATTGACCTGTCATGAGGCTTATTGCTAGTAAACCAACAATTTATCCTTTAGGGTATCTCTATCATTCATGATTCTCCCATGGTTGATCACAATATTATTAATGTGGATGATCTAAATTAATTCATTATTTTGATCCACATCACTTCATTCATTCACTTTCTCATAGTAAATTTATATCCGGTGGGAACATCGTGTCAAGCAATCAGTTTTCCTTCTTTGTGGTTAGCCATCCAACTGTATAGTGACATGTAATTTTCATACATAAATATTATATCATAATTATTTAATATTAAGTACACAACATTAAAATCTATTCTAGAAATATATGGTTTTTTTATTTAGATAATAGATACATGAATATCTTATTTAGGTATATTCTTCAATGCATCCAATAATGTTTTACATACCTTATACCCTTCTTGACATACCCAAAATAAAATGTTTCCTCATAACCTGGGGAATCTAAACATAAGAAAGGGTGATCTTATATGATCAATAAGGTTAATAATGGGATATATTAATCAATGATCATATGTAAGCATAATATAAGCATATGAGTATAAGTTCATGATCATAACTTACAAAGTTCAAAAAAAATATCATTGATCAAAAACATGATTTATTGTATAAAAAATATCTTTTCAAAAGAAATGAATTGTAATAGTTATAAGTAATAAAAAATAAATCATGAACCATAATTCCATATCATAATAATATCCTAAAAGTGTGGCTCTATCATAGGCAAAAAAAATATTTCATATGTAAAGGATTAATATCGAGACCATAAAATCATAGTGGATCGGTCATAAACACATATTTCCAATATCATAATACATTAGTCATAATTACCCATTTTAAATTATGGATAAACAATCCCCACCTTTTATCCATAGTGTATCAAGAATCCCTACAAAATTTCTCATAGTAGATCAACCATACCAACTTGCATCCCTAATTATCTCGTGAGATAAAAAACAATAAAAATTTTATTTGAGGGATACATTATTATAGGTCTATCCTGTACATAATGAAAACTATACATACATTTTTTGTAAGATCAGAAAACATTAATCTTATCATCATATCATAACCCATGGGAAAATGGGTTTCTTATACATTTCGTCATTGCATCATAGAATAAAAAGGGAAAATAAAAAGGTTTTGCAAACATTCTATCCTCATAGTAATAACCCATCAAGAAAAAAATTAATGATGGTACCATTATATCATACCCCAATTAAATGAAAATTAATATTAGAGGATGTTATCATAGATGGTATATTTTTTTAAAGTATGACTAGAATATTTCTTGGGGGAAAAAACTTTTCATTTTGAAATCACTTATTTTATATCAAAATATTTACATAAACATTATGAAAAAACATTTTATTTGACAAGAAAAGGAAAATTTTAATATATCCTTAAAATATTTTATTGTTTGTGATATTGGTAAATTATGTTCTTTCCATGTAGGTTAAAACAATGTATTCTTTCACATTTTGTGAAAAAAGTCAAAATAACCTATTTAAAAAAATTACCAGAACGTTCATTTGATTTTTTTTAGAAAATAGAAAAAATTGATAAAAATTAATTTAAATATTAATAGGATAATAATAAAACATTCATGGAAATATTTTAATTAGAATTTGGCCAGTGAAGAAACAAATTCCCAATCAAATAGGAAATAATATCAATCTTTCTAAAAAACATTTGTCCCATCATTTTAAGCACCAAAATAGGTAAAATGTATGTATTTCATGAAAATTTAATTAATAACTAAATTATAATAAAAATTAATTTGATTTATAATATAAGGATCACATAATTTTCTCAATGAAAATCATAATATAAACAAACTCAAAAAATTGGGATTGACACGTAAATCCCTTACATATTTAGAAACATTCAAATAAAAACTTCATAAAGGATATAATATTATATGGATATTTTATATCCAACTAATTTTATTAATTAGAATCATAAAATATATTCTTGTATATTATATACACTAAATAAATAAAACATGTGGTGAATATGGAATGTGTTTTATGGAAATAAAAGTGAGAAGAAAATACCATACCTGAAGTCTCTTCCACTTCATATATATTTAAATATCTTTTATAATAAACATATATATTTATTATACATATTATAGAAGAATAATTATATATTTATTAGTATATATAATATACTTATACCATCTTATCACCAATTTATTATTTGTTTTATTAAAATCATTGCTTTTAGTGATAACGACTATGTTTCCATGCATGTTTTGATTCTGTGTATCTATTTTGTACACATTGATCATGGTTGAATAATAAATATAACAGTAATATTTTAATGATTAAAATATTTAATAATTATATATTCTTTCATAACTATTCATATAAATTGATGATGAAAATGGATTATATCACTTCATGGAGATAGTAATTAGTATGTACGCACGCGTGATGTTTCCATTTTTTGATGGATGGAATGAAATAAAGGTAAATAATAATTAAAATTTATAGAATAATTGTTATAAAATAAATAACATATATTTTTGTTAAATACCTCATTAAAACCATCTAAGTAAAGTGATAATGAAAAATAAATTGCACCACTACGTAGAGATAGTAAGTTGTATGTGCACACAATGGATGTTTTCAATTTTTTGTTGGATAAAAATATGGTAAATAATCATTTTTAAATCATCATAATATCAATTAATAATATTTAATATACTAAATTTATTAATTTTGAATGTATACCATGGATTTATAGGAGTTAAAAGAAGAAATAAAACTGAAAATTATCTGTTAAGAGTTATACCTCTACATTGTGAAACATGTTTAGGCTTACACCTTAAGCCTTGAAAGAATGGTATTTTGCAATGAAATTAAGATATAATATGTTTTTAAGGAATATATGATTATATTATTTCATTTATTTTGTGATATAGAAGGGTCAAACATTGGGAATAATGAAGGAGAGTATATTCCCTTTTATAAGTGAGGAGAGGGGTACTCTTGGAATTTCATAAAGTATTAAATTAATATAAATTAATTTTCATAAAAAAGGATCAAAATTGATATAATTAAAATATAATATTATAATTAGTCTATATAATATCATCAAATAACATTCATCTATGTTTTGGTTGTGCTTCCACCCTTATCTCTTATTTTTAACCCTCGTTAACTGTTTTGATATTTTACATGATATCAATGTTTTTCCCGTTGTGGATTAAAAATGCTAATATAAAAGAAAAATTAGCCCATAAGTTGAATATGTTTGATATTTTCAAAATTATTCCATTATATTGGATAAATATATAAATTTTTTTAAATCTAAATTATTTAATAAATTATTTTTTATAAAAAAAATAATTAATGTAAGTTTAGAAATACATGAAATATTATAATATAATATGTTTAAAAATCATTTCAAATTGTTTGAAAATGAGATTTATTATAATATAATGAATATATGGTTTTAATATAATCATAAAATAATATTTTTAGCTATTTAGAGATCATTCTGAACCTTATATTTTGGTTTAACCACTTTGTTTATAAATTTTATCTTTAACTATGATAATAAACCTCTCAATGATAAATTCAAATAATTTTATGTATAATATGTATATTAGATACGAAATTTACAATGCATGAAATTTTAGATCATTTTTCATCCTAATTGTACTATTTAATTTTGAATTTTAAATTATTTTTTTGAATAATTTAATAAAATAGTTTTTTAATATAATACACCATTAATGTCATTTTAAGAACTTTTTAGATAATTTTACATTCACTTCAACATTAAATAAATGGAATTAAATTTTAAACTTTTCAAAAATCTATAATATTTTATATTTAACCCAAAATAGTATCGTAATCTTTAACTTATCCAAAATATTTTATTTTTAATGTTTCTAAAATAATTTGATTTTTCTACTACTTTCACAGGCACTATGTCAGCGCTAAATAAGAAGTTATGCTTATTATTTCATCGGAAAAATAAGAAAAAATTAAAATTTAAAAAATTAATTAATTAATATTTATATTAATTACTTTATAATAGAATGTATTTTTTAATCCATATCAAAAAAATATTAATGATATTAATAGTAATAAAGTAACATTGTTTTCTTTATCTTATAATAAAATGTTATAAACATCCGAATCATAATTATATGGAAACAAATGGTCATATTTTCAAATTTTTTATGGTTATAAATGAAATATAATCATAAAAAGAAATAATTTTATGTTTTCAAAAGAAGTTAATGTTTTATTACATTAGTTATAACCTTAATTATATCATTTTACCTTTATCAGGGTAACAAAAGTTTATTTTAGTGATTATTCATATTGAACAAAACTAAAATGGAAATATTTACCAAATTTTAATATATTAATTAAAAATATGGAATCCATTTTTCAATATTTCATTTTTAGATGTTTTTGAAATTAATTATTATTTTAAATTAAAAAGGTAATGAAAATTTCTTTTTTAAAAATATTCATTTTTAAGTATTAAAATGTTTTCCTACCAAATTTAACAACATAATTAATTAAAATGAAGATAATTAGATTAATAATATTATTATAGAACTAAATTTTATATGAAACCTTTTTTAAAAAATTTATGTTTTTCAATTCCTGAAACCGAAAATATTGTTTTCAATAAAATCATGGTTTTTCACAATTTAGAAAACAAAATTTAGTAAAATCCCAAAAATTTAACCTATGATATTTTGGATATGATAAATTACCAATGTATATATTTTTTATAAATTAAAAACTAAAAATATTCAAACGCATTATTATAATATTCATTAAGTAAACACATTTTGGAAGAAAATGTATTTTGAAAAAAGAAATCACATCACAAAATATATAGTACTCATTCCCTAGGAATTCATCAATAATTTTTTGTTGATTATAAAATTCATATATATTTCATAATTTTTTTCATCTACTAATACTATAAAATTAAATACTATGTCATAACGACCATAAAATGATAATATTTCTCAGTTTTTTAAGATCTGTGTTGTGTGTTATATAATTTTTCAAATATTGTGTTCTTTTAAAATATTTGGATGTTACATTCACCCCTACACCCATTCATAAATAATATCACCAAAATAATAACTTGTTCTTATTAATAATGATTTTTGTATTTTAAAATTACTTTTTTTAAAACTCCCATCATAAAAAAGATTAATTAAACTTCTTTATGAAAATGGGGAAAAGGAAATTTAAAGGCCATCTAGAATAACACATATATAGGTTCCAAATAAGGGAAAATTAGTGGGAAGATAACATATGGAAATAGAGAAAAATTAATATATAAATATTTATAGAGAGTGATAAAGATCATTGATCACAATAAATTTAATAATCATGAAAAATTTAAAGACCACAATACTATAAACCAAAGCGGTGTTAAAAAACATTCAATTCATCGAAAATGAAGGTAATATGAAAACATTTTTATTTCAAGATCCGTTTCCTAGATTTTATCATTTACTATATTGAGTATGAAAAATAGGAAATGTACATATTTTAAGAGTGTAACATCAACCTTAATCAACATCCATGACAATATCATTTGTTTCTCTAAATGATGGGTATTTAAGGTAATATTTTCAAGCCTAAAGAACTAAAATTACTTCTAATTGGTAATAGTATGCCATAAAAGGATATAAAGATATTCCTACTACATTTAAAAAACATACAAAAACCATACATGGTCAGTAAAATGGTAGATATTTCCAAAAATGATGAAATCAACATATTAAACTCCATAGACAATGTTAAACATAAATTATTCCATAAATAAATAAACCTATATTCCAATTAACCTCATAATAAAAGAATGTTTTAACCTCAAATTTTATATCATACCCTTTAGCTTACATTTTCAAAAAAAGTAATTTTTTTCTTCCCAATTAATCTTTCAACTTAAATCACATGTTAAAATAAAGGATTACATAAAACTCAACACAATAAAAAATATCCCAAAATATAACTTTATTAACCATGATAAATAAAAATATAATATTATAATATATTCAAATTCACCAAAATATCATGAATTATATTTAGATACTAACCTGAAAGGTAATCCTTATCTTAACCGCATATATCTTGAAATTATCGCCATGCCAATGAATAATTTTTCACCAATCAAGTTTAGCTATAGTGCTCTATCTAATAGACAATATTTACCATAACAAAAAATCATATACTAACCTAAAGGTTTAGTTAATCCTACATTTAATATTATTCCTAAAATAGCGTTAATGTTTCAAATTACCTAAAAAATCCCACCACTTAAAACTTAAAAAGGGGTATCTAATACATTGAACTTATGGTCATCCATAACATCACATGAATGCATCTTATCATTCCAATGAGATATTCCCTTTATTTGATCTTCATGAATTTTTGACATGTAGGAAGATTAATATTATTTCCTCCATGGTCTTTATGATTTTCCAATTTTATATTATTAGTTGTGTTAGAAAAATGAACCATAATGGGGTAGTTAATCATATAACATGATAAATTATTAGTCATGATCACAAGGTTTCTCATTCCAAATCCTTCTTAATTTGTTTTATCATGTTTATGATCATTTAATTATCCATATTATACAGTGTTACCATAAATCACATTGTTTCTAGGAATTGACTAAAACTGAAAGGATAGTGTAATCAATAATAATCATAGAGGGAAACTATATAATCATAAAAAAATAATTTATAGGATATCTAAATAATGAAACATTATTTTCATCCTATGAAGCATAGGTTTAAACTAGGATATCCTTTGTTATCATTTATTCAAATTCGTTATAATGGTTTATAAGGAATATATGACTTAAACCGAAAACATACCCTTTGAGGGTCAAACCATGTTTTTAGTTAGGAAACATTCACCACACACCATAATAATGGATGTGATATACTTAACATACTCTTTTAATGATTATTACCCCTAGATTCATCTATTCCAAATTCACATCTACTTGTAAATATTATACTGGAAAATTTTACTATGAAAACAATGTAATATCTATCACATAAAAACTTTAGGATGATATCCAATTAATAGTATTATCCTTACGTTTTTCAAAAAAGATCACAGATTATAGTCCCTAAATACTTACTAAAACCTGATATGATACCAACTATAGTGACCCATAAATTTCATACATAAATAATAGGTCTTAATAGATGATGAGTGATTATATAATAATATGATCCATTCTAGAACTATAATTATTTAGTGTCTCTTGAGACTAAATTCATGAAAATCTTATTTAGGTAAATTATTCAACATCTGTCATAAATTCATTCTCATTATATACCCTTCTTGTCATTCCCCAAATAAAAATTTTCATCATAAACTAGGGATGATAAACATTAGAAAGGATGATATTAGATTCTTAGTAAGTTTAAACATATGATAACTCATTAAATCATCATAAACTATCATAAGATTAGAATAATGGTATGTGTTCATGATCATCATGTAAAAAGTTCATACCCAACATATTATTGATCAAAATCATGCTTCATGGTGTAAATTTTTTTTAAAGGTAAATTAATCATAAGAGTTATAATACATTATAAATAAATCTGGAGTCACAATTTTGAATCATAATCATGTGATAAATGTTTTCAACAATCATATAAGTAGAAACCCTTTCAGATTTCATGGTTAACTACTGAGTCCATAAAATCACAGTAAAGTAGGAGTCAAAAGCTATATCTTATATCATAGATAATTAGGAATCACCACCATTCTCTTATAGTTTATCAGGTATAAGCACTTATTTCCAATATTGGATGTAGTATCAAAGTCTATTTCTCAAAGCAGATTGAGCACATCAACTTATTTCTCATAATTATCTCATGAGATATAACACTTTACCAAATGTATTGGAGGAATGTATTATTCTTGGACCACCAATTGAATAATTAAAACCATATATATGTTTTCAAGAAGATCATAAAACATTAATCATATAATTATATCACAACTCATCTAAAAATAAGTTTCATAAACATTTCATCATTTCTTCATATCATAACCCATGGAAAATAAATGTGTTTCGTAAACATATAATAATCATAATAATAAACCATATATAGAAATAATAAGGATGGTATCATTGGATAATATCCCAATTAAATTTTATGTAACCTTACAGGATGTTTTCTAAGATGAAATATTCCTTTAAAATATCACTAGAATATTTCTTGATGAAAATACATTTTTCCTTTTGAAATCACTAAATTAAAATAAAAATATATCTAAAATATTAGGGACATTGTTTATTATTAAAATAAACATTCAAAAAGTCTTGAATAATCATCAAATAGTTTATTATTTTTAGTGGTGAGAAATTTTATTGATGTTGTGTTTGTTAGAATAAATATTCCTTCCAAATTTTTGGTTAAAAGTCAAAACTAATTTGTTCGGAAAAAGAAAAAAATGATCCCTTAATTTCATTTAAAAGTAAAAAATGGAGTAAAATGAAATTGAAAATTCATTTTATAATAATTAAACATTATTGAAATCATTTTTAAGAAAACATGTACATTAGAGGAAAATATTATTGACCAAAGATGAAATAATGTTTGTTTTTCGCAAAAAAAATTCAGATCATTTTTAGAAACATGGAGAGGGAAATTGTAATATAACATAAAAAATAAATTAAAATAAGATGAGAATAAATATAAAATTTAATTATCAGATAATGACTATATAATATAGTAAATGTAAATATATGCATAAACAATCTCGAATAAAATGGGATTAAGACACAAATCTCTCCCACTTTGGTAATATTCAAATCAAAAACTCATGGAAGAGAGGACCGTATATAGATATATATATCCAAATATTTATCATTAAAAATCCCTAAAATAAATTCATCTGAATTAAAATCTCCACATAAAATAAACATGTTATGAATATGGAATGTGTCTCATAGAAATAAAAGTGAGATGAAAATCTCATACCTTAAGTCTTGTCTCACATCTTACGTGTTTGAAACTCTTGTATTATAAATATATATTTATTATAAATTTTTCATATTAACACATATATATATATATATAATACCATATATGATATTCTTATAACAACTTATCACAGATTTTTTAACAATTTGTTATTAAAATTGTTCTTTTATGTGATAATTGCATTTTTTTCATGCATGTTTTCATTATGCAGTCCCTGTCCTCATAACTTGATCTTGATTATATAATATATATAATTTTAGTCATATAATGAGTATAATATTTAATCCATATATATATATTTATACTTTTTTAACTATTCATATAAATTAGCGATGAATAATGAATTTCATCACTTCTTAGAGACAGCTTCATATATGTACGCAAGAATGATATTTCTAATTTTGATGCATGGAAAAAATTTAACGTATGTAATAATTCACCATTCCAAAATAATTATTCTATAATAAATGAAATATATATTTATTAAATCTGTAATTAAATGCATCTAATAAAAGGTGAGTTGAAAAATTAATGACATACTTATTTGGAGATGGTAAGCCGTACATACGTACAAGCGATGTTTTCACATTCTATAGGATGTAAAGATAGAGGATAATTGTTTTTACATCATAATAATAATAATAATTAATTATATTTTATATAGTTAATAAATTATTTTTTTAATTGAATTCTTGTATTTATAAGAGGTAGAAGAAAAAATTTAATTGAAAATACTCATGAAAGAGTTATACCTCTTCATTGAGAAAACTTTTTCGACTTACACCTTAAGCATTAAAAAGAAGCTATTTTGGAAAGAAAAAAAGATCTAAAATGTTAATCAAAAATATAATATGACATTAGTTTTGTTATTAGCTAAGATATAATTCTCAAATATTGTCAATAATGAAGGATATGTCGTTTCTTTTTGTAAGAGTGGGTTAGGGAACTCCTTGAATTACTTAAACTATTAATTTAAAATAATTTAATTTTTATGGTTACATGCATAAAAATTAATATAAAAATAATATAATATTAATATGACTCAATATAATCTCATATAGTAAAATATGAACTATTTATATGCATGTTTTCACAATTATCTCTTATTTTTAACCCTTGTTAACCATTTTTGACTATTATAATGTTATCACAGTTTTTTACTTTCTAGGTGTGAAGAGCGTTACTATAAAAGGAATAGTAACACATAAATATATCATTGTTTATATTTTAAATTATATAATGTATAATTGGAATTATATATATATATATATATATTTAATTTAAAATCATTTATTAAAAAATATTGTTTATTATAAAATGTCAATAATGTCATTATTGGAAATACATGAAACATAATAATATATTATGTGTCTAAATAACATAAAATGGTCTAAAATGACAATTATTAAAATATATGAAATATATATTCTTAATATAATAATCCAATTAATTTTTTAATCATTTAGATATTATTATGAACATTATATTTTTTTAACCTCTTGGATAACTAATTTTACCCTTAACCACGGTAATAACTTTTACAATATTAAGTGTTATAATTTTATCTATATGGTGGAAATTGACTCATAAATTTCCAATGTATTACATTTTATATTTTTTTCATTCTTAATTTTCTTATTAATTATTTTTTTGAATATTTTAAAATAAATTAATAGAATATTATTAACCTAAAATATTATTAATGTTATTTTAAGAACTATTCAAGAAATTGAATTTGAAATAAACAGTACAAAAATTTAATTAGAATATAAACCTTTAATACATCAATTATATGATATATTTACCTTAAAAATTAATGTGATACATTAAACCACCAAAAGAAATTATTTTTATAGTTTTAAAAATTATTTAAATGATTTTTCTGTTGCTTGTATAGGCACTTTGTCACTGTTGTATAAGCCTCTAAGATAATTATTTCATCAAGAAAAATTAAAAATAAAAGAAAATGATAAACAATTACTCATATTTAAAATAAAAATTTATAGTATAACATAATTTGTTTTTACTTATATCAAATAAGATTTTAGATACTAAAATCATGAAAGAGGCCTTTTTTACATTATCTTTTACATAAATATTATAATTGTAAAAATCAAAGTTAAATGGAAAAAATGTAATATGTTAAAATTTAGGATGTTTATTAGAGAAATATAATCATAAAACTAAATAAATGATTTTTTAAGTACTTTTAAGTCTTATCAGATTAGTTTTAACCTTAATTAAGTCATTTTACCATTAATGTGGTAACAAAAATTTACTATTGTATTTATTCATATTGAAAGAAATTAAAAGGGACCTATTAACTAAAGTTTATCCTCCTAATTCCAAATATAAGATTTATTTTTCAATATTCAATTTTTGTAGGTGGTATAAATTAATTTAAGATAAACAAAAAAAATAAATGAAAAATAGTTTTTCTGAAAAATGATTTTAAGTATAATGAAGTTTCTATCGAAAATGAAACCATAAAATTGATTTCAATGAATAAAATTTTATTATTAAAAATATTATATAACTAATTCCAATTTGAAATCATTTATAAACCAAAATTTAACATTTAAATATTTGAAAACCAAAATATAGTTTTCAATAAAAAACAGTATCTTCATTATTCACTGAAAAATCAATCTTTTCAGAAAAAATATGTAATATTCGCCCAAATATAATTTTTCTATGATGATTTAAAAAATTATATATATTCTTAAATATAATTTCTAAATTTTGTACAACATAATTATAATATTATCTTAATAAAAACTATTTTTGAAGAAAATATATTTTCAAAAATAAAATGACTTTAAAAAAACAATTGAGTGCTTATTCATTAATCATTTTTCAATAATTTTTTATTGATTACGACCATTATATGTATTACATAACTCATTTACATCTATTAATACCCTTCAATTCAATGTATATTTTTTAATGGTCATAAACTACTAATATTTTGTGTTTTATTTAAGCTTACTGTTGTTTGATGTATACGCTATCGAAGATTGTGTTATCTCAAAATATCGGGGTGTTACTTACCTTATGAAACCCATTTAATATATTCTATTATTATTCATATATTATTCTTTATTTAATTTTTAACCTCATGAAACACATTTAATTCTACTTAAAACATAGATGGAGCTTTTAGATTTTTTACTTTCAAGAAAAATATGTCATTAAATGATTTCAATCAAAATAATTCCATAATTTTTTATTTAAATAATGAAATACAAATTTAAAAAATATATCTGAGATTTTATTCTATAATATTTTACTCTATATTAAGTGTAAAACATCTTGGGAACTCTCCTTCACCACCTTCTATCATTCCCCAATATAGTTTCACCAAATATAATCGATTCTTCATTTATATTGAAAATATATTCCATACACACATAGTGGGCTCAACCAATATCCATTTTATAGTTTTCAATGAAAAATAATATTGTATAAAATAGAATAATTTTAATGGAATTAAGAATCAAAACAAGTGAAAATGTTCCTTCATGGTGAATCCCATGAATTTTCGTGAAACATTTCTTACTATATATGATTTATAATAATAAAGTCTATTATCCATGTTGGTCATTATCATAAAGACCCATTTTCGCCCTATATGTCCTAACATATTGAAAAAATAAACCCAAAAAAATTATTTGGTAGATTTTTATTTCATCTCATAATTCATTTTTCTAAAACAGCTATTTGAAATAAAATTAATAAATAATTATTTCTTGGTGGTTGACTCATTAATGATGATTATAACCTAAATAAAATTTTACCTAATAATTAATACCTCTATGGATCACAAAGAAACATATTATAACTAATATTTTCAAGTGTATATTGATTTATTTATTCCTCTAAAACCTTATGTGAAACAAAAACATATATCTTAGGTATTATGTCATATTTTTGGTTTAGAAGTTCCCTGTGATCTATTATACACCAAAAATTTTTCTTGAAAGGAATCGCTCTTTCTTGAAAATTTTTATCTCCAATCAAAAAATATTTTTGACATATAGGATTATATGAATAAAAATACTTTATTTTTTTGGGATAGTGAATAAAATATACATTTCTTATATATTAGTTCATGTTTAGTGGGACAGAAAATCTTCACATACAATTCACAACAACAAAATATCATAAAAGAAAAGCAAGAATTTATTTAAATACATATACCATATGGTGAGTTTTCTAAAACCATAGATAAATCATTATTTAGTGAAATAATTATTATATTCATATGATATCCACAAAATTATATAATATGGTTAATGTGACTCATCATTGGTTGAATAATATTCAATAAAGATTAATTTAATTATTTTTACACACCCTTCCATATGATGTTCAATAAGAAGTGAGTTTTGATTTAGTAACATTCCATTTTATATTATCACATTATTCATATATAACACCCAAAGATATTATGAAATATTATTTTAAAAAAATAACATTTTTTAGCTTGCATTACACGCAACCGCAAGTTGAAACAAACCTTGATACGATTTTGAAAAAATTATATAAATTTATCACTTAACTTTTAAATTGGATGGAATGAATAGGATTAAATAATTTCTGAAATATATACCACGGTCCTACCAAATATAAATTCAAAGTGACTGTTCACTCATTTTTTAGTGAATTCATCTTATTTTTCCAAAATATTTTATATTAAAAAGTGTGTTTTCAATATATTATGAGTAAATATTCTAATTAATTTTATGAAAATTTATGAAAATTTATTTCATATATTAATTACATTTTGGAATTCATAAATTCAAAATTTTCTTATTATGATTTCTTCAAAATTTTCTGAAATGATTAATTTTTCAATGAATAGTCAAGACTACTATTTTTTTGTAGAAAATGTCATTTGGATTAAAATAATTAATTAATTTATAATTTCTATTTTATTTTGATTTTTTTATTTAAGTTTTATTTATTTATATCAAATAAATTAATGTTTAAATATCTTTATAGTTCATTTTCATATAATTTTTTTTGGGTTAAAAAAAATATTTTTTATGAAAATAAATTTAAAATTAATCATTTTTCTCTAATTTAACTAATTAAAATAAATATTATTGAATAATTATTTAAAATAAATTTATAGATTAGACATCAATATATATGAATTTATAATCATATAATAATTTTTTTGATTCATAGTGTTAAAATAAAATCATCATATGATGGAACATTATTTTCTTGAAAACCCTCTTTTTTCTTTTTTTTATTATTAATTTTAAATTTAATTCCACAACTACTATGAGTTTAATATTATAAAATTTATTCAATATTTTTAATCAGGAGTTTGAATATAAAAAATGGGTCCCTTTCGTGGGTGAATGAGGTAATGTTAGTTAAAAACAAAATTATAAGTATTGGAAAATGACCATAACACTTATATTATTTTTATTTTATGAGTCCATTTGATCCATAATCTTCCAATATTCAGTTATATATAATTTTCGGTCAATTTCTATATGATTATGACATTTATATAATTTTATTTCAAAATAGTCAAACATGTAACAATTTTGTTTTTAAGAAATATAATATTTTTAAATTAGGGTTTTTAAGAGGATATGTTCAACTAAAAATGGTATTTTTAGATCAAAAAGATTTATCTTAATTAGGGTAATTTATTTTTTATTTTTTAGATAATAAATAATTTTTATAAATTCTTACACAACATTGACGTAATAATTATTCAATTAATGGAAAACTAATATAAAAGAAGTTAGAAATAATAAATATTATAATTTCTGATCATTAATGTGATAAAAAATTTGTAGGGGATAAATTAAATTTTATGGATTTATTAAATTATTTTTTTTGAATTTATATTTTTTTGAAGTAATTAAATTCAAAGTAATGAATAGTGTGATAATTGAAAATAATGATATGTTATGAAAATAATATTCTATTAAATTATTTAGAAATCATAAAAATATTAAATAAGGGAAAAGGGGATAAAATTAGATCAAATTTTTCATTTACTGTGCATTTTTATGGCATTAGAAATCATTTTTCTCTATAATAGTCTTTTTATATTGTAATCTTTTGAGAAATTTAAAAAGTTCCCCTCAACTCTATTATAAAATAGAACATACTCCCGCACCCATTTAGTCCATTCGGAGCCTTCTAGATAGACCATTTCCAACAAATTATCTTCTTGACTTCCTCAGACACAATCTAAAAGTTTTTTTCTTTTCAAAATACAAACACTAGAACCCTAAAGATGCGATCAAATTGAGTTACACAAAGAGGATATAATCGCTTTAACTGATCACTTTATTTTTTATTAATTTTTTTACCTTCTATAAATTTTTTATATTATTAATAAAAAAATAAAATAATTATTTTAAATATTATTAAATGTTATTTTTATTATTAAACCACAATTATACACCACTATTCCATCAAAGGTAAGTGAAAGTATCACTCGTTCATACGTACGACTTACTGTCTCTATGTAGCGATATAATTCATTTACCATGACCATATATCATGGATGATTAATATGATGAGATAAATTTTTATATATGATATTTGTGGAAAAAATTATGTTTGTTTAATTAAAATATATTATCTAACTTCTTACCATATAACCATTGGGAAATGATAACGTCGCTTGTGTGTATGGGTAGACTACCATCACCCCGAAGTGATGCGAATCATTTTTCATCATTATATTACAGGTATTGTAAAGAGGATGGATTTTTGGAATATATAAATATATATATATGATATTTATTATATAATAATGATTCTATACAGGGTGAATTATTAGTTACCTTACTTTCATTCTATCCATTGAAGGATGAAAACTGTGTTCATGTGTACGCATGACCTACCATCCCCAGGAATAGAGTAATTTGTTTTTATATCTCTAACTTTAACAAATGAATCAAAATTCGTATATAATGAATAAAAATTATTTTAATATCCTTAATTATATTCATTTTATGATGTAACCTTTATCAAAGCACAAGCACCAAAACTGCCAAATCAAAACTTACATGAAAAATGAAGTAGGTATCACTCATATTAGTGATTTTAAAAAAGAATTGATATCCAATGGTTGATAAAACATTATAAGTATATCATATATGGTATGATATATATGATTATATTTATTATATACATTTATATTAAATATATATTTATTATACAGTAGGTTCCAATTTGTATGAAATTTTTTATACCTAAGGTTGGGGATTTCAATCTCACTTTTATTCTTGTGGGACACATGCCTTATACACTACATATTTATTTTGCGGGTATATAATTCCCACGAATAAATTTTATATTAAATTTCATAAAAATTATGGGATATAAATATCAGTATAAAGTAAATCTTCTCATGAGTATTATATTCAAAAGTTGAAAAGTGGTTAAGGGTTATTTCATAATCTCATCTTTATTTGGGATTGTTTTTTTTTCGCAGATGCCTCATTTTTAATAAAAAAAGGAGTCCAGAAGAGGAACAAAGACAGCAAGAAAATAAAAATAAAAACAGCAGGGAAATTAACATGTTTTACAAAGGGTGCTCATACTGTGGTAAGGTAGAAACCCACCTTTGCCATGAGAGTGACGACCTCTCTTTCCAGAACTTGCATACATCCATTCGCCACCTCTATCATCTGAAGGTACGTCCGCGGAATTGGTAGTCGCAGTGAGGGTGGAATCCACATCACGAAAATCTGCAGCAAGCAACTCAAATGAATTTGAAACATTGACATTATTTATTTCCTTCCCAGGAGTCACTTTGATATCCTTCATGGGATTCATACCATCCTTCTGCAAAGATTTTTCATTCCTCTCCAACTCCTGCGTGTCAGTGCCAAGTGCAGCCTCTTGTTTGCCACATGATACCAAAGTACCTTTATTAGCCAGCTCATCAGTGCGAACACTCGAGACTTGAATTGGGTAAGGATCCAAAACCACCTCATTCTACCCTTGAGCTATACTTATATCACCATTTATAGCATGAACTATGTTTTTACACTTCTCCGAAGTTGCATCAACAATCAGTAACTTACCTTTCCTCGATTTTAGAGCATGCAACTCGTGCCTAGTCCTATCATCCGCAGCTTCCTGTGCTGAGCGTTCCCTTTTAGATTGACTATCTTTTGAGTCATATCCATTTATATCACCATCCATTCCTCTGACCAAATCATCCTTGAAAGAGATTATTCCCTCATGTTTATAACTTCCTTCAGTGATATCATCCCATCTTATTCCATCCTCATGTGGAATGGAAACAACCCTTGGAAAAGGATCCCCAGCCTCAATCCATTGGCCCTTTTCAGCAGGTTTCACAACCTTCATTTCAGTATGGAAATTAGCCACCAAAGGCTCATCAGCAGTCTTCTGAAAATCATCCTGCTTCTGCTTCCGTCGACAATACAGTGCATCATGTCCCTTAATTTGACAGATAGAGCATATCACATCTCTCCTACATTTTAGGTATGAATGTCCAATAATTTGACAAACTTTAGAAAATAGAGGCATTTTTTCATATTCAATTCCTAAGAAAATTTCATCATTAGATGTAGATAAAACGACGTGACCAATCAGCGTAGAACTTATATCAATTTAAACCAGCACCCACACATAATGACCAAAGCTAACATTTTCAGTTGCATAATCCATTCTGATCGGAACTCCAATCGTAGATGCGATGTCATACATTATCTCGGGATTCCATAAAACCTTGTTGATTACCAGAATTTTTACCCATACTTGAGCATACGTATCTTTGAAATCATTCAAGGAGAAGCCTAATTTACACTCATGAATCCGTAGAGTTCTGGGTTTGAGGTTGACAGAGCCAATGCTCCATGCCCTACCTTTGAGTTCCACAGAGGGGAATATGATAGAGAAGTTACCCCGACCAATTGAGATACATTTGAAATCAGAGAAACCCCAAACCGTAGAAAGAAGTGAGACAAGATCTGATAATTTCTAGGGTTCTTACATTTCAAAAGAGTAATCCGAGCTATGAAAAAGTGTTTTCATAGGTCGATATGCACTGAAATAACGTCCTTAGAAGCTAAAACATGAACTCTGGTTCCTTTTAGAATGATTCGCAAGGGGGGTCGGTTCGTCAACAGGATAAGGGATATCTCTAAAAAACCTAAGAACTTCCTCGATTCTGAAACACCATCCATCCGCATCATTGAGGTGCTCAGAGCCGACCGAGTGACAATCTATTGAGAGGTGAAGGAATGGAGAAGATGGGATCTCAGGTTTAGGGAAAAACGAGAGTCGAGCAGCAACGGGAGTCACTCCACCAATTCATCCATCCTCTTTCTATTTGGGTTTTTTTATATTTAAGCACATACTGAGTTATATTTATTTTCTATGTCCATGTTTTCTAAAAATGGTTTCAATTTTTTTTTTACTATTATACTACTCATGTTTAATATCATTTTTTCCTAAATTTTACTTTCTAAAAAATGGTTTCAACTGAGTCTTTTTTCCATTTTCCAAATGAGGTACTTTATTGCATTTATAGAAAAAATATCGAAGGAAAAATTTTTAACTTATATGGAATGAATGAGGGTTTCTTCCACTATGACTAATATATTACTTTAATATTTATTTTAAAATTGTCAATGTTATCATCAAAGAATATATTTTCATTTACATGTGTGCATTTTTTTTAAAATATGTGATTTCAAAATGAAAAGATTATTTTCGTTAAGAAATTTTTAAATGATATTTTAATGGTATTTCATTTAATCAATGAAAAACCCTTGATTTAAATTCTACATTAATGGTGATATGATAAAAGGAAACCATCCTTATTATTTCTATGGCTGTTTTATTTTTATTATGGAATGATTTTTATGACTTGAATTTATTTTCCACTAGTTATGTTATGATTAATTATTTTATGAAACCCATTTCATTTCATGGGATTTTATATAATGGATGTTTTATGAAAACTATTTATTTTCATGGGTTTTGATATGACGAATAATTTATCATCTTTTGTAACATATATGTATGATTTTAATTATGTGATGTTTGGGGCCTATATCTCTCACTAATGTATTTGGTAGAGATTGATATATCAATAGACAAATAGAAGTGGAATTGGAATTGAAACCATTTTTGTAATGAAAATGGTCTGCCATGATAGTCTTTTTAGTGAACTGTGAATACAACGATGGTTTGGGGATTGAAACCTATACTATTATAGTATTAGAAAAGAGCCTTGACTACTAAGGAAAATGTTTTCAATTTTTTTTTCATTCCAAAATTTTATTTTGTATGCCAACATTATTCTTTCATAGACTATGTTATTAGATTTTATTATGATTCATCTCTTTTGAACAACAATGATTAATTACATGACATAATATCATGATCATTGATATGTCAGGTATGGTATTAAAAAGTTAATACCATGTTATTATACCCTTATACTCATATTACATTTATGTCAACATTGATATATTCCTTATTTACCCCTACTGATCATCTAGGCACACCCTTTTCTTATGTTCCATTTCCAAGGTTATAAAGAACATTATTGAGTATGATAAGACTAATAAGGGTTCTAGTTATAAAGAAATAAGTTGTTGGTAATGTATATATTTTATGAACCAGTCGATTATGTTTCCTTGTTTCAAAAGTCATTAGACCAATACGATTTTGATGTGGATCATTAAATTAAATTATATTTATTTTGATGTAATATCTATAATTGAAAAGTATGTGTCTCTATAATTGGTATCAGAGAAAGGTTTATTTAACCTTTGGAAAATGGTATAAGAACATTTTGTTGTGATCCCTAGGGTTATGTATATGGATAAGTCTAAGTATAAGATAACATCCTATAGTTTATGTGATGATCATAGATGACCTAGGTTAAACCAAGGGTATAATGAGATAAAAAGGTGTCATTATTTAGATATTCTATAATTTATTTTTCATGATAATTTAGTTTTCCACTGTGAATATGGTTTCTCACACTATTCCTATTGGTTTTATTCAATGGTTGGAACCCAAATGAATCATGTTAATTCAGAATACAATAGACAATGAAATTATTTTCCTCCTGAACAACTAAATGTTTTGGGAGTTTCAATACAAAATCTTATTTTTGTTCTAACAAAAAATTCTCAATATATGAGTCAAACTAAGAATACAAATTATTTAAGATGGGAAAACATTTTTTTTGATCCACTACTAAGGTATCATCCACCTTATTTTAATGGGTCCAATGATCCACTATTCACTGAGAAATGGATTAGTACCATAGAAAATATATATTCTTTTATCCAGTGTTCAGAACATGAGAATTGTTTTTCACGTTTTTCATCATTTGGAATGATAAAAATATCAATGTTGGATACTTATCAACAATACTATGAAATATGGATAAATCAACTCTATCGAGTGGGTTGGGTTTAAGGGGATATTATTTAGTAATAAATTCCCTCATATTTTTTCACAAGGATGTTAAAGTAATTACCTGAACTCAAATTGAAGGTTGATGAATCCTTTAGTGGCAATGAGGAAAACCTTTCAAGAATTTAAAACTATACTTCTAGAAGTATCATCCGACTTGAAATTAATGTTTACTAATTCATAAATTGATTAAAACCAAGTCTATAAAGGAATTTATCCAAAAGATACATTAGTACATACAAATAAATTATTCTACACAAACTCATTGTGTAGAATAAAATATTAGTTACCCATAAATATAATGGGTTTTATAAGAAAATAAAATATCTAATTACAATAGAAATAAAAATACCAGGGAGGGAAGAAGATGTTCCTCCCTTTATGTTCAATGTATTGAAGAAAACATGGACATAATTTTTTTTAAAGAATATTTTATAATGTTTCAAGTGGGAATTGAGGGCTATAGGGTGACTGAATATCAAAGTGTTGGAAAGATCATGAGGAATATAAAGAGAAATATTTAAAGAATGAACCACCCACACTTCAATTTTATAAGTTTTATGAGATTAAAAAATATGTGATTCAATTCCTTAATCTCTAGGGGATAAAGAGGATAATAGGCTATAGAAACCTCTACAATTAAAGGATAAAGGTAAATATTATAAAATAAAAACAGTTTAAGTGAATAAAGATAATTAGGGAACACTTTTATTCCACTCTAATGTTAGGAATTTTATGTTATAGTTTGTACAAATAAGGGAAATGAAAATTTTATTATTCATTATTTAGTGAAATTTTATGAGATTTTATGCATTGACCATATTCCTCAAAATGGATTCTAGAATAATGAAATAACATTTGATATTTTATTAGTAAAATAATGAACCAATTAATCCAATAGAAATTATTCCTCTATGATATGAGATTATTTAAGGAAAAATAGTGAATTATCTTTTTTATCATATCTACCTCCATGAAATATTACTTTATGAATTATGAATACTGTCATGGGTTTATAAGTTTGAGGATGATCATGTGGTCAATGGTTTAGAACCCCTTATGAGGTTTTATGTAAAGGAATTTTGAGGTGAATAATGATATTTTGGGAATGTTTTTATCTAGTTGAGGTATATATATAAACCTTGGATTTATTGTAATGTATTATTTTATAAGAATGCTATTAAAATTTTCAGGACGTAAGATAAAATGTATAAGATTACCTTTGAGGTTTAAACATTAATTAATATTGACTTTATTGAAGGGGATAAAGAGGGCATTGGGTACACAGGTACTTTTGAGAACAACATAACATCCCCAGAATGATGGCCAGTCCTAGCGTACAATCTTGGTGCTTGAGGACATGCTCCGAGATTGAATTTTAGACATTGTTGGTTCTTGGAAGAAGCATATTCCTCTGGTGGAGTTCGCCTACAACAACAGTTTTCAAGCGACTATTCAGATGACAACTTTCAAGGCTTTGTACAGTAGGCCATGCTGATCACCTTTGTGCTGGCTAGAGGCAGGAGAGGCAGCTTTTCTGGGACCTCGTCTTATTCAGGAGACCTCGGAATAGATAGAGTTGATTCGGAAGAGGATGGCTACAGCAAAGTCTCTCAAGAAGTCTTATGCTGATCAGCAGAGACGACCTCTGGAGTTCGAGGTTGGGGATCATGTTTTCTTACATGTCGCATCGAGGATGCGACATAAGTGGATTCAGAGACAGGGTAATCATTCACCGAGATACGTCAGGCTTTTTGAGGTTCTAGAGAGAGTCGGGCTAGTTGCTTACAGGTTGCAGATACCTCAGAGGTACCATGCTATGCATGATGTCTTTCATAATTATCAGTTTCGATGGTATTTCTCAGACCTGTCTCATGTTTTTCAACCCGAGGATATTTAGTTAGAGTAGGATGAATCTTTCAGGGAGCATCCTATCAGTATTGTTGATCGTAGTGCAAAAGTACTCTGTGGCCGGTCTTTTCCTATGGTACGGGTGCTATGGAAGCACGACCGTATACAGTACGAGACTTGGGAGAGGGAGGCTGATATGAGATCATAGTGGCCAGAGTTGTTCGAGGATTCTTTTTTTATACCTTTCTAGGGAAATTCAAAGATGAATTTCTTTAAGGGGGGTAGTTTGTAAGAACCTGGAGCTTCGGTTTCAAGTACGGATCTCTCTTACTGTATTTTTAAGGAAAAATGGAGAATATGGAAATTTTCAGAGCACACGCTATATACTTTATAAGAATATTCCACGTACTCCTCAGCCACTCAAAGCCGTGTGTTGGTCGAGACCAGGCCACACACACGGTGTGTAGGGGTGACACGGGGCCGATTTTGGCGGAGTACGGAAAACCCCACTACATGCTTGGTACTTTAAGAGTACTCGTCATTTACTTTTTTTATTTCATTAATCAATCTGGGGTCGTGCCTAATGACCATAAATGTCTTCTTCTCTGCCTAATCCCGTCTAGAACGTCCAAGAAGGCCAATTCTTCTCCGAGCCACCGATCTGTCACCGGTTTTCCAAATCAAACTCCTTCAGTTGTAGAAGAATCGAAGTGGTGAGTTCTTGGTTATTCTTTAGTCTCCTTTCCTAATTCTTCATCTCGTGTAAGTTATCTAAGGTTGAAAGTTTTAGACATTTTTGCAGATCTACTCCATTATAGGCTGATTCACGGGCCAAGGTTCAGGTATATCGATATTTGAGGATCTATGTAGGTGGTTTGTTTCCCTATGTTGAATTCTATGTGTTTTGTTGCAAAAGTGCTAGACACCCATGTGTCGGGTATCCCGAGTTTAGGATTTTGATCCTATTGTTTATATGCCCTAGATTTATTGTTATCTTGTGATGAATTGCTGCAAATTAATGCTTAGTTTAATGTTTTAGGATCACCCCATGGGTGTTTTTCTCCCCTGATTGGCTGTTGATCACCATTTGGAACAGTTGCCCGTGTGGCAACCCTATTGCAATTTCTAGTAATCTTGTTATAACTATTTTCATGTGTTTCTTGTTAATTGAATTCTTTTGATGTATGGTATATATTATCCAAGTAGTTGTTTAACTTACTTAGGGATGCTAATAGTCGATTACGCACGACCGGACTGCTCAGGGCTGTGAGAAAATGGTGCGGGAGATCAAAGAGGGAATAGATGATTAAGTGCTTCCCTAGAGGGTCTATTGGTTTTAGTTTCGTACAAAGGACCTATGGGAATAGGACTTTGTTCTTCCCAATAGTGTTCTTAGTTTACCTACGCATCGAGACCATAGGAGGAATTGGACGTAAGTTCTTCCTCAGAGAGTCTGTAGCTATCGTTGCAAGACCATAGGGGAATTGACGTAAGAGCTTCCCAGAGTGTTTATGCCTTGTTTGTTGACTGGAATATAGGCATATGCTAGTTTTAGAATGTTTCAGGGATTTATGTGTCCTCGCTGATAATAAAATACAAGGGGGGGGGGGGGCTATGACCAAATTAGATAGAGGAGTAGTTGGAAAGTTGTTTTATTAATGTTTTTTCTTTTGTTTTATTTATAGAAACTCACCTCAGTTAGTTATTTGTAGTGATAAAAAACTGGTGATCAGAGAAAATATTCTTGAGAATTTACATTAATTGTGGTTTTAGATTCTATAGTTTTTTGGGTGATTTTATTTTAATTATGATATTTCTAGAATTTAACTTTTTATAATGGATGAAGATGAAGTACCCGCCTCAAAATTTCATAAAAAGAAGTTTATTAAGTCACTAATTATGGATACATGATTTTGATGTTTAATGAATCTTGTTTCCTCCAATGAGTTCTCTCATGTAGTTTTTTAATTGTTGATAAGTGATTCATACCTTTTTTGTACAATGTTTTAGTTATTTATGAATCTTGGTTGACAAAAAATACAAAGGGAGAGATTGTTGGGGTCAATTTTTCTAGAGATGTTGTTTGAGAGATGTTTTTTGGAAGTTTTTTATTTTTCTATTTTTATTTAACAACACCCTAATTAGTTATTTATGATTATCATATGTGTGGGATCATATATATAATTCTAAATAAAGTCCATCTATTGAATATTTTTGTTTTATAGGTTTTTTATGAGTGATCATTTTTTGTCAAATATTTCTAGAATAATGCTTTTTGGAATGCACTTAGAAGAAGTACACGATTCAAGGTTTCAGAAGATATGTTCATTATATAAAATATAATTTTTTTGATTGTTAAATTTCATAAACATCATGAATAAGTCAGGATATAAGTAGCTGTTAAAAGAAAAGAGAAATGAGAATTTATTGTGTTTTTATAATAATGATGTTTTTATTGACGTAGATCACCATATTTAAAACATCAAAAACAAATTTATTTGAAGTTTGAATGTTTTAATTTGATGAAGTCTAAATAATTTAAATGTGGATGATCATACATGTTTCATTGAAAGTAAGTCATCAGACGCACCCGTTTGAACTTGAATCATTGGCACATTGGTTTCTAAGTTTTGAGTTGTTGTGGTGTTGCAAATGTGTTTAAAATATAAGGAGGGACAGGAGATCAAATTTAAGGAATTTCATACATTGATCCATCAGAAGGGATGAAGTCACTAATACATTAGAATATATTTAAATATCAATCCATTGGATAAGATTTTGATGTTGATCAATCAAATTAGTTATTGACAATCATCAATCAGAAAAGTTGTTAACACTGATCAATCAAGTGAGGTGCGAATAACAATTCATCAATTGGGTTTCAAAGATGAATCCATCTATTAAGGAATAATTATCCTCCATTATTCATGATTTAGTGAAAGATATTTCATACTGGATGTTGATACTGAATTCATTTGATAATCTGTTTAACACAAATAAGTCATTAGATGTTGATTTTCATCAGACACAATATCGTCGGTCTTAAGAATGAGTGAACTAATAAAGAATGTGAATGACAAGGTGAGACATATTGAAGTTTCTTAGAAACTGTTATTCTATTATTATAAAGTATTTATAAGTTTCAAAGTTGTTTTCAAATAGTTTTAGTTGGTTTATAGCATTGGAATGTTTGCTTTTGGGTCAAGAGAACTATAATAAAAAATATATTTTGGGTCTGATATATTACTTTGTATCATTATCCATACTGAGCACTTAAAATTTATAATTCACGTAAAGTTGGGAATTAATAGGTTCTGGTGAATTCAATAAGATACAAGAAGATACCAGATGATTTGATAATAATTGATAAGTGGTCAAATAGAGTTCAAATAATCATGTAATTTAGATATTTGATATTTCTTTGAAGGGGGATGTTATTTTGAGATCATTCCATTTCTATTTTGGGTGAACCTATATAATGGTTTGCATGTACAACATACTCTAACATTGTTCACATGGAAGAAGGTAGAGCTCCAGTGTTTTGGTTTAAAACAAAATTCAAGATATAATATGTGATTAGAGAAGTAGTGAATAAGATTCACTGGATTAGACTGAATAAGAAGACTGACCAATTCTAGAGAATGATAACATAGAAAAAAATAGAGTTATGAATTACTAAAAATTTTCTTTGATAGACTCATTTCTAGATAAATGAATCAGATTGATGAATCAGATAGAGGAATCAGACTGAGTTCTACATGAATTCTATTGATTTTGTTCATACATTCTATTGTTTAAGATAGGTAAGAATTGTTTTAAATGAATTTTAAAAGTTAAATTTATGGAATCATCATAATGAAAATGGTCTAAACCAGTTGGTGAAGGATTCAAACTTGTTACAAAAACATGTTTACATCTTTCATGATTGAAGAAGCACATGAACTGTTGTAATGATCGTAGTTATATTCAAGTGTAATGGTGTTTCATAATTGATGTATCCACACAAAAAGGATTTATTTATACTGGATTTTGTGCTATTTCATTATTTCATAACCATTCCAAGAACTTGATACTATTATTGAGTTGTAAACCTTGTATATACATGTATTCTTTTAGATGTGTTTCAATGTTTGTTTTCTAGAAATTTTTTTCCCTTTAACATAAGTAAAGGGTTGTTAAAAATGCTAACATTAAAAGAAAAAGATATCATTTTTTCACCCCTACAACTATTAATGATTAAATTGATCATGTATGTGCCTTTTCAGTTTTTTCTAATATAGGAAATGGAAAGGATCTATAGTGAGGAAGAAGGATTTAGAGTTAGATGGATTTGGGAAATAGGGGTGATAAGGTGGGATTTTCCCAACATAGAACATAGAGATAGTGGTTGTTATATTTTTAAATTTTGTTACACTTGGAGCATGTATTTAGTTTTTGTTTTTTCCCCTAATGTGTATTGCTTTTCCACCTTTTGACTCTATTATGACATATTAATACATTATTATCATTTATTTCATGTTCTTTATTATAACTAGTGGGAGAAATCATTCCCTATGTTATCCATGTTTATTTAGTTCTTTTCTATAGCCCATATGGATTAAGAACACCCTTAAGGTCATTTTAAAAATCGGTTCAGAACCTAGATTGATGGGTCATCTTGGTCATTTTATGATAATTATGGACTCATATCAAATAAAAAACATATTTTAGAAAATGAATCACATCTCTTAAATACATTGATTACAATAAGTAGAAAATAAACCCATGACCTATCTTTTTCCCATTTCATGTCTTACAACTATATCATGTTCCCATAATTGTTTATCAACAATTAATCATTTACAATAATGAACTAAACTATTTTAGATATTTTATGAATTTATAGATTATATATCTTCTTTTTAAAAACAAGAATATCCTTTTTCTTTTTCAATTCCCATGTGTAATTTTCCTTTCATTAAAATTGAATCTTCTATACTTCTCATAAAAACTCTATAATGATTCAGGTAAAATTAAGAATAATCAACTAAAGTATGAAGTATTATATACAATTTTTGTTTATTTGGTACCACCTAATAATATACGCATACAATAATGTATGAAAAATAATTCTTCATTTATTATACTTATATTTTCCTTTATCACTATAAATGAAAATCCATGTCAATATACGATATTCTATCACACCTTCCAATATAGATGTATCACCATCCATGATAAAACCTTTGTTCAATATTATACTAAAACATGAGTAGTGATAACTCTATGTAACCTATAGCAATATGTTCCATGTCAATTTTGAAACCTATTATATATTTAAATGGATCATTGTGATATATTCATGGATTATATGAGGTATTTTCTTACTCCATGAGATTCACTAACCCTGTGGGTTGAAAAAAATTGTGTGGTGTCATATTAATGTATCATTCTCTAGGATATTTTTGTGATTTATGATATCTTATTTTAAATATCTATAGTTCAATGACTAATTATTTTTTTACCACACCACTATATGTCATATTTATCTAATTATATTCCTTAATCCCTATGCATTATTAACTAATTATGCCAAATATATGTCACTATATGCTATATCTAAATTTTAAACCCATCATGTAATAACCCCCATCACATTTTAAGTTAATTGACAATCAAAAAATTTCTTTTGAATTTCATTTTCAATATTATTTTGAGGTAAATGATGAATATAAGGGTATTGATAAGAGATAATTAGAAATAGGCATAGGGTGAGGTAAAAAAACCATCGATTACCCAGTGGATTAATAGGTTGTACCTGATGAGGACCTATCTGGAGAGCTGGTTCTACTTTGAATAACTAGGTACCCCATTTATTTTATAGGATATACGATTTTATTCTATGACAAAACATTTAAAATGGTAATATAGTAATTTAACACCTTCTTTAATAAGACACTAAGTTTATTAGGATTTTTATCTCTTGTTTATGAGTTGAATTTCACTTAGATATGTGAGGTGATATATGAATATTTAGTACACTAACCTGGATGAATAATTTTTTGTTGGTGTTTCCATCTACTTACAGACTATTCTTATTTTTACCATTATTAACAACCCCAAATTGAGTACCCTAGAGCCGATGGATATTTTATTACCATAGTATAAATAAAAAGGATACACCATTTTAACAGCATCATGAAAAATAGATTCATAACAGAGTTTTAAATTACATTCAAAATAAAATTTTATCATTTAAAATACATGATAAACATTATAATTGTCATTGGATTCCATTTTTCTTATGTATTACTCTTCTTATTTTCCTATGTAAAAGGGAAAAAATATATAAAGTTTTATCTCAGATGCTTAGTAAGAGAATAACACACAACATAATTTATTATGGTGCTAATAAATAAATTGACATGTCTATAAAAAAATGAAACTTAGAGGGCATAAATAAATATATGGAAAATTTAAAAATAAATGGATTCTTGAATATCAAAAACTAATCATATATTCATAGTATTTATAATCTATTATGTAATGAATAAATAAAATGTGTTATTCTATATCAAATGAGTCTCAGAGAGTAAATTGATTCATGGACAATATAACAATTTTTAGGTTCTAGGGTAATATTTACTAAATATATAGTCTATATAGGCATGGATAGATATCAAATGAAACTGAGTGTATAAAGAAATACATGGAAAACATAAAATCGAATAAATGACTAGATTACAATAACTGATCATATATTGATAAGATTACATAATGATGAAAATATTAAACATACTATCAATGAATGGTTCTAGAACATCTTACGTAATTGGTATGGATGCTGACATTACACTATTATTGTTCCATCATGGATTTGTGCCAAGAAATCTTACATTAAAGGTAATGATTCCCCCATAACCCTATCTTAGTTGTGTCATGAGACCAACTAATGCATTGAGGGTAAATGTAATTTCATGTCCTACCCATCACATATAATTCTAATGCATTCTATAACATATCAAAATATTAAAAGTTATAATGTTCAAGGAATGAACAACATAAATACATAGTAAAATTTTTCAACAATATGTATCTTACCATATTTTACATAATGAAGAAACTATAATACGATAAATTTTTTTCCAACAATCCATGAATTAATAATGATATATGATTTTTCAAAGGTATAAAAAATTATATGTTAGATAAATACTTTATAATGGTATGAAAATAGAATATAGATCATCCAAGAATATTCTCTAGGAGTTTCAAACTAGGTGTGGAGTAAGGAACATTTTTATGCACCAGTTCATGATCGAGACTAGCTTAATACACTATTTTTTGGGTAATTACCCTTAGTTACATTTGTTCTAGAGCCACATCCACTTGAAGTACCCATAAAAGTTTTTAATTTATCATAAAACAATGCATGCCTTACATCACCAAAGTTTGGGATTTTTTTTGATATGGGATATTTTAAGAATTATAACATCTTTGAGAATGTATATGATGAGAAGGATTATGTAATATATAATTTTATATAATTAAATGTGATGGTAAAAAATAGAATTAAAAGGACTTATGTATATAAAAAGGAATCTTAAAAGACATGATATAAATGAGATTTCAATTTAAAATTAAATGGGATGATTAGGGAAACCCTAATGAGAATAAAATCATTGAATTGAGAATTGATCAAAGGATATATTACGTATGAAAACTATAAATTCACACAAAACATGATGAAATTTAATATAAACCAATTTACAGATAAATTCACTAGTAATCATGGAATAAATAATTCAATAAAGAATACTTATATCCTAATTAAAGGAAGACTTATGAAACCCTTTATCACTTTGATATTTTCAAGTCAAATCCCTTTGGTTGAAATAATTCATGTTGAAATAGAAAATACTGTGAAATTTGAAGGATTCATGATAAAACTTATAAAAGGGATCTATATGCACCATATAAATTAAATTAGGTGAAAAAGCTAAGATATGCCTCAAATAATGGTAATTGAGATGAGATAAATTACCTCTTTTTTTTCTTTTTAGCTTTGATAAGAACCTTCATACCAATAAAACTCTTCATTATTGTCACAAGAACAATTTAAGAGACTCCTAGGGAGGTATACCATGTGAGACCATTATATTGGATGTGAACAAATTATGAATTGGTGGGTGTGTATTTATACTTGAGTATTTTGTGTTAAGGGATTAAATAATGATAATTTTATAATTAAGGTCAACCAATTTTTGGTGGAATTAATTCCAATGTTTTTAGTTAGCAACAATTAAAGAAACAACAGAACAGTTAGTGTATAAAATTGAAATCTTAATTAATTAAAAAATCAATCTCAAAACCAGAAAATAACATTCCCTTTTTAATAATTTATAATATTAAAAAAATTATAATTTTTTTATGAAATAATTTGATTTAATATATTATACTTCAAATAGGATTCTTAAAAGTGAATTAAAACAGTATTTTAAACTAACTGTTCCCTTACGATGAGTATTATAAAAACAGTGATTTCTTTTATATATATTTCACATGAATTGATTTTTTAAAACTAAACAAAAATTTATTTTTCAAAAACATGATCATGTGACATTACAAAAAAAAATTAAACTTAATCTTATATTTTAAAAAATAGAGGTCCCCTTACACATCACACATGTTTACGTATATATGAGTATATCTTTTTATTTTATTACTTCATTCCATAATGTGTATATGTTTATTTATATGAACATATATATATAGTATCATATATATATTTATAACATATATATATATATATATATTATTGTATATATATAACATATATATATTTAAATAATATATAGATAACATATATTTTAATGTAACACCATGAGATTTTAAATGAATAAAATTGTATTCAACAGCATATATAATGTACAAAACCAATATTATGAGTGAATTAAGGACCCTAATAATTTATGTTATATATTTTTAAATAAATCCAATCTCTTTTAAATATTGTGATGTAGACAAAATCGGCATTAAACGAAACACAGTACAATATTAAAATATTATTATTTAAAATGTGACTATTATAAACTAGTCATTAAGATGGAGATTATTAATAAGACTAATTAATTTACAAAATTATATTTTTTACACATATATATAATATTTCATGGGTTATTTATTGATTAAAAATAAAATAATATTCATTTGGAAGAACAATTAATGTTTTCTAAAAAACTATATATTTTCTAAATGACGGTATTGTCATTCTTTGAAAACATAATTTAAAATTAATTTTTATCACATCTATAAAATAATTTATAAAAATAAGCTTCATTTTTTTTGAATAATCATATCAATTTTATTGTAGAGTCATTTTTTGGATTTTTCAGGAAAGTTTCATTTTCAATGAATAGTGAAAATGCTAATTTTTATTGAAAAATGCCTTTTAATTTAAATAATTTTCAAGGTTAAATTATATTTTAAAATTTTTTAAGAAATATTAGTCTAATTCTATTACAATTTAACTAATTTAGGCCATTTTAATCTATTTCATGTGGAATTTTATTATTAAAACCTTATATACATATGAGAATTTTCTCTTTGGAAACACTCTTTTTCATCACACATGTTGGTATAATATAAAATTAGATTATTCTAATTATATAAATTGAATTTGGAAATACAGATTCCATATTTATAACCAACATAATTTATCTTATCTGGTATGTTAAAATTAATTTCTGACCACTAAGAATAGTAAAATTAGTAAAAATTAATTATTGTGGTTAAGGTAAAAACTAATTTATCAAGGGATTAAACTAAAATGATAATGTATAAAATGTCGTACCAACATTAAAAAACCCCATTTTAGGGAAATATATAAACCTTATCACATATTAGGTTCAATAATGAACTATTTTTGTTCCTTTTTCATATAAAAATGTTGGTACACTTTAATCATTAAAATAATTCCTTGTTTGTCCTACCCCCCACTTATAAATGGCCACTCCCTCCCTTCACTTATTTAAACCTATCAAGACATTTGAATCTACCAAAACATACCAAAATATCTCCCAAAGTACTTATACATGTTCTATACCTACTAGTATATCAATAATATCAACCCTATGGTCTTTAATAGGATATTCAAAATAGGTTTTTCTAATAGAAGGTAATTGTATTAACGAATCTCTTTCGTTTACTTTCTTATTTGTACACATTCCATTATGCCTGAACACTTAAAATATAATAACATATGTATCTTAAATTTACTATGATTTTATTATGTTTATTGAATAATATTTATCCATCTCCCCTCCATCAAATATGAAATGAAATCATCGACGGTGTGTACGACAAACTACCACCTCACAACCCGATGCAAATAATTTTCTATAAATATATCCCACAATTATATATAATTATGTATTAATATAAATATATAATATTTTTTATGTTATTATAATTTTTTAATTATAATATCACATATACCTTATTATTTTTCATTCCATTTAAATTATGATAACATCGCTCGTGTGTACGGTGAACTACTGCCTTGCCAAGCGATGTGATTTGTTTTTCACTTTCTCTTTACATGAATGGTTATAAGGAAAAATTTCATGAATATAAATTATATATTAAATATGATATTTTTTATTAAAAATTAATATATCACCTAATTTTCTATCCATTGACCAGTTAAGGAAAAAACAATGTCGCTCGTGCGTCCTTACAGCCTATCATCTCTACGAAGCGATGAGATCCATTCTCAATGTTCAAATTTAAATAATTATTATAATAATGTATTTAATGAATATAAATTATTTTTATAAAACAAATATTATTCTATATATCATGAGACTATATAACATTCCCATGGTTTGGAACAGTCGCGTTAAAACAGTCATGAGAAACAATGCAGTGAACACCCAAAACAATTCTAATAATAAAATATTATTGACAAACGAGTGACAATATATTATAAAATAATAATATATTATATTATAAATATTAATATGATTATGGAATAAATTTATAAAATTATTAAAACCATTATACATGAGGTTAAATCATTTTTATCCAAAATTAAGTGTGGGGTAAGAGACTTCATATCAATTTCTCTTCATTGAAGAATTTTGTAATATTACACCCCTAGTTTCATTTATATTGTGTATATACAAACCCTATTTAATGTAATATAGTGAATACTTCGAAACTCATGTTATTTCATGTTTTATTTTGAATTAATAATTCTAATGGAATTTTACTACAAAATTACCAAGTGGTAAAGAATTTCGTTACTCAATTTTTTCATTGGGTTATATTACTTCTTCTTTTTCATTAAAATTAAAATATTTTGTATGTAATTAATTTTGACTATATTATGTTTTATATAGACATGTTTTATTTCTATTCACATTTTATACACATAATAAATTTATTTTTTAATTCTCAATTCAACATTATGATCTCTGTAAGAATTTATTTCACAATAACATTTTCATCGGAATTGTTTATGATTGAATTTAAATTGGAAGAAATTAATTGATAATTTGGATAATAATTACCTTTAATTTTATTCTCCTAAGTTTATTCATGAATTTTTCAAGTAATAGTTTCATTTTACCACTAATTAGTACCTATAATTACTGAAAACATATTTTAAACAAAATCCATCATTATTTATCTCTTTGGATAAAAACCATTTTTATACAAAAAAAGGTTTTATAAAAACATTTAAAATATGTTTTTAAAATTATTAATTTTTTTAATGATATAAATACCCTTTCTTGAATTTTATCAAATAGAAAATGAAAATAATATTCATATCATTTTCTAAACAATCCCTGTTTGGGTTTTACTAAAAATTTGAAAGGAATAATTTTTTAACATATACGATATGCATGAAACTTCCCACAAATATGACCACTAAATGTTTTGACCATTACTATATAAGTTTAAAATTTAATTTTCAATTAAATTTATTTTAGAAATATATTTTTAACTTTTAGTTTTAACAATACATTCATAATACCGAGTTTATTTTCCTACATAATGTTTTAAAGACATTTTTGTGGTATTTCAATTCTTCCACTACAAAAACCCTTTATTTTACTTATATTACAATGATGATTTGTTTTATTTATTCCATCCTTTTTATTTATATAGATTATTATAATAATTTTGACCAAGCAAATTATTGACATTTTCATTCCTTAAATTTTTTTATAGTAATTAATTTTTTCAAGAAATGTTCACTTTTTTGTCATCTTTAGAAATAAAATTTCCCCCAAATATACATATTATTTATCTTGCATATTTTTATTTCATAAATAATATAACATTTTTTCATATACTATTCTATGTTGAAATTTATCTGAGTATCTAGTGAAATATTTATCAATATGTATTCTTTATTCAATAGAGATATTTGATTATAAAGCATATTATTCATAAATTAAATCAATTATTAGATATATGAGAAATGTTTTGGACATGAATATATGAGTGGGGAAAAGTTATAGATACACCAATGATGCATTATTTGTCTCATGGGATGAATCCGTTGGATAATATTAGTTAAATGGGTTCTTAGTGTATACCTACCCATCAATTTAAAACTACATTGTGAAAGGTCTTGACATTAGAGGTATCATGTTACCTAAATTCATCACAAATAATAATTAAGAAATTCCCATATTAATAATTCAGTTATTATTATCCATAAGATTTTTGAAATAATATTATCTATAGATGTGTTTCATTCCCAGTTTGTTGATTAAATTTTATATGTGTTCAAATATTTATCTTTCCATATTTATTATTCCTCATATAATCATGATATTGATATTATTGATTAAATGGATTTTGTGTTCTAATATTTACGTTTCCAAATTGATTATTCTTTATCTAATCATGATAGTTAAGTTATTGATAAAATTGAATTTGTGTTAAGATAATTACCTTCCCATACTGATTATGAAAATTATAATCATGATAGTAAAATTATTTATATTGAATGTTTGTTTAATTATTTACCTTTCCATGTTGATTATGCTTCTTTATTCATGATAGCTTCTATTTTACATAACTTTTACTCAATATCTGAGATCACCCTTATTTTGTTTCATTTTTCATGGTCTCCTTTAATTTTACAATGAGTTATATGCAAGGATATAATAGTGGGAATAATAATATTATCTAAATAAATAAGTTTTAAGTTTTCTTCCAAATATAATATATGAATCATTTATTTACCTATTTTACCAAGACTATTAAACGATTCATTCCATCTAGATCTGATCACTTGTATCTAGTGCCAATTTAATTAACTAGACATCGGCTCCGGGTTACTGGGGTCAGTGTCACTAAATATGATATATATTTCAACATATATATAACATTCATATAATTTATAAACAATGTATATATTTATAACATATAAATATTACCTTATATATATATATATATTAACATATATATTTTTTCAACATATATATATAACATATATAACCTAGTGTATATATATCATAACATATATATATCTATGTATATATATATAGTGTGTGTGTATATATATATATATTTCATTCCGATAATGTCGCACACTTATATACATGTATTTTTTTTCCTTTTTTATCCTTTTGTCCATCCAACATCTGCATATATATATATATATACAGCTACATATAAAAGATTTATATAATCCTATAATAATATACACACCTATATATATATATTCTAATATATATATATATATTCATAAGTGTGTATATATATATATTCTTAGGTATATATATTCCTATGTATATATATTCGTATACATCAATATATATATATATACTCTAACATATATATATATATATTATTATAAAATTAATTTTAACATATAAAATATATATGGGTGTTTGTGTTTCAACGATTGCATATATATAACATATATGTATGTATATATATATATATTTAAATATATTATTATCTCTCTTTATTTCATTAACTTCTCTCTCCTCTCATTCCAACACCACACCTATTTTAATCACTAATATCCCATTTCTATCCTCTATGATTTACACTCATTATTATTACTATTAGAATTATTTAACATCATATTTTTTCTAGTTGATTAATTTTTATTGATTATTACTATATTTATTATTTGAAATTCCTCATCACTCATGTGTCGTATATGTATTCATAATATTATTTTTTATATAAAATCAACCTATTAAAAAGTTATATTATATATATAATGAAAATAAGTATATATATATACATATTTATATTTTACATATGTCTAATCACATCATTTTCATTGTATGAATCTTTAAATTTTTGGTAAAGATGTGTTGTATTTATTTTAATTCAATCCATGAAATATTGAACCCCCTGTAAATGTTTATCACCACATGCTGACATGTCAAATAATTAGTTTCATCCACATGTAAGAAATCATAGATTTATATTAAACCCCCTATGATTCTCTTTCACTATGTTTCAACAAGTCACAAAATTATATTACGCCATGTGTAAAAATTAATTATAATTTTTTTAAATGGTGTAGGATGATTTATTTTATGAAAATGGAGAATAAGTTTCTTTTTTATACAATAAGAAATAGAAATTCATGTTATGAAATTTGGATTCTTAATATATTAAAAACATGCCTCTAGTGTCTCGTAACCCTCCACACACATTTTTATTTGCTGAAGACGCTCCATGCACCACAATCGTCGACCAAAGACATCCTGTGCAACTCCTCCATTGACCAAAATTCCTGGATGCACCAAATTATTAAACCAATGACCCTCTACGCACCTACCTCTTTGCTAAGAGTATTCCGTTGTTTATTTCTAGGACACCCCTTCGATCTGCAACTGATTTGGCATCAGATCTTGGATATCCAGACCTATATTTTCAATGTATACCTTTTGTTATTCATATTCTTCTTGATCCGTTTCAAATAGATTATTCGGTTCTCATTGAATGAAATCTAGAAGATGATTTCTATCTCAAATGTAAGGTTTTTTATGATTCCTCAAATTTCATGTTATGTGGTCTAATTCAAATCCCAAATTCCCGGTTTCTTTTTTGTGTAAGTAATTATAGAAAAATTATGGTAAGATTATCTCTTTAGGTTTCTATATTCCATTAATTAATTGAGTAATTTAATTAATTTAGGGATTGTAAATTTAGGAATAAAAAAGGTTTGTTTAAATAAATAAATTTTCATTTTTTTGGGAATTTTATGGTTATTAATTGCATTTAATAATTGTGGAATTAACTAATGGTTTTTATTTGATTAATTAATTTTTGAATTAGTTAATGGGTTATTTTGGATTCTAAAATTGATGTAAACACTTAAATGTAGAGTTAATTATTGGGTGGTTGAATTTAGTATTTATGTTAATTAATTAATTAATTAATGGAAATTTTTTTGGGATATTAAAATTTATTTAAATGTATTAATTAATTATTGAATTAATTAATCAATATTTTTAATGATAATTATGATGAAAGGTTAATGTTCGTAATCCATGAATACTGTGATATATGTGATATATATTCCTCACTGATAATGGGGTGTGGAATATAGACTGACACTCCCAATACCCATAGGGGTGCTAGAAATTGAGTTCTTGATCTAATGAAATATATGAAAATATTATTGTATAGGATAGAGACTAATGCTCTAAATTCCCATGGGGTGTGATATTGAGGCTGATGCTCCAAATACTCACAAGGGTTCTATACATGATATTCTAGACCCATCTATCGACATCATAATATGGTTCTAATAAAAAAAATTAAATTAAATATTGGGATATAATTATTCTTAATTGAATATGGGGAAATTATTTAGACTTTAGCATGGACCAAGGTAGGTATTAAGGTATGACTGTCCTCAAGAAATTGAGGGGTTTATGTAGTCAAGTAGTAGTTAATTAATAATGTGATGAATATTTAATTATGCATTTTAATTATTTCTTTATACTATTTCATAACACTTGTTTTGATTGGATTTTTTTTAAACGTCATTTTTGGATTTCCTTCTATGTTGTACTCACACCATACTCGAGATACCTAATCGGTACCCGAATAGACATAGTGTTTTTTGAATAGGTTAATGGAAAATTTCCTATATTAGATGGATGAGTTAGGATAGAGCTAGATGGGGGAACAAAATGTGGTTCAAGACCTTCATGGGAGGAATTAGTGTCTTCATTTTCAGTTTTCTTTTTTGAATCCTGACACATAATTCGGCATGTCATGTTTTTTGTTTTTGTTTTTTATTTTATTCATGTATTGTTTATCTTGATAAATTGGTACAATTAATGATTATATACGATTCATCTATTTTATATTTATTTTTTCTGGTACATTACTATTATAAAAGTGGGTGTAGTCTTCACATGAATGAATTTCTAGACCCTCACTAATAGTCAGTAGCCTCTGGTGTATGGGGAGGCACACCTGAGTTCATGTGGTAATTAGATTACGGTATCAGTGCATGACACCCAGGTTGGGATGATACAATGTGGTATCAAAGGTAGGTTTTCTTTTTTTATTATTTTTGTATTACTGTTTGGGAAAGGTATAAAGGAGACTAGGAAGAGTTGATGATTGAAAATGATCTCATGAATGTGAGTTTCAAACCCATATATGGGGTGAAATCTAAGTACTTAGGGTTTAATTGTTTATATTTGTATTTGCTGTTACCATTGAATATTATTTCATCATGCGTGATGCACTTGTTGTGTGATATGATTATTATTTCTGCTATTTTTTTATAATTTCCACATGGATTAAATTACATTATAGATTTTTATGCATGCATTATTCTATGTACTCAAGTTTATTGACACAAGCAACATTTAGGAAATGCATGGAAAAATGAGTTATGGGTAAGATGTTGAACTTGACTATTTTCCCTTAGTTTTGTGAATAAAAATGAAAATGATTCTCAGTTTTAAATTGAAAGATGATGAAATAATTAGAATAAATGGTTTTCTAAATGTGAAATTTAATATGAAAATGTTTTCCCTTGTTAACTATGACCCAGGTGTAGAATGGTTAAGGGTAGTGATAGTGCCTCCGTTCTAACTATGTGGAATGTTTTGGTGGAAGAGACAAGTTGTTCCTTATTATGTTTCCCTTTACATAAACATGTTAACATTGTGAACTTTTTCCTAAGTTGAATGTTGGTATTTCTGGAGATATTCCTCCATTATGATGCTTTTTGAGAGGAAAAGAAGAGGGTATAGTAGTGGTTGAGCCTCCAGTGGTGGAACATGATGTACCAATAGTGTAGGGTCAAGAAGTAGGGAAGCAGATCTAAGAAAACTTTTCTCGCTTTATAAAATTCATGGAAAGAGAGCAAGGGTGAGTTGTGAAGAGCATGTATGACCTGAAAAGGGAGATCCATTTAGAACACCATCTAACTTTTACTAGAGAGGGTGGACCTGAAAGAGTTGAGTTCTAGATTCAGTCAATCTAGACTATACCTGACCACTTTGAGACTCCTTCTCAGAGGAGGGTCAAGTTGGCTACATATGTGTTACACGGTCAGTAGAAGAGTTGGTGGGAAATTTAGAATCAAGATGGATCACTGGTGACTATGGAGTGGAAGGACATTCAAGAGATGTTTTTTGAGAACTTTAATCCATAGATGCTGAAGAAGGAGAGAGTATGTGAGTTCATGAGGCTGACTTAGGGGAATATGTTTGTGATGGACTTTGTTGGATGATTCAAAAATATTTAGTGCTTCACCCCGGTATTAGCAGGATATGAGGCTACTATTGAAATAGGTTTCAAGATAGACTCAAATGTTAAATTAATTCCCAAGTAAATATCTCCTATTTGTAGAAGTTTTTAGAAGTGGTGAACTAGGCTCTCATCTCTAAGGGGAATTGGAAGGAGGATTTTAGTGTCAATCAAGTGATTAATGTTGGATGGTCATGTGGTAAAACCTTCAAGAGTAGGAAGCGATAATAAGAGAATGTAATCCAAAGTAATGGGAAGTAGAGTATCCAGATAAAGGGGTTTGTTACACAAGAATTTAACCGAGTTCTTTTCCACCAGTGTGGTAGTATTGGACACTATTGTAGTCACTATACCCAACCCCCTAGAGGGTGTAGATATTTTGGTAAAATGATTCATCTATAGAGGTTCATTAGGAACCTAAGACAGAAAGTCAGCGATGGAGGATCTAGGTAGAATCAGGGATCAAAACAGGGATCTTCTGAACCATACCATTCATGCAGTTGGAGTTCTAATTGCCATAAAGGTAGAGGTAGTGGACATGTTGATTCAAGGATAGAGAGCACACATCAATAGAGTTTTCAAGACATTGGAGTCAGACAATATCCCCGGGAATATGGTAAGCACAATTTCATTCATTATAGCCTACACTTGTTGATAGGTAGGTTGGACCATTGATAGTGAGAGGTATTATTCTTTTATCTTCTATATTATTTATTTATTTATTTGATATTGGTACCTCTAATTCCTTCAAATCAAAAAAACTTTTTAATGGTTTGTGCCTAGTGGTGGAGTTTGTGATTTGGGTTATGATGGTAGTTCTACATTTTGTAGTATGATCTTAATATATCTTTATATGCATGGTAAGTTCTCTTGAGATCGGGGAGTACCATTTTTTTTGTGATCTCTATATTTTTGATATGATTGGATTTGACCTAATTATGGGTATGGACTGGCTAATCGCATACTGAGCCCTCATATACTATTAATATAAGATATTTATGTTTAAATCCCAAAATTGTGACCATTACATTGAACGAGGATAGTGGGATATCCAGGAGGGACAAAAAGGTCCAACTTCATAGTAACTAGGAGAGATCATAACCAATGTTTCTAGTCTATTTCTGGATGACAGATTTGTTAGGAAATATGTCTGTCCACTATTAGTGGATCTATTTCAAGATGTATTTGATGAATACTTCTTAGGGATAACACCTGAAAGATATGTTGAATTCACTATTTTACTCATGACGGGGGCTAGTCTATCATCTATTCCGGCATATATAATAGCATTGACAGAGCATTAAGAGCTCAAACCTCACCAGGATCAGTTAAAGGATAAAGTGTTTAACCATACAAGTATTACACCTTAAAAATCACCTATGTTGTTTGAAAAGCATGAGAATGGGACGCTATTTTGTGAATTTATTACTAGGAATTGAATCAGATGACAGTGAATAAAATGAATACTCTTCTGCATATCGATGATATTTTTGACCAGTTAAGAGGAGCTTGTGTATTCTGAATGATCGATTTGAGGTTAGGATATCACCATCTAAGAGTTTGGATATATGATATACCAAATACTACATTCAAAAGTAGGTATGGCCTATACGAGTTTGACATAATTCAATTTTGGTTAACAAACACACTAGTTGTGTGAATGGCCATAATGAACAAAATCATAAATCCATAGCTGGATTAATTTTTTGTTGTATTTTTGGATGAAATATTGGTGTACTCTAAGACTCCTGATGATCATGTCCAAAATCATGACATAATATTGAGTACACTAAGTGAAAATAAGATATATTCCAAGCAATCTATGTGCCAGTTTTTATAAGGCCCCAGCCTTAAACCTTACTTAATCTTGAGTTATTACAAGATTACACATTGAAGATCTTTTCGGGTTTAGAGTTTTAGAGAATTAGATCATAAAACTTGCATTACATTCCACATATAAACAATGTGGTTACAGAAAGATAGTATTCTTCATTCCCATCAATGGAAACACATTTAAAATAAAACATGGATTATTTCTTGACACATCCTTGACCCTATCATCTTATCATGTACCTCTCCCTTGACCTGTGAAAAACATTTCAAAAACTTGGGATGAGCATAAAAGCTCAGTATGGGTTATAAAAAAACATGGAAAGGAAACATGAGTTCATATATACATAAGAATGAAATCATACTTTACCCATAAAACATAGGCACTTTAACATACCTCATAAAATCATGATTAAATCATAGAAATCATAAGACATAAAGGTAACTTGAGGAATTCATAACATTCTTACGTAGGGAGTAACCCTCTTGGTTACGTTTGGAATACCCATCACAGTATATTCCCTAAAATCTCTTCGGAGAAACCTTAACGTTTCACTCCTTCGCGTTACCCAATGCATTGGAGAGCTATAAAGGGCTCACTCGCCCTTAGTTTATCACGGAACCACCCGTCTTCATAATAATGCCCAAGAACCATAACATAATCATATCACATAAAACATGCATAAAGGAACATAAAATTTCCACATTTCAATCACGAGATATCAATACAACACATTTATATAAAAACATTATGAAAACCATTTTCAATACCAAAATAACAGAAAAGTAAAACATGGAATTTATTTTTCTTTTAAAAAGAAGGTATGGCTTGTAGAGGAAGCCGAAACTCAAATAACGGTCACGACGGCGGAGAAGTCGTTGTCGCCGCATACGTACGACAAAAACATTCCCTTTTGTAGTTTAGTAAACGCTTCGTATAAAAATGATTCCTTTTGAATAAATGTAAAAGTCAAAGGGGATTATACACCGTATAAAAGAAAGTTGTGTATAAAATAAAATATGCCTCAACGAAAGGAGATTGAGACGAAGTCCCATACCTCGTATCCGACTTGACCCCACCGTTCTTTAATCTCTTGAATAATAAACTTGAGTTAATATCTACTTGCTTATGAATCTTTTTCAAGTTCATTATTCCTTTTATACCATGTTATGAACATCATGTAATCAGTTAAGTTAATAATGTTCATTTTGCCGGTATTTGGTTCTTAAGTCAAAAATAGACTTCTTACACTTACATGTTGTTAATTTGGTGAAAGGTTCATTATATCCAGAATGGTATTCATGATGTAGATATCATATATGTCATATATATCCAGTACATACATGCATTTATAATATTACATAATCATTTAGAGGTAAGAAATGAAATGCACCGTTCATGGAGACGGTAAGCTGTACGTACGCATGAACGCTACTTCCATTTCTATTTCATATTTTCTGGAATGGAATCATAATTATATAAGAGTATATTATAATTCCAGTATAATAACATATATAATATCATTAACTTTATCCTTTACACATCCCACATATGGTATTAACGAATCAAATCACTTTCAGGGGCGGTAGTCCGCACTTCCTAAAATGAAGATATCGTGTTTACCCATAATGGAAACCATAAAGGTATGCCAAAAATGAAAAAAATAGAAGCTTAAGGAAAACATAAACATATTATATATCATATATAAAAATAGTGACATCATAATGTCCACCTTTGAAGGTGTTAAATGAGTGTTGAACAATCATCGTTTCGGGAGGCAGAATTTCGCCATCCACGGAAACCGTATGTTCTTTACCCATTTGATGTAGTTGTGTGAGAGTGTAGCTCAAATAAATATTATAACAACATCCTTGTATATTGAAGATACTGTTTTTGTTACAAAATAAGTAAATAAAATGAGTTTAGGGGGTTGGAGAATAAAAATAAAACAAATGAACATGAGAGAATGAATTACCTTTAAAAGTGTAACTCCTTTTGATTTGAGCCTAAAGGCTTCCTTTGAAAGGATTCTGCCCAAAGGGAATCCTATAGGATGAGGAGAGGTATGTGGAGAGAGTAAATGGGCAGGGGTTGGCCGAGCCAAAGGCTTGAGGAGTGTTTGAAATGAGGTAGAGGTGGGGGCCTTTTATAAGAGGAGAGGAGGGGCACTTTTGGAAAGTAAAGAAATATTACTTTATTTGAAAATGTATTTCGGTTTTAAAAGGTCCCACATTGATATAATTCGTGGATAAGGTGATAAGGGTTCAAAATCCACTCATCCAATTGGTTTTGGCCATGTCTAGTTCATAGATCTTACATTGTATTTCCAATTTTTTTAAATCGTCAAATAATGATGTCATCGCTGCATCATTATTATGTCATAAATAATTTAATTTATTTAATTTCTAAAAATCATAAAAAAATACTATGATGTAGGAAATATTTTTAGATTTCCAATGACTATTTATAATCAAATATCTGATCTTTATAACCCCATGTAAAAATTGTTTTCGTGAAACATATTATGTTTGTGTCATTTTTACTTTTACATTAAATAAAAAGTTATTTATGTCATTTCCCAACCAAAATGTCCCCATGGGGTCCCCAAGTTGACCCATGGCTTGTATTGGTCGGCCATGACACAACCAATAAGGTTGGGACATGTGTCTAGGTCATTTCATATTATTAAAGCATTATTTATACCTTAAACTACACTAATTACCACTAATCGCGATTAAAAACTTAATAAGTTACTATTCACCAAAAAATTATTTTAATCTCATTGAACCACATTTTACTTCTTAATGACAACCATGTATGTCGGATTTTCAAAATTCAATACACATTAGTGGTAAACTTTCATTTAACTGAAAAATCAGTTTGCTTGATTACCACTCAGTGGTTTCACTATTCATCAAAAATTGAAGTTTTTCAGAAAATTACCAAAAATTCACCCTAAGCTATATTTGATATTCCGAATTCAAAAATGAAGTATATTTTACAAAATTCAAATCATATAATTCACATTAATTAATTTAATAATTAATTCCCGCTGCCAGAGCAAATAGCGTGTTTTTACAAAACAATAAGTATCAAAAGATTGACACCAGTTTAAGTCTAATTTCAAAGTGAAATTGATTCCAATGACCACCATTGGATAAAATGGTAAAAATATATTCTAATTACACTTCAAACCCAATTAAAAACATAATCTAATCATATAAATAAATTAGATTAAAAAGCAGTTTTGATGTAAAATGCAGTATTTTTCACTATTCATTAAAAAATGAACATTGTCAGAAAAATACCAAAAATTCACACAAGGTAAATTTTGATGTCCCAATCATAAAGGATAAGTTTATTTTGACAAACATAGTTTATAAAATTGTCAAAATATAGATTCAAAAATGGTTTTCCATCAAAAGGCAGTAAAACAATCTTTTAAGAATATTAGTGTATTCCATGCATAAGATTGTATTTATTTTCATTTTAAGCCTCTATAACACTATATTAATCATTAAAAGACATAGATAAAAATATCTATTATTCATTACTTACTTGGGATGTTACATCCTTCCCCCCTTTAGAAAATTGCGTCCCCGCAATTTATTTACTTATCGAATAAATGGGGGTACTTATCGCTCATTGCATTTTCAGATTCCCATGTTGCCTCTTCAATCATGTGGTTTTTCCACAAAACCTTTACCTGCTTAATCACCTTATTCTGTAACACTTGCTCCCTGTGGTCAAGAATCTGGACCGGTTGTTCCTCATAAGATAGGTTCTCTTCCAGCTGAACTACCTCTGGACTCAAAACATGAGATGGATCTGGCATATACTTTCTCAACATCGAAACGTGAAAAACATTGTGTACCTGAGATAAACTCGGAGGTAAAGCCACTCGGTATGCAACTGATCCAACTCTTTCCAGAATTTCATATGGTCCAATAAACCTTGGACTCAGCTTTACTTTCATACCAAATCTCATCACACTTTTCCAAGGAGAAACCTTGAGAAAAACATGATCACCTACCTCGAAAGATAGATCCTTCCGCCGGTTATCCGCATAACTCTTCTGCCTGCTCTGAGCTGTTCTCATGTGTTTCTGAATCAGCTGAACTTTTTCTGCCATCTCTTCTACCAATTCTGGTCCCATCAACTTCCTTTCACCCACTTCATCCCAGAAAGCTGGAGTTCGACACCGCTTCCCATATAATGCCTGAAATGGTGCCATCTGTATACTGGAATGGAAACTGTTATTATATGAAAATTCAACCAAAGAAAGATGTTGGTCCCAACTTCCCTGAAAATCCATAGAACAAGCTCGTAGCATATCCTCCAATGTCTGAATTGTTCGTTCTGACTGCCCATCTGATTGAGGATGAAAAGCTGTACTATAATTTAATTCAGTACCCAACGACTTCTGAAGGCCTTTCCAAAAGTTAGAAGTAAACCTGGGATCACGATCCGATACAATGGAGAGAGGAACTCCATGTAACCTGACTATCTCTTTAAGATACAAACGGGAATGTTGATCAAGAGAGAAAGTATCTCGTATAGCAAGGAAATGAGCAGATTTGGTCAAGCGATCAACAATAACCCAGATTGCATTATTACCTCGAGATGTCTTTGGTAATCCAACAAAAAAGTCCATGGATATATTCTCCCATTTCCACTCTGGCACTGGTAAAGGCTGAAGCATCCCTTTCAGTAACTGCCGCTCTGCTTTAACCTGTTGACAAGTCAAACACTTCACAGTAAAATCAGCAATATCTCTTTTCATTCCATCCCACCAGTAATACTCCCGCAGATCTCTATACATCTTAGTACTGCCTGGATGAACTGAAAACGGAGAACTATGAGCTTCACATAACAACTCTCTCTTCAACTGTGAATCACAAGGCACACACAATCTCTTCCCAAATCTCAAAACACAATAATTATCAATGTTGAATTCAGGCAACTTACCTTTCTAAACCAGCTCTACCCATTTCTGCAACTCACTGTCTTGCTTCTATGCTTGCTTGATTCTATCTGATAGAGATGATCTCACTGATACCTGAAACAAAACAGAAGGACTTCCTGCACCAACAACTTCTATGCCAAAGTTCATCAAATCGTTAACAAAAGGATCACGTTCCAACCACAACATTGTTAATGAAGCATTACTTTTTCAACTCAAAGCATCAGCCACTTTATTTGCTTTTCCCGGATGGTAATGAATTGTACAATCATAATCCTTGATTAATTCCAGCCATCTCCTTTGTCTCATGTTTATCTCTTTCTGAGTGAATATATACTTTAAACTTTTGTGATCGGTATATATTTCACACTTTACTCCATACAAATGATGCCTCCAAATTTTTAAAGCAAAAACAACAGCAGCTAATTCCAAATCATGTGTAGGGTAATTTACCTCATGAGTTTTCAACTGTCGTGAAGCATAAGAAATTACCTGATCATTCTGCATTAGGACGCAACCAAGTCCTTTCAATTAAGCATCACTGTATATAACAAACTCACCATTCCTGGAAGGTAGTGCGAAAACTGGAGCATTCACCAATCTTCTTTTCAATTCCTGAAAACAATCATCACATTCTTTTGTCCAGATAAACTTAACACCCTTCCGAGTTAGCTTAGTCATTGGACTAGATAACCGTGAAAAATTTCTAACAAACCTTCGGTAATAGCCCACCAAACCAAGGAAGCTACGAATCTCGGTTACATTTGTGGGTCTTGGCCATTCTTCCACAACTTTTGTTTTTGCAGGATCAATAGTTATTCCATCTTTAGAAACAATGTGACCAAGGAAAGAAATTTTTTGCAACCAAAACTCACACTTGCTGAATTTCCCATATAGTTTCTTTTATTTTAAGGTTTGCAAGATAACCCTTAAATGTTTTTCATGCTCCTCTTTACTTTTAGGAAACACCAAAATATCATCAATGAAAACCACCACAAACTTATCCAAGAACTCATGGAAAATTATATTCATTAAGTCCATGAATATAGCAGGTGCATTGGTTAGCCCTAAAGGCATTACTACAAATTCATAATGGCCATATCTCGTACGGAATGCGGTCTTCAGAATATCTGCCTCTTTTACCTTCAGCTGATGGTACCCCGATCTCAAGTCAATCTTTGAAAAAAACTGAGCTCCCTGGAGCTGATCAAACAAATCATCGATATGAGGCAAATGATATTTGTTCTTAACAGTGATATTATTCAAGGCTCTATAATCAATGCAAAGTCTCATAGAACCATCTTTCTTTTTAACAAATAAAACAGGAGCACCCCATGGTGATGTGCTAGGTCTAATGAAACCTTTCTCTAATAAATCTTGCAATTGCTCCTTCAACTCTAAAAGTTCAATTTGTGTCATTCGATAAGGGGGTTTTGAAATTGGCTTAGCATCAGGAACTAAGTCAACAGTAAACTCAACTTCCCGATCTGGTATTATTCCAGGCAACTCATCAGGAAAAACATCAGGATACTCATTTACCACTGGCACGTCATTAATCTGAACAGTTCCTTTATTTTCAACGACATGTGCAAGGTAACATTCATTTCCATCTTTTACAAGTTTCTCGGCCTCTTGATATGTTATCAAAAGTAAGGGTTCATTCTTGTAAACAAACTGAAAGTCTTTCTGAAAAGAAACTTCTTTAGCTCTACAGTCAATCTTAGCATGGTAGATAGAGAGCCAATCTATACCCAGGATAACATCAAACTCTACTAGAGGTAGAACAATAAGGTTTGCAAGTAGGTTCTTTCCACAGATAAGGATAGGAAGATTCTTATAAATTCTTTTTGCCTCAACATTTCCCCCATGTGTTTTTACCAAATGTTCAGGAGTCATTTCTTGAGATGGTATTCCCATTTTACTAGAAAAGGTTTCAGAGATGAAAGAATGTGTAGACCCCGAATCAAACAACACACTGGCATAATCTGAAAAAACAAACAAAGTACCTGATACAACTTCATTTGATGGCCCGACATCTGCTGAAGTAGTTGCAAAGGACTTAACCACCCCTTTCTGCTTGTAGTCTAACTGCTTCCCATCACTCAAGCTCCTTGTCGGACACTCGTTTGCATAGTGACCCATATCATTGCACTTATAACATTTCACTAACTGTAAATCAAATTTGTTCTTACCTTCACCTTGATCCTTTTCAGTGCAATCACGAGCCTTATGTCCCATCTTACCACATCGGTAGCACTTCCCAGAATTCAGAAGACATTCCCCAGCATGCCTTTTGCCACATTTATCACAAACTGGAAACTTAGTTCTCTTACCATCAGACTTTTTTGAAGAATTCTTACCTTTCTCCTGCCACCTCGGTCTCTTCTTTTGCTGGTTGTTATAGAAAACTTGGTCATCGGAAAACTCCATTTCCACCTTCTCATCACATCGAACAAGCTTTTCATAACTTTTAAACTCACGAGAAGCTAATGCCCTTCGATACTTTGGCTTTAATCCTGAGTATAAACGATTGATTTTACTATCAAGGTCCCGGATAAAATTTGGAGCATACCTTGCCAATCGAGTGAACCTTTCTTCATAGGCAGCCACTGAGTCTTCCTCTTGCCTCAATTCCAAGAATTGCTTTTCCATCCTATGTCGAACAGCCTTAGGAAAATACTTCTCAAGAAACATACCTTTGAATTCATCCCAGTCAAGAGCATCAATCTCATCAGCGTCCCTGATATTTTTAACCATAGACCACCACTGATCTGCTTCACCCTCCAAACGGTAAATAGCAAGACTAAACTTTTGATTGTCTGAACACCCCATGACATCAAAAATCTTCTCCAGTGCTTTAATCCACCCTTCAGCTAGCACAGGGTCAGATGATCCTCTGAATGATGGTGGATGTTGCCTCATGAAATGTTCCACCACTGACATGTTCCTCTGCGGTTGATCTGGATGATCTCGTGCATGGATACCACCGCCATTTATCGCTTGAGTCAACTGCGCCATTACTGCAACAAACTGTTCAGTTCCAATTCCGACCATTTCTGGATGCTGATTCGGAAGGTTATTTCCTTCTGTATGCCTTCCTAGCACTGCTTCCCTGTTTCCTCTGCGGAAAACCATTCTGAAAAAACATGTCTTAGATGAAGCAACATGGTAATCTTTAAATGCTATATCATTTCGAAAAAAAAATATTTTTGGATAATCATTTAATAGAATTATAACTCCTAAAGTTATCTAAATCGACCTTTGATACCAACTATAAGGCCCCAGCCTTAAACCTTACTTAATCTTGAGTTATTACAAGATTACACATTGAGGATCTTTCCGGGTTTAGAGTTTTAGAGAATTAGATCATAAAACTTGCATTACATTCCACATATAAACAAAGTGGTTACAGAAAGATAGTATTCTTCATTCCCATCAATGGAAACACATTTAAAATAAAACATGGATTATTTATTGACACATCCTTGACTCTATCATCTTATCATGTACCTTTCCCTTGACCTGTGAAAAACATTTCAAAAACTTGGGATGAGCATAAAAACTCAGTATGGGTTATAAAAAAAACATGGAAAGGAAACATGAGTTCATATATACATAAGAATGAAATCATACTTTACCCATAAAACATAGGCACTTTAACATAGCTCATAAAATCATTATTAAATCATAGAAATCATAAGACATAAAGGTAACTTGAGGCATTCATAACATTCTTACGTAGGGAGTAACCCTCTTGGTTACGTTTGGAATACCCATCATAGTATATTCCCTAAAATCTCTTTGGAGAAACCTTAACGTTTCACTCCTTCGCGTTACCCAATGCATTGGAGAGCTATAACGGGCTCACCCGCCCTTAGTTTATCACAGAACCACCCGTCTTCATAATAATTCCCAAGAACCATAACATAATCATATCACATAAAACATGCATAAAGGAACATAAAATTTCCACATTTCAATCACGAGATATCAATACAACACATTTATATAAAAACATTATGAAAACCATTTTCAATACCAAAATAACAGAAAAGTAAACATGGTATTTATTTTTCTTTTAAAAAGAAGGTATGGCTTGTAGAGGAAGCCGAAACTCAAATAACGGTCACGACGGCGGAGAAGTCATTGTCGCCGCATACGTATGAAAAAATCATTCCCTTTTGTCGTTTAGTAAACGCTTCATATAAAAAAGATTCCTTTTGAATAAACGTAAAAGTCAAAGGAGTTTATACACCATATAAAAGAAAGTTGTGTATAAAATAAAATATTCCTCAACGAAAGGAGATTGAGACGAAGTCCCATACCTCGTATCCGACTTGACCCGACCGTTCTTTAATCTCCTGAATAATAAACTTGAGTTAATATCTACTTGCTTATGAATCTTTTTCAAGTTCATTATTCCTTTTATACCATGTTATGAACATCATGTAATCAGTTAAGTTAATAATGTTCATTTTGTCGGTATTTGGTTCTTAAGTCAAAAATAGACTTCTTACACTTACATGTTGTTAATTTGGTCAAAGGTTCATTATATCCAGAATGTTATTCATGATGTAGATATCATATATGTCATATATATCCAGTACATACATGAATTTATAATATTACATAATCATTTAGAGGTAAGAAATGAAATGCACTGTTCATGGAGACGGTAAGCCGTACGTACGCATGAACGCTACTTCCATTTCTATTTCATATTTTCTGGAATGTAATCATAATGATATAAGAGTATATTATAATTCCAGTATAATAACATATATAATATCATTAACTTTATCCTTTACACATCCCACATATGGTATTAACGAATCAAATCACTTTCAGGGGGCGGTAGTCCGCACTTCCTAAAATGAAGATATCGTGTTTACCCATAATGGAAACCATAAAGGTATGCCAAAAATGAAAAAAACAGAATCTTAAGGAAAACTTAAACATATTATATATCATATATAAAAATAGTGACATCATAATGGCCACCTTTTAAAGTGTTAAATGAGTGTTGAACAATCATCGTTTCGGGAGGCAGAATTTCGCCATCCACGGAAACCGTATGTTCTTTAACCATTTTATGTAGTTGTGTGAGAGTGTAGCTCAAATAAATATTATAAAAAAATCCTTGTATATTTAAGATATTGGTGTTGTTACAAAATAAGTAAATAAAAAGAGTTTAGGGGGTTGGAGAAGCAAAATAAAACAAATGAACATGAGAGAATGAATTCCCTTTAAAAGTGTAACTCCTTTTGATTTGAGACTAAAGGCTTCCTTTGAAAGGCATATGCCCAAAGGAAATCCTCTAGGATGAGGATAGGGATGTGGAGAGAGTAAATGGGCAGGGGTTGGCCGTGCCAAAGGCTTGAGGAGTGTGTGAAATGAGGTAGATGTGGGGGCCTTTTATAAGAGGAGAGGAGGGGAACTTTTGGAAATTAAAGAAATATTACTTTATTTGAAAATGTGTTTCGGTTTTAAAAGGTCCCACATTGATATAATTCGTGGATAAGGTGATAAGGGTTCAAAATCCACTCATCCAATTGGTTTTGGACATGTGTAGTTTATAGATTTTACATTGTCTTTCCATTTTGTTTTAAATCGTCAAATAATGATGTCATCGCTGCATCATTATTATGTCATAAATAATTTAATTTATTTAATGTCTAAAAATCATATAAAAAATACTATGATGTAGGAAATCTTTTTAGATTTTCAATTACTATTTATAATCAAATATCTGATCTTTATAACCCCATGTAAAAATTGTTTTCGTGAAACATATTATGTTTGTGTCATTTTTACTTTTACATTAAATAAAAAGTTATTTATGTCATTTCCCAACCAAAGTGTCCCCATGGGGTCCCCAAGTTGACCCATGGATTGTATTGGTCCTCCATGACACAACCAATAAGGTTGGGACATGTTTCTAGGTCATTTCATATTATTAAATCATTATTTATACCTTAGACTACACTAATTACCACTAATCGCGATTAAAAACTTAATAAGTTACTATTCACCAAAAAATTATTTTAATCTCATTGAACCACATTTTACTTCTTAATGACAACCATGTATGTCTGATTTTCAAAATTCAATACACATTAGTGGTAAACTTTCATTTAACTGAAAAATCAGTTTGCTTGATTACCACTCAGTGGTTTCACTATTCATCAAAAATTGAAGTTTTTCAGAAAATTACCAAAAATTCACCCTAAGCTATATTTGATATTCCGAATTCAAAAATTAAGTCTATTTTACAAAATTCAAATCATATAAGTAACATTAATTAATTTAATAATTAATTCCCGCTGCCAGAGCAAATAGCGTGTTTTTACAAAACAATAAGTATCAAAAGATTGACACTAGTTTAAGTCTAATTTCAAAGTGAAATTGATTCCAATGACCACCATTGGATAAAATGGTAAAAATATATTCTAATTCCACTTCAAAACCAATTCAAAACATAATCTAATCATATAAATAAATTAGATTAAAAAGCAGTTTTGATGTAAAATGCAGTATTTTTCACTATTCATTAAAAAATGAACATTGTCAGAAAAATACCAAAAATTCACACAAGGTAAATTTTGATGTCCCAATCATAAAGGATAAGTTTATTTTTACAAACATAGTTTATAATATTTTCAAAATATAGATACAAAAATGGTTTTCCATCAAAAGGCAGTAAAACAATCTTTTAAGAATATTAGTGTATTCCATGCATAAGATTGTATTTATTTTCATTTTAAGCCTCTATAACACTATCTTAATCATTAAAATACATAGATAAAAATATATATTATTCATTACTTACTTGGGATGTTACAGTTTTGGATTGATCGGGTAAACTTCTTGGGTAACAGTATCTCACAGGAATGTGTGTTAGTTGACCTAGAGAAGGTTTAGGAAGTATGTTCTTGGGAGAATCCCTTGAACTAATTCAATATCCATATATTTTTGGGAATTTTTGGATATTAGAGGAGGATCATATAGAACTTTTCTCATTTTTAAGTTCACATTTAGTCTTAACCAAAAAGGGATAAAGTTTGAATGGTCATAATCATGTGAGAGTTTCTTGCTGGAGTTGAAGAAGACATTGAAATTGAAATGAATATTAATCATACCTGAGTCGGGTGATGAGTACACAGTGTGTTATGACATTTCTAGGATCATAATCATAGCTGTGTTGATGCCAGAAGATCGAGCCATGGCATATGGGTATCATCAGTTGAAGACAAAAAAACATAACTACCCTACAAGACCTTGATCTAGAAGTGTTGGTTTATTCTATTAAGTGTTGGTGAACATATGTTTTGGAAAAAAATTATAGTTTATACATATTAGAAGATCCTGAGGTATATATTTCCACATCGTGATTTTAATCTATAACAACAAAGATGGGTTGAGTATTTGTATGATTTTGATTTTAAGATGGCATATACACTGGATAAGGGAAATAGTGTTGTTGACTCTTCAACTAGTAAGACTCAGACTTAGGTATTTTAGGAGTCTAGTGCTGAGTGGTAGATGATGATGTTGCAAGCTGAGCTGCATATTGTGGTTTAGAAGATGCCAGAGCAGATGAATCTCATATCTATTTTAGTGGAATTGACACTTTTGAGATGGATCAATGATTGAAAATATGATGATTTTGAGTTCATGTCTTTGATGAAAATATTTTATGGTTGGGAGAAACCTCTAGACTGGTTACTATATGAGGGTGAGATCATCTATGTGAAGAATAGAGTTGTTTTTCATATGAGAATTCAAGAGGATCTCATGTGGGAATTTTATGCCTCATAGTGGTTGGTACATATCAGCATTAAGAAAATGTACCATGACCATTGATGATAGTTTTGGTGGCCGAGCATCATAATGTAGATAGATGAGTTCATGGAATGATGCTTCACATGTTAGCTGGTAAAGGGAGAGCATCAACAACCTTGTGGTTTCCTACAACCATTTCTAATTACGAAATGGAAGTGAGATGATGTGACCATGGAAATTGTGTTAGGTCATCTGAATATGGATAGAAATAATTATTATATCTGGTTTGTTGTGGAATTATAGACCAAAGTATCAAATTTCATTCCAATATAAGAATCCTTCATAGTTTTTCAGTTTGGAGAACTATATGTTTGGTAGATAGTCTGACTGCAAGGGTTTATAAAGACTATAGTTTGTGAGTGTGATTCATATTTTACTTCATTATTCTAGTAGGTATTGTAGAAATATATTGGTACATAGGTATTATTGAGTATGGATCTCCACCCATAGACAGATGTGTTGTTGGAGTGAACTGAATATGTGATTGAGGATACATTGTGGGCATGTGTCTATGAATTTGGTAGGTCTTAGAAGAACTTCTAGGCTCTATTAGAGTTTTATTATAACAATATTTATAAAGAAATTATACTTATGGAACCATATGTGTCTCTTTATGGTAGGAAATATTGATCACCATTATGCTGGGTGGAGGTAGGAGAGTCAAATATTTTGGGACTAAGTCTTGTACAAGAGACATTGGAGCCAGTATAACTGATTCAGAAATATATGGTTATGGCTTAGAATATGAAAATGTCATATAATGACATATGATTATGACCCTATATATTTTATAGTTAGTTATAATGTATTCCTTCATGTGTTGCCTAGGTTGAGTCACCGTATGATACAGAGGCTGGGAAAGTTGGCACCTAGGTCTATTGGACCATTTCAGATAGTGGAGAGAATTGGGTTAGTGGTGTACCGAATGGATCTTCCTTATAAATATAGTGTTATTAATTATGTTTTCCATGTATCGAAGTACAGAGGTATCACCCCACCCATTATCATCTGAGTGATTGGATGATGTCAAAATGGAGAAAAATGTGTCCTTTGAGGAGCATTTGATACGGGTGTTGGACCACATTAAGAAAGTGTTGTTGCGAATGATCGTGCTGATATTTCGTGTATTATGGAAATATGGATGTGTGTAGGAGGAGAGATGGGAATGAGAGGTAGATATTTAGGGAAAATGGCCTGATCTTTTTTACTCAGAATCATATATATGCATGGGAGTCTTTCTTGAGGATGATTAGTTATAATGTGGAGAGATTTTAAGATCCCTTATTTTTTCCTTTATATCTCCTTATAAAATTTTAGTGAATATTGGTTGTCTTTATTTTAATTCAAAAAAAAAAAAACCCCATTTAAAATTTGTTTCATCACATGTTGACATGTTGCGGAAGTAGTTTTCCTCACATGTATTCATGTCATGAAAGTAGATTACACCCCCTGTAATTGTCTTTCACCACTTGTCAACAAGTTGTGAATGTATATTACAACATGAATACTCATTAATTATTGTTTTACATAATGAGTTTTAAGGGATTTATTTCAGTGAAATAGAGAATAAGTTATGATTTTTAAAAGATGTCAAATGGAAATTCATGTTTTGTTATTTTGACACCAATCATATTAAAAACATGTCTCCAACATCACCAAACCCTCTGCACATAATTTTCTTCACCACAAACACTTTGCCCACCAGTATCTTCATCTAAAGAAATTTTACACATCTATGTATTAGATCGAGACTCCACTATGTACTATAATATTTGTCCAATGACCCTCTGTGCACCTCCCTCTTGGTTGGGGGTCTTCTTCTATTTATTTATGGGAGTTCCCTTCGATCTCGAAGTGATCTGGCATCAGATGATGGATACACATACGTATAATTTTAAGGTATGACATCTATTTATTAATATTATTCATGATTTATCACTAACAGATTATATGTTTCTAGTCGAAAGGAATAAAAAAGAATATGACTATCATTGACGTAGGGTCTTGTCACGGCTTCTTCCTCTTTCAAGGTAGGTGGTCAAATTCCAATCCCATAATCTATATTTCTTTTATGTGTATGAAATTTTATAAATGTAATATTATGATTAAAAATTGAGTTTTTATATTAAAAAATTAATTATATAAATTAATTAATTTAGGTATTGTGAAATTGGGAATAGAATTGTTTGGTTTAAATAATTAATTTTTGAATGAATTATGAGGATTTTGTGATGATAGATTTGGTTAAATAATTGTAGAATTATTTAATGGTTGTGATGTGATTAATTAATTTATTAATTATTAATGGGATAATTGGGATTCGAAAGCTGATTTAAATAATTAATTATAGAATTAATTATTATGTGGTTGAAGTTGGGAATTATGTTAATTATTTAATAAATTAATTGATTAAAAAATTTATTTAAAATTGATATTTATTGAAATATATTTATTAATAATTTAATTAATTAATCAATATTTTGAATTAGAAATATCATGGAAGGTTAATGTTGGTAATCCTTGAATATTATGATATATGTGAATGATTTAGAATAGGATGTGTGACAAGGACTGATGCTATAGATACCCATGGTGGTGTTATAAATGGAATTCTAGACCTAATTACTTTCCTGAAAATATTCTTGTATGGAATAGGGAATGATGCTCCAAATACCCTTGGGGTGTAAGACAAGACTAATGCGTCAAATACTCACAAGGGTGCTAGAAATGACATTATACACCCATCTATTGACTATAGACACTGGTTCAAATTGGCTGTTTATAAATTTAATATTGTGAAAAAATAATTAATTGTATTTGAATATGGAGAAATGATTCAAACTCTGTAATGAGATGAAGCAGATATTCTGGAATGGGTGTACTTAGAAACCCGATGGGTTTATGTAGTTAAATAATGGTTAATTAATAATATGATAAATGTTTACTTAAGCATTATAAATATTTCTTTATAAAAATAAATACATATTTTTGACTGGATTTGTTTTAGACATTGATGGTGGTGACCTATTGAGTTTTACTCACATCCTACTCAGGATGCCTAATCGATAACTGAAAAGACATTGTGTTTTATAGATAGGTTAAGGGAAAATGCTGTATGATAGATGGATGAGTAGGGATAGAGCTGGATAATGGAACCAGAAGTGGTTCAGGGTCAACTTGGGAGTCATCAATGTCATTTTTTTCTGTTTTCATTTTATACTCTTGATACATACTTTAGCATTGGCATGTTTTATGTTTCAGTTTGATAGTGTATTCATGCATTGTTTATCTTAATAAATTGGTACTGTTTATGATTATATATACTTTTTTTATTGTATATTTATTTCCTATAGTGTTTTACTCTGATAAAAGATGGTATATCCTCCCCATGATTGACATACCAGACCCTCACAGTTAGCCAACAGCCTCTGACATACGGGGAGGCACACTTAAGGTTATGTGGTGGTCCAACTCGAAGAACCGGTACATGGCACCTGGGTTGGGATGTTATAGCCAATATATATATATTAAATACCATTTTATAACTCTCTTTTTATAAACATTATCTTAAATTTTATTATCAATTACAAAAAATTATATATATATGTATATGGTTATTATTTCGGTTTACTACATTTATAAATTAAAATATTCTATTTATTAAAATATTTATATATTATTTAATATTTACAACCACCTAAAAATAACAATATCTCAAATAATATTTTAAATTATATATATAATATTAAATATGTATTTTTATATAGAATAAAAAATATATTCCTTACTAAAATATTATCTAATTATTATTATATAAACATAATTATAAATGTCATGGTATATTTATTTCAAACTAAAATATAATATTTCTTAATAAATTTGAAATATAAAATATGTTTATTCAAGAAAATATATTTAAAACACACACACACACAAACACACACACACACAGATATATATATATATATTCAAACATGATTTATCTTTATAAATAAATTATTAATTTGTAGTAAAACCTTGTAAAATATATTTTTATTTATAATTATATTATTTCTCAAATAAATTATATATATTTGAAAACCTGGGTCATTACACTGTCACCAACTTAAATAAATTGTGTCCTTGAAATGTTTTTCTTTTATAAGGTAAATTTAATTTCTAATTTGGATGAGAATAATTAATAATGTACATGTTTTCTTAGATATTACTACTTATATTTAACCAAAATATCATATTCGAATAATTATATAAAAAATTCATCTAAAATTATTTTCAACTAATTCATATAATGAAAGTACTAACACCCTATAAAGTTACTATGAATATAACTTAGGTTGGAAGGTCTTTAATCTCAATATTTTCCTAAAGTATAATCACCTAAAACCTCTAAATATAACTTATAAATTCTAAACTATACCCAACATTCGAATATCCAAAAAATTTCTAACCTTTCACTTCCATTAGAAACCATTTATAAAAAATATTATATACTAAATTAGTGTATAATAAACACTATAATTTATATTTGTAGAAATATTTCAAGAATATCTTGTGTTTACCCAATGGTTCATGTTTTGTAACTATGTTCTTATAAATCTAGTTGCTATGATTTGTAGTAAACCTTAATTTGATTCCAACTGTAACAACCCCAATTCCAGCACCTTAGATATGGTGGATATTTTATTACAACGACACAAATACATAGGATTAAACGGTTTAATACCTTATGTATACTAGATACATAATAGTGTTTTATATTATATTAAAAATAAAAAATAAAAATACATCATCTAAAAACATGAAATGATAAAAATTATTATTCTCCTTGTATTTCATTTTCATATATAGTGATCTTATTATTTTCTAGTGGAAATGGAAAACAATATAAAGGGTGAGCTCAAATGATCAGTAAGAGAATATAATTCAATAAAAGATATTATGGAGATAACAAACTAACTAACATTTTCCATAAAAAATGAATCTAATAGAGCCTAAATGAATCCATGGCCAACATAAAAATGTATAGATTATAGGATATAAATAGCTGATCATATAGTGATGGGATTTCTAATCTATTATATAATGAATAAATAAATTGAGTTATTCCATATCAAGTGAAATAGAGATAATAAATAAATTCATTTCTAATATAAAAATGAGTAGGTTCCTAGATAATATTAACAGAACATGTAGTGAAGATGGGCATGGATTGATAAACTGAGTTATGAAACTTCAAATGAAACTAAGAGTATAAATAAATCCTTGGACAACTTAACAATGAATAAATTCATAGATTACATTAAATGATTATATATTAATGGTATTGTATATTGTTAGACATATTAAACTTACTGTCAAGGAATAGTGTTAATACATCTCATATAAAGGGTAAGGATTACCCCATTACCCTATCTATGTTTGGTTAAGACCTTGTGTCAAGGCATATTACATAAAAGGAAAGGATTCCCCCATTAACTTATCGTAGTTATCTCATTTGACATACTAGTGCATTGCGGGGAAATATAATTTTGTTCCCCACTTTTCATATAAAATTTCATTACATTCCATTTTATATCAATTGATTATGACTCATAATTTTAACACAGTAAATAATATAAATACATAGTACAATTTTTCAATGAGTGGAATCTTAAAATATTTTCAACATGGAATAAACAATAATATGGTATGATATTTTTTTACCACAATCCAGGAATTATTAATTATTTTTGAATTTGAAAAGGTATGTGACCAATGAACTGGTAGATAAATCCTTAATAATGGTTTGTATATAGAATTCATATCATCCAAACATATCCCTAGGGAGTGTCAAGCTAGGTGTGTAGCAATGCTCATTATTGTGCACTAGATCATGATTGATTCTTTATAAATACATTATTTTAAAGGTTATTAACCCTAGGTACATTTGTGGTAGGGCCACATCAATTTATAGTATCTTAAAAAGATTTATTACCTTGAAAAAACCACACAAATTACATCACAAAAATTTGAGGATGGTTTATGTCCATGAAATAGTTTGAGCGTTAATATGGCATAAACAATGGCTATAATGAGGGGGAGTAAGTAAAATTTCACATAGAATAACTCAAATGGATGGTAATAACATGGATTTTAAGGATTTATGTTTATGAAAAGGTTTATTTTTATAAACAAATTTGGGGCCAAAGCCTCATTTTATTATTAAAGCGAATAAAAGACCTCTTTTAACTAGGTAGAGGGAGACAATCAAAGGCCCAGTGAACATGTAGCCCAATACATAGCCCTTATGTCCAATTTGTTGGCCCAAGGCCCATTCTGTGAATAGTAATGCTACAGTAGCCCCACTGCTACAGCCCGCACAGTACCCGCCACTGCAATAGTGTCCTGCGGCCGCTATAATGTTCTTTCACCACTAATGTATCGTCGTTGCTACAGTACCATTTCTACTACAATACTACTGCAGTACTACTAAGGTGCTTCTATAGAGCTACTACAACACTTTCTCCCAATGGGTTTTGAACCCCTATTTTTCATGTAGGATTACACAGTGATTAACACTTAGGAAAACACCAACTAATCAAAACCCCAACTATTATATAATAATGTAATTTCAATTTAAAATTAAATGGGAGCATTAGGTATACCATTACAATTATCATAGCTGGGAATTGATAATTAGTCAATGCAGAGATTATGTGTAACAAATATAAATCTATATAAAACATATATAAATATAAAATAAAACAATTTAATGATCAATTCACTAATTATTCTTGTATAAAAAATTTAATGAAGAAGAGTTATAACCCAATTAAAAGAAATTGAGTTAAGAAACCCATTATAACTTGGTATCCTTTTTAGTTAGATAACATTGTATAAAAAAATTCATGTTACAACTTAAAATACCATTAAGTATGACTAATTCATTATATAATATGTAAAAGGGAATAATATACATCATATAAAATAAATCATGTAAATAACATTAAAATATTCCTCAAAGAATATGAAATGAGTTAACATCTCTTACCTCTTTTGAATTTCCTACCTTAGAGATGAACCATCAAACCAACAAAACTCTAAATGTTTGAGGAATGAACTATATAAGAGACTCCTTAAGATGTATATATTGATAGAAATTTGAATTGGCTGTGGAATAATGTGGAGATAGTGGTGGGTATTTATACTTTAGGAGGGGGTGTTAAGGGTTTAAATAATGATTACATTTCCATTAATGCCAATAAATTTTGGGTGGCATTAATTCCAATAATCTTGGTTGAAAATAATTAATTAAATAACTGAAAATTTAATATATATAAATAATATGTTTTATTACTAGAAAAATAAACCATGAAACCCATAAAAAATATTTTGTTTTTATGAATTTTTAGGATTAAAACGAAAATTAGAACTTTTGAATAAATAATTTCATTCTACATATTTCTCTAAGTAAAGTATTTTATAAAAGTGAATTAAAATATGATTTTAAAATAAATTTTCCATTATGATTATTATTAATGAAATGTGATTTCTATGAAATATTTTTCACATATAAAGTAATTTAAATCAAAGCAAACATTTATTTCTCAAAAACATGATCCTCATACATTACAAAATAATTATTAGACAAACATATTTTTTTTAAATGTTGGTTCCCTTACACATCAAATACCTTTAAATATATATATCTCTAGGATGCTTTTTATTACATAATCTGTATGTGTGTGTGTGTATTCATATATATATATATATATAACACGTGCACACACACACATATATATTATTGTATATATATATAACACACATATATATAATAATCATATAAACAACTTATATTTTCATATATATCATCACATATATACAACATGTATATAACATATATAACATATATATATAACATATAAATTTAAAAGTATATATTTTTTAACATATATTTTGTTCAATATATATATATATAAGATATATAACCTAATGTATATATATCTTAACATATATATTGAGTATTTATATACATTTCAACAGATATATGTATATATATAAAGTGTGTTTATATATATATATATATATTATTTTCTTCCTTCCCATTACGCCGCACACTTATAAACTTGTATATGTTTTTCCTATTTTATTTGTTTAGCTATTCAAAAACAACCTATATATATACCCATATATATAACACATGTGTATATATATAATATTATATATATATATACACCTACATAATTATAAATATATTTTAACATGTATATATTCATATGTATATATATATTCCAAAGTATATATATTCCACAGTATATATATTCCAAAGTATATATATTTCTATATAGAGATATTTATGTACACCTAAATATATATATTGTATTTTAAAATATATTTTAACATATATATAACATATATATGTGTTTTAATGTTTACATATATATATAACATATAGGTATATATATATATATTATTCTCTTTTTTTTGCAGCGCTTTCTCTTTCTTATCATTCCAATGCCAAATATATTTCAACACCCAACACCCCATTTTTACCTCCTATTGTTTACACTGTTATTATTATCAAAATCATTTAATAGCCTCTTTTTTCTTCATTTTCAATTTTAATTCATTTTATTATTATTAAATAATTTTTTAAAATAACTAATGAGCCATATATATATATATATTTATATGATCTTCTTGTATAAAAGAAACGTATTATATATGTATATATATAATAAGTATATATATTCATATATATACTATGAATATATATATACATATATTAAATACATTTTTGAATCAAATATTTTTATAAGCATAATCATAAATTTTATTATCAATTACACATAAGTATATGTATATATGTATATGGTAATTATTACTTTTTACTAAATTTGAATATTAATATTATATATATATATATATTCTAATATATTTAAAATCACCTAAATCATTTTATATCTCAAATAAAACATTAATATATATATATATCTTATCTTAAATTTGTATTTTCATGTAGAATAATAAATATATTACCTGATTAACAAATAATATATTGTTTTAATTTTAGAAACCTAATAATATTTGTTATGGTAAATTTATTTTTAATTTAAATTATACATTTCTAGATAAATGTAAAATATAAAATATTTTTATACAACAAAATACATTTAAAACAAACAAACACACACAAAAATACATATATATATATATATATTCAAACTAAAATTATCATGATAAATAAAATATTAATTTGTAGTAAAACCTTATAAAATATCTTTTAGGGTATAATTATATAATTTATAAAATCAATTAATGATATTAGAAAACCTGAGTCATTAAATCATCCCTCTCACCTATCTTTTTAGTGTTGATATTTTATTTTTCCTTTGTCATCCACCATTTTACCAATGGCTTTATAGGGGTAGAAATTTTCATGTTATAGATAAATTGTAACACCCTAGTTTCACTAATTTGATTTATTTTATATATTTTTTGTTTTTTATTTATTTTTTAGGATTTCATTTTAAAATTTTGTAGTTTTTGAGGTGTTTAACATTTACCACATGGTTTTAGAAAACCTTGTAGGTTTTAGATGTATCCCTAAAGGGGGTGAAGGCTAACTCTTGTGTATACTTTATAGTTATTGCACAATTTTCGTAACCATGCCTAGTGTTTAGAGTAATTGAGACTGTGTTGGATGTGTATTGGGTGACTCACATGGTTAGTGCATTGGTAAGAGTTCCATGAGGTCAAACTGTGTAGGTGAAGGAGTTCTATCTGGTGGAAACTGTATGATTTTCCAAACCATGCGGCCTAACTGTGCAATATTCCCAATTTATTATAAACTGGAAATTCTCAAGTTACCCCACTTAAAATTAAATGGGTTATACACTATATCCTCCCCATTTGGCTTGGTCATTCCATGCCATACATCCCATTTTCTTCTCCACATATCTTTAGATTATCTATGGGAATTAATCTTTGCTTGAGTGTGATTATTTAATATAAACATACCTATATCCCTTACTCATATATTTTATTTTGGTTTCACCTACTTCCACAAACCCTATAGGCCATGATGGAAAATTTATGGTTCATGTTGAACCTATTCAAGTGGATTTTGATGCCTAGGGGTTGTAAAGATAATATTTATCATTTTTTGGGATCACATCTTTGATATAAACTCATTCCTCTTGGATTGATGTAGGTTTTTCTTTGGAGTTCCTTTACTTGACAGCTGTTTGAATGTTTTGGTTTCTCTAACAACTGTTTCCATCACACCATACAAGTCACATGAATGTTTTATTTTTATCTTCTTGTGTCTCTATTATGGTTATAATAGTTTTTGAGAGTCAGTAGTCGATATTTGAAAGTTTTTAGAGAAACAAGCTATGTGAATGATTCCAACACGGTTAATATTAACTGTTGATTAACCATGTGAAATGGATCTATCGATTATAGTGACTTTTTCATGGTCTAAGAATGGTTTTTCTGACCATTTGACAATCCAGGAAAACCATGTGTGAGGTTTTGTCTCTGGATAGAGGTGGTTTCATGACCTATTCATGATTTACCTAACCATGTTTCTCATCATATGTAACATTGAACTTTAGTTTCCATGAGGTATGGAGGACCAAAAAGTTTTCAAATGGGTTTTCTATCCATGAGGCCTTATTGTTCGACCTATATGAATTTCATAAAATTGTAATATAACCTCGATACACTTGTTAGATTTAATCCAAATATCACCCAAATCTCTCATTAACTTGACTCAAACATTCCTATATTATCTAGGTGATATTACATTATTTTGTCAAAAATTATCCTCCAGTTTTTGTGGATCTCATTGGGGTATATTCTAATTTCCACCTAATTTCTCCTCATCTTTCTCAACCTCTCTTCAATCAATCTTCTCCTCCATTTTTTGAAAATATTAAGGTTTATCATGGCCAGATCTATAGGTTTTAATGGTGAATGGATGGTTTTTATTATATATATAATCTTTAGAGGACCTGATATCTCCATTTCTAGTGATTATTTTCAATGGAACCTTTGTTTCTTCTCTTAGATAGGTATGTATATCTATATAATTGTTATTTCTCTTGGAAAACATTTTTGTTCAATTTTTTCATTGGATTTTCTTTTAAAAATGGTTGATTTGATATATTTGAGTTCCTTTTTTGTAACTGTATCTTTGGTCGAATGGAAAATGGTTTTAAGGGGTCATTTCTTTAAAAATCGTTTTATGCAATTAAATTTACTGATGGAATTATTGAAAATCCATTTTAACTCTAAAAGGACTTTTTAGTCATCGGAGTAGTAATGTGATTCCAATATAATTTTTTTATGAAATTTGTATCTTGATTTACTTTATTTTTTGAGAAAACATATCTCATGGGAAACATAGTTTTATTTTTTATACACATATGAAAAAATTAATGAATGTGGTACTATATTGTCCTTGAAATTCAGTATAATTATTTTAATATATAGATTAAATTTGAGACCGCGCAATCTGATGGCGCGTGATTTTGAGGTCTGGAGTGCCCAGAATGGGCCTTCGAAGATTTTTTCACCTTCCAATAGCACGCGTAAGCAATTTTCATAAAAAAGTGGAATAACACATAAACGGATACTAAGAACAGAAATATAAGGGCACCGTCGCTCTCAGGATGACAGGATTACCCTAAGAACAACCTAAGTTTAGTCGGCGCAAGCCTACGGTGAGAAAACATGAAAATGGCATAATCGGGAATAAAATAATTAATTAAATTATTTAATTTACCAAATGGTAATAAATCATGGATAGTAACTTTGATTAAAAATATGAGACCACTTCTTAACTCGTGAGGGTATGCTTTCTTTATGAAGATACTAACTTTGGCCAGTGCGGGCCACCAGAGAATGTTAGTTTTTGGCCGTAAATAGAATAATTAAGTGAAAATTATTTTATTGTAAAATCCATAACATTTAAATCATAAGTCGAATTTGAAATATGAGAGTACCATTGGATTCATTAGGGCATGTTTTACTTAGGTCGAGCCAAGCATCGACCGGCGTGGGTTGAGGGTGATTGTCCTTAATTTTCTGAACATTTTATTTGGGTACGTTCAGTAAACATACAAGTGGGTTTCTGTAACTTTTGAACCGGTTCTAGGAATTGAAATATGAAGAAACTGTTTAACTCATAGCTCCAGTATTCTCTTAATAATACCTTTACCTCGACTATAGTTGGTCGAGGGTGAATGTTAGTTTAAGTGTTTTTCGTTGAAATTAAAATAAAATAAAGAATAACTTTTTATTTTATTTTTATTGAAACCTATATACATGGGTTATGGATGTGAGGACCACCCAATCTAAAACCCCCCAAATTAAATTCTAGTGGTGGGGACCACCCGAACCGTCTTTAATAAGAGAATACCTTTCAAATATACATTTAATTAATTGAGCCAACTAAAATAAATTAAATGTGTCAACATTTAATTGTGCCAAAACAATGAATTTTTTTGTGCCATTTAATTGCATCAACGTAAATTAAATGGATTAACCTTTCAAATACTAAGTAACAACATCGTTGGAATTTTGGAAGGTTCCTATTAATTGAACCTTTATAAATTCCATGATCATTATTTACTCTCCCCCTCTCATATTCATATGGAGCATGGAGGGATAAATTGGTACAACTTCACAAAGAGACGAAGCTCTGGTAAAGGGCCACAACCCCCAACACATGGAGGATGGAGCCGGATCTAGCGGGAGGTGAAGAGAAACCTTGAACCACGAATCGAGAATCGACCAATGAGTGAAGTCATCAGAGGTTAGTTTTGTGGGATGATGAATATCGACACTTCCTCAAATGTGGAAACTCTACAACGAACATGATGTAGGGGATTATTTTCATTTCAGCATTTTTTATTTCCTCTTCCCCATTCTTAAGTTTATACAAATAACATGGGTCAACTAACTAACAGGCTGACACGTGATTCCATCATCTTTGCTGGAGGTTTTTGTGGGGTATCTTTTAGGATTTATTGTTGTTTTTAATACCCCCTTACCCATTCTTGACATTATTCATGATTCAAGAATAAATAAGCTGATTTATATCATTCCAACATGGAGAGAGCGGGCCAAAAAAACATGGTCCGACCTATCCACAACCTTTATGAATTTTGATGGGCTTGAAATGATGGAAAAATCATGAAACAAGTGCAGAAATCTATGAAATGAAGAAGGCCACCGGGGTGTGCCTGGTGACATAAGGAACGTCACCGGTGTGACTCGGGAGTGGCGGCTGGCACTCCGGCTGGCCACGATGAAGGCAACGGCACGACCGCACCACCGAAGAAAGACTACGGCCTGTCAGCCATGGCAGAAGAAGGGCGGTGGCCATCACTGGCTGACCGCGTGAAGGGGTGGCATCACACATCTGTGCTGCCCAAAAGAGAATGACTGCGACCTTGTGCCACGATGGTGAAGTGAGGCGTAACTAGCTTAACATTGGACGCCAGCAATGGTGCGACATGCGGCGCAAGACCACGCCTTGCGGAGCAGTGGTATACCATCCCGCCACCAGGGGGTACCCAGCGGACCGCCAAGCGCATGTCGTACCCCGGGCCGCCCAGTGAGCGACCCAGTGGCCCGGGTCGGGCCAAACCCAACGGGCCAGTCCAAATCCAGCGGGCCAAGACGGACCTAGGTCCGGACCTAGAACGGGGCGGGTATACCTGAACCAAGTCAGGTTGGGTGGGTCCGACGAGGTCAGACTAGACCCAGACCAACTTTGAGCCCTTTTTTCTCTTTCGTCCATATATTGAGCCACATGCGTCCATTTGACAAACCGTTTGCGACACCAGAAACCTTGAATCTATATGGTCATTTTGGTATACTTCAATTGAGTTTTGGATAAATTTGGTGTATGGTCAGGTCGGACCAATCCCAGAATCCAACCAGGCCCTCGGAGCGGAAACGCTAATAACATACAGACCAGGCGTCCGATTGATGCACCGTTAGTCATGTTGGATCCCTTTTTACATGACAGACCTTTGAGATACTTATTCATGGGACTTTTTGGAATTTGGAGTATTAAAATGTGTCTTGAGGCGTGGATCCTTCCAGAATCAATTGAGCTATGTGCAGGAACCCTATAGCTGGCTGTAACATGAGAAAGGGATCATATGTGAGTCTGTGATTTGGGATACTTAGTGGGTATATTCTTGAGGATCCCATATGGATCTGCTCTAGGAATCCATTTTTGATTACTCTAGGATCTTCTGTGGGTCTACAGTACTAGGATCCTGTGTGGGTATGATGATGTACTAGGATCCTATGTGGGTATGTTGTACTAGGATCCTGTGTGGGTGTGATGATGTACTAGGATCCTGTGTGGGTCTGATATACTAGGATCCTATGTGGATTTGATGATGTGCTATGATATTATGTGGGCCTGCTGTACTAGGATTCATTGTGGGTCTAATGATGTTCTAGGATCCTATGTGGTTCTGATGATGTAATAGTATCCTAGGTGGGTCTGATGATTTAGGATCCTACCTGGGTCTGCCTCTTAATAGATTAAGATGATTCAGTAGTTACATCTAATCATCCTTAATACCGTACATAAGTTAAACCTAGTGTGAGATGAGTCCTTACTTCGTGGTTATACCTTTGTGTTATTCTTCTGTGTGGTAGTACCTTTGTGGTATTACTTTCGTTGTATTATTTCCTTCATGGAACAATTGAGCTTTGAGCTAATGAGTTGGGCCTTGTGATTCCTCATGAATGAGATGGGCATACTTGAGAACTTAGCTATATGTATTGGCATATACCTGAGAAGGGTTGAAATTTGTTTCCATGATTTTTAGTTTATCATCTGTGAATTTTGAGAGACCTCCAGGGGTCTCAGGGTCCCTACTGAGTATTGTTGCACTCACCCCTTCATGGGCTACGCCCGCACCCTATTGTGTTTGGTGTAGATGATGGACATCGCTGACTGAGGGTGAGAGTACCAAGACTGGAGGTAGCTCGGAGGTAAACATTAAACCAGGAGTACCATAGAGATGACCATTTGAGAGCTGTACCTAGCCTTTAAGTAGGATCCTTGGCAAGAGATCACAAGAGCTCATTCAGTTTACATGTACTTTTCAGTTTTCTGGTACTTTCCAGTTGGGCTTGTATTCTGGTACCTTTTTCTTATTGTACACACTCTTTTTACTATACAGTTTACTTGAGTATGTATCTTTATGTTTGCTTGGTTGTGTGATTTTATAAGTTATTAGGGCAATGCCTTTCCAGTTGTTGAGAATACTCCTTCGGTGCTAGTCACCAGCCCGAGGCCTATAGAAGGCAGGCTTAGGGTTGTCACAGCACAGGCCTCAGGGGACGGGTCATGACAGACACCACTAGGGGATATGGATATGATACCGAAGATTGTTGAAGGGCTCAGTATCTTGGGATGCATTTTATTACAACCAAGTGTTCCTTGAATCATAGTAATGTGTTGCCATAGTCTATAGACCATTTTAGATTTTTTTCATTGTTTGATTCATGTTTCGTGATTTTATTATCAAAGTTTTATCTTATGGATGTTTTAATCATTACCCTATATTTATCTTCATATACTTTGGAAACATTCATTGTTTAACTAAAAATGGGATGTTTTAATGGAAGAAAAATGATGTTTTTGGGAAAATGTTTTCAATGAAAATTTATCTCTAAAACATTAAACATTCTAAAGCTAGAACTAATGGTTGCATGATGACAAAAAATATATAGATTCATGTTGGTATCCCACAAGGCATTTTCCTCACACCCTACACAAGCCTTTGAACTCATGGATATTTGTTATTGAAGGATTCTGGTAATGGGGAGGATTTTGTTTATCTTGAAAACTCGTCAATCATGAATTTTATTTTATAGAGATTTGGGTTGTTCGTGGTGGATAGGACACATAAAGACATTGTTTTGGTTTGTTTCCACCTTTAGTCTTATGGCGTGGTTTTAGTTTTGTTTCATGGTTGTGTACTTTTTCCCCTATGATGTGCTTGGTTTTTTATATTATCTTGTCATATATAATACATGTCATGTTTTGATTATACGGTGAAATTATTCCCATAGTTCTTTGTGTTGATACCCAAGTTTTTATTGCTTTCCCGTATTGATTAGGAATGCACTTCAGAACTTATGGTGAGCTAGCTTGGGTGATGTTTCTTGTAAAACTTGGTTAGTTAATTAAAAAATGATCATGAAGTATGTTTATATTTCTAGTGGTGTTTGGTAGACTGTAATAGTACAATCAAGACTCTGATGGTAAGTGATGAATGGTGCCTTACCAGTTCACTTTAGTATTTGACCATATAGTAAGCATGGGTGGTCATAGTTTTTTCATCAGACATTTGATCTTTATTTTGGGTTAATTTCTATAAAACATTTAATATGTTAATATTAGATTTTTATGTCTTTAAAATGGTTTTATGAAGTTAATATATTGATTTTGAAATTTATTTCTAAGATAATTAGAATTTATCGATTTTTTAATAGATAATGACACTTAGAATCACCTCTACAAATTAAAGGGAATGACCTGTAAGAAATGTCCCATTGGAAAATCCTTTATTTAAAACTATTTAATTAGAAATTATAATATAAACATTTCAATACATGGGTCAAGTGGGTGATGGAATCTAAGAATGGGTGGTGGATCACACTTTATAGTTTTCAAAAAAATCCACCAATCTCTTATGGTGAGAATGAAACCCAAGAACTTAAGAAATGGATTGACATAATTGAAAGTATATTCCAATTTTTGAATACTCTAAATGACTCTAAGTTGGGACTTTCAACTTATATTCTTGAAGGACATGGAATAAAGTGTTGGTATTCCAAAATGTGAGATAATTTACATGAGGAACCCACTTAGAAATCTTTTAAGAAGCCTTTCAATATATAATTATATACTGAAATGTTGTGTGTGGATAAGGAACAATAGTTTGTGAATTTTGGTCAATGAGACCATTTAGTGATGAAATACGTTACATATTTTACTAAGTTGGTTAATCTATATCCATAGTATTTCACTAGTGAATACCTCAAGTCATGGGGATTTAAGATGGGTCTGAAGCCAAAGATCCGATCAATAATTATTTACATTTTCTTACAGACCTCTTCTAAGGTAGTTTGTAAAGACTCTATGTTTGATGAAAACATATATGGGAATAAAATTCTCAGTTAATCATCTATTAAAGTAGGAGAAATATAAAATTTTTCAATAGTCTATAAATGGAAGCTTAATAATGGTGGCCAATTTAAATCAAAATTTATAATTGGAGATTCTTTGGGACAAGACCAGTTGGTTTGCATCAAGTGAGGAAGACCAGGATATACTAAGTGTCACCATGCATTATCACATGTAATTTTAGTTATCTGGTATTCTTATGTATTTTTTTGAATGAATATCCATGGGTTGTAGAGTATTATCCACACTTACAAAAGGTTTTAGGGTTTGATAAGATGTAATGAAAGGTGGTGGATCTCATTCTCATTAAAAAGGGGACTCATAAGAAATAAATAATTCTTAGGGAGGGGATAATGACAAAAAAATTGTTAGAGTATTATCTAGTGGAATCTAATTTGGGAAGAACCATTATGAGGGGTATATTATTTATTTCATTCTCCATGGTCCAAGATTTGATTGATATCAACGTATCTCATTCCTTTTTATCATCTAAGTTGATTGATGTGTTCGGATTACGATTTGATCTTATTCCATTAATGATTTATATTTCCACTCCCTTGAGAAGGAGGAAGGTATATGGTTTAAAATTTTATTAGTGCATGGTTATGATCACCAACTATAAGTTTGTATGGAATTTACTAGTTATTGATGATAATATCATTGACCCCATAATTGGCATAGATTGGATGATTCTCTTTAAGTATAAAATTGATTATAATCATCACCGGATTCAAAATCTATCTTTTTATGGGATTATTCATGTTTTTAGGGTGATTGGGATCCTATATGTAGGAGAGTATGTTATGTTGTTCTAATGGTTCGAATGATCACATTATAATTATCGAATATTTTTCTTTACGCCATAAACTAGTATTAAAGTGTCCTACTACTTATAATATTGAATGAGTACCTTGAGGTCTTCCATGATGATTATTATAGTTTAAAGCACCCAAATAGAGGTTACATTTACTATTTTCCTCCTTTTTTTGATGACCAATATTTGCTTTGAGGAACCCAAAACTCGAACTCCCAAATATGGTGCTATAAACACTTTCTTTAAATGATATCATTGATTCCAAGTGAAATTAACCTATATTTATTTTACAAAATTCCCCTAGGAAAAACATTATAGCTCATAAATAATCTCACAATCTCATAAACAGATGTTTTAGTATCTTTGAGGATCATCGATATAATCAATTTATTTTATGATACATGTGAACAATTATCAAAATTTTAAATGCACTAGATCCACTTATAGAAATTTCCTAGGTTATACTCATACTTGTTAGCAGTTTAATGAAAACATAAGAATGAGGTGGGCTCAAATTCTTAGTAAGGGAATACTTAAATCATATATATATATATATATATATGTGAAAATATGAGTAGTGGAGGAATATCTTATTAATATAACATTAAAATAATTTTCCACGAGTCCTGTTAGATAGACATGAAATACTAAATGAAACAAAAGTATAAAATGGAAAAATAATTTCAAATCAAGAGACAATAGATATAGGACATAGAAAAATAATCCTTGTCATATGTCTTGTAAAAGTAATATTTCTTTTAAACCTAGAATAATAATTAAATTTGGAACAAACATAAGCATTGAGAAATTATAACATTGTGAGCAAAAAAAATTTTCACTCCATGTAGTGAACAAAACACTTCCAATGCTTTATTTTTTGAAAAAAGTGTTCATTTTTTATAGTATAAACAAAAAACATTGTTCATTATTCATGTTGTAAAAAAATGTTCACATTTTAAATTATGAAAAATAATCATGCTTCTTGTTATGAACAAAAATAATGTCTACTCTTAACATCATTGTCTTATGAGATAAGAATCCTTAACCAAATTAATATAGGACTACATAGGATTCCACCAATCAATCATTTTCACAAATGTGTGCCACTTGAGAATATAAATTCATTATGTCATAAATTGCCCATGAAAAAAGAATGGGTTTATTAAGATATTAAAAAACATCACATAACATGAACTTAAGAAATCATATGATCAAAACAAATATTATTTTCAAAAAGTTAACAATAAATAATGAAAAATAGAGGGTTTTCAAAATATTTCAGAGTGAAAGATAAAACATGGATGATAAATAGAAGTGAAAATGTATAAGTTTCCACAAAACCTTTATAAATTTTTATAAAATAGTATATAAATATTACATTAAAAATAATTATGAATAGATAGAGGAGAATTTTGAAATTTTAATTATAAATAGTTCCAAATAAGGGATACATGAATATAAAAAAGGTTTTAAAAATAGTGTGCAGTGGTAGATAAAACATTTGATATTGAATAAATGGAAAACCCCTTTTGTTTAAATATTTTGAAACACCATTTATTTAAAGACCTCTATATAAAAATGATAAAGAACAATTTTTATAAACAATGTGTAATATATGGATAATTAGAAAAATAAATAATTTAATATTCCACTAATTAAAGGAGAACATTTTTTGTAATTAAAAACATTTATATATATGAAATATCCATTAAAAGAAATCTGAATTATTCTTAATATTGTTTCATTTAAAAAAATAGATTTATCAAGGAGTAAAACTATGGTGTGAAACATGGTTTACCAAAAAAATATAGTTGAAATACAACATAACATCATAATATGTTATATAAGACCATGCTATAAATGTTTTAAACAAACATGAGTGATTATGACCCAATGAAGGGATTTGAGTTCACAAAAAACACATTGTAATTTGAGAAGAATTTATCTCAAAACCTTTTTGAAAGTGGGAGTACTATAAATTCAACATAAATTACAATAAATTAAGAAAACTTCATTATATAAACCGTCTATTAGGTAGTATACGTACCAAATTAAATAAATTTGGTTCATAATACAAAATAAGTCTCAAAGATATGAATTCGATAAAAAAACCCATAAGTCTTATGAAACATTCTAATAAAAACCCATTAATAGAGAGAGAGAGGTGGAACTATGATTTCAAGTACCATTAATAAATATAATTCATTGTATTATATATCCAATAAGTTTTATAAATATAATTTATTTGAAATTATATGGATAAGACAAAATGTGTCTCAATGAAAAAAATTGAGATGAAACCCTTACCTTGAATTACTTCTTGCTCAACGGTGCACTATCTTCCTATACAATGAACATTAATATCATAATAAATTACATCATAACCTTATTATCCACATAATTTTTTTTATAATTTGGTTATTACTATATATTAAAAATATATTAATGAAATATATTTCATTTTCATTATCATGAGTTAGAACATTCATCTATTTTCATCATAAAACATCATCAAGATGGGATCTATTCTCCCAATGTAGTGACTAAAACTGAAATTCCTCATTCATGGAGATGCTAGTTCGCACATATGCATGATTAACATTCTCATTTCACATTAAATGCAGGGAATGTTTGTATTTGAAAATGATCATTTAAAAATGGTATATTTTAAATAATAAAAAAATTATTCACTAAATTAGTCCTCGATACCATATATGAGAATCAATAAATAAAACTGAAATATATAACATCGTGGAGGTGGTTGTCCACACACACACACAATCAATGTTTTGGTATCTCTCAGTGGATGGAAAATAATGAATAATTTTTATTCAATTAATGTAATTACATTTTAGTATACTAATTATACTTATTTATTAATATTAATAAATATATGGAAGATTATAAATAGTGGTATTAAAATAAAGACTAAGAAGAAAGTAAAACTCACATTGAGAACATGAGTATTCCCAAACAAATATCACGGGAAATAGAAGAATTAAGATAAATAATTATGATCAGGTGTTAATTTAGTAAGATGGGCTTCCAGTAATGGAAAATGGAAATACTTTTAGGAATGATTTTTAAAAAAAGGGTGAAATAAGAAGGGGTGGAAATGATCCCCTTTATATGTGAGGTAAGGTTAGTTTTTAAGAGACCTTTATATTTAAATTATATCATGTCACAATTTATGTTTAATAACTCAAAAATTTAGAGAAATAATATTTTTTATTTTGATAAGTCCAAAAATATATAATACCCTTCTATTGGAGATTTTTTTTTTGATTTTCGGATTTTTCTCCATCGCTTTTCACTTCTACCGAAGTGTAATTTTTCTTAGGATACATTTATATTTTCCAAAGGTAATTAATTTCAATTACCTAAATTAGATATTGGATTATTATCTATATTGATAATTTTAATTAATAATATAAAATTAATTTTATCAAATAAAATTTCTGTTAGTGAGAAAATATATTTCCAAAATAAAAGCACATAACACATAAAAACAGTTTTTATGAAAATTATGTTTTAAGATAAAAATATGTATGTGTTATAACATTTATCAGTTTCAATAAATTTTATAAAAAATTGATTTATTATAAATTAAATTAATGCTATGTTTCACTGTAATCAAGAAAAAAATTAATTTCTAAATAATAATATTTAATTAAAAGAGAGGTAAAAAAAAGTTTTCAATTGGGAATCCATTTACTTAAGTTCTATAATGCTAAGTACATGTTTTATTAGTCGAAAATAATATTTTAGATTACATAATTATGTATTAAATAAATTGTTTGAATAAATAATATCATTTATTAATTATATGTCAATATTTTCTTATAATTAGTTATAAATTTGACAGTTTAAAAAAATCATATTATTTACTGTTCACCTAAAAATTAAATAACTCAAAAAAATCCTAAAATTTTATTCTTGTTTAATTTTTAAATTTTTATATCAAAAATTAATTTAATATTATCAAATTAACATATTAAAATTTTGAAATATTATTTTAAAATTAACAACATAATATATAGTGAACAATTATTTTTATTTGAAAATGAATTTTGTTATATTAACTATTATATTTCTTATAAATTATTAATTAATTTATTGTTAACCTATAAATTCAATATATCTTGTTATTATTTAATCATAATAAAATCAGATCATTTAAATAACACAAAAATTTCTTGTAAATACCTTATTATGCGTAAAATGAATTGATCAGAAATAAACTTTTGAAATTATAAAAATTCATGAAATATCGATATATATTAATATTTTGTTATATATTGATAAAATATTAATTTTTTCTAACATAACCACTTATGATCATTCTGTAATACCTAAAAATAATATGAGCACTGGTTTTAGTTTCACGTGCCAGTTCAGCTACCACAGGTCTTGTGGAAATCTCTATGACCATGAACATATACTCTATACAGGTATTCTTAAACAATAATTCCACATGTTCAAATTAGGATTGGTCTAGGGAAAACTATATAGAGTATACATACCTTCAAAGATTAAAATAATTTCACGATAAGCAAGTCTTCAACTTTTAGATTCCATTTCTTCCTATATTCTCTATTAATTTTCAAATAGAGTTACATCGATTTATAATAGATAATTTAATATCAAAGTTTTAATGATCTTATTTAATTCATATATTTTTATCCTAATATTTCCTATATTTCAATTGAGTTATAATTTTTTATGGTGATATCTATCTGACATATTATTCATTTAAGAAAAAAATATTGAAATATCAGGTAGTTACATTCTACCCCCGCCCCCACTTAAATAAATTACATCCAAATAATCACATAATTTGGAAATAGTTAAAGATGTACTTAATGTAGACATGACATATTATTTTATCTCAAAATAGTTATTAAGATTAGTAACATAGGTAGGTCTAAAAACTCATCAATTAATTAATAATAAACATATCAAAATAAAGTGTTTCATTCTAACCATTTCCGTTGAATACTCATCATGATTGGTATTAAATACTATATTTGGGAATAAAATTTCGTACATAGTTCATTACCAGAATTACCTTCTAGATGTTAAACAACTAAAATTACCTTTCGCATGCTATGAATTGGATAATAGAATATATATTTTCCAATACATTGATCTATTTCATAGTACTAAGTTGATTAAAAGAGACAATATATGATGGTGGAACTTTTCACAAGAAAACTAAATAAAAATTTTCTCCTTCCTTGGATTTTTGGGAGATGAAAAATTATTATTTTTACAATAAATAAATCCTTTTACAAATATTATTACATATTTCCAAAAAAAATATATTAATTACAACTAATTTATTATGAGGATTAGTGTCCTTGGAATACTAGGTTCATAATACATCAAAGTGAGACTAAAAACAAAAACTCTTTATTTTATTCTCCATAACTAGATCTTAAATCCTTAATATCATCAAAAAAATACATGGGATAACCTAAGAAGACATAAAAAAAGGTGTGTGTTGAAAATAAGGAATAAAAATTACAAAAAAATAATGTGTGAGTAAATGGTATAACATGATATCCTAAAAGAGAAGGATTAAGGGTAGTCAGATGTGAGAATAATATAAATAACATAGTATCATAAGATCATTTAATCATAATCAATTTTTTAGAAACATATAACATGACATAAACATGATTCAAGGATAACTACCTAGGAAATATGACATGGTAGGAAAAGTCCCATAATGGACTAAGTTTAATCAATAATCCCATACATGATGCCTCACGAGAATAATAAAATTACCCAATTAATTAGAGTGATATCTGAGAAAACCTATAATAACATGTTCATGATTTATTTCCTCTATATAAAGAAAATAAATCATAATTAATAACATTAAAATTCCCTATGGAAATAATTGGGTTTCACAACCTTTTCTGATATCATAATCAATTGAAATATCATAATGAAGTCATTTCAGATATGAACAATAAGAAACTATTACCCCTCAATGTAATAGAGAATAATATTGGTATATATGTGAATAATATATATATATATATATATATATTTTAAAATCAATCCATAATATCAAATGTTTTCATCATTGATGAATATTTATTTAAATGATCACATGGAATGTTTCTTGAGGAAAATACCCTTTTCATTTTGAAATCACTTCTTCAAAATATAGAAAATCAATAATTTTAGTGATTAAAAAAACATATAAATGAAGCTTAAAATTATTGAGCGGTGGTGATGGTAAATAACTCCATGCATTCTGTATAATTTAAAAAATAGTTCATTCACACTATTGTAAAACAGTTAAATGATACAACCTTTAGAAAAAAAAGAGAAGATTACATTCAAAAAAAGTAAAAAATGTTAAACATGGGTAAAATTAATTTAAAGAATAATTTGTATACTGTTAAAAATATTTTTGAAAATATTTTTATAATTTAAGTATACGTAAGAAAAAGGATTTTGGACTGAAGAGATAAATGATATCAGCTTTTCTAAAAAGTATTTCATCAATACTTTTAAGTACCAAAGAGAGGAAAATGTTAATATTAATTTATAATATCATAAATAACTAGATGAGAATAAAATGAATGGTTTTTTAAAATATTTAATAATTACCAACAATAAAAATTCGTGGACAAAAAATCTCAATTATAATGATACTGAAACATAAACCATTGCCGCTTTGGTAACTTTTGAATCATAACTCCCATGAATAATGTTAATGAATTATATTTTAAAATATAAATAAGAATAAATAATTCATGATATAATATGTAATGATATATTATATAAACTATTTAAAAAAATTAATTAAATTAATGGACGTGTGTTTTAGAGAAAAAGATTTTGAGATGAAACCCTTACCTCGAGTCCCAAAATTATTATGCCTGTCTTTTATATATTGTATAATAAAAATATATAAATTATTATTATTATCAATAAAATTTTTCATGTTTAATCCATTATTCTTAAACTATTTACTTTATTTATTTTAATCAACTATTTAATTACTTAATCAATTATTTTCTTATTGGTTATTTTGAGGATGCTTAAATAACTAATAGAAATAGAACTTCAACATAGATGCTTTGACATTGGGTTTTTATAAATCAATGAAAAATGTTTCAAAAAGAACATTTTGGTATCATTTTTATCATAAACAGAAGACAAAAAATGTATATTGGTTTATGGCATCATTTTCTAGAAAAACTGACACAAAACCCCCAATTGAATTGATTTATGGCATCATTTTTTATAGAACCTGATGCCATAAATCCCAAAAACAATTAAGGGAATCAGTTTATACAAACACCTAATTCCATTATTTTTTTGGCATCAGATTATATAAGAAATGATGCCAAAAACATTTTATCTAAAACATGGGATCACGAAACACTCCTTTACTAGATTTTTAAAACTTTTTTCTCAACTCATGATGACCCTGACGGTGACCCCACTGGTCCTCAACAAACATTGTTATTAATTTTCTTCAATTTTTTATCATCATTTCATGATTTATGGTGTCTATTATTTATCTTCAATAATTTTTTCTTCATCTATAGAATTATTCTACATCGGAATTCATTTTTGGGCCAACCATCCATTGTGGTTTGATTTTATTTCATTATTATTGTTTATTGTTCATTTTTACACACATTTTTGTTAGTTATTGTAGTTTTTATTATTACAATGAATTAAAGCGATGAATTTCAGATTAAGGATCCATTTTCCTTGTTGAAATTAAAATTGTGTATGTTTTTTTATTGTTGATGTTAAATTATTTATCATTTAATTATATTTTTGACTTATTATGTCAATTATTTGTATGTAGTTTAGTTTTGTTTATAGATGTTGTTGTTAATGTTTTATTATATTGATAAATTTTTTATTTCATTATATCATCTAATTTTATTGACCATATTATGCAATGAACAATGATATATGGTGTCATCATTCGTCAATATAATGTACATCACATGTAATGAATCCGTATTGTTTGCCTATTAAATTAATACAATATTTAATACATTTTGATGCATGTGACACCGAACTAACATAACATCTATGTAAAATGAACTCATACATGATAAATGATTGAAAATAAATTAATTATAACATCAATAAAACATATTTATATGATATTAAAAAAAATTCAATTGGGGTCTGTACATGTGATTTACATTGGATTTACATGACACACATCATGCAAAATAAAGACCTTTTGTAGGTTAATTTTTATTTTATTCTTAATAATCATTGATGGTTTTTGTCTGATTACCAATCATTTTTGTTGAATGTGTTTATGTTTAAAATTTATATATATATATATAAATTTTATATTTTATATGTTTTAATATATTCACTGATTATATTATAATATCATGTGTTTAATGGATCGTAATGGGATAAATTTATGAAAATCCACTAGTGAATATGAAAAAGGACTCGTTGATTTCATAGAATGTGCCAAAAAATATTTAAAAGATCAATTTGGTTTATTTTTCAATGTATATAGTGTTTGAATATGTGAAAGTTAAAGTCTAGAGATATCATTGATCATATCATTTGTTATGGTTTCAGACATAATTATACACGTTATATTTGGAATGGTAAAGGAACTGAAAATTTAATATATTATGTTGATGAAAATATTCATAGTAAGGTGGATGATATTATTGTTGAATTAATTCCTAATTTAGGTATTGTAACCATTGAAAAATATATGTATTTGAATTATTGTATAATGCATTTGAAACACATTATTCTCAGGTTGTAGTAAATATAAATTGTTATCAGTAGTTTTTAGATTAGATAACTTGATATCAAGTAATGAGTGGAGTGATAAAAGATTCTCTAATATACATGATCTTTTAAAATAACTACTTCTATAAGTCAACATGCATCCTAATTACAATTATTATGTAAAGAGTATATTATGCCCAATGGGATTAGGGTATAAAAAGAAACATTCTTAAATCAATGATTGTGTGTTTTATAGGAATGAATATGAATATTTAACAAAATGTGATATATGTTAGGCATCATGATATAAGATAGATGAAAAGTTAAACTCATATTTATTCATAGTTAATAGAATGTATCCTTAAGGAAGATAAATTTTGTATAATTTATAATAATTTCATCCAATAAATCTTTCATATAATTTTAATAATTTAACTCTGATTCATTCTCAGGTACCAGAATCAATGTTCCTACTAATGAAATTTGGAACCTTCCAATAATTCATCATTTGAAGTGTTTATTTTAAAATTCAATTGATCAAAAAAGGTTAATTTTGGATTCCGATGAATTTATATATGATGGTAACTTACGTCACCCTGCTGATACACCATAGGGGAAGAGATTTGAAAAAAAAATTCATGATTTTTTAAGTGAAGTTAGAAATCTAGTAATGGTATTTTTTACTGATGGAATGAATCAATATCATAGCCAAAGTAACCAACATAGTTCATGGCCCATATTTTTGGAAATTTATAGATTTTCCCCAAATATATAAATGATGAAAAAAATATATAATTATGATATTAATGATATCTATACCAAAATATCTAGGAAATAATATTTATGTATATCTTTCACCATTAATTGATGATTTAAAATTACATTGGGAAACATGTGTTAATGTTTTTGATTCATAAAAGAAATAGTATTTTGTTCTTCGTTATGTGATAATGTTCACTATAAATGACTTTCCATCATATGGAAACTTATTTGGATATAGTGTTAAGGGATATAAAGAATTTCAAATTTGTGATGAAGCAAATTAATATTATCAATTAAAGAATAGAAGAAAGACAGTGTTCATAGGAAATCAATTATTTTTGAAAATTTGTCATTCTTATCATAGATTGGAAAAAGAATTTAATGGTTTATATAAATAAAATCTTCCCCAATGACCATTTTTAGTAGAATAATATTATGACAGGGTAAAAAATATTCATCCGAAATTTAGAAAGAAAATATGTTCTAGTTTTAAAAAAAAAGTATCTAGAAGAAACAATATATCTTTTTCAAACAACCTTTTTAGATATTTTTAGAGATAAAACATAACATTGATGTTATGAATGTTGGAAAAAATATGTTATAGTGTTATTGGAAATTTTTTTGACATAAAAGGAAAGAAAAAATATGGATTGCATACTATGTTGGACTTGATATGAATGGGAATACATTTAGAGTTATCTCCAACTAGGAAAAGATACATAATATATTTACCTTTAGCTTGTCTGGTAGAAAGGCAGATTGAGAAGAATATTTTTTTTCATTATTCATGGTATCAAAATACCCAGTGGTTATTATTCAAAAGTGAAGAATTTGATTTCATAGAAAAAATTTAAATTAATAGGTATAAAATCTCATGATTTTGATGTATTGATACAACAACATCTACAATTCACAATACATGGTATAATTCTGATAATAGTCAGAAAAACTATCATCATGTTATGTAATTTTTTCAACTCCATTTATAGAAAATTTCTTCATAAAAATATGTTAGATGTGTTGGATAACGAAAATGGTATTATTATTTTTCAATTGGAAATGTATTTCCCATCTACATTTTTTGACATAATGGTTCATCTGATGATTAATTTGGTACATAATATAAGAATATATGGTCCTTCTTATTTATTATAGATGTATACTTTTGAAAGATTTATGAAAATTTTAAATAGAAATGTTAGGAATACTTATCTACCAGTGGCCTCTGTTGTTCAATAATATGTATCAGAAGAGGTGATTGAGTTCTTTAATGATTATTTATATAAAGTGAAATATATTTGTCTCCAAATATATTTACATATGATGGTTTATAGTGAAGGTATAGGGATTCATGGCTTGAAGGAAATGTTCATTTCATGTGATAATGTTATACATGCACATTTATACATTATAGAAAACACATATGAAAATCAATCATATATATCATCACATATTTCTGAGAAAAAGATATGATATATAAAAAAAATTAAAAGTGGTAATTATTTAGCATAAAAAAAGAATTTTTTTTCACAGTTTAAAGAGAAATTCATCACATATATATCAGCAATAAAAATATTGAAATGGTTGGAAAGGGCTATATCTTAATGTGATCACATGGGCTGGTTTTGATATTAAGGGGTACTCATTTTAAACAAAAACTCACAATGATAAGTGTACCATTCAAAATAGTGGGGTAATAGCCATCTCTGAAGCATTTCATTTTTCGAGTGAAAAAGATAAAAACCCCATTTCTAAATCAATGCCAAATTTTGGAGTACTTGAAGAGATATGGGAAATTGATTATATTAAATTTCAAGTTACATTGTTTATGAGTATTTGGGTTTCACGTAATAGTTGTATGAAACAAGATGAATATGGGATTAAACTAGTTAATTTGAAAAAAATTAAATTCAATGAGGAACCATTTAGCATGGCCACATAGACCAAGAAAATATTTTATATCATTAAACCATTAAATGATCAGTGGTCCATGATTTTTCAAGGGAAAAGAATCTATTTGGATAATGAGGATGATGATTTTGTTATTAATTTTTACGAGGATTCTTCGTCTTTTACACAATTTCTATATAACAATTACTATAACACGAATACTGTTCACGAAATACGAAATGATAATACTGAAGGGATATAAGAAAATTCTAAATTACTCTCCTAATTAATATAGTAATTATTATATTATATTTCTTTTTAGAAATTTACATGTTTAAAAACTATATAATTTAAAATATATTGGAAATTTAATTATATATATTTGATTATTTATATGATTTTTATGTTATATTTTGATATTCTGCGGTTATGGTAAAACAATTTTTCATTGAAATACCTAACGTGAGTTATTATATTTTGGTTAATTTTATGCATATAAGAACACCTTTTTTGAAATTTTATATTTAAATTTATAATTTTTTTATAATCTTTTAAGTAATTTTTATATTTAATAGTTTAACTTGTATATTTTTGGTTAAGAATAATAAAATCATTATTTAAAAAAACATACACACGTTTTCAACTTTTTTACTTACATATTTATGTTTTCCTATTTTCTAATTATTTAATTTTCTAATAATATGCAGGTATACAAGAATATCATTAAATTTTATTATTTCAATGATAGATATAGATAAATAGGTAGAGGAATGTGTGCCTACGTATTTATATTTTTCATATTTTATAAATATCTAGTAATATAAATATTTATTGAAAACAAACATTCAATTTAAAAATAATAATTGAAAGACTACTGATGAGACTTGAGTGGTGGATTCATCATCTTTTATTATTAAGAAATCCATTTCAAGAGTTTGTAAACATGGCATTACCATTTATCAAAACTATAACATTCACATAGAAATGAGTTGTTGCGTATTAGTTTGATGAAAAAAATAATTTAACTAGCCCAAATTAAACAGAGTTTATCATCTATATCTCTATTTAAATTCATTATAGTATCATAATATTTTATCTTGATTTGATGTTCATCAAAATGATGGTGATAAATCTTCTTAGGTAGTTCTTAACAGTAAAATATTTCAATTGATTTATTTTATAACATTTTTCAAAAACAATATATTTTAAATCAATAATTTTTATTATATTCAATTATAGGTGACATTAAATTTTTGAAGAAACAAAACCAATTAGAAAATATGAATTTTTTAGTAGTGATTCAATGGAGATATTTCAAAATAATGTTGGAAATAAATTAGGTTTTTGGAAAGAGACAAAATTAAAACCTCTAACACAATTATGAGTTTTTAGATGCATATATATTGAAGAAATGTTTTTCCAAACGAAGTGATGAAGCCTTTATCATATGATAATTATATTATATTGTAAAATTTCTTATATAAGTACCTGATTACTTATTATTTTACTTTTTTTATAACAAGCCTCCAAGAAATCACATCAATACATCCTAACTAGAATGTATATCCTCATACTTTATCATGTAGTGGGTATCATTTATTTGAGGTAAAATGATTGGTGGACTGTTTGAAGCATTAAGAGCTCAGTCTGCTAGTTGTTCTGATGAGGTCCTGTTCAGTCTTCCAAATCCCACAACCCACCATGAAAAATGTTAAAGTGTGAGAAGAAGAAAAAATGAAAATTATCTTACAGAGAAAGATAAAAAAATTAGTTTATGTAATTGTAAGTAAATATTTTTCTTTTTCATTATTTTTTATATTTTATAAATTAATAATACTAATATACAATTTTACTTTATCATTTCGAGATGAACCTATGGAGTAATCATTATAGGGTACTTTTATACCTAAGTGTAGGATGAAAATACAAACCAGGACTTTAGAAAATCCATAACACCCCATCCACATAAGAGGATATGAGGCAGGTGTTAGTATTAATAATTTTTTTGGTCAGAATACTAGGAAATCAAGAGATATAGAAATTATATCCTTAAAATCTAAGATAAAAGATATGAAACAGTACTTCAGAAATCAAATTCAATCAATTGTGCAGGCTTTGTTAGAATAATTGACGAGTCAATCACAATCTGCACTGCATTCCTAGACTGTTCAACCTTTTTTATTAGCTGCCCAACCTATATAGCCCTCCCATCCAGACCATACTACCCAGCATGCCTACTCAGATCCTCTATCTCAATGCTCAGACCCAACCTTATACTGGGAGTTTTATGCTTTAGATCCTCATGTACATATTGTTGAATTCTGATTCATAAATTTTTTTGTGAGATTATATACATCACCATCCTATGTATATGGGTCCGGTTAGTGAATCAGTAAATTTTATTATTAATCCTTTTACTCTATTACAATTTCCTAGTTAGGAGGTTACCATATTTGATCATTATATGGGTCATTATTTACTTTGTTCAGCTATCCTTTTTTTATCTTTCATATGAGGTATGCATTATTTCATATTAATAACATCTGATTTAAAGTTACTTGTGATTTTTTATGACATTTAACATATAAATGAGTATCTAAAATCAAAATAAATTGTAAAGGTAAGAAAAAGGTATAAGAATAAACTACTATAGATACCTATGAGATATCAAATGGGATAAAAATATTATCTCAGGATTCTTCATCCTAATATAATATCATTGAGTTTCAAATAACGTCTAATATATGTAGAAGAGACTATCCATTGATAACATTCAGATAATATATATTGGATATAATCTACTTTAAATAGCTCAATATTACATGGTTGATGTTTTTTTAATTTAAGTAAATTGACGTTTCAATTTGTATTTTTTTAATTAAATATTATTTAAATTAACTAAATATATTACATTTTAAATTAAGTATCTATACATGCTACTTATTCAAAATGAGTCCATAGATGTTTATGTATTTATATATCCATAAATAATTTCAATAGCTATGAAATATTTGAAGATTTGTGACAGAGTTACATATATATTTGAGTGATTATCAAAGATAGAGATTGGGTGTTAGTTTTTCGCATTTCATGATGGGTAATAACAAAAACATAATTACGAACAAATTTTCATCATAATTTCATTAATTTTGAACTTTTTTATTATAGGGGGAATTGGATATTAGGTGTATTATTTTTTAGGGAAAGCACATTATATTGGATTTTCTTCTTATTAGGTGACGTTCAAAAAAAATTTACCACCTTGTTAGATATGTAAGATTTATTATTTTTTATATTTTCATGATATTTAATTATTATTATATATAAATTTATTATTAGATTATATATATGAAAATTAAGGTCATGTAATATTTTTACAACGATCACTTGTTGATAAGGGTCCCAAATAAAATTAAATATGTGAATGAAGTGTTAATTATTTTTTAATCTAGATATTTTTATGATTATATATATATATATATTTGTTTTTATTATCAAGTTAATGAATTATGATCATAGAGGAATCATCAACAACGATATTTTGAATGTGGTTATTATGTTCTATGATTCATGTATGATATAATCGCAAGTGGGGTTAAAACTAAATTTGATAAGGTTAGTTTTATTAATTATTTTATATTTTCTATCATAGTATTCTGTTTTTTAATATTATATCATTCAATTTTTTTAGACATTCAAAAATCTTAGGTATTATATGGAATATGAACTTACCCATCTTATATCTTTGTTGGAAAACTATTTATTATGTTTTATTATGATTTAAGATATGTATATTATAATTTTTTGTGATTAGAATAACATTTTCCAAATAAAATGTGTTCGAAAACTAATTCTTTTATTATAATAGTTTTCTGAACATAATGATCTCAAAAGAATGCTTCATCATAAAAAATCAATGATTATGTTGCAAATTTCAGGTATGTGTTTTTGAAACTACCCTATAATACAAATGAGTAGAAATTTTTTTTTTTAACTTGTTAGAAGTATGTTTGTTTTTATAGATTTTTAGTCAGTGGTACATTTGTTTTGGCTAATATATACTTTTATTTATATTATAGGGATTATTATATTTGGGGGTGTAATATTCAAAATTTTATAATTTTTTAAACATTAGGTGTCAGTTTTCATGAAAACTGACACCAAATATAAGCCAATTATAGTGTTTTTCATTGGTTTTTAGAAAACTGATACTAAAAATAATGTAGATTCACATTTTTGGATCTAATATTCCAAATAATGAGGCCAGAAACTATATTTCTAACATTACATTTATAGACCTCAGTTAAAATATAATTTTAAATTGAATAAAAACTCGAGGTGAATTCATAATTTCAAATTTTCTTTAGTGTGTTGACCATGGTCGAAGGGATCATTATTCGATAATCTAAAGAATAATGATAATGAAATAAATTTAATTTTTTTAAAATATACTTTTAAAAATAACCTTGAAATATGGTAATGAAAAAAAATTATGCTACAATGTTGGACATAGTATGTCATATGTACGCATGTGCAACGTTTCCATTTTCTAACAAACTAAATGTAAAGAAGGTAAGTGTTATTTTATCATAATAGGAAAATAATAATTTCATTAATATCATATTATTTATTTAAATACCCTTAAATATACCATCCGTGTGATGAGGTAATAAAAAAATGACTCACATCACATTGGGAATCAGAATTCAATCGTACACATGAATGATGTTATCATTTTTCCATGGATGGTAAGTTAATAAATTATATGATATATTTATTTTAGATAAAGATTATTATTTTATGAAAAAATATATAAAAATAATAAATCTTTCATCATAAATATCTGTGAGATGCGTTGAAGGAAGAAAAATTTCATTGGTTCATGAGAGGGAAGTTCTCTATACACACGATCGACATTTTTATTTCTCATTTGGTAAAAAAAGAGATAGATTTAAGTTATTAAATTAATATAATAACATATTAGTAAATGGTAGATACAAAGTTTATTATATTATAATGATTTTATAATATTTTAAGGAGGTGGAATAAAAAATAAAACGATAATGCTCCGTTGAAAATGATGCCTCTTCTTCAGACCACCTCTTTAAGATTATAACAAAATCCTCCCTATATTTGATTTATAACAAAAAATGACTATAGGAAATGGTGAGGGAATTAAGGAAAGTATTTGGGTCGGTATTTTTTGAAATAAAAGTATTTTTAATCATAATTATGACAGGGTAGGGGTTTCCCTTTTATAGGTGGGGGAGAGACATGTTTATATTTTTTGATAGGCAAACATAATACCCATATTTTAAACATGAAAAAGGCTCCAAAATTGTTCATTATTAAACCTCAGAAGATATAAGGTTGATATATGGTCATAAAATAAACTTTTGGCAGGTTTTTAGGTTATTAAAACCCTTATCTTTTTAGTTTAAACCTTGGAAAACCAGTTTTAATCTTAACCATGGTAATTAAATTTTACTATTTTTACTAATCATTATGAAAAAAAATTAAGATGACTAAATTTTATAATATTAATTATTTTGATTAAAAATATTTAATACATTATTCGAAATTCAACTCAAAAAATTGGTAGAAATTATTTTTAAATTAAACCCACCGACATGATAGAAATACAGTTTTCTAAAGAAAAAGTTTTCTTTAGTATAAAACGTTTTAATATAAAATTTCAACATAATATTTATTCAAATTTTATAATTCAGATTATAAATAAAATAATTGAACTCCTTTAACATTAAAATTTTTTTAAACAAAATTTTAATTTTCAAATAATTTAAAGGATAGTGTAGTTTTAAATACAAACTCATATTTTTCCATAGTCGTTATAAAATTAAAATTATTTAAAAATAAATAAAATAATTTTGAAATTTTGATTCAAGAAATGATTTAATTTTTTTAAATTTTAAATGAGTACCAAATTAATAAGAATATTATTTCACAAAAATAAATAAAAATCATTTTTGGGGCGTAAGTATTTTTGAAGCCTATAAATACTTTACTAGGAATTAAGTAATTATTTATCAATTTTTTTATTTAATCTCTATAATTAATTTTCAAAATGTGGTTATTCTTATTCATACATTAAAATATAGAATCACTGTTATAATAGTCATGTCTAAATAATAATATTTTAAATGTATATCATGGTATATATATACTGAATTTTTTGTGTTGTACATGCTATCAAACATAGTTTTGTTTTAGAATTTTGGGTTGTTACATTAAATTATTTTTTATGAAAATCACCATTTCAGTTTTAAGTTTTTTTCAGTAATCAAGGTTTTAATATTAATTTTTTTTTTATAGAAAACCCACATCATAAAATGGTTAATAAAAAATTATCTTAAAAAGAGGTAAAATGAAATACGAAGGTTATCATATACCAAGGTGTCCAAATATAGTAATAATGGTGGCAATTTAAAACATTTATTTGTTAATAAGAGATATTTTGAATATAACGTTATACATGTTTAGTGATAGTAGTCCATCGATTTATCGAAAATGAATATAATATAAATTTAAAGGTCTTTTTCGTATAGTTGAGGAATAATTTTACCATATAAACTAATAAAATAAATAATTATAGTTAGTTGAAAATTATAATTTCATCCTTTGTCAATTTATCACCAAAATGCCATATTTTTTACAAAACAATGTGTAATCTAGATGAATTTTACCTTCTTATGGAACTAAAATTAAATTAAAAAAGATCACATGATTCCAAAAACTCATATAAATATATTACTATTTTCTTTAGAAATAACCAAAACAAAAAATGGTTAGAACATTTAATATAATTCCCAAAATGAACACACCTTCACATTTATCTACAAATCCAAAGTTTAACTTAAATCATTCAAAAACTATGTAAATATAAATCTAAAAGAAGCTTAATAATTATATATTTAATTGTTATCTTCAAAAATAACCCTTAATACTAAATAAAGTATCCGGAATAAGGGATAAATATACCTTAAACAAATGAATAATTTCCGAAAATATCATTAATAACCCCAAAATCATTAATGAATTAAAAATTACTTAATCCTAAAATATTTTACCCAAAATTAATTTTTTATTTATCCATAAAATCATGTTTTAAAAAAAATATTTCATATTAACCAATACATTATGTTGTCTAATGGTATGAACTAAACCTTTGTCACCATTTAGCTATGGGTTTAATCCCCCCATCCTTTTTGGATTTCAAGGGTTGTCACCCAACTTATGGTTTCCCTTTTTCTAAAACTGTAGAAAAATAAATGCGATAATCATATTCACAATTCACTTTGATCATATAACACTCTCAATAATATAATGAACATCTTCAAAAATAAAACTAGTCATCAAATCACATATTCATAACCTCGAAGGATTTATTTATAGCTAGTTCTTTTCTACAAGATCAAAAACATTAATCGACTATAATTAGATTAATATAATGCAAATCAAAAATATTATATGTTCCTTATTAATTTTTTCATTAAAATATCACCTTGTTATTAAATTATATTTTTATTTTATTAATACCATTAAACATATTCTTGAAAACCATTTGTGAAAAACTACTCTAGAACAATCCTGATAAGTTTCATGATTATTATAACCATAATACCATTAATAAAATGTACTTAAACAACGTTATTTCTGATTTACAATGCATAAAAAAACAATAACTCCATTTCAATGATTGTAAGTAAATTTCTATTAGGAATAAATCCTTGTATTATAAAATTTATTTATATATAAAAATGTTCCCCACATTTAGTATGTTGAACTATTAATGGTGCCTCAGCATGACCTTTATTTCCCTGCATTTTATTAACTGGAATCTTCATTTTTATTTCAAAATTATCTGCATTTTACACTCATTTTACACACATAAACAATCTTCTAGTTTAATTAATAAACTTTACATGGTTCCTCTTCCACCATTTTTGACGTGTAAGAAATTGACTCTTCTATTATTTATCATATTTAACACCTGAAATTTCTTGAGAAATCATTCTTCTCTACTTTTAGGTGTTTGTAAAATAAACTATTTTTAAGTTGATAATCATAATTCGAGATAACTATTTTTTAATTGTCCTAGTTTTTTGAACTTCTATTACTATTAGGTTAGTCATCGCATTAAGGAAATCATTATATTTCCCATCGCATTGGTTTGTGGAAATATTTCTCATATTTTTAACCATTAATTAAAAATAATAAAAGAAACAAGATGGGAAAGGATATGCATATAAAACTAAAACGAATAACTTATAATTGAAAATTGTAATCTAACTTATATGTCCCTGGTTTTCAATATAGGTTATCCCCAGTAATATTAGATATTAGGTTTTATAACAAAATTTTTTCAATTAATTCATAATGGTTCATTAAGATTTTTTTAATTTATAAAACAAATACCCTGAGAGTTTCAAACCAAGTGTGTAGTAAGGATCATTTTGAAGAACCATGTGATAATCAAGTATATCTTAATGTTCCTCCTTCAGGGTTATTACCCATAGGTACATATATTTTAGATCAATATCAACTTTTATTATCTTCAGATGGATGTAATTTCTCAAAACCCACTAGCTCTATAATTCACCAAAATTAAAGGATACTTTGTTATACTATGTATTTTCTTCATACTTATCCCTAGGGTTCTCTCTAGATTTTTTTAGTCATAGTCCCAAAAAGTGACTAAATATTTATATGATAGAAACTATAGTGAACTAATACTTTTAAACATATTGTTACATTATTTTTAATATAAGCATTTTTTAATTAAAACATAATGATTGTGAGGCCTACTATATTTAGAAGACTTGTTTCATACTTCATATAATTCAGACTAAAAAAACTTCTTGATTTTATTCTCCATAATGATCTCAAAAATAAATTCAAGATCATAGATCTATATTGGATAACCTAGGGAATACATATAAAAAGTGGTGGGAAACCCCATTTAGTTAAGAAACATGACAAGGAATGATAACAAGTGAGTAAAAGGTATAACATGATATCATCAAAGAGAAGGCTCAAGGGTCATATCATGCTAGAATAACATAAATAAAATGGTATTATTATATAATGTAATCATATAAAATGTGAAAAAAACATATATCATTACATAAACATGAGTTAAGGATAACTACCTATAGAATATCACATGGCGGGAAATGTCCCATAATGGATTAAGTTTACTTAATAACCCCATACATGAAGCCTCTTGAGACTAAAGATTTACCCAATGTATTGGATATATATATAGGAACACCCATTATAACATGTTCATTATTTATTTTCTCTACATAAATTAAATAAATCCTTAGTTGTAACATAAAAATTACCCATGGAATGAAATTGGGTTTCATAATCTTACCACATATCACAATAAATGAAAAATTTGTAATGAAGGCATTTGATAAATAAATAATAGTAATTTATTACGCAATAAAATTAAGGGATAATAATATATGCATATATATATATGATAGATATATCTAAATAATTTAGAATAAATAAATAATATAAATGGTTTTCATCCTTCATAAAAATTTCCTTAAATGATTACAAGGAACATTTATTAATAAAAATAATCTTTTAAATTTGAAATCAATTTTTTAAAATCAAAAACTTTCCAACATATTATACAAAATATTTTTATTAAAAATAACCCTACAAAACAATAAATTAATCATCAAATAATTGTGTAGTCATGATGGCCATTAATTATATGCATTTTATATAAGTTAAAAAATCATTCCTTCCACATTGTTGTAAAAATGATAAAATACTTAGTTCAGAAAATTATATAGAGATTACTTTGAAGTAATTTTATAAAAACTAAAATAGGGTTAAAAATGTATTTAATAGTTCATTTTTATGTAGTAATGAAAATCATGAAAATATTTTTAGAAAACATAGACATGGATAGAAAATAATTTTCGATTGAAGAGATAAATGATGTACGATTTTCTTAAAACCACTTTCTTAATAATATTATTTACCAAAGAGTGGTAAATAGTAATATTACATAAAAAATTCATCAATAAATATTGGAGAATAAAATTAAAGATTTTTTACTATAAAATTATCAAATAATTTCCTATAATAGTAATTTTGGCATTAAAAATCTTGATTAAAATAGTATTGAAACATAAACACTTACCGATTTATAAAATTTGAATAATTACTCCCATGAATGAAGAAAATGAATATTAGCATAAAATATAATTAATTAGGAATTATTAATAATATTATATATAAAATTTTTGTATATACACAATTTGAAAATTTATCTGCATAAAAGAACATGTGTCTCCAAGAATAACTTTTTCAGATGAAACCCTTATGTTGAGTCTTAGATTTATCGTGTATTTCATTTTTCTACGATATAAAAAAATAATATAAAGTTTTTTCATTAATAAATATTTCTAGTTTTAATAACTTATATATAAACAATTTACTTCATTTATTTTAATGATTAATTTAACTACTTAATCCATTATGTCCATATCAGGTGTTTTGAATATGCTTAGTTCATAATTTCAAAATGGCATCAGTGTATTTTCCATGGAAAAGGGGGTAATTGTTACATTATTTCCAGAATAATAATAATTAAATAATAATTATTTTTATAAATTAATTATACTTTTAAAATTTACTACAATTTTGTTTATGAAAAATGAATTATGTTACAATTGTCGTGAAGGTTGGTCATACGTACGCATGTATAACATTTCCATTTTTCAAAGATCATGATGGAAATATGATAACTTCCATTTTAACAGTGTATTAGGATAATAATACCATAAATATCATATTATTTATTTAAATTCACTTTCACATACCATCCATGTTATTCGGTAATTAAAAAATGAATCAAATTACTTCACAAGGGGGTAGTCTGTCGTACACACGAAAGACATTATCATTTTCCCAATGTCGTAAGGTAATAAAGTGTATTATATATAAAATTTATATAATTATAAATTTTTAACTAATATATTATATATATTAAATCCATTTTCATAAACATCTATGAGAGGAGATGATGGAAAATGAATTAAATCACTTCGTGAGGTGGTATTCTGTTGTACACAAGAACAACAATATCATTTCCCATTTTATGGAAGAGGATATAGATTAAAGTTATGTGAATAACATAATAAGTCACATTACATGATATATAGTGATGTTATTATATCATCTTGATTGAGTAATATTTTGAAGTAGGGGAAGAATAATTAAAACAAAGAATCTCGGTTATGAATGTAAAATCTTCTTTAAACCATATTTCTAGGATTATACCTAATGCCTCCATAGATTGGTTTTATGAAAAACCAATTAATCTAGTAATAAGATAAATATTTAATTAATGTATTTTTTTCTTAGAAAAAACAAATGGCTTTTTAAGAGTAAAGATGAGTAGAGAGGGTCTCCCATTTTATAAATGGGGGAGAGAAACCACGTTGAGTTTTTTAAAAGAAACATTCATACCCATATTTTACACATAAAAAGGGACAACAAATGGATAATTATGGAACCATTAATGATATAAGATATCAATATATCCATTAAATCTTATTTAGACATGTTTTATGGAAATGTTAACAATTATTTTGTAGTTTAACCCTTGTAAACCGATTTTAATCTTAAGCGCAATAATTAATTTATATTGTTTTTTACTCATTAAGATCAAATATTAAGTTGAAATTAATATGTAAAATTAATTAGGTTGGTTTTGAATTCGAAATACATTTTCTCAATTTTATTTAAAATATGTGGTAGAATTAAATTTGAAATTAAACCTGCAAATGAAATGAACAAATATTTTCAAAAGAAAATGTTTTCATAAATATAAAAATATTATATATAAAATAATTAACATTAAATTTATTTAAATGACCTAAATTGGATTAATACTTATATAATTAAACAAATTTTACTTTTAAACCATTTTAAAATACAATATAACTTTTTAAATAATTTAAATGAGAATGTAGTTTTCAATAGAAAATAGTATTTTTTACTAAACATTAGAGTACTTAAATTTTTTAAAAAATATATAATCATTATCCTAATATAATGTTGAAATAATGATTCCAAACTGATGTTAATTTTTGAAAATATATTTTCTAAAATATGGAAAAATTAAATGTATTATTTAAAAAAAAAAAAAAAATTCATTTTTTTGGAAGAATTATTATCAAATCCTATATAAACTTTACCATGAATTTAGTACTCATTTATCTAAAAAATTTATTTATCCTTGATAGTTAAATTTCAAAATTTTGTTATTTATATTCATATAATAAAATTAATATCTATGTTTTTTATGTCACGTTTAAATAATTATATTTTATTACTATGTTGTGGATATTTTAAAATTTGTGTTGTGTTTTATATATCTTATCAAACATAATGTCATTTTAAAATATTAGGCTGTCACATGTGTTATTTCTCATAAAATGGGATTTAATTTTTTAAAAGGTTATCAATCCATTTACATCCCATGTTTTTAATCATTTGTATAATAGTTTATATTCCCATTACATCCACTCTTAACTCGGTTTCTCCTTGATATAAAAATATATAAAACTAAAATAGTTAATCAATACTGATCAATATTTACTTTATAAGGGAATATGAGAAACAAAACCATAAAATGTGTTGCTCTTTGAAACATCCACCTCACATTTTATTTTAACATAAATTGATCTTGGTTATATCTAGGATTCTTTAGGTCATTTTTTCTTATATTCCTTAACCAAATTCCTAAACATAATAAATTATTTATAATGGAATATAATTATAATGTCATTAAGAATGAATATATCCGAGAATTTTTAAACCATGTGTATTGTTAGGAATCATTTTCTTAAAGTAGATTATGATTTAGTTAATAACCAATATACATTTTTAGGGAAATTACCACTAGGTAAATCTATGCTTGAGCCTTCCTCCCCTTGTAGTATGAGGAAAAAGATGTTATTAGTAAGAAAACCATGAAACATCTACCTTACAAAAATTTTCTAGATTTTATCCTATACATAGACATAACCCTTATAATTGTGCCTAGGAATTTTACTAATAATTTCTATTCCAAATCCCCCAAAAATAACAATAAAAATAGAAAAAATAACTAAACCTTGATATGATATCAACTAAGGCTCCATAGACCCACACTCCCAGATCTAGTGCTAAAAATACTTTAATTGAACTTAATATTTGGTACAATGTCTGATGGACAAATATTTATTTAAAAAAATATTGCATAAACATTAAAACTCAAATATCATTTCATAAAAAAATATTTGAATTTTTACTGTCTTCGAGTACCTGCTACATTATAAACTTATTTCATGATACTAGTGAATAGTTCACTATATTATAACTATACAATAGAAAATTTTATACATATCCTATGTTATACTCCAATTTATAAAATCATTAAAGAAAATATAAGAAATGTTTTAGATTATATTCTCATTAATGGAAGGATTATCAATATGTAATCAAGGGCTAGATCATAAGAATATGATAAAAACAAAGTAGGGGAGGAATATATTATGAAAATAACATGGAACAAAATGTGTTTTCTATAAGTCGTGGTAGATTAAAATGCAATAAAAAAAATTATAACATGGAAAAATAGTTTGTAATTAGTAGATAATAAACATGATACATTGATCCTAATCATATATATATATGGCTTGTAAAAGTAGCATTCCTTTAAATCCAAGCATAATAAATAACTTTTAAAAAACATAATCAAAGGGAAACTATAATATTGTGATAAAAATGTGCATGGTTTATATTATGAACCAAAAAATTACAATGATTCAGGTTTTGATAAAAAAATCAGGATTTTTATTTTGAACAAAAAAATATTTCTTCCTCATGTTGTGAACAAAATAAATGCACACACTTCATATTGTGAACAAAAAAAGTACATGCTTCTTTTTGTGAAAAAAATACATGTTTAATATCCTTGAATCATGAGTTATAAATCCTTCAATAATTTATGAGAGCCCTATATATGACCCACCTTTTCGTAATTTATACATATATATTCCTCTGTAGAACTAAAATTCATCAAATAGTGAAGAACCCATAGAAAAGGAATGGGTTTCTTAAACCCTTCAAAAACATCACATACCCTGAAATATCATATTTCAAAATTAATCATATCATAATGAAATAAATTTTTTGTTCAAAACATACCTTCATTAATGAAAAATATTTTAGAGGAAAATATAGAAGTTTTCAAGAAAATTTTTAAAACATTTCTATAAAATATATTGGAATAAATTTTCATAATAAACCAAATTATAAAAAGGATAAAGACCCCATTATTTTTAATTAAGTGAAATATACATATAATTGGAGAAAAATATAGGTTATGACCCCACTAGGGAAAATATAATATTGGTGGGATGTAAAAATAGTTATACAGAGAAAAATTACATTAAAATAATTGAGAATGATATATAGAAAATATTTATTTTCACAAAAGAATAGATTAATAGAGGGAGAATAATTTTGTGTGAAAGGTGATTTCCCAAAAAACAAGTAAAATGGAAATAAAACAGAACATCATCATAGGTTACATAAGATAAAAATTGAATGATTTTAGATAAAGAGGTGAGATTATAACTTAATAAGAAGATTTGATCCATGAAAACATCATACAATTTAATGAAAATTTAACTCATAACCTCTATAAAGAAATATATTTTTCAATTTAAATTAAATAACCATAAATAAATAGTATATTTTGATATAAAATATTAATTATCTAATATATAAACCACATAAAATAAATGTGGTGCATAATAAAAAACATGTCTCAATGAGGGAAATATGAGGGAAAACCCTTACGAATTAAGAAATATGTTAATAATAACCCATTGGAGGAGATATAAATTTAATTTGGATTTAAAATAATATGAATAAATACAATTCATGATATTTTATATCTAGAAGTTAGTATAAACACCATTGAAATGAAATAAGGGGTATAAACAAATATGTGTCTCAAAGATGGAAATGTTGAGATGAAAACTTTTCCTTGTATTTATGCTCACTCAACCATTCTCTATCATCCTATATAATGAACACATATTTTTTAATACATTATCTCAAATACCTAATATAAACATACTAACCTTTTTTTCATTATTTTACAACCATATATTACTCTTGTATTAACTGATTTTTTTATTTTCATTATCAAGTGTTAAAACATTTGGTTTTTTACTTAATGAAGACATCATGAATAATGAATCAATTATAATTGAGTATTTTCAAGTTCATAATTACCTTGTCATTAAATATATAATAATCCTTTTTATCTAATGATTAAATTAGTTTAACTTTCATTAGGTAAATGGAATTAACATGGAATGTGAAAATGAAAATTGTGATGAACTAGGTTTCAATATATTTAATGATAAAATGGTCTTATATTAAGAAATATTATAAATATTAACAAAACCATTCCAAATTTATTAGACATTACAAATATATCATTATTAAATTATATTAACATTATATACCATCCCATAATTATTTATTAAATAATTTTTACAAAATCATTTACATCAGTGGTTAAATCTACATAAATGGTAACATGTTATATTGATTTAATGAGTAAAAGAATGTGTTTAGATAACGATAATGTGAAAAATAAATTATATTAAACCTCTAATAAACATCAGATATAGTCATTAAATCTACTATCGGAACAACCGATGATGGTTGGTGATGAAAAATGAAATTTTTATTCATAGAGGTGGTAGATAGCTCATACAAATGATTAATGATCCCATTTCTCAATCAATGGATGATATGATAGTGTATGAGAAATGATTGTTTAATAATTTCATTTATTTCATAATAAAAATATTTATTATTAAAACACATCCTTTGTACAATCCATGAGATGTGGTGATAAAAAATAAACAACATTTTGTCGTGGAAGAGGTGGCCTCAACATACCTAAGATTGATGTTTTGGTCTCTTGTAGTGGATAGAAAGTAATGAATAATTAATTTTAAATTATTATAATGACATTTATGTATACTATATATACTTATTTGATTTTATTTATTAATTTATGGATTATTATAAAGATGAAGATTAAAAAATTCTATTAGGAATGTAAAACTCATATTGAGAACTTGAGTTTTCCCTTGTATTTCTCCTTATAAATTGTGGGATAAAGCTGAATTATTATGAAAAGTGGATTATTTTCGTGGGAGTACTTTTTAGGATGAAAATTGGTAACTTTATTGGTATGAACTTCTATAAAAAACACTTGAAATTTTAAAATATATCATTTTGAGGTCATATTAATATTAATTAATAATATTTTTTAGATTTATATTAACTATAAGAATATTATGTAATTATACAGAAAAAAGGAAATAATATTATTCTTACTATGTTATGTACATATATTATATGTTTTTATTTAATCTCTTTAATTAAAATATTTAGAATTTTATTTTATTTTATTTTATATTATTTTTTTATCAATCCTATCAAAATTATGTTTGTTTGAATTAAATAGAATTTAAAGAAAAGTTCTTTTCAATGAATTGTGAAAAATACTTATATTATTGGAATAATATTTTTGTTTATAGTGTTTAAAAAGAAAAATGATATTTTCTATTGTTTTTAAAAATAAAATATTACCTTTTTATTAAATATAATACATTTATGGTATTTAAAATGTATTTTATATTCGAATATTCTAAAGAAATTATTTATACTTCAAAAGATTTCTTCTAAAAAAACTATATTCATCACATTTTTCTTGTTTAATTTCAAATTAAATTCAACCTCTTCAATAAATTTAATATCAAAAATTTCATTCTATAATTTGAATCATTATATGACACCTTTTTTTATTAGGATTTTTTTTCATTATCAATAGTTAAAATAATAATTTTTCATTTCCATGGGAAAGGTAAAGTGGGTTAATTTAGATTAAAAATAATCTATTGAGGAATTAAATTTATTAAAAACGTTCCATTTTTTAATTAAATTATTATATTTCATACTTAATCCTTTAAAATTCATGAATATTATTTTTTTCATTTTATCATTGATTTTAAATTTTATAATATTTTATATAAAGAGAAATACAAAATATCACTCTCTTTCATTGAAATTTACCTAATATATTCACATTGGGATAAAAATAAGATTTGAAAAATAATAATAAAGGTTATTTTGAGAATAATGATATTATTTTTATAATGTTATTTCATTTATCATTTTTAGTAATTACAAAATTACCTTAAATTCTTACATAATACTAACTTAGTGCTTGGTCATAGAGTAGAAAAATCAAGTATATGATTTAAAAAAACCTTAAAAGGAATATTTCTTTAGGTGATCACTAGTTTCCAACTAATTTTATAGATTAATATAACATTATTCAAATATATTACTATTTTATATATAAATTCATTTACTATAATGTTATTTTCAATGTCAACTTAAATGAATAGTTCCAAAAATGACATTAATAATATTTAAAAATAAATGACATTTTATTAAAAGATTTAAATTTTATAAAAATGATATATTTATAATATTTAATGTTATATAGATAAAATAATTAAAAATGTTCTATTTATGGATCACTTTTACATTAATAGTATTATTATTAACCCCTAAAGATTAAAAAGCACTGGCATCACCATGATTTTCAGAATGTTTAATGGGTGATTAAAACAAATTTATATGTGTAAAAACATAATATAATTTTTTAAAAATTATATTAGACAAGATTATAATAACCCATGGTGAACCTATGATTAAATTATATCAATTTGAAGCCACATGATCATGAAAACTAATTTATATTAATTTAATTGTTTAAGAAATTTCCAGAACGTCCCCCCTCACTTATAATAGGGAACCTCCTATCATCTCTTCCTCAAACCATTTGATAATATACCTCAGCCAATGTAAGATACCGTATTTTTGATCAGGTATAAATCTTTTTAATTTATCTTTAACTCTTTTTTGGATCTAATATGGATACATAATGGGTTCACAGAGGTTGCATGGGGGTCTGGGGCTTATTCGAAGCTCGAAACCCCGAATTGTGGTTAATAACACTTGGCTACAATGTTAGTAAAAATAGTGAAAATCTTCCCTCATATTCTATACTAATCATGTAGGGATGGAAAATATAGTGAAGTAGGGTTTATGGTTTTCCCTAACCATGCACTGGGGTCCACTCACTCGTGCGAACTATCTTTAGTTTTTTATACTGAGAAATATCATGCAGTTGGCACATAGTTTCTCAAACTGTGTAGTCGAACCATACAAGTGGACTCTTCATGAAGTGGGAGGTACATGGTTGGAACACATTTTGTCCAACCATGTGACCAAACCAAGCAACCCATAAAAATTTGGGGAGATGACCTTTTATCCATTAATGTGTTTAAAGATTAAACCTCCTTACCTTTTTCTTATTTCCTCTAACGGTGGAAAACTTCACATGTTCTTAGTGAGGCTCTTCAATCATAATATAGGGAATGAGAGAAATCCTACATGTCAATTCTGATCAAGCTTTCATTCTTCTCATTAGATTCTTATCAGTGCATTCTTTATTCATTTTAGAAATTATTCATTTCAGTTCTCCTCAAAAATGTTTTTGAGGTGAAGGATTATATTTCATATTTTCAGGGCCTTCATCCATTATTCATATTTTTTTTGATCCATGTAAATCTATAAGACAATAATATATGAGGTTAGATTTATGAGTTTGAGGCAGGTGGTCTGTAAATTATCACTAAAATTATGATATTTTATAATACGTGTCATTTTTCTGCATGACGGTTTCATCATCCATTTCCTCTAAATTATATATTCCTTGAATTGATTTCATTTCATGGATCCTAATTATTTTTATAAGTTGAATTCATATTTCTTTCAACATTATATTGGGGAATTCTTTTGGGTTTTCCCTCTTATATGAGTAATTTTCTTTTATGATAAAATAACCAAAGAACCTAATGTTGTTTTTTGGACTTAAATTAAAATGATGATATCTTGTTGATTTAGAAATAAAGTAGTAGAACAACATGGATAGTTCCCATGAAAATTATAATGAATTAAATTCGAGGGACTAATGAGCCCACATCACTTGCTATAAACTAAATGCTGGTTACTCCCTCATAAATATTGAATGTAATGAGTTGTGTTTTAACTGTTGGCTCTTCCTAAATCTGTGAATGCTTCTAATTGCATATGAATATGGGCATTATGGACCTTAATAATTATATTAAATGGTTGTGATTATCATTCTTATTTATAATGAAGGGGCTTGATGACCCTTATCCATGTGTTATGCCAAATGGGAATGACCACCCTAGTTATATCTAATGGGCATGGAGACCCATATATATATTTGTTACTATACAAGCATGAGACCCCTTATGATACTATATGGGAATAACTTACCCTATAATACTATATAGTAATTATATCCCCTATGATACTATATAGTCATGAAATCCATTATGATACTATACGGGACTTGAAATCCTTACTTTGATACTGAGCATGACATCTATTTTACTATTGTGATACTTGGAATGGATTCCCTTATAAATTTGATACCAGGCATTGAGTCCCTTGATACTAGTTTGGTGTTATTATAGAATAGAACAATGTAGGTAGTGTCTATGTAGTTCACTTTTAGGAACTAGATCCAATTCATTTGTAGCGACTTTTACTTTTTTACATTTTTATATCTCCACAATGATATGTTATATACATAGACTAGATATTAATAGATGTTGTTGGTGGTGGAATCATAAGATTTATATCACACCCAATCTGAGCCACATATGGAACCTGAGAATACTATATTAATAGAGTTATAGATATAGTGAAGGATACTCTTAGAAATGTGTGAAATTTTGGCATGCGGGGTGGAGTTTGGTAGAAGATTAATCAGTAGGATCTCTGAATGATAGATATAATTTTCTCCCTTTTGTACCTTTTTTGTATGGTACAACTACCTGCTAATTGTATACATGTTTTCTTCCTTTATAGATACAATAAATACATAACCACCCTTAAATATATGATTCATTTTTTTCATTTTATTATTATGTAGTTCTTGGTAATTCATGTATGTTTCCACTGCTTATTCATTAATATACTGCCTATGCTATTTATCTATTTATTGTACCACTATGTGAATTTGGTAATGAGGGTATAATATCCTAATGGACACACCCAATTCCCTTTCTACTAGTCTACAACCTCGAGTGTTTTCAGAGATGCAGTTGAGTCCATGTGTCTCACCAAGCTTAATGTACCTCTGAGTGGAACCTGGGCACGAGATGTCCTAGAGTTGTATTAGAGCCTTTTTTCAGATATATAGTACCTTTCCATAATCAATTATCCTCTACCTAAGTGGTAGATGCTATTTCATAGAATTTGAATGACCCAATATCAAATCATGTGGAGGTGAATTTCTAGGTTACTATAGTTGTACTATAAAAGTTATTGTGTTGTATTGTATCATCAAGAAATATTAATCTGATTTGGGCTTTCTGGCCCCTAGATTGGGCCTTCGGGACACAAGGCATTCAGACCACCCATGGACTTTGGGCCATAGGGCCTTCAGAAAAAAACCCAATAATCATCCAATGAAGACCACATATTAGTAGGCCACGAAGAGGATTCTGATCATGTAGCAACAACCCGAGAAAAGAAAACCAGATTAGAAGAACAAGATGGCACGAAAACATTCATCCATACTAGGAACCTTGAATCCCTATGCTAGGAAATGATAGATGATCATCAAATAAATGTGGAGAGTTAGGCACCATTAATGATGTTGATATAGGGGAAGGGTTGTTCTAGTGTAGTTTGGTTGGTACTTTCGGTCATGTATTTGTAATTGTGACTCTCGGCCTTTGGATCGTGTTCCGGGCCATGGGTCATTGGGCTTATAGGTCATGTAAGGGTTTCCCCTCATCTTAGTTAAAAATGTGATTATCCAAAAAAATCATGGGTATTGGGACATTCAGGCAAGAAAACAGGACCTTTCCTTTTGTTCTGAGTTGGTGACGATTTTTTCTAGCTTCTCATTCATGATCAGGTTTAGTAGAACCTCTCCATGAATGTATCCCTGGATGCTTTGGTCATTCCACCAAGCCTTAGATTCTCTTGGCCATTTTTTTTGCGCTCTTTGTGACTAAAGGGTTTTGTTTACATCCCTAGAGGGTGTTATGTATATTCACAATGGTGAGTGGGATGTCTAGGCTAGTAGATATGGACTAGATCATCTATGCCCAGGTCTAATTACCACCTTGGTTTCTAGACTTTACAAGAAATATCACGAACTACTTTAGATTGAGTTCTCTCTTATAGTCAATTGATTCCGGGATGTTTTCCATCACTACTTTTTAGGACAACTTCTTAAGAGAGAGGTATAATTTACTAATGATCTTATTATAGGAGATGTATCAATATACACTCATCGTTATAGAATGTATACTAATATGTTTTGGGATCTCAAGAGGCATCTAGAAGATTTGGAGGCTAAGGGTTTTATACATCTCAGTATGTCTCCCTATGGTTCATCATTCCTTTTCACCAAGAAGGAAGACATAACACTCAGTCTATGCATGGATTACAATAATTTGAATGATATTAATGTGAAAACATAGTATTATTTACCTCGTATAGATGATCATTTTGACTAGTTCAAAGGAGAGAGGGTATTCTTAAATATTAACCTATGATCTGGCTATCATTAGGTTCAATTTGAACCTTCAGATATTCCATATATGGATTTTCATAGTTGATATGGATTATATGAGTATCTTGTTATGTCTTTTGATATTATGAACACACCTATAATTTTTATGGATTTGATGAATATGATTTTTCATCCCAACCAAGATTCATTTTTGGTGGTATTTGTAGATGAAATATTGGTGTATTATTATACCTAGAAAAACCATGCCACTCATCTTGAGATCATTTTGAATACACAGAGAGATCACCAACTGTATTCTATACCCAGTAAAGGTCACCTATGGATCGAAAAGCTACACTTCTCAGGTCACATTATCCTATAGAAAATAGTTTCAGTTTAATTGGAGATGGTGATAGCTATGGTTACCTAGGAATAGTACAAGAATGACTATGAAATATAGATTTTCTTGTGGATAGATTGTTAATAAATGAATTTTCTAAATGACATCTCATTCGTAGAAACACCTATTACGTGCTTGAATAAGAAGGGTGTCAATTTTATATGGTCTGAATCCTATGAGATATTATTTCATGATATAAAAGGTAGATTGACTTCAACACTAATATTTATTCTTCCAGAGTCTAGAAAAAGATATATAGTCTACTATGATGTGTCATGTATCTGTATAGAAGATGATCTAGCATAGAGCTAGCAGATATTATACACGCCCTATATTGTTTGAGGCATTATCTTCTGGGAGGGAATTTTTTGGTGTATACAGACCACAAGATCCTTGGGTTTATTTTAACACAATGAATATGGTTTGAATATCAACAGTCCTCTAAATACATTTATGTCCAAGAAAGGAAATTCTATTGAAGATTCTATGAGAAGGAGGGCTCAAAAATATATGTTTCAAGATTATAGTAGTGAATGGAAGAATATGTATCTATTTTACAAGATGAAAATATAAGTTCAAGACCATCTTGGATATTCTATACTTCCATCGCTATTAGAGACCCATTCACGTCTAGATAAGGTGAAGATGAGGATGTTTTCAAATCCATAGTGTTTTTTCCTAAGAGGGATTATTTCAAGTAAGGACCCACCAAAAGATTGTACGATCCATGGTGACGACATCCTATGTATACATGAGTGTATATGGGTTCCCACAGATATGAGAGAAGAGACAAAGCGAGACTCACATTCTTTATAGTGGTATTCTCACTCAGGTATCTACATGGTGTATCGTGATAAGAAACAACAGTTTTGGTCTATGGGGATAAAGCATCAGATAACTGGTTTTATCATGAGGTGATCCATCTATCAGTAGGTGAACGTATATCACGAGTGACCTAAAATCTTTTTATATCCTTTACCATTCCCAGGATGACAATCGTAGGATGTTTTTATGGATTTTTTCATTGTCTTACCGAGGTCCCCTCAATATAGATCCATAGTTTGGGTATTTTTGGATCAACATATGAACGTAGCCCCTTCCTTTATTTTCAATTTTTTTCTTAAATTTGATAATATGGGAATATTATATTTCCATCATATCATCAAACTACACAGTGTCCCTTATACTATCATATCAGATAGCGATGCTCATTTAACATCGAGGTTCTAGTAGGGGTTTCCGAAGACTATGGGTACATTGCTGCTTCTGAACAAGACGTTTTACATTCAGATAGATGGTCATTGAGAACTAACTATATATGTTTTAGAGGACATGATCCAAGCATGAATCCTTTATTTCAACGGTTCATTGGAAAATCATATCCCTCTCATCTATTTCACATACAATAAAAATTATAAGGTGATAATTTAGATGGATCCTTATGAGGCCATATACAGTATGTCATTCCAATCACCCATGCGCTACTTAGAGGCAAGAGAGGTAGTGATATTGGGTACACATATCATTCATGAGGATTTGGAGAAGGTTCATTTTATTTTGAGGTGAATTTCTACCACTCAATCTAGATATAAATCTCATGTGGATCGTCAACAATGGCCTCTAGAGTTTTATGTTAGGGACCATGTATTCTTATGGGTATCACCCGTACATGGTTATAGATAGATACAGAGGAAATGGAATATCTATCCACACTTTTTTGGCCTATTTGATATTTTGGATAGAGTAGGGGCGGTAGACTATCAAATTCTATTACCTCATATGTATGATTCCATGAACTATATCTTTTATGTTTCACAGCACCACCATTATTCCATCTCATACTTCTAATCCTGAGGATATTGAGCTATATTTTGATTTTTCTTTGGAAGAGTATCCTATAATAATTGTTTATTGGAGAAAAAAGGTTTAATGAGGGTAGTATGTACCTTTAGTATGAATTTTATGGAAGCATGACCGGGTACAAGATGAGACATGGGAGCGGGAGGCTAATGTATGTGTTCAATGGTTAGAAGTAATCTCAGATGATGTTTTTTCACCATATGATGGTGATCCTTGGGAAAGTTCTTTTAAGGTGGAATACGGTAACATCCTAGATTTTGTATCAGGTAGGAATCCTATAAAAAAATTCTCACTATTTTTTATCTAATATTTATGCCTAGTGAGTTCATATAGGTTATTAGGGTGTCTGAGGATTTTTCCAAGCTCAAAACCCTAACTGGTGGAGATAAAAATTGGGGCGTATGATTAGTAGAAACCATACATCGTAGCCCACATGAACTCTTCTAATAGTGCGAGGCTGGATAGTGAGGTTAAGTAGGGTGTATAGTTTTCCTTAATTGTGTGCTAGGGAAAGCACACCCATAAGAAATGTGATAAGTTTTTAGAAGATTCATATCGCATAGTTAGCACACATTTTCTCAAACCATGCAGACTAACAATTTGGTTTCCCTCTATAAGAAGTGGGAAGCATAAGGTAGGGAAACTATTTTGAAAATCATGTAGCACAATAATGTGACTCAGGAGTTTTGTGGGAAATGGCCATTTCATCCTAATTGAGTTTAATATTTGAACCTTTTTCTCCTTTTCTTAATTCCTCCATCAATGGATAGCTTCTCTCCCTATTGGTGAGCCTTTTCAAGAATAATCTATGGATTTTGAGAAACACATCATCAAAATTCTAATTGATCTTTTTTTTATCTCATTGAATTCCTCTCAGTACGTCCTTTATTAATTTATAGTTGTCACTCATTTCTATTCTCCTAGAAAAAGTTGTCCAGTGTAGGCTTATATTCCCTATTTTTTAAGGGTTATTTTGTTATTCATATTTATTCCAATCTAGTCCAAACTAAAGCACGATACAATATGAGGATAGTTATATGAACATTATATAGGTGGTATATAAATTATCCATAAATCTATATTGTTTTGTAATTTTTGTCATTGTGCCGCACTCCAACTTAAATGTGTATTTACCCAAAATTATAAACCATGAATTTGTTTCCTTTCTTGGTTTCTAATTACTTCTTAGAACATGAGTTTATATTGAGATATCAAACATAGATGGAGAAATCCCTTTGGGTGTTTCCTATAATATTCCCAAATTATATTTATGATAAAGTAGAAAAAGAACCAAATAGTGTGTTTGGATCTAATTAAGATTATTATACCATGTTGATTTAGAGTGAAATTAGTTTCATAAAATGACTAGTACCATGAAAATTATAATGAATTTAATTGAAGTGAGTTGTGATACCACATCAATTGATTTAAACTGAATTATGGTTACAACCTCGTATATATTTAATGTAACATGTTGTGTATTAACTATTGGCTCTTCCTAAATCCTTGATTTCTTTAAATATTATACGAATACAGGAATGCTGACCCTTAATAATTATATTAAATGGGATTGAAGACCCATCTGAATTTCAATTAATGGGAATAAAGACCCTTATGCATGTGTTATACAAAATGGTCACAAAGACCCTAGTTATATCTAATGGGCATGATGCCCCTTATATAAATGTGTTAAAATATGGGCACGGTGTCCCTTCTTACACTATAAGAGTATGGCGTCCCTTGTGATGCTATACTGGTATGACATCCCTTGTGATACTATATGGGAATGACATCCCTTGTGATACTATATGGTCATGATGTCTCTTGTCATAATATACGGTCATGACCTCCCTTGTGATACTATATGGGCCTGAAATACCTTGTGGTACTATATGGGCGTGATTCCCTTGTGATATTGTACGAGTATGACAACACTTACTGTGATTTTGGGCCAGACATCCCTTGTATATTTGATGTTTTTCATGGTGTCTCTTTTAATACTGTTATACTAGTCTTGGCATCCCATATAGATGTTATACCAAACATTATGTCACTTGATACTAGTTTATATATATTTCAACATGGGATAAAGAAGGTAGTGGCTTCCTAGTTTCCTTTTAGGAACCATATATGACCCATTTAAAGTTGTTATTAATGTTTTACTTTATAATATCTACACATTGTCATGTTATATACACAGACTGGATATTTATAGATGTTGTTGGTGGAGGCCTACTAAAATTTATCTCACACCCTATTTGGGATGCCTATAAAACTTGATAATACTATATGACTTCATGTGTATATAAATGGAAACATCAAATTATAAATGCGTGACATTTCATGACTTAGGATGTATATTGGTAGAAGATGACCAGTTTGGAGCTTCTGATATTGGATATAATTTATCTCTCTAGTATATTTTTTTATATTACTTTTTCCTAGAACCAATTTCCATGTTTTTCATCTTTATAGAAACATGGCATACATTATCATCCTTCTGTAGATGATATCATTTACTACATTTGATTTTTTTACTTAGTGCTTGGTTATTAATGTATGATTTTTGTGATTATTCATTTTTATACTGACTACACTATTTATCTATTTATTGTACCACTGCAATACTCTAGTAATTAGGGCCTAGTCCTCCCACAGACACACCCAAGAACCTTAGTACTAGTGGACAACCTCTTGAATTTGGGGAGATGCGCTTGATGCCATGTATACCATTAGGCTCAGGGCTCCCTTTAGTGGAACCTGATTATGGGAAGTCATAGTCAATACCTTCCCAAGTCCCCTAAAAATATCCATCCCCATGTTATAGAGGTCTTAGTTTGGGAAGGATACGAACATTTGTGGGATTATTGTGTAGTGAAAAGAAGGTTTTCTTAGAAAGAGATATATCTTTTAACTGAATGTTCTAAATTTCTTTCTTCATATAAATCATTCAAATATTCATAAAACATGATGAAATAAAAACCAGAATATCTTCCATTTAATGATATTATTTTAATTTAAGTGGAATAACCTATATTAATCTAATTCTTTCATCAAAAGGTAAATGAAACCATCATTTGGGTGTACAGTGGACTACCACCTCGCAAAAGGATGTAATTCATTTTCCATCACCAAATCTAATAAAATGTTATAATGATAGTTTTAATGTATATATATGATATTAATTACAAAATTAAAATTTTTCATATGTAATATGTAATTTAATTTTTTATAATGATAACCAGTGAAAAATCATAATTTCGTTCTTACATATGTGTAGATTACAACCTACATGAAGCGATGTGATTTTCTTTTCACGAACAAATCACATGGATACTATAAATAATTATATTTATGTAATTAGATGATATTTAATATATATTAATTATTATGGAAATATAATTTAATTCTGACCATCTTTACATCAATTTCATTGAAAAATAGAAGCATTACTCATACATGTATATTGAAAACGGTCTATATGACGGTAATGTAGATTGTTTTTTGTAACCCCTTTTTATGGCTGGTTTTAAAAGAATAATTGATGCATAAAAATGATAAATATTTCATTACTATTATTCTATATATCCTCAAATAATACACCCTTTGACTATATTCAATTAAAAAATTCTTTTTGGACATAAGATTCAAATATCATCAAAATTTCTACTGTGAACAAAATTTATTAAGTAATTAAATATAACATGGTATTACATAAAATAAAATGAATAATGATCATGAAAAATGTTATCAATAAATTAAATAATTAACATAAATTTATTATTTTTGCATATAAAGAATGTATGTGATGAATCATACTCGAGTAAAGTGTTACTTTACCTTAAGAACACCATTTTAAATGTTTTAATTATTTATTTTATATGTCTTTTTCTTCCATGAACATAATAAAAAATTATTTTAATGTTTTATTTTTGTAGATATAAAAAAATTATGAAATATATTTTATGTCTCTTTTAATTTCATTCAAATATTGTCAAAAAGAATATTTTTATATAATTTATACAGAACATTTCTACTTTCATTCTAAAGGAAAAAAATTCCTTTTCTAGTTTAATGTTTACAGCGTAAAAGGATTTTTACACTGCTGAAAACATTACTCTTTGTTTTAGATTTTTTTATTATATTCTAGTTTTTCAAAAAAATTAAAATCCTCTTTCCCTTTATTCTAGGTTTTTTAGTGTTGAAAATTTGGATTTAAATAAAAGGGAAATATTAATATCCAAAAATGTTTTTCTAATGGGTAAAAATGTATAATTTTATGAGTTTGATGATTTAAAATCAAGATTTTATATATTTAATGAATTTTATTGTCTATTGAAATTGTTTGTGATTATATGTCAGGTTGATATTTTGCATGATGATGGGTGAGCCTGATATAGCCCTATAATACATGTGGTAATGATTATGTTCGTTGGATAATTATGTTTGAAGTTTACCATATTTGTTATTCCACTTATAATGGTTCTTTTATGTGTTCTAAAAATATTATTTCAAAAGAAACCAACAAGAATTTTCTGTGATTACTAATTATTTTTCATGGAAATCATTTTATTTCAAAAGTCAACCTAGTGATCATTTGTTTTAACGAACCGATTCTTCCCTTTTAGGGTTAAAAGGATTGTTTTTATGAAAAAAATTCATAGGTTAAATTGTTTTATAAGAAACCGTCATGATTATGAATTTTCATTCATGTTTTCTTATAATGTGTTTATTTAAAAAAAATAGTAAAGATGATTTCATGTGTAAATAAATGATTATTTGAGCTCAAATTTTATTATATTAAAAGATAAATCACTTTTATAATAGTATGTTATTAAAATGAAATAAAATTTTGATTTCTTATTTGTTTTAATTTCCATTACTAGTCCTATAGATCTTTTCCCACATTCTCAATTGTTTTTCACATATTTTAAGGATGATTAGAAATAAAAAACAATTCAAGTGGAAAATGATAAATACGTTTCATATAGAGAAAACATGTTTTATATTAAAAGTATTATATTTTGGGGAAAATGGATACTAAGATGAAGATACAAAATACAAGAAATGATTATTTTATGTAATATTGATGACCTAATTCAATAAAAATCAAAACTTGAAAAGATCATTGAGAATGAAATAAAAGGGAATATTTCATAACAATGAAATTATGTTTTGAATAAGGGTTGGGTCCTTATATTTGATATCAAATTACATTTATAGATAACTTTATATGCTATAGTAATATAATTACATTACATTAAGAGATTTTAATATATTGATATCATGATATATCGTTTTAATATTACCAGGTTTCTTTATAAAAGTTTTTTTCTTTCTAGAATAGGTTCTCACACAGGAAACAGGGAAGACGAAGTAGGGAGGAAGTGAGAGGAAAATATCCTTAAAAATACGCAACCTAGAATTGTTGGAATTGTAACAGAAAAGATTTTTACTATTGTTGACTTGTTGACATAAGATCTAAATAGTGTTAGAATCCATGTGAGAGTGCAACCATATTCACAGTAGAGGGACATGTAACTATTAGAGCATTAATTAAACAACATCCTGGAATATTTAGTTGATTATCTGAGCCTATGATTGTTCATGGACGGTTTAAATCATTAGATAATATATTTTTAAGTCATGAGATGTTTTATATAACAAAATTTTAACTCATGGTATTTACTATTTTGAAGGTAAATTTGATCCATGGTGGTAAATAGTTATTGTATGAATTGGTATACTAGAACCAAATTGTACATTGATTACATGGAAATTTAAGGTATTTAAAATATTAAACATCTTATTACATATTATTCAGTGTTCTACATGACTATGAGGTAAAAATGTCGTAGAGTATTTGTTGCATTGATAAGGTCATGGAAGTTCCCCGTTTTGATGAGAACCATGAAATGCTATAACAATATTCATAAATATAGTTCTATGGTAGGATTCCATACTATTATGGGACATATAGCACACAGACCATTAGGTGTGAGTACTCGTAATTAGATGAGACTTCCTTTCATGAAATTCACACTTGGTAATCTCCAAGAAAAAAGATTATGAGAACAGACCTACCAGTAAGAATTCCACATTTTTGGTGTCATCGGATATTTTTATTTGTGATCATGTGTAAGGATCCTTATATTTTGGATTATCATTAATACATTTCATGACTCACACACATTTATTTAATGATGAAAACTGTCAGGCAGAATGTTGGCGGGAAGTAGGTTATGTTGGGTGCATCACAAGTTACATGTTATTAATGGATAAGTGAAGGAAGTATTTGTCCCTTACATTTATAGATGTTTATATCTAAGAAAATTGATTAAAAAATAACTGTCAAGCTAAATTCCATGGACACTATGTAACGATGATTTTATTTTAGGTAGTCAAAGAATGACGTATCAAGCATAATGTTTGACGACACTATCATGAAACCTGCATGATTATGATATTGAGACAAAGGGATTATTTTTTATAGTGAGCATACGTATGTGGTTTTCATTATTATGATTTTATGTTTTTTCTCTTGGGTGCATTAACCCATTACTGGAAAGTACTCCTGGACATTAGGAAAGCCTCCCTAATTCCATTGTGAAAGGATCCTAGAGGGTCACACACTAAGTGATTTTGGTAGTCTTGGTTAAGCTATGTTTGAGTTTAATTAATGAAATAAATATTATTCTCAAGACTGTGGAATAATTTTATTCAAGTTAAGATGATCGAAAAAATTAAATAAAATATATTTATTTATTTTATTGCACGTTTAATAAATATTTATTTACTAGTTCGTAAAAATATATTTATTTAAGAGAAAAGTTTATTTATTTATTTATTCAGGTGTTCAATAAATAGAAGTGGAGTTCGAGTGGACCAAGGCTAATCAAGTACTAAAATAATTATTTGTAAGACAGTAAATATTAATTAGTTGGAACAAGATAAAATAATAATGGTGCTGCTATTATTTTGTGATACGAAATTTTATTCATAATTCTATTTTCTGCATGTTGGCTCACCATAAATAATAACATGGTATTATTATGAAAATGGGTTTTCTCTAGGTTTGTGGTTGTATTTAATTGATGTTATGAAATTGAATATTGTAAATAATATTCCATGCATATAAATTGAAATGTACATCTCTTCTACTAAGAGGAACACACCGCACACCTTGTGAATTGAGAATTGTTGAGCTAAACAGTTTCTCTCTCAAATCCTCTTCCCACCCCTCTTAGAAGCGAGAGACGTTCTTCAAGGATGAAGAACTAGTGATCAAAACCGACTGGCACAAGACACTTGCATCACCATGTTAGCACTTGGAGAACAAGTGGTGTCAATCAGAGGCCATCAGATCATGTGTGTATCACCTCTAGTGGAATTCTAGTTTGGATCCTCACAAGTGTAACGAGATAATACATAAGGGTCATTATGAACAATCAAAATCATCATAGAATAAAATATAAAAGATTAGGGTATTCTTTTCATTATGAAAATAATTAAATTAATTATAAATATAATGCGAAAGATCCTCTCTAAATTTTTTAAGACTCATCCTTCTTTATCTAAATCTTTGATTATATTCCATGGAGACCAGTATTCATTATTGTATTGATCCTAGAATAATCATTGATCATGGTAAAAATTAATGTTGGGTTCCATCCCAACCAGGAATCCACTCCATTTGGAACCTTCATGTGGTATCCGAGCAGTTACATATAAGTTTATAATTATTTAAATATTTCATTGATTACTTACACAATTAATAATTTAGTTTTTTCAATTCATGTTAATCGTTCTAAAAATATGAATCTCGAGATCTAATCCCCCTATTTTATTTCTCATTCACCTTACAAAAACGATATTTTCATTAAATTTTGATTAATAAAAATTGAGGATCTCATTCGAAGGTGCCAAAGATTATTTTCTGTACAACACCAGAACACACGTTGGGTATTTGGCAGTACACGCCATGTAGTAAAGATTGAATGCATCGGACTGGTCTACCCAACCAAGTCGTGTGTTGGAGTCTTTCTAAGTCTTAAATGACTCCGTGTTTTGACTAAAAATAGGTGGCACAAATTTCCTAGATTACACGCCATATAGTCCACTACACACAACATGTAGTCCCATCAGGTTAGTGTTGGACCGTGTACCCCGTACATGGCTTGCCCGACTAGAAACCGTGTGATGCGGATACTACACGGTGTGTGTCCCACTGAGCACATTGTGTACTCCGAAGATTTTTGAATTACAATCACACTTCGTTTCTCCAGGCATGTACTTCAGATGGATGGTGAAAAATAGTACATGTCATGTAGTTGGAACTACACACTGTGTACTCCTCCAAATTAGATAGATTTATTACAATATATTTTTATATTAGACAAACCATTGAGATGTGTACCATCGTGCGAGGGTAAATATGGGACACAACACGTGATAAGTGTTTTATAAATATGTGTTTAATTTATCATCTGTGTAATGTTCGTTTCTACGCATTGGGTAGTTATGAATATGAATTCACCGGGTTTCCTTCTAGGTACAAGTTACGTACAAAGTTAATTTTAAATTTATTTATTTGTTTAAAATTTCGATGGATGAGAATCTCATGGAAATTCAGAAAAAGGGTTTAACATAAAAGGATTGATTAAATAAAGATGATAGTAAATTGATTCGAGCATGATTTATCTTAAACAAAAATGAATAAATAATTGAATACTACTTTTATTTAGGCATAAATGTGATTGCATGTATGGATGATCATGAGCTAGACTCATACCGTTGTATATGGATGGTTTCTTTTAATTTATTTATTTAAATTAAGTTTGTTGGAATGTGAGCCATCTCTCCTCATTAAACTGTAGGGCTTGCATGCCCTAGGTTTCTTTTATATAAAACCCCTTTTTACCCCTCACCTTCATGTGACTTAAAAAAAGGGTATATGTAATTGATGGAACTCCCAAGACAGAGGAGGTGGTTAAATCTGGTGCTCAGACGAAACCAATCCCAAGAGATATTGAGGTGTACAGGTGTAAATTTGTAAACATTAACCCAATAAGATCATGATATTTCTCCCCTAGGTTAGGGTCATTTTATCAACTGCTAGATAAACTAACCATTAAAAATCTCCTGATAATTATATTTAATTTATTTCTGTCAGTTTCATGGTTTATCATCATGGATGTGTTTTCACGACCATATAATAAATGAAATAAACTAGCATGCAACATAAAACAAAAATAAACAAGACTTATTCATAAATATTATCCATAATTGATTAATCACTTAAGTATGTTTAACTTAATATTTACAACCATGTGATAATGATAATGAGAAGTTCAAGAATAAGAGATAAAAATCCCTCAAATAAAATATTATGTTAGACAAAGACTTACATTACACAATTAAGGGAAAAAATCTACAAAACATTGTGTTTGACCAACCCTTGTAGGGACACATACTTTTATACACGAATCCCTTATGAAAGGTTTCAAGTTGAATTTACAATATTAGATCAAGATGAGTATCCCTTTCTAGACAGGGTGTAATATTGGAAGTAAGAGTTGTGGAAATGAAAATAAATGATTTAAAGATTGAGGAGTCTACTCAACTAATCATAGAGTTGCAAGCCCGCAGTTGTAAAAGACCTACCTACCTAAATACCTTATAATATCTTGACCAACCCTTGTTGGGGTTATACGAAGATGAATATGGATCCTCACTGGCAGTAAATTTCAAGAATGGTTTATACGCCTTCGTGTTATCCTACGCCATGAATGGAAGTCTTATGTTCTGGAGTTAGCATTACCTAATCCTCCTACCAAAGAGGTGATTGATTAGTATTTCCTGGTCTATGAGAAACATATGAATGGCACGATTGACATTCAATGTATGATTCTATCATCAATGTCTAGTGAGCTCATGAAGTCTCATGAAAACATGGATTCCTATAGCACGCTCGATCACCGCCATGGTTTTTACTAGGGGAGAGCTAGATAGGAATGGTTTGAGATCTCCAAGGCACTATTTTAGATTAAACATGGACAGGGTGCCTAGCTGGGACTCATTTAGTCAAGATTATTAAAAAAATAAGCACCCGAAAGTTCTAGGGTTTAAACTCTATGAAGAACAAGGAACTAATACCATTCTCGTATCTCTCCCTTAGAGCTTCTCCAGTTTTTGTTAATTTTATCATGAACAACATTGAGAAGACTCTTTCTGATCTTCTTTTTCTCATTCACCAGGTGATCAAATATATGATGCGTGAAAATCCATATGTCCAAATGGTGAATAAGTGTTAAATAGAAGGCAAAGAGCATTAATCCCAAAGCTTCTTCATGGCCTTCCACGGAATGTAAGATCAAAGGCGAGGAGCTAGAACATGAGGCTGTTTTTTCACATGTGGCAAGAAAGGCCATTGGAAGAAGAACTGCACCCATCCTAAGAAGCAAGGGGACGCTTCAGGTGAATTTGTTATTGATTGAAGTCAATATTTTTCTACAAATTGGGTATTAGATATAGCTTATGGTTCTCACATATGTATCCAAATAGATGAACCACATAGATTCATGATGATTTATTGAGGGGAGGTTGATCTACGAGTAGCCAATAGAGCCAGACTTTCGGTTTTAGATGTCGAGGACTACCACCTCACATTTCCAACCATAATGATCTTGGTGTTAAATGGTTTTTATTATGTGTTGTATATTACGAAAAATATTATTTCAATATCCATATTAGATACATATGTATTTTTTCCATTTTTGGAAATGAATGTTTCTTCTTTTAGAAAGATAAAATTTTGATTGGTAGGGAAAATTTATATGATGGCCTTTACATGTTGGATTACTCAATCCAATTAATGGAAATTGATAACAACGATACTTCACAAGAATCATACCACACCCAAATTTGGCATCACCAGATAGCTCATGTAAATTAGAAATGCTTGACAATGTTACATCAAGATGGATATTTAGATTCATTCAAACTAAAACCACTTGGTGTATGTCATGAATGATTACAAGAAAAAATGACCACAACCCCATTTAGTGGGAAAAGTGAAAGGGATAATGAAATTCTTGAATTAGTTCATACTACTGTGTGTGGACCATTTCCAGTTGAAGCAAAGGGAGGGAACTCATACTTCATAACATTACTGATGATTTTAGTATATTTGGATATATCTACTTAATGAGGTATAAGTCAAGTTCTCTTGATAAGTTCAAAGAATACAATAATGAATTTGATAACCATCTTGGTAAGAATATTCAGAAACTCCGCTTAGACCGAGGTAGAGAGTATCTTAATCAAGGATTCATTGATTACTTTCATGAGTTTGGGATCATATCCCAAATCAATCCTCTATGCACTCCCCAGTGGAATGGTGTAGGCGAATGGAGGAACCACACCCTCTTAGACATAGTGAGATCAATAATGAGTCTTGCGAGTCTTCTATTAACCTTTTAGAGATATGTGTTATAATCAACGATGCACATACTAAACTATGAACTAACTGAATTGATTAATGGTATTACATACCAGTTCTGGAGTGGAAATAAATCCATATTATCGAATTTACATTTATAGGGATGCGATACATTTGTTAATTACTATTTTGGTAGCAAACATGCACCTCGAGGCACAAAGTGTGCCTTTATGGGATACACCAAGGAAACAAGGTGATATTACCTATAAAACCCATCATAAAAAAAGCTTATAGTGGCAAGATTTTCCATATTCTATGATAAGGAGCACATCTCCAAAATAGATAGTGGGGGTGAGATATAATTCGATGATGTTGAGGCTCATGGTATACAAGAGTTGGCACATGAAAAGATTCCACAAATTCCCATGGAATAACGAATTATTCCAGAGACACTAGAGCTATGTTGGAGTAAAATAGTTGTTAAAGAACCGGAATGGTACATTGTTCTAGTTACTGAGGATGGTGAGTCATTATTTGTTGATAATAATGATCCTCTAACCTTCAAGGAAGTAGTAAGTGGCAAAAATATTTCCTAGTGGTAATAATCCAAGAATTTTGAAATGGATTCAATGTACCAAAACCATGTCCGGAATTTGGAAGATCCTCCAATAGATGTAACGCCTATTGGTTTCCATTAGGAAATCAAGAAGAAACGTGACATGGGAAAACAAGACAGCACCTATAAGGCACAACTGGTTACAAAAGGGTTCAAACAACATCATGGCATTGACTATGAAGAAATCATTTCACTAGTGGCAATGATAAAATACATCATAATTCTTTTGGACATTTCCATTTACCATGACTAAACGATTTGGAAAATGGGTGTCAAAATAGCCTTCCTTAATGGGATCCTTCATAAAGATATCTACATGACACAAACTGATGGGTTTTTGACTAAAAAGGAAGCCAATAAGGTATCAAGTTGAAAAAATCCATTTATGGATTCAATCAAGAATCCGGGTCATGGAACATTCATTTTGATGAATCAATAACAAAAGTTGGTTTTATCAAGAAGAAATGGGAGCCTTGTGTCTACAAACAGTTTAGTGGGTGTATAGTCTTTTTCCTAATAGTATATGTTGATAACATATTACTTATTGGAAACGAGATACCAGTCTTATAGTTTTTTAAGGCATGGTTGGGTAAATGCATCTCCCTGAAGGACTTGGCAACGAAAACATATATTTCGAGGATCAAGTTCCGTCTTGAATGATCCAAGAGATTGTTGGGCCTAAGAAAAAGTGCATACATTGATAAGATACCAATGATATTCATTATGGAACAATTCAAGAGGCGATTGTTTCCAGCATCACATGGAATTCATCTTTCCAAGAAAATGTGTCCATCGACACGTGAGGAAAGAAATATAATTGCAAGGACTCCATACACATCAGATATTGGGTCAGACGTGTATGTCATGCTATGTATTGGACTGGATATCACCAATTCATTATGTGTGGTAGGAATTTATCATGATGACCCAGGTGACCACCACTAGATGGTAGTCAAGACTATCCTAAAGTATCTAAGGCATACTAAGGATATGTTCCTAGTTTATGGAGGAGATGATGAACTATTCATCATAGGATATTCAGATGCTAGTTTCTAAACTGATCAAGATGACACAATGTCCCAAACATGATATATCATCACATTGAATAGAGGAATAGTGAGATAGAAGAGCTCAAAGTAGAGTGTGGTTGTAGATTCTAAAGTAGATTCCCAGTATATCATAGCTTTTGAGGTAGCTATAGAAGTAGTTAAATGAGAAGCTTTGTCCAGGATATGGATGAGATGCCTAACAGTAAAGATACAATCACACTGTGCTGTGATAATACTGCAGAAGTGGATCTTACAAAAGGGCCAAGTTCACATCAGTGGATGAAGCACATACTTTGGAAGTATCATCTCTTGAAGTATTTTTCTAAGAGAGGTGAAGTTAAAGTGAGCAGTATTTCCAAGGAAGACAACATGGAAGACCCCTTTACTTATCCCTTGACTCAGTAGAAATATGACCACCATGTGAGGTCTAGAAGACTAAAATTTAGGGTCATTTATCTCTAGTCTAATTGGTATTTTCTAAGAGTTGGTTTCCTAGAACCAACTGGTTGTACTTTGATTACATGTACGTTTAATGTATTTTAATATTAAACATCTTATTACATATTTTTCATTGTTCTTCATGACTTTGATGTGATAATGTCTTGGAGTATTTTTGCATTGATAAGGTCATTCCAGTTCTTATTTATAATGAGAAAATTAAAATAATATAACATTATTCGTAAATATAGTTCTATGGTTGGACGAGATACTATAATGGGACACATAACATGATGACCATCATGTGTGATTACTCGTAAGTAGATGAGACTTCCCCTCATGAATTTCAAACTCTATAATCTATTAGACAGGAGATTATGAGAATAGAATCGCCAGTAAGAATTCCACATTTTTTGGTGTCATCAGATATTTCTATCTATTTTTATGTGTAATGATCCATAGACATTAATATTATCATTAATAAATTTCTGGACACTCGCACTTTGATTTACTGATGAAAATCGTCATACAGACAGTTGGAGGGAATTAGGGTACGTTGGTTGTGTCACAAGTGGCATGTTATTAATGGATAAGTCGAGGAAGGATTTTTCCCTTCCATTTATGGAATTTTATATCTTGGCCCATTGATTGAAATAGAGCCGTCGCACGAAATTCCATTTTCATGGTGTAATGATGAGTATATTTCTGGTAGTCAAAGAACTACATATCAAGCATAATGGTTGATGACACTCTTATGAAACATGATTGATGATATATTAAGACAAAGGGATTATATTACACATTGAGCATTCTTATGTGAATGTCATTGTTTCTCCTTTATGATCTTTCTCTAGGGTTCCTTAACCCGTTGCTAGACAGTAATCTTTGACATTAGTTAAGCCCAACTAACACCAATGAGAAAGAATCCTAGAGGGTCACACATTAAGTGTTTTTGGGGGTCTCGGTTAAAATATTATTCAATATAAGAAAATAAAAAACATTATTCTCAAGGATGTGGAATAATTTTATTAAACTTAATATGATCACATAAATTAAATTAAATATATTTATTTATTTTATTGAACATTTATTAAATATTTATTTACTAGTCTGTAAACAAAATACTTATTTAAGAGAATAAATTTTTTATTTATTTATTCAGGTGTTCAATAAATGGAATTGGAGTTCATGTGAACCATGGCCGTTATAATAGTAAAATAATTTTTTGTAAGAGAGTAAATAATTATTAGTTGGAATAAGATAAAATAATAATCACGCTGCTATTATTTTGTGACGTGGAATTTAATTCATAATTCTGTTTTGCGGATGTTGGATCACAATAAATAATGATGTGGTATTATTATGAGCATGGGTTCTCTCTTTGTTCATGAATGTATTTAATTTCTGTTATGAAATTAAATAATGTTTCCAATGTTCCATGCATATAAATAGACAAGTACTTCTATTGTACCAAGAAGAACACACCACACACTTTTTGAATTGATAATTGTTGAGATAAACAATTTCTCTCTCGAATACTCTTCCCACCCATCGTCATAATGACCGAAGTTCATCAAGGTCGATGAACAAGCGATAAAAATTGATAGACACAAGACACTCAATTCATAGTGCTTGCAGTCGGAGAATAACTAGTGTCGATCAGAGGCCATCAGAGAACATGTGGATCACCGCTAGATAGATTCTAGTTTGGATCCTCCCAAGTATAATGAGATTATCCAGAAGGTTCATTCCAAATTATCAACATCATCAAAAAAGAAAATACTAAAGATACATGTATTCTTTTTTATGAAATTAATTAAATTAGTTAAAAACATGCTGTGGAAGATCCTCCCTAAAGGTTTTAGGACACTTCATTCTTTATCTAAATCTTTTATTCTATTCTGTGGAGACTGTTGTTCATCGTTGTATTGACCCAGAAGAATCATTGATCATGGTAAAAATTAATGTTGGGTTCCATCCCAACCACGCTTCTACGACATTCAGAACCATCAGTTATGATATGAGATAAAAAGAATATATTGAATGTGGGGAATGGGAAACATTTAAGGATATATTCCATGAGAAATATTTTTCGGAGTTTGTTCAAATTAGGATGGAAAATAAATTATTTGAATTGAGGAAGAATGAGATAGAAATAGTGGACATGTATAAATAAAACTTCACTAATTGGAATTTTACACACATAATTTAATTTGAGATATTGACATAAACAATAATAGGTTTTAATCAGAATTAAAGACACGACATCAAAGAAAATTGGCTTCCCAAGAATTAAAAAGTTTTAAGAAACTTGTTTGATGATAAAATAAGGTAGAAATAGAGTCTTTTTGTTGGTCATCTATTCAATTACAATAAGAATAATAACAGGTTTAGATGGAAGGGAATGGGTAAGCATCCATCAATGAAATTTTGTGGTAAGAAAACAAAAAATTAATCTTATGATAAGTGTAGTAAGAATCACCTTAGAGAATATCTTAAAAAATCAACGATGTATTTTTGATGTGTAATTTTTGGAAATTTGTATTGTGATTGAAAATAAAATGATCAGATAATAAATAAAAAGATGATGGTAATATTATTTAATTATAATGAGATGGATCATTATTAGATAAATTGTCCAAATATATAAATTAAGGAAATAAATTATCATTATAGAAAGTATAAAGGTTTCAAAAAATCTTTTTCTATTACTATAGTTGGTATTAGGCCATATAATAAAATAGTGATAGGTACTTTACATGTTTATTTGAATTATGAAGATACCCTTTTTGACTCAATATTTTAATATTCATTCATTTATGAGAAATTTGTAATTAAAAATTGAATTTCACCACACGAAAAAATATAAATTTTAGTGAAAACTCTGAGTTGAAATGTTAATGAAACCGAGGTATATAATAATATTACTTTTATTATCTGTGGGATAATCTTTCCTAAAAATAATGTTATAATTCCCATAGTAATGTTTGATATTATTTTAAATATGTATTGATTTTTAGTTTATCATGAAAAGATATATTGTATAGATATTGAAGTTACATTCAAAAATATTATACCTTTGATAACATATGAAGAGGATGGGAAATTTATTAGAGATGGTAGTGAAAGTTTCCTAGCTCCTATTGATTAAAAGAAATGAAATATTTGTAACAACCGTAAATTATAAAATTAGAATATTGTATTAAAAATTATATGTGTCACACAACACCAAGCATAAACAAACAATAAAATATATTTCATGAAATTTTATCTCTTTAATAGCTTAAAAAACATGCAACTCTGAGTCTAAATGAACTATAATAATCTGGTCATTAAATTTTGGGTAGTAATAATACTAAATACATTGTAAAAATTATACAGTTCAAAAATGTAAAAATAAATTCAATATCTATCTATTCATTAGAATTAAAATAAGAATCAATATGAATAAATATATATATTTTCTGAAATATAATATTATTTCTAAAAGATGGTTTAGTCGCACATTTTGTATATAAAACAAATTAATTTTACCAATTTGAAAAAAAATACTTAAAAAAATTAAATTTATTTTTTAAATAATCATATCAACATTATATTAGGGTGATTGTTTTTGGATTTTCTGAAAAGATTCTATTTGTATTGAATAGTGAAAGATATTGTTTCTTATTTGAAGACTTCATTTTTGATTAATTTCTTTACATTGATAAATTATATAAATTGGTTTTAAATTTAATTTAGTAAAACTATAATATAATAAATTGAATTTCAGTAATTTCATTTAATTTCATATTGAATTTTGATATTAAAACATTCCATACTTATGATAATTTTTTCTTAAAACCCTACATTTTCATTAATTTTAATTTAAATTTTCCACTTCATTGAATTGAATTTGATAAAATAGATTCCGTATTTGGAATAACTATAATTTATACTACTTAATAAGTTCAAATTAAATTTTTACCATAACAAATAGTGAAAAAAAACAAAAATAACATGGTTAAAGTAAATATGGGTTTACTAGGGGTGGGGAGGGGGTTAAACTGAATAGATAAGGGGTAAAATGGCCTAAAAACATGTCTAAAATATATTTTATAGAAGTATTTAAACCTTTTCGTGTATAATTATCTATAATAGTCAAATTTTTTCACTTTTCTCATATTGAAAACAAGGTCCACAACATTTTTTTCAAATATTACAAGAGTTCCACTCACCTCTGTTATAAAATCCCACCCCCTCTCCTCTATTATTGACACCTTAAAACCGTATATTCATGGCCAAGACCTCCTCAAATAACTAATTAACTTATATAAACAAACAATATAATCATTGTTTAGTCAGAAATCCATTTTATAAGTACTTTTGGTACAATCTTAATGTAGGGGTCTAAGTAGAGGTAAAATTCTTAACTATATGTTTTTGTTTTATTTATTCTTCCATGTACATAAAATATTACTAATTTATTATTATATAAAAATTATCTTCCATTTATTGAGAAGTTATTATGTTAATTTCATGACCTTTATCCCTCTATTATTCCCTCAAATGGGAAACGATGAAGTGACTCTTGTGTATGTCAGACTACCGCCTCGCGAACCAATGTGAGATATTTTCCACAAAAACCTCTCACAATTGGGTATGATGCTGGATAAATAGTATATATATGATATTTATTACATTATTATACCTATTTAGTTATTATATCATATATAACATTTTTAATTTCAACTATGTAGGGGTAATATAGCGTCACTCGTGTGTACAAAGAACTACTTCCATGCGTGGCGATGCGATTCATTTTTCACTAAATCTTTACATGGAAGGTAATAATCATACTGTTAACCAATATATGTGAAATACATGAAATAATTATGATATTCATAACATATTTATCATTATTAAAATAAAATATATTATTTCATTCTTCACATTTCACTAACTGAAAGATGATAATGTCGTTTGTGTACATGTGGACAACCGCCTTCATGAAGCGATGTGACTCTCTTTTGTTGAAATAGTTGGTACCCTATACCAAACTATTTGGTGTTTTTGATTACCATATCTTGTATACACTTACCTATACATGATTCCATCTTACCATTATAGTGTATAATTATCTGCACCCCCTATTGATTTGTAATTCCTATGATTAATTGTCGTATCGAAAGGTTATATAAGATCCTAGGCTATAATGAGAACCTCTTGATACAATGAAATTAGTCATAAATATAACTTCTATGGTCAAGATACATCTTACTTATTGGACACAGTATATGTTTGACTATCTAGTGTTTGGGGCTCATAAGTATTGAGACATTTTCTCATGAATTTTTCACTTGTTGATCTCTAGTAGTGAGTTCATGAGGACATACCCTCTAATAGGAACACAAAATGTTTTAGGTGTCATTGGGTGTTCCTATTTAGGATCATGTGTAATGGTCTCTTTAAAAGAGATCATTTCCAATGTATGTTATTTGATTGTGTACATTTATGGAAAACGAAAATCTTGATGCTGAAATCGTCGCGAGGTAGTTTGTGTTGGGTGTGTCATTGATGGCATTCCATTAGTATAATGGTCAAGAAAGGATTTTTACCTTCTGTGTTATGGATGTAATATATCTCAGTCTATATTGATAAGGATGGTAGTACCTTCATAACACCATCTCCATGGCAGTCAAGGGTAAATCCATCCAGTTGGATCAACTAATAATAATGAAAGAAAAGGGAGATGACACATATGTGCATACTACTTTAGGAATAATGGGTTTTGAATTTTTTATATTAATTTTATTTAAATGTTTTATGTAAATACATGTAAAATATTATTTGAATGACTATTAATATATTCAAGGTTTAATTAATATTTTCTGGAGTATGAGTCAAGTTAATGGCTCAAGTATTATCACACAATATATTTTTTATAATTATGTGATAACAATAATAAAAAATATTTATGACTCTATTTAGTTGTCTAAATATTATTTATATAGTGTGATTAATTTTTCCAAAGTTAGGCTGGAATTTTTGTGTAATTCCATTTCACTCTATATATAGAGGAGGATTTCAGTTTTCAATGTACTATTCAATGCCTCTCTCTCCTTTCTTCTCTCTCCCACATCCTATAGAGTGAGTCTTTGAATCCAAGGAGCTCAGATAGAGCCCTCTCCCAGGCATCGCAATTTAAGTGATGCGGTGATCGTTGGAGCTCTGAAAACATCATCGGATATCTGTTCTAGATCCTGGAATTCGACAATTGGTTCTTTCGCATGTTTCTTGAAGCACATGTAGATGATCTATATGAATTTGTCTTCTAGTATTCAAGAAGCAATTGCCAATGAGGAGCAGGCATCGTATACAGATTCAGATCTAAACTAGTTATTTTACCATTTTTAATTTGTGATTAAAACTCTTCTTGTGAGATCCTCAGCTTTAATCAGGTAGCTACTCATCGACATCGACAAGATTATGTCGAATATTAGTGAATTTTTCTAAAATCCCACCTTTTGAGGATTTCTATGCATAATCGATTTCTTTGAGTGGTATCAAATGGACTTGTATTGATTTTAAGACAATAACAAAAGTAAATTTTTATAAAATATTATAGAGGGCTTCTTTACAGTCCCAACGCTGCAGATCGTGTTTTAATCCGACATCAAATGACCATTCTGCAGTCATCCAAATTTTTAAGTGCCGATTTGAACCAGTATACATATGAGTTTTTTAAATCAATGAACCTTTGTTGATCATCTAAATCCTTGTAAAATTAGTAAGTTTATTTCAGAAGAGGTTTGAAAAAAATAATTATTATAATTTTATTATAATAATAATAGTTTTATTATTATAATAATATTATTATTATTTTTGAAAGCCTAAATAGGATTTATAAAATTTTTGAAGGGGTTGGGGATTAACTTGGGTGAGTCTTCTAGTTAACCAAATAAAAAAACATAATGATGATTACCTTTTTTAGTGGGGAACATGGGAGAAAGGATAAAAAAGGTCATAGTTTATAGGAAAAGCGGTCCCCCTATCTGTCCCACGTGGAAACCCTAACAGGGGTGGCGACGAGTGCCCCTCCTGTAGCGCCACCTCATTCTGGCGCCCCACAACACGGCATGGCCACCTCCCGGAACCCCCTTCCCCTCGCTGGCTTCCTCTTCCACCGCCCTCAGCCCATCTAGACTGTCATGTCATCACCCTTCTAGTCTCTATCACATGGAGCTATACTACATATCCGGTGTCACCTCCGGACTCCACCCCATGATGCACCGCGCTGCCACCGGCCTCACCTGTGGTGGCGCCCTCCTCGGTTTCCCCTCATGCACCTTGAACAGACTAGGTCCAGCACCCCACATAGGTCCCTCCCTTCTCAGACCGCCCACAGACTGGCACCCCTATCAGGGCACCTGCGGGATTTTCTAGGACTCACCCCCTGCTCAGGTCGGTTCCCTGTGATAGAATCCCATCCCGACTAGTCCGATGACCTCCTCCCACAACAGTTCCCCCATTCCAGAACTCCACCCACTACGACCTTCTTGTCGGCATCCTCTTCATCTCAGATGAACACACCGATGCCCCGCAGTAGGTGCATCCTTTTTTATTGGTAGCCGGAAAACCGCGATTTCTTCTTCTGCAGGTTCTGTTTGGTCGCAACAAATTGGGTTTGTCCCAAAAGGGGTTTGTGTGGGTCTACCCATCCCGAAATAGGCATGAGCACACCTTCCTAGCCTACATCACCCACATGGGGTTGGATAAACCTGGGATAGACCTGTGTTGGTCTAACCCGATCCGCATAGGCCCTGGTCAGGGTTTTCGGGGCTCGGGAAAAATAATTTGATCAAAAGTTAATTAAAATAATTAAATTAATTAAAGTTGATAATTAAATTAATTAAGTATTAATTTTTTTTAAAAGAAATTAATACTATCTAAATTAATTTAATTTGGTGATTAAATTAAATTAAATAAATAATTTAATTTTAGTTTCAAAATTAAATTAATTAATAAAGATCAATATTGAATTGACAATTAGAGTGATGTTTTTTATTTAATTAAACATCCTCAAATTAATTAAATGAATGTTTAAATTTTATTCTGTATTTTGTTTATATATGCAAGTTAATGGGAATACTGACCATGAGATGGAGACCAACCAATGTATGTCTAGAGCTTGATTATTTATTTATTTAATTTACTTAATTATTGTGATGTTTTTGAAATAAATAGTTTAATTTATTCAATAACAATCCATGTGTCGTCTCAGAGTAATTATATGTATAAGGGCATGAAACTCATATTACTCTTATCCCCAAATCCCAGTACCCTCAGAAAATCATGGAGTTTCATCCAATCAGCCTGTGTAATGTGATTTAAAAGAATTTCTCCAAAATCATGGTGGCCAAAAGTAGGGATTTTCTCCCTCTGCTTTCTCAGACAACCAAAGTACTTTCATTCCAAAGAAATCTATTACTAACAATGTTGCCATTGCCTTAGAATTATTCCACTCTATGAAAACTTGCTCCTCTTCCAAGCGGGGTACCCTGGAAATGAAACTAGATATGATGATAGCTTATGACAGAGTTGAATGACCTTTTCTCGAACTTGTTCTATACAGGTTGGGCTTTGGGACGAAATGGATCTCTTATGTCATGAATTGTGTTACATCTTTCTCCTAAAGAATCAATATTAATGGGGTCCCTTTAGCGACCATTAAAACATTAAGAGCCTTGAGATAAAGGGAACCCCTATCACCTTAACACTTCATTCTGGTGGAAGATGTCTTTTCTCATCTCATCCTGAAGGTGGTAGATCTAAGAGTTATCCTTGGTGCTAAGGTATGTAGAAATGACACCTTATCTCTCATATTTTCTTGGCAGATGATAGCCTCTTTACACATGTCCTACCTTGCATGAATGTAGTGTAGTGCTAAATATCCTCAATCTTTATGAAAAGGCCTTTGGGAAACATCTTAATGCTTTGAAATTAGAGTTATCATTCAGTAAAGGCATCCCACAAGCTAAGAGAGAGGATTTACAGCGAATGTGAGGGTTTCCACTGGTTAATAAGAATCCTATGTACCTTGGCCTCCCAACCCTACTAGGTAGGTCGAAGAAACAAGTATTCGACGCCATTTTGGATAGGGTGGATAATCAGATTTGTATTTGGTCTAGTAGGAATATTTTCAAGGCGGGAAAGGAAGTTCTCATGAAGTTAGGGGCCCAAGAAATCCCTTCTTATTCTATGTCGCTGTTTAAATTCCCAGAAACTCTCGTTAATCAAATCCAATCCCGGTTGGCCAATTTTTGGTGGGGATCCAATGAGGGAAAACATAAATCCCACTAGATGTCTTGAGATAAGCTATGTGTTTCAAAATTCCATGGAGGCCTCGGCTTCTGAAATCTAAAATTGTTTAACGAGGCTCTTTTGACGAAGCAAGGATGGTTCCTTCTATCCCACCCAAATGACCTATTCTCAAAGGTGATGTGAGCTAAGTACTTCCCTCATACTGATTTATTGCATGCCCAACTAGGGCCATGAAAGAGTTTTTTGTGGAGGTGTATTTGGGGGGAAAGATCTCTCATTGACTTGGGATGCGCGTAGAGAATTGCTGATGGACATAATATTAAAATTTGGAATGATTCATGGCTGGAGGATGGAATCAATCATAAGTTTTCCTCACCATTTGTTCTTGGATTTGAAGATGCAAGGGTACATGATCTGCTCGATGACTTTCTTGAGGAGTGTGATTGGGAGAAGCATTATTTCTGGTTTAATAAGGTGGATCGTCAGCTCATCCTGAGTATCCCTCTCACACCAGGAATGGTTATTGACTGGATTTTCTAGACTGGGGAACCTCATTGGAGATATTTTATTTGTTCGAGTTACAAAATGAGGGTACAAATTTTTGCCCAGGTCTTTACCAATAATCGGTGGAAGTGCCTCTTGTCCCTCACCGCTCCCACTAAGGTGAAATTTTTTTGGTGGCAGTTCTCTTCTGGGGTTCTTCCAACGTGTGACTTTCTGGTGCTGCGACATTTGGAAGAGGATGACACATGTCCTTTGTGCCTCCATGAATTGGAATCCCCTATCCATACAATATTTCCTGTAAGGGGTTTGAAGGGGTGCAGAAGGTTTGGAGGCCGAATTTTGGTATTTTCTTTTATCTTTCAGTTGGGTTGGTCCCAAACCTTACTAAATGGGTGTCTACTTTAGAACCAAGAGTGGTAGGGCTGATGTGCACAGTTGGTTGGTTGGATTGGACTCGACCGAATTAATGAATTTTCCAAATTAAGGTGACCCCTGATCACCTATGGGTGGATAGAGATTTGGGGTGGATGAATGGTTTGATGAAAAGTGATGCAGTGCATTCTTTGGGCCACAATCGATGAGAGGCTCCTTTTTGGTCTCCCGCCCTGAGGGTTTCATCAAGATTAATATAGATTCTATTGTCTCTACTAATTAAAGGGTCGTTATTGGGATCATTAATCATAAATGTTTTTTCCAGATTGTGGAAGCTCAGTGTAGGGCGGTGCCTAACTCATGTCACAATGTGGTGGTTGAGGCCTCAGCCATCCTCAAGGAGCTTCTTTTTTCCTGTTCAAAATTTTGTCCCAGGATTCTGGTGGAATATGACTTCCTCGAAGTGATGAATTCTATCTCAACAAAAGATGAAGATTCCCAACCTTATTTCCTCATCTTGAGGAATATTTGGTCCCTGGACGATGGATTCGACGCATGAAAATTTTATTTTATCAAAAGATATGGTAATTCAAAATCCCATCATTTGGCTCATTTTGGAAAATATTTGGGTGATCATTGTTGGGTGAACTCATTCCCTGATTGTCTTTGTAATCCTTGTTTCCTTGATCTATAATTTATCTGTTACTTTTGAAAAAAATATGTATAAGTGAATGAATGACCATTCCCATAGTATTGTTTTCATACCCCAAGACGCCCTCAACTATATGCGAGTAATGATGTATAATGACGAGGTGAAAAGTTATGTAGTTCATGCCGAGTGAAGGTGACACAACAAACATGATTTGAATTCATTGGATGGGTGGACATTGATATTTCAGTATCAAGCCACGCGACTTAATGTATTACCCATAAGGTATCAGTCGATATTTTATTCACTCAATGAATCAACCAATAGTATTGGCTCTTGATCAAGTCGTTGTTTTGTTTTTCATGGTTTATTATTTTTCTGAATGTGTAGTTAATGTGCGACCACATATTATAATAATAAACATGCATGCAACATAAAATGAACATGTGACATGGTTGAGTTTTCTATTTCTTACATTGTCAGCTGTGAGTGAGATCACATAGTACATGATTATAAAAATAGAAAATTATTTCTTTCATCACATTAAAAAAATAAAACCCTAAAATATATATTAATTTATAACCACATTCATTCATTCGAATTTGAATGAAACCAGTTGTTTGGGGTTCCGGTCATTCCATTATTGAGAGTGCCTCTTACTACCAGGAAGTCCTTATAAGAGTGATCAGTCGACTTAACTAAAATTCTAGTAAGTATTATCCATAGATAAATTTCTATCATTTTATAGTCAAGCATTCAGTAAATCATGTTTTGATTTTAGAAGTTGGGACTTCACTCAACAGATCAAGGATCATCGAGTTGATGCAGTTGGCCAGCCAAAATCCTACCTTGAACTCTCCAAGTAGGGGTGTAGCCATAGCATGTAAACTATGATGGGTTGTTTCGGGATCCTTTCCACTAGAATACTCTAGCAAAAAAATTATTCCGTTTCTTGCAATGTGGGTTCCTAGAATTCGATAAAAATTATTGGGAGACATTTAATGATTGAATTAATCAATCAAAATATTTAAACTTGTATTCCATACAATAAAGCTATTAATCTACTAAATTTTTTATAGAAAAATGAAATGTTATATCAAAATTTTAAAACCTAGATAAATATTGGACAATTTTAATGTCTTCACTAAAATGAGTATCCATGAAAATTACAGGCGTGTGTGCATAGTATAATGACATAGAAAACTCAAGGTTCCAGCATCCCCTACACGAGTAATATTACCTTAATATTCGAGGTTGAAATTGATTACCGGAGACTAATGTATGTAGTGTATGATAGTTATGTCATTATACTTTCATTAATGTTTGGTGTGATTTGTGGTCTTTATATTAGGACATGGATGATAAATAAAATAATTCTTGAATATGAGTTATTTTCTAGGAGAAAGTATAACAATGACAGGAATAGGTAATGGATACAGTGGTTATGTGAAAATTGAATCAAAAATTGTGATCCTTCAATACATAGTATTCTAATATCATTTTCACCCCTTTACTCATGTTTTGTATTGTGTCATAAAACAAAAAAGTATTGAGTAAACGCTTCATTACCTACATAGTTAAATTTCACCAACTGAATAAGAATTTCAAAGACAAATTTCTCTTTAATACTTATGGAGAATAAATTGAAAGACAAGGCAAAAAGTACAAAACGAATGTAATAACAATGACACATTCACAACATCATTCACTACATAAGGTATTAACAAAGGTTATTTTCATTTTATATTATAATATAAAACAATGGAAGTTTAAAATAAATAATTTTAATTAAAGAAGCAAGTTACTCACTTCTTCTTCAAAAATATTCATCAATTGTAATGTTTCTGTTTTACTACTTGGGTATTAAACACACTATTATGGTGAAATATGTGTATTCAAATACAAAAACCGATTAAGTATATAAAACGTACTATAAGTCAGGTGTATTCTCCAAGTGGATGAGAAGGGGTGATATCTAGTCCAATGGTGATAAGTACACGACTTCATAATTACCATGTAAAAAATCATGTAGAACTATGATTAAGTATAACCGAAACATCAATATCTTGTGTTTTCAGACATAAGAAGTCATTATTCTACGTTTCAGAGTGAATGTTTTTTTGGTCTTTAATACTCAATCATTATTTTAGTGATGCATAAATAATAAGAAATTATTGATGAATATAAAATGTAAGACTTATATGAAATTGTGGAAACTTAATTATTTTCCAAGTAAAAATTAATGTTGACGTCTAGAAAAATACCCAGTATGGTATGTAGGATCGGTACAACTAAACACTGTTGTTATTATTGGAGTCTTTTGTTTGGACAAAGAAACCTTTTGAAATAATGGTATGTAACAAAGCTTTTGAAATTTGTTCAAAAAATATGATTTGTTTCAAGGGAAATATAGAGGTATATATTTACTTCATAATATTATTTTAAGGAATATTAAAATTATGTATGATACATGAATGGTCATAAGATATATGTTTCCTTCAGTCGGTATACCAAATAATATCTTGACCAAGAATTTTTTGATCCGGTTAATTTAGTGTGGAGTAATTCCAAAATGCACATTACCATATTTTCATCACATCATTGATGTTAATGAGGAGGATAAATGATGAGGTATTATATGTCAAAATTGAGTGGAGTAATTCCTAAATGCACATTTTATGAATCAGAGTCATGATGTATGGAGTATTGATGTTAAAATTTTTAGAAACTTCCAATATATTTTATGACGCAATTTACTAATAATGGAAATATCCCAAAAAAATATGCCAACTATAATGAAAAATGTTTAATATACAAGTCATATTATGATGTAAATCTATTATGTCATAAGGACATGTGTTTGGATGCAATGGGTTTGGATATAAACAAACTTTTATTATGTACAAATACAATGTGTATCTATTGTAATTATCCTAGTAGTCACTTAGGATGTCACACAAATCCGTAAGATAGAAAATATGTAGTGAAGTGAAAGACTATAGTTTTATAAAAGGGTTCACTTATATATTAGAGGTAGTGGGAGAAAGATCGAATTGAGATTACGCAATGCTTTAAATACACAAATAGTTGTCACAGGAACTAGTTCCACTAGCGCATATGGAACAAAGTATGTTCCAGATACTCATATTGCATAGAAAAAAGATAACCATGGTGATGATTTTTGTATTCACTGTGGTCAATGATTGTTTATTCATTGTGAATAATATTTTCTAAAGGTATGTAGTATATTAAAATTTGATAAAATTGATAATAAAAACTAAAATAAAATAAATGGATTCCATGTATAAAAAAGAAAAGGGTCTTATATATTGAATACTATGGTTGTTATTTAAGTGAGTTGAGACATTGAAGGCATAAGAGTAGTAATAATAAGGAACGATTTTTTATACAAAGTTATAATGCTTAAATATATTAGAATTTTACATGTCATAGCTAATTTCAATGATAATTTTATTTAGAATTGGATTTTATGACCATCATTAATGGAAGGTGTATATACGACACAACCAGAAAGGGATGATCACATCACATAATACTATTAAATGTTGTTAGTTACTGAAATATAGTTTAGGATTTAATTAAGCAACAGGATCATAGAAAATTCATTTCGAATGAATGAATGTAATGTGTTTACTAATGTGAAGTGGGAGAACCAAGGTTTTACAAGAATAGTATGTTCGATAACATATTGAAATCATACATTGGTCTTATAGTTAGTTAAGATCAAGGTGAAATCTTTTCTCCAATGATTGACTTAAATTAGTAACTGATGTTCTAGGGAATGGTATCTACTGAGGTAGATATATATGTTTCTTGGCCATAGTCAATCGCACATATAGTGAAATTGTTTTGAAAAATGTAAGTTGGAATAATTCAAGAGATGATTTTTTGCCTAGGTCACGAGGCATAATATCTCTAGTTTGCCTTGTTCGAGACATAAGAGGAGATAAATGTGATGAGTTAAATCCATACATCAAAGTGATGGATCAATCACGTATTCTATGATATGTACAAGAACTAATATATTGAAGGTATATTTTATCGTAAAAAAATATCAGTTATATCCCAGAGCACTGAAAAGGAAGCAGTCAGAACTATCTGATTGTACTTCGACAAGTACAGAAGAAATGTACAAGGTAAGTAGAGAAGAAAGGATACTAGTTTTCTAGGATACAAACTAGTATTCCATAGATTATTGTGATTTAGTATCACATTTATGATAAGGTGATGAGTAATATAGGATCATATAAGTAGGTTTTAGAAATACCTACAAATACAAAGTATGTTACAGCTTCTAAGAAAGAAAAAAAGCAATTTTTAAATGCAATGATTTTTTTCAGCTCTTAGAATAATACCTGGTAAGAAAAGTATTATCATAATTTAAATTATGATATTATTACAAGCTAGGATATTAGGATATGATAGTGGAATGGTGGGATATACTCAGGATACCATCTCTTGAGATGTTTTACTCAACAAGCCGATGTCAAAATAGTAGAATAGCGACACAGGGGAACTGTGGTGGACCTAGTAGCTAAATCCATTCCTCATCAGAAACATGATGTTCATCATGTGAGTAGATAACATGTTTGGTTAGAAATTTGGATCTAGTTCATGTGGGAGTGATGAAATAGTAGGTTCCATAGAGCCAACTATTTAGTGCTTTTCATTACCATATCATGTATACAGTTACATATATATGATTCCATCTTACCATTATAATGTAGACTTTTCTGCATCAACTATTGAAAAGGTAACTTACAGTTATTAATTATCTTATCAAAATGTTATAGAAGATCCCAGGAAATAATGAGAACCTCTAGATTTTATGAAATTAATATTAAATATATGTTCTATGGTTTAGATACATCTTTCTAATCAGACACAGTTAATGTTTGACAATTAGGTGCTGGGGGCTCATAAGAATTGATAATTCTTCTCATGAAGGTCACACATGGTGATATCTAAAAGTGAGATCATAAAGATAGACCCATCAATTGGAATACCTCATGTTTTATGTGTCATTGGATGTTTATATCTACGATAATGTGTAATGGTCTCTTGAATTGAGATCATTTTTATTATATGTCATTTGATTGTGTACATTGATGAAAGACAAAATCCAGGATGTTGAAATCATGGAGAGGTAGTTTGGGTTGGGTTTATCATTGGTGGAATGAAATTGATTGAATGGTCAGGAAAGAATTTTTCACTTCCAGGTTATAGAAGTAATATATCTCAGGACATGTTTATTTGGATGGTAGTACCTTCATAAAACCATGACCATAGAAGTTGGGGGTAAATCTATTCAGTTGGATCAACTAATAATAAGGCAAGAAAAGGGTGATGATAAATGTGTGTGTCCTGCTTTATTAGATATTAATGACATTGAGATTATGTTACACAGTATGTATTCATAGGTTGGTTGTCGATTTTGTGACAATCATTATCTCTTTAGGGGCTATGATGGGTTGCTAGATCACACTCATGGTCTATGAATTCTATTCACTAATGTTGAGACAAGGGCCTAGAAAGTCATACACAGTAGCATATTTGAGAATGTTCCGTTTTCATTTGAATATAATATTTGAAATTGTGGGCCCCACTATTGGGTTTTGGGATTTTTCCATGGTTAAACGATCACCAATGCTATAAATAAATTCATATTATTCATGTTATGAGTAATGAGTATTGAATTTATTTATTCATTATATTTTCAAGTTTTATGTAAATGCATGTAAAATTTTAATTGATAAAATATTATTTATTCAAGGTTCAATTAATATTAGTGGGAGTATGAGCCGAGGTAATGGCTCAGGTATTATCATACAATATATTTTTTACAATTAAGTGATAATAACAATAAATAATATTTATATCTCAGTTTGATAGTCAAAATATTATTTATATATTATGATTAATTGTTCAGAGGTTAGGACAGAATTTTCTAGTAACTTCATTTCACTATATAAATATAGGAGGAGAGGAGTTTTCCATGTACTATTTACTACCTCCCTCTCCTCTTCTCTCTCCAAATTCCTAGAGAGAGAGTCTCTGGATCAAAGGATCTCAGATCGAGCCCTCTCCCAGGCATCTTAAGTGAAGCATGTGGTGATCATTTGTTCATTGAAATTGTCATTAGATCTCTACACTAGGACCCATAATTAGACAATTGGATCTCTCACAGGGTTCTTGAAGCATGTGTGGATGATCTAGAGGAATTAAACTTTGGATTCTTCAGGAAGCTATCACCAATGACAGGAAGATGTCGTGCATGGATTCAGATCTAAACTCTGTATTTTATGGATTTTATTTTCTGTTTAAAAATTTTCACATGAGATCCATATCTTTAACCTGGCAGAAACTCTCTCAAATCGACAAGATTTTGTCGAACAGTAGTGAAAAAAATTTAAAATCCCACCTTTTTGGGATTACACTACTTCTCGGTTCCTTCATCTATTCATTACGACACCACGTGGATGATATATTAAATTATAAATAAATAAATAATATGGTATTTATGATGTTATTATCATTATTTAATGATAAAATATTACTTTCCTTCTTTTTATAATGATCATTGAAAATGGAATGTTTACTCACACATATGTTTGACCTACCATCTCCAAGATCATAACATAATTCATTTCTCAAAAACATATTCCATTGTTGTTCTTAAATGTAAAATTCATGTGCATATATGATATTTCATTCATTCTAATTATTCTAGATATTTTTAAATAATGACCTCTAAGACCAATAGTCAACCTACCAATGTAATTTTTGACACAGAAGTCAAATATCATCGAAACACTCGATGTAATTTTAATTTATTAAGTAATTTTATATGACTTGGTAATAAGTAAAATTAAATAAATAATAAAATTTAATAAATTTCTTATGAAATTAAACAATTGACATATTTTTATTATTTAGGAAGATAAATGACATATGTGACGCGTTAGACTCAAGGTAAGGGACTTCATCTCAATTTCCCTTCCTTGAGGCATATTTTAGTGTTATGATACTACTTTATTTTATATGGTGTCTATACTATCCATTTTACATGTAATATAATTATTAAAAAATAATTCATGGTATTTTATGTTTTAATATGAATTATTCAACTCTGTTTATTTGACTCAAATGTTACAAAGTGGAAAAGAATTTCATAACACAATTTCTTTTAATTGGGTTGTATAACTTCTTCATCATCTTTGATATTCTATGATTATGTATGTAATTAAATTTGGTGATAATATTTTTTATTTTGACTTATTATATGTGTGGTTATATTTTTTACACATAATCGATTAATTGATTATTTCTCAGATGAATGTTCCTATCATTGTAATGGTTTATTTCAAAATCTCATTCTAATTGTGATTATTTATTTTTTGAATTTTATTGGAGGAAAAATACATTTTCATGGCCAATAAAATCAATTTAATTTTTTATCCTCTAGTTATTCATGATTTTTTAAATTAATATTACAAATTTCCCAATCGTTTTTCCTTAAAATGATTGAAAAAATGTTTTTAGAAAATCCTAACATCAATTATCTCTTCGAACGAAAATATCATTTCTTCAGAAACCATGTTTTCGAAAAAAATCACGATTGTTTTTAACATTGTTAAAATTAATTTTTTGGATACTTTTTTCCATGTTTTACCTTTTAAAAAAATAAAAGGAACATTCATTTATTTTTCCAAATAGTACACATTTGGATTTTACTGAAAAAATGAATGGAGTATTTTTATAACATGTATGACATTAATGGAATTTATAGTCATCATGAACAATAAGTTTTTTTTTAAAATATTATCTTATATGTTTTAAAATTTATTTTCAAATAAAATTATTATCAAAATTTTGAGTGATATTTTATTTTTAAAAAGTGATTTTCAAATTTCAAAGGTTATTTTACTCAAGATTGATTTAACGAATATTTCCATGGAATTTATATTCATCATTGAAAAAACCATTATTAAACTTATGATATAATCGGTATATGTTGTGTTAGTACCATCATTACTCATTCTATGAATGTTTTATGATCATTTTTTCCAAGTATAGTATTGGACTTCACTTTCCTGATTCATATATTCAAGCATTAACTTCCGCATGAAATATTTACTTTCATGTGAACATTAGACATTAAATATACCCAAAATATCCATATTATATCCTAGATATGATTACATCTTAAACTATAAATCATTTTTACATAAAGAGGTATATATTTAAATTTAGTTATTTGTTTGGGTAAATATTGATTAATCTATATTCTTTTCTCAATATGGATTTTTTTATGACAAGGAACATTGTTCATGAATTAAATTGATTATTTGATATATGAGGACTAATTTGGAAACACAGTGATTATTTGGGCTTAGAGTTATATATCCCCATTGTAGTCTCATGATGAGAGTAAGTAAGATTTCATTAAATGAGTCTCTATAAATATTTTTAAACTATCTTGTCAATGATATTGATGGTAGAGTTATCATGTTTCGGATAACATGATATCCAATAATTCAGAATTTATTTCATCAAGAATTCATCAACAATTGTCCATGATATTTTCACAGTGATATTATCTATAGATTCATTTCATTATCCGTTTATTATTTAAATGGAATTTGTTTTAATTTATTTACCTTTCGATATCTTATTATCCATGATGTTCTTTAAATGATATTATCTCTAGATTCATTTCACTCTCATTTTATTGATTAAATGGAATGAATGGTCATATATTTACCTTTCAAAGTGTATTCTTCCTTGTCCAGTTGTGACAGTCAAGCTATTGATTAAATTGTATGTGTGTTCAGTTATTTATCTTTCTATAATTTTTCTTATTGATTCATGATAGCTTTTTTGTACTTATCCTTTACTAATCATTTGATCTCACCCGTATTTTGTTTCTTTCCCCATAAATTCTTGATGTGTACTATGTTTTTAATGTCAGGATATACTAGAGTGAATGATGTTATTATATAAAATAATTTTTGTCATTTGTGTATTCAAACATAATAATGGAATCATGTATGTAAATAGTTTACCTAGACTAATAAACTATTCATTCTATTTGGGATCAAATTCCTTTTATCTTCAGTCATTTTAGAAAAGTATACATAGACTCTAGGTTACATTGGTTAGGGTCACTACTCTAATCATGTTATTTTTTTCTAGTAGTGAATGAATATATGAATGTATTTCCTAATTATTTTTCAACCACCATTATTTATTAAGAAGTTGAGTTTACTATTTAATTATTGCTTGATGGTAAGAATATTTTAAAACCCCCACTGTAATTTCCTTGACTTAGGATCCACTAAACCAGTTCCCTACGTTGTGTCACCACATAACCTAAAGTGTGCCTCCCTATACACCAAAGGTTTTCGTCTAGCAATGAGGGTATATATTAGTCACGTGGGGAGACTATGCCCACTTAAATAGAGTAATCCATAGCAGATAACCACCATAAATAGTGTAAATAATTTTAATAACTAATAAAAATTCATGAATATTTTCTTCCGAAACTGGGTATAAACCACAATAAAAATAATATGAAATTTCATGATAACAGTGATAATGTGGACACAACACAAAATAAAGACAGTGAATGGGATCCTCAAAATTCCCCTAACACTAAATTTGGAACCTCATCCATGAATATCCCATTCCAAACTCAACTCCATATAATAGAGAATTTCCCTTATCCTAAACTACAATCATGAAGTCTACTCGAGTACCCAATGATGACCCGAGCTGGGTATGAGTTAAACTCAGTATGCCACCACCAAAAGTTTATTCAAAATATCTAGTCTGAACCAATAATGCATGAATTTATGAATAAATAAAAAATAAATAAAAGAGAATTCAGGTCCACTAGTTAACAATCTTTACAAAACGATAACTATCCATGGTGAAAAATTTATTATGTTCGTCTTCTTCATTACTTAGTTCATCATCATCATGTTGTCCATGGGTTAAGAATTTGCATCATTCAAAAAAGGATAATGGAATTTATCATTCTAAATAAGAAAATATTTCATGTTTTTAACATAGTACAGATAATGCATCAAAACATCACGATACCCTTACCTCTAAGCCTTAGTCTGGGTAGAATTCAACAATTAGGGGAGTAAACATTGTCCCTTTCTCAAACTCGTGCATTATGGGTGGAGTTAGAGCATCAATCCAACATGACCCGTGGGAGGATCCTCAGTCATTTATCCCACACCTCATCCTTGCGCACATAATTATTCATCTATTTAACACACAGAAAACATATCTCAAACAATACACATCACAATCCTATTTTATAAAAAACAATAAGGGAATGAATATTATTTTGTAACCCATTAACACATTTACGGTTTACATTAATTATAAAAATTCATATTCTCATGCCTAGCTCACTAAGCACATTAATTATTTCCCTTAAATCATCCCATTTACCATATTCATCAATTCCCTTATGAAATATCATTTAACATATTCTTTAATTCACAAACCATTTTCAATTTACATACTTACGGATTCATATACCATATTCACTTAGGCATTTACAATACAATTTGTATGCCACATGTCACAATCTCGATGAACCAAATTAACCCATTTCTGCGTCATGCCAAAAAACCCTTTAATGCATTACGAAATATAGACACATTAACCATATTTCATTGTCACATCCATTATACACATCAATATACTCTACATGGGCTCTACATTATCACACAATGACCTTGCACTTTCTTGACTAATATCTTGGAATGGGAATAATGGTGCAACCCATGGGTGTCCATAAATAGGTTAAGTCATCCTTGATGCATCCCATGTTTCCAAAAGGGTTTATGATCATAATTTGGTCACCCATTTTACCAAATCTCACCAAAACCATCAAAATAAAAACAAAATTCAACTAAGACCAAAACCAAACATTCAAAAATATACAATGTTATAATGGGATACATCTTATAGACCACCTACCTTAAATCTGTTTACGAATGAACTCTTAATCGTAGCCTTAGTTCCTAATTCAACCACCATTTTAAGATGTAAACTAGATTTCACCATAAATGGGGGGGGGGGTTATAACTTTAAAAGGAGATAAAAAAAGATGAAAACCCTAAGAAAGAGTGTGATTAGACATACATAGATCTTTTATCAGCAACCAAAGGACATCCAAATGGCTTAGGGATGAAGAAGAATCACCATTCATATCCCTTGGGAGATCTTTATCATAAATAGGGTTCATGGGAAGACATGATGGGTGAAAATTGGATGAGGGTTTAAAATCTTGTAATGGAATTTTTAAAATTTTCCCATCTTGAATGGGGCACATAGTTTACCTGCATGGTTTGTCCAACCATACAAAAAACATGCACTATCCATTGTCCAAGGAAATCTGGGTAACATGGTTACCTGGTAAGGATGCCCAATTTGATAGACCATGCATCAACTATATGCTAACCCTTTGTCTAATGCTGCATGGTTACCTGGGAATTCTACACCATTTTATTAACCATGCGTCAACCATGCTCTTTGCAAAGATTGACCTGGTTCTCCCATTTCTCATGTCATAAAGATTTGAAACATTCCCAAGACCCGCCATACTCTCTGAAAACAGTTCACTAACAAAAAATGAGTGATTGAAGCCAAAAATTTAAATAGGTACATACCTCTATGATGTCTGGGATCTTACAACCTCCCCACCTTATGACGACTCGTCCTAAAGATACACTTCCCAAGAATTACTGAGTTTCTGAAGAAAAAAATAGATTGGGCCACTCGGTCCCCATATCCTAACCACACTCCCAAGATTCTTCCTTAACGTTTCCAGATTTCTATAATACTTGATCTAAGGGCACGATAATTCCCAGTGAGACTTTCTCACAATGGTCCACAATAAAAATCATATTCCACCCAAAGTATGCATCATCCTACAACTCTATATCCTCAATGTTTATCATGTGAGGTGGATCAAGGTGGTACTTTCAGAGTTTTGAGACATGAAAACATCGTGCATGCTAATATGCTATTTTGGAAAAGCCAATCGGTAAGACACTGGTCATATCATCTCTACAATCTTGAACAGTCCCATATACCTGGGCACCAACATTCAATATTTCAAAATTTTGTGGTGACCCAACCTAAGAGACACCTGAAGAAACACATTATCCCCCACCACAAACTCTATAGGTCAATGATGTTGATCTGCATATGACCACTGCATAATATAAGCTGTTATCATGAACATTTGAATTAACAGAACCTTTTCAAATGTATCTTACATGAGACTCATTGATAACATCTCAAAATGCCCAGCTTCTAACAAACACTACAACGATCTCTGTGATCTCCCATAGAATTTCTCAAAAGGAACGATCTGAATCATAGTCTGAAAACTGTTTCTGTAAGAAAACTCAACAAGTGGTAAGTGAATTACCCACAAAGAACCAAAATCCAAAACACAAGCTCTCAAAAAATCATCTAATACCTGGATTATATGCTATGACTGCCCATCTGTTTGTTGGTGATAAGATAATCTCAAAAACAACTACGTACCAAGAACCTTATGTTACCCCTGACAGAAGCATGATGTGAAATGCATATGATGATCCAAAACTATGGTTCTCAATACCCCATGCTGCCACAGTATTTCCCAAACATATAACTCACCCAACTGATGAACTGTGTAATTATCCAGGATCAGAATGAAATGATCCACTTTATTCAGACGAACCACACCCACCCAAATTGTGTCATTCTTTTGAGGCATCCTCAGAAGACCCACTATGAAGTTCATCATTACGTTATCCCAATACCACTTCGGAATGGGAAAAAATTGTAAAACCCACATAGGAATTGATTCTTGTCCTTCACATAAAGGAAGTTAAGCCATCGTGCTACAAAACTTGTAACCTCTTTCATCATTCCAACCCACAAATACTTTCGATGCAGATCACGATACATTTTAGTCAAACTAGGATATACTTACATCTTTGAGGCATAGAAATCACACATCAACTCTTCTTTCACAGATTTTGTCACAAAAACATGGACATGAACATAAGAAACTCTATCATCCCCATCGGCCATACTAGATTGTGAATCCACACCATTAAAAAAAAATTGTAGCCAAACAATTCAGCTCAAATAACCAACTCTCCTTGAACTTTTTCAAAAGCATGGACTCGACTGAGTAGATTCATGGTTCATCTACCCATCCACATAATTTACATCCATGTGTTTTTCTGTAAACAAGGAAATACACTCAAATTTGGATTCCTAGATCACTTGATTCAGAGTCTTCTAGCTCAGAGCATCTACAAAACTATTTCCTTTTCCAGGGGTGTAAAGCAAATCAAAGTCAATAGATTATAGGTACTTAACCCATATTTAGTGAATAATATTAGAATCCCAAGGAGAGAATATGTTCTTATGACTTTTATGATGGATAAACACTATGAACCACTCTCCGAACAAGTAATTCCTCCAAAACATTAAGGTATAAAACAAAAAATCTATCTCAGGGTCATGAGAAGGATAATTTCATTCATGATGCCTTTACAATCTTGTCCCATAAGCTACAACCAAATCATCCTATAGTAACATTTCCCCATGTTTGACACCAGACACATCACAAAACAAGGAGTACCTCTAACTTAGTTCAGGTAAGATCAGAATTTTTGTGGAAATCAACTACTTCTTTAGCTCTTGATTATAATTCTCACATGCCTCTGACCACTCAAAATTAACCCATTTATGGAGTAAACTTGAGAGAAGTTCTTCCAACTGATATAAATCACAATTGAACCTTTGGTAATAACCATCCAACCCTAAGAAACTATGTGTATCAAAAACTATCTTGTGCTACTACTAAGACACCACAGATTAGACCTTCTCTGGACCCACATATAGACCTAACTCAGAAATGATGTTTCCTTAGAAATTCACTTTATCAATCCAGAACTAAAATTTGAAAATATTTTCAAAAATAATATTCTCTCTTAGTGTTCTCAGAATTATGTTGAGATGTTTAGCATGATCGCCAAGGGTTCTTGAGTGAACCAAGATTTCAACATCAAAGGAAACCACAAACTAATACAGAAGTGGGGGAAATATTTGGTTCATTAATACCATGAACATAGCTGGTGAATTGTTCAAAACAAAAAACATCACAAAAAACTCATAAAAACAATACATGCTCTAAAAAGACATCTGTAGTATATTAGATAGTCTCAACTTTAACTAATGGTATCCTAATCTTAAATTGATCTTAGGGAACACTGAGTAACACATTAGTTGGTCAAACATGTCACCAATTACAGGAAGTGGGTATCAGTTGTTAAAATTCATTTTATTCATCTTTCTATATTCAACAAATAACCTTAATGATCTGTCTGCCTTCTTGTAAAACAGCACGGGAGATTCCCATGGTGTTTTACTAGGACAAATAAACCCCTTTATCTTCAACTCTTCCAACTGAGCCTTATGTTCCCATAAATCTTATGGATCCATTTAATATATAAGAAAGGAAAATTTTATATTTCCCTCTAAGAAACTAGATTGTGAAATAAACATCCCTCTCATGTGGTAGCACCAATAAGTTCTTAGGAAACACATCCCAGAATAGATCCACAATAGGAGAGAGAACTGGTTGTTCCCTTCCTCCTTCATCCAGAATATGGTAGGCCAATATGACAATGATTTACCTCAACTATAGGCAAACTAGCCCAGCACGACATGATTGAACATCCCACTCACCAAAAAGGACGTACGTGTCTCCAACGAGAGACATGATTGTTACCTGATTTTTGTAATAGTCAATATGGTCCTAATATAGTACTAGCTAGTACATACCCAGAATCAGGTCAAAATATGAAATCATAAGGAAAAACAAATTCCATAGGAAATGATATCCACCAAATTCAAATGAAAAACCCCATACATTGTCTGATATCTTCAACTTTCACATTCAATGGTCTATCAATTGACATAACCCCAGACACTCTTTCCACGATTAGTCCCAACACAACTATGAAATGTGTATAAATAAAAGAATTCATATAAAATGTATAAAATAATGAACTAGAAAGCGTGGAAGCTTCCATAATCATACATCAAATGATAGATGGTCGAGCCTCCCCGGTTCCATGTGTAGACTAAATTGATTGAAGCGGACTTATCCCCATACCATTGGATCTAGCCTATGTACCCTACACTGTACTACCCTACTGGTACGGACAGTCTCTCCCTAGAGATTCATACCCACCACCCCTATTGGTATGACCTATGGATCTCTAAATACCTTCATTGTACAAGTTGATCAACCCCCTTCCCACACTTGGTATCTACCTATAACCTCCATCTTTTATTGGTTGCAGATATTTCTTGTAGAACCTCTATATATTTCCCAACATGCCACATTACCATCACTCAATTAGTGGTCGGGGACACTAATACCACATGTTTCCTATTCTACCACACTAGTGACAAAATTTATGATCACCACACTTTAAAACTAGCCCTATTTTATAAAAATTATGTGTACTTTCGCACTATTAGAAATTTCTAAATTAACATTTATTTCCCTAGGAAGTTGAACCACCTGTCTGTCCATCTGGAACCATAAGTACACCACTAGAAGCTCTCTTGAGGTTCCCTTTTTGGATAAGGTTCTGGTCCACAAACTCTAAAAACCTATTAAAATAGAACCTATACACCTATTACCTAATCTTGTACATTATCCCGTCCTGGAAGCAATTCGCGAAAGTCTCCCCATCTCCATCCAACATCGGGAAAAATTGAAATGTTAGTGAAATGACTAGCATACTCAATTACTGACACAACCCCCTCAGTAAAACATGTAAAAATTATAGCCTTCTACTACCTCACGGTTTTTGGTATGTAATGTTCCCAAAACTTTTTCCTAAAATATTTCCATGTCATTCCTTCATCCTGATCTATCTGAAACATTGTGTCCAACCAACACTTTTTCTATCCCCTCAACAGATAGGTTGGTAACAAGAATCAATTCTTCGAAGGATTCTCTAGATGATTGATTACTATCTGGATAGACTCTATCTATAAATCTTCTACCTTTGGTGCACCCTCTCCAGTAATTGTCATAGGTTGATGTAGATTAAACTCCTTGGTGAGCTCCAACATACTCAGTGCATACTGCCATTGTTCTCATTCCATCATATTCATAAAACAAGAAAAGTTCTCATGGAATTTATCTTTCTAATTATATTGTACCATAGAATTTTCCTTCTCCATTAATGGGGGAGGATTCTCATAAACGTCCTCCTATGACATATCCTGCACATGTCTTCGTCATGGAATTCCTATATAATCCCAAACATGATCTTTTGAACACAAAACATAAAGATTTCACAAAATATAAAGGAGGGATCATCACTAGTCGTAAACAAACCGTTTCTCATACATTACCCAAATGTTCCTTTCACACTTATAACACTACCCTTGACCATCCCTATTGAGGAAAATACTAACATGGGGTAATTATCTCCCTCTATTACAAGCCTTATCTTCAACTCATTTCCATGAAATTTCTATTTCACAACCCACTCCGACAATAGTTTGATTCACATGCATCCCCTTATCATTCACACTTCTTTAATTCTTATTTAACATTTACTTACCCTTTTTAATCATTTTCATAACCAAATTTGACACCAATCTCATTACTTTCAAGAGAATAAAAATCATCCAAACCTTTAAGCTCCACACACCCATCTCATTTGTTCTTACCATGATGCATGTCTACTATATAACTTTCTCTCTATAATAATGCATGAATCGAAAACTTCATACCATTATATCCATGATAAAAATATTATAAAACTATCACACCCCACAAATATAGTATCGCCTAATGTTGATATATCATCACATGTAATAACACATAACAACAACAACAATTCTCACCCTAGGTTGCTTGGGTTTTCCCTTTAAAATGGGTAAGATACTCCCAAGAACGAGCTCATTTCCAAGGCCTGACACCTTCCTAACCTCCTTTCTACAATTCACAAACAGTAAGTCATAGAAAAATATTATCTGACAAAACTTTGTAATGTCCCTAACCCAGGAGCCAGTAAACCAGTGCCCCAAGCCAGGTTGCCACATGTCCTCAAGTGCATCACCCCATATGATAATGGTTTCCAACTAGTAATAATAGTCACGATTAGTCACATAGGAAGACTATACCATTCTTATCATAGCAACAAACAACAAATAACAAGCTTAAATAGATTAAACAAGTGAAATAACCAATAAATTGCCATCACATTATTCTTATGAAACCAAGAAGAACCCACAATCAAGAAAAACATGAAATCTCATGTTAAACAGTGTTATTATGTAAAAATCCAAAAATAAATAAAAACAAAGAAATCCAAAAAATGGCCCTTACATGATGTTTGGAAACTCATCCATTCTTGTCTAATGATCATATCAAATCCCTATCATTTTTTCTTTTCCCTTATCTTAAAATGCAAGAATTAAGTCTTCATGGGTACCTAATAGCAGCATGGGCATGGTGTGAGTACAACTCAGTAGGCCACCAACAACAGAATCTTCAAAATATCCAATCTAAATAGATAGTTCACGCACGGATGAATAAATTAAACGTAAATCAAATAAAATTTGGGGACACTAGATAATGATATTTAAATTACAATAACTAACCATGGAGTCAAATTAATTATGTGAATATTCTTCATTTCTTAGTTCTTCGTCAACATGATATCCACGGGTTATGCATTTTCATCATTAAAACAAGGTTAATGGAATTTATGATTCTGTATAAGTAAATTAGGAAAGTCTCTAACTTACTAGTGATAATGCATCACAACATCACAATGTCCTCACCTCAAAGCCTCAGTCCTGGTGGAATTCAACTGTTATGGGAATAGAACTCCATCCCCTTCCCTAATCTGTGCATTATGGGTAGAGTTAGAATATCAATCCTACTTTACCTATGGGAGGATCCTCATTCCTTTATCCCACAACTTACGAAATGTTCACCTGATTACTAATCAATTTACCCCACATAAACCATATCGAAACCAATTAACATAACACTCATAATCTATAACAAACAAAAAGGTAATGAATATTATTCTATAACCCATTAACATATTTATTGTTAACATTACATAGCACAATTATCATTCTCATTCATAGATCCCTAATCACATTCCGTATTTACATTAAATAATTTTATTTCTAATATTCATAAATTCCCTTATGAAATATCATTTTACATATACTTTTTTTTCACATACCAATACCAATTAATGTATTCACTGATCTATATGCCTTACTCTCTTTGGAATTTTAAATATACTTCATTAGCCACATTTCACAATACCAATTAAACAAATTAATATATTTATAATTCATAAAAAAACACTTTAATGCATTACCATATATAGAAACAATACCCATATTTCATTTTCACTTCTTTTATACACATCTACATACTCAACAAGTGTTCTAATTTATCACAAAATGACCTTGCAGTTTTTCCACTAATTTCTAGGATCGAAAATAATGGTGCACCCCATGGTTTTCCATAAATAGTTCAAATCATCTTCAATGCATCCCATGTGGACCATAAGGTTTTCTAATCATCATTTGGGAACCCATTTTACCAAATCTCACCAAAATCCTTAAAATCACAATAAGAGGCAACCGAGAACAAAATCGAACAGGCACAAATCTATAATTAAAATCGTGTCATTTGTCTTGTAGACCACCTACCATGAATATATTTATGTATGTACTCTAAATGTTATCCTCAAATACCTATTAAACCACCCATTGAATCATCAACCAATATTTCATTGTAAAAGGGGGTTTAGAGCTTCAGATAGAGATAAGAGAAATATGCAAACCCTAGAAAAAAAAGAGAAGAAAGAGAGGTATTATAATTACCGAGATCTTTGATCCACCACTAACAGAACTCCATAATACCTAAGGATAAAGGAAAATCACCCTTAGAATCACTTCAGAGCACTTGTTGGTCACTAGGGTTTAAGGGAGGAAATTAAGGGTGAAAATTGGGTGAGGGTTTAAAATATCAAAATGGAATTTTTTTTAATTTTTTGAACATTAATGGGGCACATGGTTTAACCACACAGTTTGAAAAAACATGTGAAAGCCATGAGATATCCATTTTACAAGGAAATATGGGTCACACAGTTACCTAGGTAGGCCATAAAGTTTGACAGACCATGCGCCGACCGTGTGTTGGACCTATGTTTATGGCTATATCATTACCTGGTAACTATATATGGTTTTCATAACCTTGTGCTAACCATGAGCCCTGCACAGATTGGCCTAGTTGTCCAGTTTATCATATCCTGAACCTTTGGAACACCCCAATACCTAACATACTCCTTGGAACCATTTCATTTACAAAAAATGTGTGATTGAAACTAAAACGCTAAACCAGGACATACCTCCACAAATTCTGGGATCAAACACCCTTATTAAATGAATCAAATAGAACATTTCTAATTAAATAATTAGATATAATAGTTTCGTGATAAAGGCCTCAGTCTTCTTACTACTTCACCATGGGGTGCACCTATTTTATTTGATAAAAATAATGATGATTCAATTAGACTTTTTATTGATTATAGATCCTTGAAAAGCATCAATTTTAAGAAAGTATATCCTTTTCCTCATATCAAGGTTTGGTTTAACCATCTCTAGATATCAAAGTATATTTTAAATATTTATCTAAGGCACGGTATCATTATTTGAAGGTGAAGGAGAAATATATCTCGAAGACATTATTTTGGACTAGACACAGGAATTATAAGTTTGTAGTTATTTTTTTGGGTTTTCTAATATACCAACTTTATTCCTAGATATTATGAATATATTTTTACATGAATATTTAGGTATGTTTTTAGTTATTTTTATTGATTAAATTTTCATATATTCCATAATTTATGAGGATCATGAAAAATACATACGTATTGTTTTGTAAACATTGATAGAAAATAAGTTATATGAAACATTTATTAAGTGTGAATTCAGGTTGAAAAAAAATTCTTTCATTGAACATATTGTTTATAAAGATGTAATTACTATTATCCCTGATAAAACCAATGTTATTGAATAATGGGAAAGGCATTCAAAAATTATACTGATTTATAGTTTTCAATGATCAGCAGGTCACTATCAGATGTTTTTTGAAAACCATAGTTATCAGTCCCACTGACTTAGGTAACATGAAAAGGAGTTGAATTTATGTAAAAAATAGTGTGATTTTTGTTTCTAAGAACTGAAAATAATATTGGTGAATGATAAAAAATTCCATCCCTCTTTAAATGTTTAATTTTTTATCTAAATAGATACTTCATTGAAGGGACTTGGTTGGGTTCTAATGAAAAATGATCATGTCATTTCATATGCTTCACATCATCTAAAACCTCCTAAGTTAAGTTATCATACAAATCATCCGGAATAATATAATATTCTTTTTTCTTAAAAAAATTCAATGAATCATTTATATGTAATAAATTATGAAATATATAACTGCTGATCATGTATTGATTCAATAATTTTGTGAATTTATTTTTGGTTTTGGTTCTCGCAAACACCCACATTTGTGTTAATAATGAGTTTTATTTTATGAGAATTTCATGAAATTAATGATCATTGAAATATTTATTATTGATTTATATTCATGGCATTCATCCCTGAGAAATATTCATTGAAGTATTTAGAAAGTGTTTTATCAAATTTTGGAAACATTGTTCATAACCTGTATATGAAAGTTTAATGTAATGAATGAACCCTATATTTGGATGGAACCTGATGTTTGAAAATAATAAAATTATGATTAAAGAACACTACATTTGGAAGAAAACCTATGTTTGAGGAAACAAATTAATTGTACATAATCCCTAATTTTTGTATTCACCCATATTTTTTCAACCCTATGTTTGGTGTTTTGTTATATAGACTGTGTTTTTTACTTGTAAGACTTTAAAATATTTTTATATATTTGAATTGAGATGTCATGTGATTCTAAGGCCCGGTGTTCCCATAATTGATTTTATAAAAATAATAAATATATTTTATATTGTTCAAGTTTGGTTAATTAAACAAAATTGGATATCTCTTATAAATTTGATTGGATTTGGAATATGAGACCATGGATGATATTGGAACTTGGTGTTTACCCTAGTAATGAACTAAAGTGAGTTGGCGTGGGATGTTTAAACACTAACTCGTTTGCGATGCATTTAATGAAAAGTAAATTAATTTAATTACATAATTAATTAGTTAATTTTACAGTTGAACAAATAAGTATATAAATATATCATCGTTTATTTTTAGTCATGATTGTTCTTATAACACCAAAATTGTTAGGAATATCTCTCTATCCCTTTTTATTTGTGGATAAGGATGAATAACGATGAAACCTGATATTTGATCGGGTCATGACGCGTTGAACAAAATTGATCCTCCTCCTTTATTCGTGAAAACTTTCATTATTAGTGATTGACCCAAAATATAGGTAGGAATCATCAATTGTGTGTTTTATTCCCTTTTGATTATATTATTGATACGATCATACATTTGTCTTCAATCTGTTCCCTTTTTAGCAATATATTATGCCCTTTTATAGAAATTAATATTTATGAATTTTTTTGTCAATGTGGGATCTCTGTTCTTGTTTTATTGGGAAAAAATGTTTTCCCCAATCCATAAAGATTTTTATTTGCGCATTTTTCTGTGTTTGTATAGTGTTTATCACTGTTTAGATCCTCATAGCATGGTTCAACTTTTATGATAGGTATCAAGTTCAATCGGACCCCTAGATTCGTGGAGGATCGACGATGTGACCACATTTTGGAGAGAGAATCAAAGATATTGAATTGTTGTAGTACATGGATTATTAATATTTTGGTTTGAGATATAAGATAAAATATATGATATATGAGATATGATATATAAGATATATGATATAAGATACTAGATATGAGATATGAGATATAAGATACAAGATACAAGATATGAGATATGAGATATAAGATATGAGATATAATATATAAGATAAAAAATATGAGATATGAGATATGAGATATAAATCTATGTTAAATAATATTATATCGGTTATATCTTTTAATTGAGGAATCTGTTTGAAAAACCATCAATGACAATGGGATAATAAAATTGAGACAGTCATTTTATGATTGATATAGAATACCTTTTTTGGACTCCTTTGGTCAATGAAACATCTAATATTATTATAATTATTATTTTTGAATCTTTTATCGAACATATATCCCTCATATAGTGTCAGTATGATGAACCATATGCCATGATGTGACCCTAAAATTTAGGTGGACATTTCAGCACCAATATTAGTTATTTAATATGGACTTGTGTCTCGGGTCCATGAGAAGCCATTCAAGCATGATGTTGTGAAATGAAACATTTACATGGAGTGTTTTATTATGGAAACTGATCTCGATCATTTTTCCATGTAGAAAATTATAGTTCCCTCAATTGTGTCTTTTGAGATATGATGTGATACATTCTGATCAGAACAAACTGAGACAATAACCAATGATGGCGGTGATCATACAATATCATGAGATATTTCTAGGATTACTCGTGGCCTTGGGCTGGGTAGTGGTGTTCCCCAATGATCATTATGTGTTATCCTCTAACAGGGCTAAGCAATGGAGTCCCTCGATGTTCCAGGCGTACCCTCTAGCATGTTTGGGTAGCGTTTTTCCTTAATGATCTTTCTGAGTTACCCACTAGTAGGGATGGGAAGTTTAGTTCCATGATGATTCAATATTACCCTATAGTAGGTTTAGGTAGTGGAGTTCCCTTGATGACCTTCCTGAGTGGTACCCTCTAGTAGTACTGGGTAGTGGAGTTCCATGGTGACTAACATAGTAGAACCTCTATGTTGTTCTAGGGAATGGGATCCTTATTTACAAATTATATCCCATTGTCTATGCAACATAGTGATAAGATGTGTTCTGATGAGTATTTTGAATCACATGAAATATGGATGCATTCCCCATTGATACATGTTCTTGTGACATGACCTAAAATCGTGCAAGTAAGTCAGTTATACCTAAAGTGGATAGTATCAAGGTGTGGTGATTGAGTCCCTTATACTTTTGTGTTCTTGGTAGAAATGTGAGAAACATGTCATCATTTATGGATATCATTTGGAACTATTGGAAAATCTCCTTCCTGGTTTGGACTATGAGATGGATATCCCCTTACTCTCTCATTTCAAATTCATTGATTGAGAACATATATATATTATTTCTTTGAGATTCACACTTTGTCTTTGTATAATCTCCTTCTATGAAAGGTGAATATGTGTGGGGTATTTTAAGTTGTTTTTTTATTTATATTCTCATGGTTTGATGATTATACTCTTCTTATATAGGTGGAAAAGGATTGAAAAGTAGTTCATCTACTCATCATTTTTATCCCCTTTGTCTTGGACACGATTACTTTCACTCTCTTTTTCGGTTGAGTTATACACTTTCATTGTACCTTCTTTTATCAAATACATCCCAATTCAATTCTTCCTATTACTTCTCCTCCTTCAACCCTTTAGGGTTGTTATACTAGGTATTTAAATACTCACCTCTATATCAGTTTTTTGGATATGCATCGTGTGTTTTACAGAATATGGATAGGTTGATAATGAATTCAGAGGCTCTTAGGGATACTGGGTACTTGAACCATGTACAATGGTTGTAGATTGGGATATAGGATATCAGCCCTCTTATATATTTACAAATCTCTAGCTTTATGAGGTTGGGACATATTTTTGGTTGGTAATTTATTTTTCTCTTTACTTTAATTTTACACTACCATACTTTTATACAGTCTGGAGGTTTATGCAATCCTATTTTATTGTACAGTAGTTTTTCATATTTTCCCCTTCCCTTCTGCACTTTTTCATTGAGTTGGTTATGTGTGTTCATATAAGTAGTTAAGAAATTTCCTCCGCAAGATTAATAGTTCTTTCGGCACATGTCACCACCCCTAGCCTATGGAGACGGGATTAGGGTAGTTTCAACTCGAGCAACATCCAGGATCAGGTCGTGACAGACCGGAATCATAAAAAGTTCATTCCTTGGGATGTTGTTTGGATGTATCCCCTTAAAAAGGATCGATTCAGTTTAGGGAAAAAGTGTCAATGTGTCTCAAGTTAAACTCTAAAACTAATGAGTCCAATGATGGTACGGGCGTCCAATGTATCCATTCTCTTGGAACATGACAACCTATTTGTTGACCGAATTGATGAGATATTTTTTTCTAGGATTAATGGTACATGAATAATATAGGATTGAGTATTTGATTATCCTTATTGAGTCATCTTCCCATTGTGGTCTATATATAAATATACATATTCATCTAACCATAGTAATCCTTGGTAACTTTCAGGATGCCTCTACAATGATAGCCATCCATGATACCAGCTCCAATTTGTGATGATGAACCTATGAGGGATGAGGCCTCAATTAAGGGTCCATCAAGTCCTTCCCTTATTCTAGGTGGTAGGGTAGTAACACATCAACCTATTTAGTAATATATCAAACTTATAGATCGCATTGAGGATACATGTAGCAATATAATGCTCTGTGAGTTAGAGACTCAGAGACTATTGAGGTTCCACAGTGAGTCAAATCTTCATGTAGAAGATGATTTACTGGATTTAGTGGTCTGTATCTTCAGGCTTATTCGGACCCTGACAAATCAGGTGGTGTATTTTGTGTCCAACCTTTTCCCCTAGAGCAGCTAGATGTTGGTGGAGCCAGGTTACACAAATTCATGTTGAGTCGATAGTCTTGTGGGTTGACTTCTAGTAGCTATTTCATGAGGAGTACTATCCATTATAGTTATGATTATTTTTGATCAAATAGATTCATAAGTTTTATAAATTATGGATGATGGTATTTGTGTATGAGGAAATGTTTATAGACCTTATGTGTTACTCCCAACTCATGATCTGTGATAAAAAATTTTGGGAACGAATGTTTGAGCACAGACTCCACCGAGAGATTCTAGCCAATGTTGTAATCTTGTTCATCACCACCTATACTGGTGTACTTTAGAGGCCACTAGTGACAAAGAGATTTCAATCATAGGGTGGTTAGATAGCGAGAGGTGGAACTTGGAACAACATAGTTGAGACATCTTCTGCATCTAACAGGTGTCGAGCATGAGGATCACGACATAGGACACCCTTTCATGGCTCAGCATTGAGAGATGGTAATATGGTGACAAATAATCACATAGCACTAGGGAATCCCATGGAGGGTTAGTGTTATGCTTGTGATAGGCAGGGTCACATGGCACAAGACTACCGAACCAGATGTGCTGATTAGCCTATATTGATAGCTAGTATACCACCACAATAGTGGTAACATCATGATCATGGATCTCACTACTATGGAAAGGGTGTTACATAGAGAGGTGGATCCATTAGAATATAAATTGGAGCTACATGTGGAAGATGATGTAATGAGGGTCTTTCTCCACCACCACCTGGAGGACTACATCGGGATTAGGGATCTGGTGATCGGGGTCATAGACAACTGCATGCCTTGGATGTCTATGATCCCACAGTGCACAAGATGATCAGAGGCAAGACATATTTTTATTATACTCATTCATTAGTATTAGTATATACCAGTTCCTATCATGATTTAATCTTGATAATACAAGTGTAGGAGCTATATATCCGAGTAGAGGTTATATCATAGCAACATTAACTTGAGGTTCCTATCACGAATGTTTCCTCCGTATATTTAATCTGTCGGTAGTGATAGATATCTCTTGGAGAATAGTGGTTCATGTGCGACCTTCTTGTCATCACAATGGAACAATATGACGTCATCTTGGGTATGGATTGTCTTTCCATTGTCCAATATTATATTAATTGTCACCATAGAGAAGTCAAATGCCTATGTAGTGATGGGACAAGATTCTCCTTCTCTAGAGAGAGAGATCTAATGGAAGGGAATGTGGGATTAGTGTGCTGGGGGATGATGCACATAACCCATCATTTGGAAATTGTAACCCTTGGTGCATCATTCTCTTCAATAATTTGGGTTTCTTTTATTGTATAAGATAATATGGATGTCTTTCTCAAATAAATTTTGGCACTACCAGAAAGGTGAGATATCGAGTTTTTCAATTACATTAATCTTGGGACTACCCCAGTATCTTCTATGGAATATTGGTTGGAACCTATTGAGCTTAAAGAGATACGATTATAGTTGGAGAACCTTCATGATAAAGCTATCATCAGACCCAGTGTGCCCCCTTGGGTAGCTCCAGTGTTGTTTGTGAAAAATGTGGATTGGATCTTACAACATTACATGAATTATCATTGCATGAACTAGGTGATGATAAAGAAAAAGTACCCCTTGTTGATAGTTTATGACCTCTTTGATCAGTTGAGAGGTTTGATATGGTTATCTAAGATCAATATCAAAACAAGTTACCACCCATTTAGGGTTTGTGAGGCTGAATTTCCAAATTTATCATTCTGATATCACAATGGACATTATGAGTTTCTATTGAATCACATTGGCAGAAAGAATTACCCTACCATTTTTATGGATTTGATGAACCTGGTTATCCACCCATACATGTACTAGTTTTTTATTTTCTTCATTGATGACATACTTGTACACTCAATAAATGAGGAGAAGCATGTTGGGCACATGCAGATGGTCCAAGACATTCTTTGAGAGCATCGTCATTACAAAAATATTTTGATGTTTAAATACTCAATACCTGAGGTTCAATTTATGGTGTATGAAATTTATGAACAAGATATAGATTTGGATCCAATGAAGATAAAAGTAGTCCTTTCTTGGGATCCACCTAATAATGTGTCAGAAGTATTGAGCTATCTTGTCTTGGCATGGATCTACATGAGGTTTGTAGAATACTTATAGATAATCAAAACCCCTTTGACCACCATGATGAATTAAGGGAATTCATTTACTTGGTATGAACAGTTCTAGAGGGCCTTTGAGGAGTTGAGATAATGGCTAATGAGTGCTCCACTATTGAGACTACCAGAGGAGGGCATGGAGTTTATAGTTTATTGTGATGCCTCAAGAGCTGGGCTCATTTGTGTGTTGATATAGTATTGTGGAATCCTTACATATGGGTTGAGGTAGTTGAGACCCCACAATAAGAACTATTAAAATAATTCCCTATAGATGCTAGTATTAGACTTATCCTAGAGTATGTGGAGTCAATATATTTTAGGAGGGAACTTCTTGGTTTACATAGACCACCATTTTCTCTGGTACATCTTTACTCCGAGAGGCCAGATCTTGAGATAGCGATTTTGGATGGAGTTCTTATAAGACTACAACTTCATGAAAGTATATACATTATTGAAGGGAAACATGGTGGCAGATTCCCTTAGCAAGAAGTCCCAGGCTTGCTTAGTGGAGGAAGCTTCAGAGAAATTAGCTTCCCTACAGTTGACCCTATTGGAGAAGGAGGGTACACATTTTTTTCATTCAATGATTTTTTCTCCTTTAATTCTTCAGTGTGTGAGAGATTACCATCTTGGAGAAATCAATTGTGAGGTTTTATGTGGTCATATATCCATTAGAGATTCACTTGATCAATATTCTGAAGGAGGGAATTACATTATCTTGTTCCAGGGGAAAACAATGGTTCCAGTCATGATACACGATGAGGTGATATGGGGGTTTCATACTTATCACCTAGATGTACATCCTAGTGTGGGGAAGATTTATAGACACCATTAGCAGTAGTTTAGATGGTTCTTCATGAGATGATGTATCGATTATTTAGTCTCTCAATGCCTCACCAATCAACAATTAAATGTCGTGCACCATGTTCTGTCAGTTGTGTTGCAACCCCTTGAGATTTTGGATGGAAGGTGTGGTGGTATATACATAGACATCGTCATAGGCCATCCAAGATCATTAAACGGTCATGACTCCATCTGGGTAATAGTTGAAAAACTAAAAAAATTAACGAACTTCCATTCCATCAAGAAAAATAATTAAGTGGAGAGTTTAGAGGCATCTATACATACGAGATATAATTCAACTTCACGGGGTACCCTCGATGATTGTCTTCAATCATGATGTGTGGTTTATGTCACAATTGTGAAGAGGCTTGTAGAAGGAATTTGGTACCAAATTACGGATGAGTGCATCCTTTAATCCCCATATCGATGGGAATACTAAGTGAACAACCCTAGTGCTAGAGGATATGTTGAGGTATTGAGTGTCTGAAATTGGTCAGAGTTAGGAGGATCACATTCCCTTGGTAGAGTTGGTGTACAAAAAACAGCTACCTCTCTAAAATCATCATGACACATTTTTAAGACCTTTACGGGAGACCTTAATGGTTACTATCGTGTTTCATAGAGATTGGTGAGTCATATATTATGGGCCCAGAGTTGGTGTAGGCAACAATGAAGAATATTCAGGTCATCTAGGACTGAATGAGGATGACCCAGAGGAGATGGAAGTCTTACACATAATGTCTTTGTAGGACCATGAAGTTTGATCCACGAGGCCACATTATATTCTGAGTCTCCACACAATGTGGATTGGGAGGTTCTAATGGGTAAAGTAGTTATATCTAAGGTTCATCACGTCATTTAAAATCATGCAGTGGGTTGGAAAGGTTGCTTCTCGCCTTGCCCTACCCCCATAGATAGAGTGGGTGCACGACATCTTCCATGTGACATAGGTGAGATAATATGTGCATGATTGTACACACATCATCTATTGTGCAGATATGGGTATTGAGAATCAAGCCACCAATTTTGAGCCCCTAGTGTAAATTGAGGACTTGCATGATCATAATTAGTATGGATGGTCCATCCCTTTGGTTCACATGTTGTGGCAGCATGGGAACATGCAAGAGAGTTCTTGGGAGTGGGAGAGACAAGTACGGGCTTAGTATCCCAATTTTGTTTCCTAGTTTTTCATTTCATGAATTAAATGCATGAAGGTAATAATGATGTAAAGACCTGATATTTTCTTTGAAGTACCTTGGAATATTTATATACATTTTTTCAGAGCTATGTGCTGAGATGACATGCGATTCTAAGACCCTATGTTCCTGAAATTTATTTGATGAAATATTAAATATATTTTACATTGTGTGTACATAATTAATTGAATAAAATGAAATTACTCTTAAAAGGATGATCAGATCAAAAATTGAATACCATGATTACGTTTGGAAGATGGTATTTACCCTAGGTGTGACCTAAAGTGAGTTGTTTCAAGGCGTTCAGACCCCCTACATGTTGGTGATGCATTTAATGGAAAATAGATAATTTAATTACTTAATTAATTAATTTATTTTTATATTAAATAGATAAGTAATTAAATTTATCATTGTTTATTTTTTCCATGGTGGGTACCATAACCATGAAATCATCAGTGAGAGCTCTCTTTCCCTTTCATTTGGCGGGTCACAATGAATGACGATGAAATGTCAGATCAAATTTTGAAAAGTCACATCAAATGCAACTGATCCTCCTCCTTCATTAGTGAATGTGTTCATCCTTATAGATTGATCCAAAAAATAAGTATGAATCATTAATTTGTTTTCTTATTCACATTTTATTAAATTATTGAATATGTTGAATATTTTTCTTCAATCAGATCCCTTTTTCATCTTTTTCATGTTACCATGTACATAAATTAATTTGTTTTAAATTTTTTTTCTAAACCTAGGATCTTTATTCTGGTTTGAAAATAGAAAAATTAATGGACTCAATACATAAAACGTTTTTCTTGTATCTTTATCCCTATTTTTCTTTGTATTCATCGCCTATTTGATCCCCATGGTCCTAGTTCGACTTTTCCAGTATGTACAGAGTCCGATAAAACCCCCAGATTAATGGAGGATTGATGATGTGAAAATGGTTTGGTGAGAAAAGAATAGATATAGAATTGTTATGGTATATGGATTCTCAATATACTAGCCTATGATATAGGATATAAGACATGAGATATGGGATATGAGATATAAGATATAATATATAAGATTCAAGATATGAGATATGAGATATGAGATATGAGATATGGGAAATGAGATATAAGATATACGATACATGATATGAGATATGATAAATAAGATATAAATCTACGTTAAATAAACTTATATCGGTTATATATTTTAACTAAGGAATCCATTTGATGAACTATCTGTGACAACGTAATCCTAGAATTGAGACCATCATTTTAACACTATTATTGGATACCTTTTTTGGAATGATGCATTGAGTCAATGAAATGCCCAATAATAATAATAATACCGAAGAATATTATATCAGACATATCTACCTTATACTATGTTGGTATAACAAACCATCCTTCATGTTTCTGCCATGAAATTTAGGCTGGCATTTCACGACCCATATCAGGTATTTAATTTGGACTCCTGCATCGGGCCCTGGAGACGCCATTTGAGCATAACGCTGTGAAATGAACCTTTTTCACCATGTTTCCAATTGAAGAAGGTGAATATCCAATCTCATTCAATTCATCCACGTAGAATGTGACGGTTCCAACCTTTGAGGATTTTGAGATTTAAAGTGTGTTTTTTCCAATCATGATGCATTGAGGAGACACTCGATGATGGTAGCGATTGGAAATGATCACTAGAGATTTTTAGGATTACTCGTGTACTAGGGATGGGTAGTGGCATTCCCCAGTGATCTTTTTGAGTTACCCTCCAACACGGCTGGGCTATGTAGTTCCTCGATGTTCCTAGATTACCCTCCATAAGGGCTAAGTAGTTACTTTCCCTGATGATATTTTCAAGGTAACCTCCATTAGTGCTGGGTACTGTATTTACTCAATTATCTGGGCTTACCATACAGCATGACCAGGTAGTGGATTTTCTCGATTTTCTGGTCTTAACCTATAGTAGGAAAGGGTAGTGGAGTTCCATGATGACCTTCACAAGTGGAACCCTCCTTCATGACTTGGTAGTGTATTTACTCAGTGAATAGAGTTTTAGGACCCTCCTAATGTATCAAGACATGATATCCTTAATAAGAACTTATATCCCCTCGTCTATATGAAATAGTGATGAGATGTTGTCTGACGTGGATTTGGACTCACAAGGAAGAGGGTTGCTTTCCCCATCAAGATGTGTTCTTGACACACGACCTAATACCATGTGGTTGATTGAGTATCACCAAATCGGATAGAAATATGGTTTTGTGACTAATTCCCTTAGTCTTTTGTGTTTTTGGAAAACACGTGAGATGCTGGGAATCATTGATAGGCTTCTTTGGGAACTATTGGTGACTCTTCTTATTGGGATGAGTTGTGAGATGGAGATTGTCTTACTCTCTCATTTGGGATTATATTCCTCAGCATGTATATATATATTTTTATATTTATATTCTTCTCGATTCACACTTGGGATTTTAATAATCTCCTCCCAGGAGAGGCATATAAGTGTTGGGTATTCCATGTTATTACTATGTCTAGTTTCTTATGGTTGGTTGAGTCTACTCAGCTGTAATAGGTAGTGAAGGCTGACTGGGTAGTTCATCAACTCAATGTGTTTATCATCTTGTTCTTGGGAAATAATAATTTCACTCGATTATTGGGTTGAGTTGTACTCTTTTATTGTACCTTATTCTATATACTACTTCCCTATTCAGATGTATATATTATTTCTCCCCCTGTCAACCCTTTTGGGGCGTTCTACTGGGTATGTATATACTCAACCCTATACGAACTTTTCCTAAACATGTCATGCATTTTGAAGATGACAAACATGTCGACCATGACTATAGAGAATCTTAGGATACAGAGTGATTAGACCATATATGGTAGTTTTGACTTGGGATACATGATAAAGGATCTATCAGTTGTTTACACATTTCTAGTTTTGTCATATTGGGACATATTTTTGGTTGGGTGTGTATTTTTCCACTTTACATTTAGTTTACACTATCGTAATTTTTTTCTATCAAGTTATCCATGAATTCCTAGTATATTTTTTAGAATTGTTTCATCTTCTCCCCATTCCCTCTTCACTTTTTTATTGAGTTGGATAGGTGTGTGTGTGTACAGGTACTTAGACAAACACCTTCCCAAGTTTATTTTTTATTTTATATCTCATATCCACCTCTGGCTTATGGAGGTGGGATTTCATAGTTGCGGATCGATCCCCATCATGGTTCAGGTCGTGAAATTTTTTGTTACATAAAAGAACCCTCTGATTTACTATTCCACAATAGGGTTTTTAATATGCATTATTATCCTTGATTTATGAAACAGTTTTGGTAGACATAATGATCTATTAAAATCTGATTTAGGACAGATTCAAATTCACATTGTGATTGTTTTCAAGGCATATACTTACCATAGAAAATCTTTACTATTCTTGCAGGATGTTATGACCTCTCTTAAATGTTTTTTAATTCAAATATTCATGATTTATTATAAGATATTTTTGGAGTTAGTTTGTCCTGTAGTGTTCAACCTATTTTAAAAATATAATAAAGCACTTCATTTGAAATAGATGATGAATATAAAGAATAATTGATATACATAAAAAATAGTGTGTCAATTTTTTAGAGCTATACTTTGAAGACATACATATTTTAATATATCATCTAAATGTTTCTGATACTATTATTATTTCAAATACAATAATTTATCATTACATCTTGTTCCACAAGAAATATTAATAATTTTTTATGTGATACCATTTTATAACATACATGTTTTAACATCAATCTAGTGTTTTCTCTATTGTTTTTGGAATAAATCAAATGATGGGTTGAAGATCTATTCGCAGATGTGCATTGTTGAAGATCTGAATACATACATCAGTTGTTAATACAACTAGGCATTTTAATGTGTATCCTCAAATAAAATAAATATATTTTTATTTATTGTAGACTCGACCCCTCAGACATAGTGATGGAAGTGTATCAGATTATCAGACTAAGATGTGGGGAATTGTGTTCCCTATAAAAGAACCAGAAGGACTCATAAATCCTAGTTGTAAAGGTGTCCTCTTCCTATACTAAGTTATTTATTAAAGGTATTAGGATATGGGGACCCATTTAAAATCACCAAGCACATGGAGTTGACAATTGGTCAAGTGGACTAATGGATATTTTTCCTCTTAGCCACTATACATCATCGTGTTCATTTCCTTTATTTATTTCCTCTACTATCTCATCATTGAGAGAAAATTAAGGTTCCAGTGGTAATCAAGATAGGTGTTATTTATTATTAATGTTTTCGAAATAAAAAAACACCCACAACCCCCTCTTGTGTCTTTATCTTCATCATCACCATCCTGAACCAACAATTGGTAATAGAGGAGGGCTATTTTTGTAGGTTTTATTTTTAAAAATTATTTTTAACTATTTTATATCAACAAGTATTATTAAAAGGATCTAAAAATATTTATTTAACGATTCAGATATATATATCTTGAAATGGATGATTCTAGGGAAGGTATATTTATAATCTATGCTCTATATTTTAATGTTGATAATTATAGATGCTAGAAATCCCATATGATCATATATTAGAGAAATTATTAAATAAATGATTATTTTAAGGTAGTAAAACCTTATGAAATACCCAAAAAATATTTGGAAAATTGGATTAATGATTAACAAAGGGAATACAATCTAAATTCAAAAGATATTAATTTTACTATGTATAGCTTATGAACTGATGAATTCAATAGTGTATCTGAATTTCCTACTACATATGAGATGTGGTAGACTATTTTTGTTTAATGTGAAGGAATTGAAAACATCAGAAATCTAAGATACACTACTATAAAATTAATGTTTGATACTTTTAAAAAGAGTGACGATGAAACCATAAACTAGATGAATAGACAGTTAGTAGAAATAGGCAATGAAGTTATTATTTTGGGAAATCCAATTTCAAAATCAGAACAACTGTAAAAATTACTTAGTGTACTACCATGAATATGGAACAGAATATATAAAACTATACATCAATATACACCTTTGAAAAATTTAGTTATGAAGGAGTTTTTTGAAACACTAATGATTTATAAAGCTAATATTCAGGTTGAAAATCTTATTAAACATAAAGAATATTCTTTAAAAACTAATTTAGGTAAATCAACTGATTCAAATAATCCGGATTTGGATAAATATTTAGCAGATAATTCTAGTAAGTATAAAATATATAGAAAGAAGAAGATAGGGACTAATGAGAATAAATGTTGTTAATGCAATGAAAAATGTCATACAAAGGAAATCAATGCATTAATAAATGAAAAAAATATATAAATACAAAATAAATTGCATTAAAATTGTGAAATCTACATAGAGTCATAATTATGTTTCACATACTGAATCTTCTATAGATTCTGATATTGAGTATAAAAATCAAATTGTATATCTAATGGAAAAAACAGATCATGAAGTATAATCTTCATAATCTCAAAACTCTAACTATGAAAAATATCAAATGATGAATTTAGAAAATATTGTTTTATGCTATAAGAAAAGTATGAGTCATTACTGAATATCAAAAAAAATAATAAACCTTATGATACTATTATTAAATATAATGAATATTTTTCCAAAAAAAATTATAGGTTTTAAATATTATTATTCTAAAACATTTTATATAGATGATAAAAAAAATTAATGAACTTTTAGATGAATTTGATAATTTAATAAAATCCTCGAGTATATTGATAAAAGGGGAAAAATATTTAATTCAATTTTTTGGGAAAAATAAAATATAAAAAAATTAGAATATACAAAAATTGTGAAAACCAAAACCATATAAGAATTATTTCATTCCGAGCCTAAATAGAAAAAACCATTTCTACTATAAAATGTTTTTATTGTGGAATTAATGGTCATTATGAAAATGATTGAAATTTTTGAAAACGTCAAATTTCTGGTGTTAAAAGTATTCATTTCTCAAAATAATTGATCTTATTAAATAAAAGAATTATTAATCAAAATACACATTTCAAGATACAAAACCATTAAATTTCAAACACAACTGGACCCAAAATAACATGGGTATGAAAAGTCCCTTGTAATTGATGTTCTGTGGGATTATACCACTAATCTGTATTTTTAAATATTTAAGTGGATGATTGATGGATATATGTTAAATTATCTACAATAAGTGTGAAAAACTATGAATTAGTTCGTTATAAATAATCCCATAGTACTAAAGCCATAGATCTAGAAGGGATTTTGTTTTAATAATTATATATTTATGGCGCATTAGCTATTTTATTAAGGTAAATATTGTTATATCTAAAAATTTAATTAAAATTATTCTTTACTATTTAAATAATTTTTTCATCTATAGTAATTACATAATTTATTTCCCAATATTATCAAATAGTTATTATGAAAATCCCATATTTATTATGGAATGTTTAAATATTTACTAAAATATTGTTCATTTAATGTTATTAAAAACATTCATTTATTTTAGAATAATGGAATACTCATATTTTGTAATATTAAAGGATTGTTATGATTTTTTCTAATAATGAAAATGGAACATCATCTTTATAGTGTTAGAACCTAAAATTTCATCTCTTGTTAAAACTTATGAATTTTGAGTTCATCTACTTTAAATTATCTTGATCAAAAGTTTATGGAAAATCAGACACAATAAGATAAAGTGATCAATTTCATTAAGATTTGAAGAAAATTGTTCATTCAAAATAATAAATAGTAATCCTTGTGGTTTTTTCTAACATTGAAGATTCATTTGAAAAATATTTTGAAATAAATAAGTATGTTTGAAGACATGAATAAAAAGAACTTTCCTATTCTAAATCATCTTATAAAAATAATCTATTTAAAATTGGCACATTGAATAAATAAAAAGTAAAACTACAACCTAAGATGTATACTTTTAAACAGTCTTATGGTGATCTATTGAAATAATTTTTCTTATCAAAAATATTATTTTGTTGCAAAAGGAGTATCTGAATATGAAAGATAGTTTTGTTTCAAAAGAATATTATAAATCTTTCAAAGTAGAAATGTTGGGAAGAATGGAGTTTCTCATAAACAAAGCTGCTACAAAGCTAGAGCTTCATAAGTTGATGTTTTTTCTGGTTGTACAGTGTGCTTAATATTCATATCAAATAACATAAGATATTCAAAACCGATTAGAATGACTATCAAGTGTCTTATATGCTCAAAAAATTAAGGTTATTTGTTTGGAATGTTTGGATTAACCATCCACTTATTTCTAACACTTTTTATTTTCTGTTTATCTAACATCAACATAATATTATAAAATTCTATTATTAGTAGAATTATGTTATATCAGTTAGATTTTAATTTCATTCTATTAATTCATCATACATGAGAATGTATCTAAAATTTAATTATCTCATAAAAATTTTATTGTTGATAAAATTTAATGTTTACACATACAAATTTTTAACATGTGAGAAATTATCCAATTTTATTATTCATTGAGTGTAAAATATGCTAAGATTTAGGTGGTGTTTTAAGAAAATAATCAGTTTATTTTATTATTCCCCTCAAATTATAATCTATGATTTTAGCATATGTTTACGGGGTGTTTATTCTAAATACTATCCACTCTCATATTTCTTATGTCACAACAAGGGGTATAAGTTTATATCAAATTTTTTAGTCTATATTTTCTAATACTTTGGATGATACATTTTATAAAATTAATTTTCAAGTTTTAGTGTATGTCATTATGTTTCTATTCATATTAATCTTATCGTAAATAATTTTTTTGATCCTTATAATGGGGTAGATGTTTTTATAAATAGATTACAAGGGAAGAGTTTTCCTTTATAAATAAAAAAATGTTATATTAAAAAATGAGGGAAAATTTATTATTTTTAAATTATACTTCAACCTGGGTTTTGACATGGATTTTTTGACCATAAAAAAAGGGGAGATTGATAATCATGTTTTTATTAAATAATTTCACTAATATAATTTTTGTTTTAATGCTCACAAACAACCACATTTTTGTTACTAATGAATTTTATATTATAAGAATTTTAGAAAAATAATATTTGTGGACATATTTATTCTATAGTTATATTCAATACATTGATCCATGAGGAATATTTTTTGAAGTATTCAGAAAATGTTTTATTGTATTTCATAAACACATCTCATAGCCTATGTATGTAAGTATAATATTTGGAATAAACCCTATGCATGGACGGAACCATACATTTGAAAATAAAGAATGTATGGGGTATGAAACCAACATCCTAAATAAACCCTACATTTGAGGGGAAAATTACATAGTACATCAACCCTAATTTTGTATTCAACCCTATATTTTCAACCCTACTTTTGGTGTTTTTTCATTACATGTAGGAACCCTATGTTTGACTATTCAATGATGAAGTTTTTAGTATTCGATATTATCAGTGAATTAGGAAACTGTCTTGGAAGAAACAAATATCTATTGAAATATCATTTATGACTGATTCCAAGGCTTATTATGATTGATTTTAAGGGTCATATTTAATGGAGTAAATTGTTAATATTCTTATGGGAAGTTACGACATCTATTTAATGTTTTTTAATTCAAATATTCTTGATTATTCATGTAATATTTATGGGGTTGGTTTCTCCTATAGTGTTCAACCTATAATATAAATATCAATATTCTCTTCATAAGAATCATATGATGAATATATAGTAAATGTTATATACATAACAAATTGTGTATAATTTCATTCAAATATATAATTTGGATAATTACATGTTTTAATCTATCGTATCACTAGTTCTATAACTGTTTCTATCACTTCCACTGCACTTTATCATTACATATTCTTTTGTAATAAAGATGAAGTATTTTTTAAGTGATACACTTTGAAGACAAACACTTTTTAACAAATGTCTTGTCTTTTATCTGTTTTTTATAGAAACCCTATGCAACGTTGAAGATCTATTTATTTATGTGAATGGTTTAATATTTGAATACATATCTCAGTTGTTACTTCAACTGTGAAGTTTAATTTTTATCCACAAAAAATAAATATCTTTTGATTTATTGGAGTTTCAATTGATCATACTCAGTTGTGGAAGAGTATCAGCTTCATGGACTAATCTGTGGTGAAACTAGTTCCCTTTAAAAGAACCAGAATGATTAATAAATCCTTGTCGTAAAGGTGCTAACTTCCTACACTCAGTTGTTAATTAAATGCCTTATGGTAAGAGTACCTAGTGAAAATCACCAATCTCATGGATTTGAGAGTTGATGGAGGGTACTATGGTATCTTTGTTCCATGAATCATTATACATCATTATGTTCATTTCCATTATTTATTTCAATTATTTCTCATATTTGATAGAAAAAAAAGGTTTTTTGCTAATCCAGAGAGGTGTTTTGGATTATCAATGTTTTTTAAATACACAATTCACACCCCCCACCATCTTCTGTATTTATCTTCATCATCACCATCCAGACCCAAAAATATGGATAATAAATGTTTCAAGTTTATATTCACTTAGAATTATGTGTACATGAGGTAGAAAAGATGATTTTAATTTTTCAAGGATTTGACAATATGATTAATTATCACCATGGAAAATAAAATTAGTTGATTTTTTATCAACAAATATTATTCTCCATTAACAATTTTATGCCAATTACATTAAAATTTTTATAATGATTTGATGAATTTTGGCTAAAAAATTGTTAATACGTGAACATTCACAATTTTATTTCAGTTTTAAGTATAATTATATCTATCATAAAGAATTTAACAATCCTAGAAGGGGTATAATCTTTTATAAGAAATTATAACGTCTATAATGAGGCTGAGGCACTGATGCTCTCGTAAAGGGCTCCCTCTCTAGGTCTTCCTTCGGCCGCCGCAGGCTCCTCCGCTGCGGATGGCACGACGCTCGTCCTCGGGCTTGGTGGGTTGGTGGATGATCCCTGTTGCTGTGGCGTTATGCGTTTCGTGGCTCCTCTCTGGCTGTAGAGATGCACAATGGACGTCGGTGGTTTCTGGTTCAGATCTGCGGGTGTAAGACCGGTCTTCATCGATGGCATACTCTCTGTAGCGCTCTTGGTTCTGTTCGATGCAGCTTGCTGTTGTCCTCCGGTGAGTTTCTCAGCGGTTGAGGTCTGCGCTCATGCGCCAGCAATTTGGGGGTCCCGAATCTTCTCAGGTGAGTGCGGGGGGTTCTGTGGTACCTGATGCGGTCGAACTAGTCAGTGGAAGTAGGATCTTTTGTATCAGGGTGTTGATCATTGTGCTTTCGTTCACGGTGTGATTCGGTTCTTGGTGAAACTTCTTCTGTTTTCGTTGTTCTGGTTTTGTTTGGTTCGTTTTAGGGTTTTTTCTTTTCCCTTATGGATTGGGAGTTCTGCCCTCCATGTGGCGATGATGCTGTATGGTTTGCATGGTTTTTTGTGGTTTTGTGAATGGATGAATGTCTGTGGGGTTGTGATGCTGAAATTGATGCCAAAGGGGAGTATGGTGGGCTCTTCCATCTTGAATATGTTGGAATGGTGAAGGTGGAGTTTTCTGGTGAAGTCGATGATGGTTTTCTTGGAACCTCCGGTGATGGTGCTCCGGCGACGACGGTGAGGTGCTCTAGTGACGACGACAGTGGTGGTAGTTTCGAGGAGCATGATAATGATGGGGACTGGATGTTGACTGGATGATGTTTTCGGCGTCGGCACGATTTGCGGTGGGTGTGCGATTTCTACGCTCGTGTCTCGAGGTGGCTCTTCGGAAATGATGTCAGGAAATACGCGGACTGAAAACTGGAAAGCGGTCTAAGTTAGGGTTTTTTGAATTTGAAATACTTTGATATGGATATGGCGGGATGTGTGTTTTTGAAACTTGTGTTGTAGGGTTCCCACTTTTCCTTAAAGTGGTTATTTGAAAATACCAAAAAAAGGATTTGGCCTTATAACGTCTATAAATAAGGGTATGTTGCCGATGATTAATATTGATTAATAAGTTTTTGTCAAATTTTGAAAAAAGATTATGTATCCTTTTGGATTCCTAGATGATGAGTGAAATTGTTGATTGGAGTGATTCTCTCAATATTTTCCATTCATCCTCGAAGCATTAAGATATACAAAAATAATAAGTAGTATTAAAGGTGGGATAGAATAAGAAAATATATATTCTTTCTTTAACAATTAATTATTTGACTTTTTATCATGTTAAATAAAAATCTAAATTACCAAAGGGGATGCTTTAACCTATACCAATGTTAGAGTGGAAATGGTATAATATATCCATAGTTTTTGTGGTGGGATTTCCAAAGACATATCAAGTTAATAATGTGATTTGGTTTATTGTTTATTGAATCAAAATATATGAAACGTTTCATCCCACTCAATATACTATGTATTTAGATAATTCTTCACAAATTTACACCATGGAGATAATCTAGTTACATGTAGTTTCTCTCACTATATTAATTAACAATTATCCTAGATTTATATATAATTTTTGGAAAGTCCTTCCAAAGTCATTGGGTGTTGAATAAAATTTTAGTTAATCTTTTCATCCTCAATCTGATATATAGTCCAATGGAATAATTTAGACCATAGAAGAAATGATTCAATATTTTTCAATGGATTACTTGGTTAGTTGGGATCAACAACTTTTATTATATGAATTTTATTATAATGACCATTTCCTTTAAAGTATACATATGGAACCTTTTGAGTAATTATATGGAATGTGGTGTTATAATCAACCTTTTAGATATGAAGTGTGTGGAAGAAAATTTTTGGGATCAATGTTGGTTGATGAAATAGTCAAAAAGTAGAACTTGATTCAAATACAAACGAATATGGACCAAATTTTTTTGAAATATTATGCAGATAACTAGAGGAAATATCATTCATTTGATGTAGGTGATCTTATTTTTTTAAAGTATATCTGTAGATAATTATTGTGTGTTTTAGTAAAAAATGGATTCTAAGTCTATGTTTCATTGGATATATAAAATATTGGATAAAGTTAGATCATTTTATTATAGAGTGATATTAATTAGTTTTTGTCTCAAGTATATGAAATATTTAATGTCTCATTATATAGAAGATATTTGATTGATGCATCTGATTTTTTCAGTATGAAATAAGTTCAGTTAGAAGTAAAAAGTTTTTATAATGAAAAAACAATATATATTATTGACTTTAGAGATAAATTCATGTGAAATAAAGTAATTTATCATGTTAATATTTTTTTTAAAAACATACATTTTTATAAGTAACATAGTAATCAAAAAATGTAATGATAGAAAGATATCACCATTTTTTAAGTTCTAAAAATCATATGTGGATGCAATTTCTAAATCGGGGATGTAAAAACATAGGAAATTTAAAAATAAAAATTTCCATGTATTATTAAAATTAATTCATTTTATTTTATTTAGTTATACTCATTATAATATTTTTAATTAATATTCCAGTCAAATTGTAAAATAGTTTTAATTTTACTAAATTTGTTCACATATATTATATGGTTTTATTTAGAGCCTTCATTTAAAAAATTTATAATTTTAATTTAAGAAAGATAATTTAATTTTCCAAATCATAACAGCAAAAATTAACTTTGAAAGAGTTTTTTATAATTTTATGAAAAGTTTTATTTTTTAATGAATAATGGAAAATAATTATTTTATTGAAAAATGGAAAATTATTTTCAAGTACTTACATAGTCAAATTCTATTTTGGATTAGTTTTAAATTGTCATTAGTCTCTTTTTATTAAAAATGATCTAAATATAGACTATAATTAATTTTATTATCACATTTAGTATAAAAATATATTTTTTACTTATTTTTTTTAAAATAACCCCGTTTTCATCACATATTGGGGGTTTTTTTTAAATAAAATTATGTTACTTCTATAAATTAAATTTTTTAAAATATAATTCATATTTTTAATCATTTGGTAAATGTTTTCTAAAAGTCCAATTTTATATTTGATCATTAAGAATAGTAACCATAGTAAATTTTTGTTACCTATGTGAAGAAACAATGTGTTAATTATGGGTACAAATAACCTCTTAGGCTTAAAATTCAAACAAAAATGTGAATTTATTTCATTTTATAAGTTTATTTCATCAATAATCATCTAAAATTCCAAAATATGAAATTTTTTCCCCTTTATCTTTAATTTTGACCTCTATATTTGTTGAAGTAAAGAAAATTTTGAAATGTCAATCGCTTTCTGGTAAATTTACCTTATATGTTCACATAAGGATAAAAATATGCTGTGAATAAATATCAAGGGTTAATTTTAGAATAATTATTTTTTTTAATTTCAATTTATTTTAAATTTTTTATGATAATATAATTACCTTAAATGATTACGTAACACTGACACAGTGGTTGTGAAAGCTGTAAAAAATTCTAATAAATGATTTTAAAAAATAATAAAAATAATATTTTTTTTCATAATTTATTGTTTCCCATGAATTTTTATGGATCAATATAACATATAATGGATATTCTAACAGTTTATATTCTAATTCATTTTCGTTCATATTATTTTCAATGTAAAATATAATTAATAGTCCCAGAAATGATGCATATGATATTTAATAAAAAAATGTTTTTCTTAAGTGATTTAAAATTTATAAGAAACTATATTTTTCCAGATTAATGAGTTATGATTTAAAATATCAACAGTGGTATATTTATGTATAATTATTATTTTTATAGTAACTTTCTTGACCATGAAAAGGTAAAAATAATTGATATTGTCATAATTTTCAGAAGAGTAAATGGGTGGTTAAAACAAAGAGATTAGGGTAAATAGTATAATCTAAATATGTATAAATTTTATTTTATGGGATAATATAGACACATAATCATTATATATTTAAAATATATCAAATTTTATTCACTTTTAATTTAAAAATAATTTATATTAATGTAATACTTTATGAAATTATAAGACGGCAGCTTTGCTCAGTTATTAAATGGAACCTATTTTCCTCTCTTCCCCACACAATATAAGCACTCCATCATAGAAAATACCTACCCAAATCCCTTAATAAATATCCCTCACCATGTTATAGGGGAACTATTTTGGGAAAAATCCTCACACTGTAGGTATTAAGGTGTAAAGAAAATGTGGTTGTCTAAAGAAAATGCATTTCTTTTAAATGGATACATTCATTTTATTTTTGTCTATCTATATTAAATATTCATTATACATGATGAGGTAACAAAACTAATATAGTACATACATTAATATTTTTTAGGTTAATTTAATAACATATATCGATCTCCTTCTTCTACAAAATTGGAAATGAAATCATCATTCATGTGTACATAACACAACCACCTCACGAACTGATTTAATTTGGTTTCCGTCACCTCCTACCATGAATAGTTAAAATGATTGATTTAATATATATATATATACATATATATTATTAATTTAATATTTATAAATAGATAAATTTTAAATACCCTCTCCATTATTACATTTTCATCTAATGAAAAATTATAACATCCAATGTGTGTATACGTGGATTACCACCACTATGAAGCAAAGTGTTTCATTTTTCGTGACCGCATCATATGGCTAGTACGTATAATTATATTAAAAGAAATATTATTATATAAATTATGTAGTAATAATTTTTTAATGAAATAATAATAATTACCTTCTTTCCATATTTATCATTCTAAAATGGAAATGTTCTTTATGCGTACATATGGTTAACCATCTTTTTTATTGTAACATAATGCATTCCTCGCAAACAATTATTCTGTTTGGTTTAAAAAATATAGTTTAATTATAAAAATGAATATAGTTACTTAATTATTTTTTTGGATATTATCTAATAATTAATTATTTTACTATTTTAAATTTACCAATTTCATTTTAGGCATATGTGTTTAATATCATCGAAATATTCAACATATACTTAATTGAATAAGTAATTAAATATAAAATGGTATTAAATTAAATAAAATAAATAATGAACTTGAAAATGATTTTTAATAAAGTATACAATTAACATAAGTTTATTATTAATGATGATAAATAATGTTCTTGACAAGTTTCGCATGAGTAAAGGGACACTTTACCATTAGAAACTCATTTTAAATATCTAAGGATTTATTTCATAATTGTTTTCCTTCATATAAATATTCTAAAAATTATTTTAAAGTAGTATTTATATGAATATAAATTAATTATAAAGGATATTTTATATCTTTCTTAATTTTATTTCAAAGGTTTTTAAATGGAATCTTTTTACATATTTTATATAGATCATTTTGACATTCAATTTAAAAGAATGAAAGAAATGTTCTATTCTAAGGTAAATGGAATTAATGGATTTTCCTTCCACCACAACTATTATTTGATTTTTTCCCATTATAATATTCAATTTTTTCTTCAAAGAAGACCCCTATTTCCCATTGTTCAATGAAATTTAGTATGGAAAATTGGGTTTTAATGAAAAGAGATATATCAATATCTAAATATCTTCATTAATGGGTAAAAAGTATATTTTTAGAAGTTTTATGATGAAAATGAATGATTTTATGTATTTCTAGAATGTTATGGTCCTTGGAAAATTTTTATTATGATGAGTGAGGCCAATATTACTCAAGATGGTGGGTGATACCAATATAAATCATGATAATGGGTGATCTCCATATAGCTCTCCAATGAATTGGGTAATGATTATATTCTCTAGATAATTATTTTGGAAATTAACCACATTAAATATTTCCCATGTAAGGGTAATTCTAAGGGTTATAATAATATTTCTTCCTAATAAACCTACATGAATTTTCTATGTTTTGATAATTTTTTTCATGGAAATCATTTAATTTCTAAAGGTAAGCTGATGGTGTTTTATTTTAAAGGGATGATTATGCCCTATAGGGTAAAAGTTATGTTTTAAAGATAATGTTTTTAATGGTTTCTCATGTTTTCTATAAATTCCTCACGATGATGATTTTTCCTATATATTTTTTTATAATTTGTTTTATGAAAACAATTTGAGAAAAAATTTTATTTCATGTGTTAGTAAATAATTATTTGAGCTCAAAGTTAATTATCATAAAGTAAAACTCATTTTTATGATTTAATTGTTTTGAAATGCACCGACATGTTAATTTAATACTTTTTATGTCCCTTATTGATCTTTTTGGAATCATCTTAAATTTTAAAATAATTTAATTGGTTTTAAGGATTATTTGGAATAAATAAGAAAGAATGTTGAAAATTTTAATTTTGTTTCAAGAAAATAAAATGCGTTTTATTTTAAATGTCTTGTATAGTGGTAAAAAAGGTACTAAGTGGAATATTTTGTCTTGTAATGTGTGGTAATATTATGGAATAGTTATGGCTTAATTTTATAAATATCTAAACTTGAAAATATCTTTAGGGATGTGATAAAATAAATTCTTATTTAAAAATTAAATTATAGATTGAATCATTGTTGGGTCATTTAAATTGAAAAATAAATTGTGTAACATGCAGGGGTGAAAGTGATCCCCATTTATTTGGGTGGGAAGGGTAGTTTTGGAAGCACCATAACTTCTTAATTTATCATTTCAATATTCATGGTCAATAACTCGAAAATTTAGAAATATCAGAATATAGAATATGGTAATGGTGAAAAAAATCTCCTCCATACATTTTAAAGACTAATTTTAGTGATTTAATGATTTTCCCATTTTCTTGTCACTTTTAACAAAGTGTACTTTTACCATGAAAAATTTTATTTTTACCCATGGTAATTAATATAAATGGCCAGAAATAAATTTATAATTATTAACTATTTTTATCATTTCAATACCAAATATAAAATAATATTTTCCAATATAATTTCTACGGTTGATAAATGTTAATTTCAAAATAAACGCACTTATCACATAAAAATATATTTTTAAGAATTTTTTTAAATATTTAGATATATATATATATATATATTGAAAACAATTATCAATGTGATTAAATTTATTGAACTAAATTGAATTAATATAAATAAAATAATCATTATGTGGATTGGAATAAATACAGAACCTCACTTAACTAAAATAATATTTCAGTAAAAGAAATATACCATGTATAGTTGTCATTAGTGAAAGTTTTTAATTAAGTTCTATAATGATAAGAAGGTTTTTTCTATGAAAGAAATAAAACTTTAAATTATATAATATATTAATTAAAAAATATTTTATTAATAGTTTTTATAAATATATAATACAATCTTATCTTATAATGAGAGTTAAATATTACAGTTTAAAAAAATAGATATTTTTTAATATTCACCTAAAAATTTATTAACATATAAAAAAACCCAAGGTAATTATTTTATCTCACATCCTAAAATTTGAATAATTTATTTTTTATTAAGAACATAATATATTGTGAACGTTGTTTTTAATAGGAAAATTACTTTTGGTATATTAATTTTTCATTTTCCTATATATTGATACATAATATACTATGAATTTATCATATTAATATATATTGTTATTTTTTAATCATAATAAACTTATTCCCATGAAAAAACACACCATTTTTTAAAAATATAATTTTATTCATCAATTAAATTGATAAAAAATTACCATTCGAAAAAAATAAAAATTCATGATATATCTTTATATTCAATTAATTTATTATATTATAATATAATAATAATTTCAACATACATAAAATCTTATAATCCTTATGTATGACCTAAGAATCATATGAGATCCGGTTCTAGTTTTAGGTGTCAATATACAAAGCATGGATCTTATGGTAATCTCTATGAGCATGAACATCTCCTATATATGGGTTTTATCAGACCATAATTTCTTGATTTTATCATATTATTGGTATATGGGAAACCCTAGTAAAGCAAAAACTTTTTTGAGATTAGAAAAATATTGTGTATAATGAATACTTCTACTTTTGGATGTCATTTCTTCCTACTTTATTTATTGATTTTTCTGTAAGTTTACATCAATTTATAATATATAATTTTATGGATAATTTTTAAAAGTCATATTTAATACTTATAATTTTATCTAAATCTATCATTGATTTATTTTGGGTTTAGAAATTCATATAGAGATAGATGTCAAATATTTTTTTTATTTAAGGAATATATAAAGTGAAATCTTAGGTTTATACATCATTTTCATATTGTTATATGATCCACACATAGTTGAATGGACATGAATTTTAGAATAAAAATCTTAAATCCAAGGGATTTTTTCATCTGATCTTGTCTCAATGGGATTCATTAATTCTATTTTCAATGAAACTAGAAAACATCCTCTATATTTGTTTTGGTTACCAAAATTTAATCAGGTGAATTTTCAAAACATGTATCATTTTCCAATGATTGATTATCTTTTTGATCAACATAGGATATCCCTATGGTTTTCTAATACTAATATGAGGTCGATGTATCATCATCTAAGAGTCTAGTAGAATGGTATTACAAAGACAAAATTCAAGAGTATGTATATGTATTATGAATATCAGGTTATGCCATTCAGTCTTACAAATTAACATTTAGTGTTTATGAATTTAATTAATCATGTATTTAATCAGTTCATTGAATATTTCATGGTTTTTTTGTGGATTATATTTTTGTGTATTCAAATATTATGTACACATATATCATTATGATATGGTTATCATAATTATAAAATAATATAATATGAATGGAATGACTTCTAAAGTTCATTTTAGTATACAATAAATGATTTTTCTTGGAAAAATTAAATTTAAAAGTGTATCTGAATATATCTTGAAATGATTCAGGTGTTGATGTTGTGGGAGAAACCTAGAAACCTATTTGAGATTTTATGATTCTTGGGTTTGGATGGTTATTACATGAATTTTATGTTGGATTTTTCCAATCTATAATATCATATGAAAGAGATGACATATAATTTTATTACGTTTCAATGGAATGATAAGTTTCAAATATCATTTTTGGAATTGATGGTTTGGAATATTTTAACTCCATTTCTGATAATTTAGAAACATGGTTAATGTTATAATATTTGTTTTGATGCCAAAGGTTTGGGATTAGGATGTGTTTTGATGTAAGGGAAATAGGTTCTTGATAATGGATCTCATAAACAATATCCACATAGGAATAATTATCCTAACCATGATCTAAAATTGGTGGTGGTGATGTAAACTCTCAAAATATGGTTACACTATCTATTTAGATTGCGGTTTTATATGTATTTAGATCATAAGATCCAAACGTGTATTCTTACCCAGAGGTATCTAAATATATGATAGACATTTCAGGTCGAGTATCTTCATAATTTTTTTTTATATTTTACAAAAACCTATAAATGGTAATATATTCATAGATGCATTAAAATGATGTTATTGACTGAATCCTTAATGGAATTAGTGGAATAATGGTCTTTGATGACTCAATTGGGTAAGTTGTGATTGGACTTGGAAGAATTTTATGGGTAAGTGTAAAAGATGATTCTTTATTTGATGATTGAATTCTTCATGAATAAGAAACATGAAATAATTTTCATTGTTTTAGTGAAATAATTTGTAGTGGGGAGCCCATGGTTGAATGTTCTCAGTCTCCATGTGGTGTTTTGTGTTTCCAATGTAGAGTGGACTTTACAATAACTCTAATGTAGTAATTGGAAGATAGTGGACATGAGTCAAGTTGGTCAGTAAAACCGGGGACTACAAAGATGAATCCATATTTTAGAAGTTTGTATTGGCTGATGGGGATGATGCGATCAATTATGGACTTCATATCAAATTACATTACTTTCCATAAGATTAATGAATATCATTAGAGACTTGTCAATTTTATACATCCTTTACCCATTATAGTACATAAGTGTGATGTGATATTCATGTACATAGTTATTAGTTTACCATATACTCCTAGTGGTAAATAAGTGACATTGGTTATCATTTAATGACTCATTTAATTGGATCATATTTTCTATTAAGGAGATGGTGAAGGCATAGGATCTCGGAAAATTGTATTTCGAATATATCATGATGCTTTATGGTGTGCCTTCATATTTTGTTTCTAATAGAGATCAACAATTTACATTTTGGTTTTAGAAATATTTACAAGAGGGAATGATAACCCAATTTTAGTTAATCAAGATGTATCACCCTCAAATGGATAGATAGATTAGGGTATCCATTAAAATTCTTTGGTATTTTATTTAGTCATGCATACTTAATTTTTAGGGTTCATTGAAAGATCATTTTCCTTTTGTTATGTTTTACTGTAATAATGATTAATAAAATTCTATTAAAAAGGAATGTTTTGAAGTGTTTTATGGCTAGACATGTAGATCTCCTTTTTTGGGTGGTATTGGGAGAGAGGTCATTTGTTTCCCTAAGCCTTGTTCAATAGATAACATAAATAATTATGCTGATCCAAAAGTGGTTAGAAACTGCATAATGTCCCCAATTTTTTTGTGGAATATCATGATAACCCATTTGATTTTTTGTTGGGTGATCTGTTTTTTCTTATTGTTTCACCATATTTGGACATAATTATTTGGGAAGACAATTTAAATAAGAATCAATATTTATTGGTCCTTTTTAGATCAAAAAAATATTTTAAATGTGGCATATTGGATTGAAAGACCATCTATCTTGAGATTTATTCATGGAATTTTTAAAAACTAATGAAGAACCAGCTAGACTCTTCTCATGTGATTGAATAAGAAGATGTTGATCTTAAGCCTGATACCTTAGTGGTTGAGTGACTAGTTCTAACTAAGGGATCATCAAAATAAGGTGTAGTGTGGTAAAATTATTTCCTTGGACAATGTACTATAAAAGTTCTAGTTTGATATCTAAGAGAAATGGGTGTGTAAAGCTATAATAATGAATTGATTTGTTTATCTCTTTCTAAGTCTAAAATCATGAGTGATTTTGTGGATAAAAAGCAGCTTGGTTGGAAGAATTGTGACACATTTCGAGCAATATGTATGATTTATTGTGAGTTTGTTTTGTCTCTCGTATTGTTCTAGAGGTTCTTGAGTGTTAAGGGCAGTGATTTTGGTGTTTTTGTTGAAACATGCTAGGAACATGACCTATGCTTAGTTAGAAGTGACTGTACAATAACTATGAAATATGGATATATTGGTTTAAGTGGATTTTTTCACAATTTGAGCATGGGTTATATAACTATGAAAGAGTCTTGTAAATCCATGTGTGATTTTGGGTTTGGGTCCAGTGGTGGTTATAATTATTATATATATATATATTAATATTGTGATTTCATTCCATAGTAACTATGCAATTTGATATTCAAGGGGAAGTAGGGACTTCAGGGTAAATGTAAAGTTAGTCAAACTACATACCCAATCCATATGACTCAAATGAATTTCATTAAATTTTGAAATTACTCTAATACTCTTTATCAATTGTAACAAAAATCCCACAGTAATCCATATTTTCTCCACCCATCCATCTATCGATGTTCTAGGGATTCTCCTTTTAGTTTTTTAGAGATTCTCCTTTGGCCTTGGTGGCTCTATTCTATGTTTTTATTATTTCCACTTGATTTCTCCCCATCCTTCTAGACATCTCCTCAATATTTCTCCTCACTCGTGTATTCAAACTCTAAAAACCCACCATGGATAGATCGATAGGTTTTTAGGAAGAATTTATGATGTTTCCTTTGGATCTAGTCTTGAGTGGACCTAGTCTCTTTGTAATGCCCCGACCCCAGTTACCCAGAGTTGGTGCATTATTTTAATACATTGGAATGATTACAAAGAATCATGTCTGGAAGGACTAATCGGTTTAGTGGTCTTGGAAAATAGATTACATACATAATGTTATGTTACACATTATTACATACAACACAACATAAATAATCCTTTATATATGCCATTATTCCCTTATATTAACACTGAATCTCAATCACAATACACTTCTTGGAATCCTGATAAAAATAAAACATAGAAAGAGATGAACTCATATGCTCATTAAGGATAACAATATAGTGGAATCCTTCATAAATAATCATAAACATATATGGAAATGTATAATACTAAAACAAAAGCCTTTTAAAATTAAACATCAGCATAATATGGAAAATATAAAATCAAATAATGCCATTTACTAATTCACATGGATATTTTACAAGTCGAATAATCACAAGCAATATCAATACCCACTTTCATAATGATGGAATTCATAATTCCTTACTTCATAACCACAAAGTCAAGGCCTTGTTCAAAGACTACAAATAAGATTTTGTCATGGCCTGGTTCCAAGACACTATGTTGTCTCATGAGACCTACCGATGCATCAAGGAGCTATAGTGGTCTCCACACATCACTTACTATGTCTAATTCATTCCTCATATGAAAAGGTTTAAGAAACATAAACATTCGTATTAAAACTTGCATACGAAATGTCAATACATTATCCATAAACCATGAATGGTATAAAAATGACACATCCACAGTCAAACATATCAGAAAACCTTCAATACAATATGGAATATTTGAATCATAATAAATCAACTTTAAACACATTTAAAATCAATCAAAGTATGTTGATATTGATGAAAATGATATGTAAAACTCTTTGTGAGAAATATCCCTTTTTCATAAAATCATTTAAAAGTCTCACAATTTAAAAAGTGAGAAATTTAGAGAATTTTTTTAATAAATGTGTCCCATATCACTTTGAAACTTTTAAAAAGAATTAACATTTAAAAGACATTCATGTATATATAAATAAATCCTTAAAACCCATTTTGAAAAAATGGACATTAATCAGAATGATTTTGAAGAATAAATATTTAAAACATTTAAAATGATGTTTTAGTAAAAAATTCCCTTAAAAATAATCCCTTTGAAGAATCATTTATGAATCATGGAAATTGTTAATAATGATTTCTGAGTAGATACTTATGTAAAAACAACCTCGAATAATAAAAAATATTGTGAAATTAACACTTACCATATACTTTCTTTTAGTCGAGGGTATGTTTAACCTCTTGTATAAAGACCATAGTATGTTATTAAATTATTCCAAAACCATATTAATATTTATTATATCATACATGATTCATTTATGACTTTATACAACCCATTAAATATTAATTTCCATGTTAAATTAACATTTCGGGTAATAATCGCTTTCTTTATCATATGTATTTTAACTTGTTATTCTTGATCGTATCATTTAGATCATGATTTAAATTCTTCTAGAATATTAACTCAATATATATATCATATATATTTATCACATAATTATTTATAATATATAGTTATATGAAATATAAAACACCGTTTATGAAGACGGTAGGTCATACACACACATAAACAATGTTTCTATTTTCATATCATATTGAATGGAAGTAAGTGAATAAGATATATGTAAGTACAAAAATATAGACACACACACACACAGACAAACACACATATATATATATATCCAAAAACATCATTATGTTATATATTACATATTTATTATTAATATATATTTTTATAATTGTCGATGAATTGAGAAGGTGTAATTGAATCTCATCACGCCATAGAGACGGTAATCAGTACGTACACATGAGCGACAATGTTATTTCCTTAAAGGTGTGGAATTTTATGGTATATTTATTTTAAATAGACATTATCATGTTATTTTCATTATTTATATACATATTACTCATCTTTATATCCATCCAAATATCATAGTGTTGAATAAAAAATTACACCACGACTTGAAGATGATAATCCATACATATGCACGCATGGTGACATTATCATTCGTAGTATGGATAGAATAATAAATAAGGTTGTGGAATATTTATAATAAAATCAAAGAATATATAAGGTACTGGGATTATTATTTTGGTATGGTAGTAACAAGGAAAGAGTAACTAGAAGAAGAAAAGAACTTGAAAGTGGTTGGTGAAATCATTAACTCTTCTTCAGGTTCTTCCTTTTGATTTGATAAAAAGGGATCCTTAATTTGGCTTTCGGACCAAATTAATTCCTCTAGGATAAATTTAGGATAGTTGGGAGGATATTTTTGTTGGTTATGTCCAAGAAAAATGACTTTGGATATGGGAATTTGAGAGAAGGCGAAGTCCATGTTATAAGAGGGGTGAGAGGAACCTTAAGAAAAGATTGAAATATTATTTTATAAAAAAATCATTTTCGGTCTCTAATGGTTCAAAAATAAATTATTTAAAGTTTAAGGTTGGTATGCATCAGAAAACACTTAAACAATAGGTTTTAGATAGGGTTGGGTCACTATATTATCCTTATCATATAGATTTAACTCTTAGTTAAATAGTTTGACCTTTACCATGTCTCTTTGTATTTTTTTTATTATATGGTTAATAAACATACTATAAACATCCAATAGAAACCCAAGTGGTTCATTAATGAAATATATAATAGAATTTAATCCCTTTGGTCTAGAAATAGATTTTTAGGAATATAATAGCAATTAATAATATAATATTTGTTTTAAAAACTCTTTTATGTCAATCTTGACATTATTTAATAATGGATTGTTTTTAATGTTCTACGAACATTATTACTTCTCAATAAATACATTAAATAAACCCTAAAATGTCATAGTCACCTATAAAATTTGTGTATGGAAGAAAATGTTTCAAATTATATTTATTTTAGTATTTATAATATCTTTCATTTCATTGTTCCATTAATAAGGAAAATACTACATCACCATTGTGTCATATAAAAATATATTTATTTTACGTCTAAAAAATATATAAAAAATATCATGAGGTAATAAATATTATTATATTTCTAATTACTATTTATAATCGAATAGATCAATTATATAACATTATATTTTTTTTTTACTAAATTCTTTTTCTTTTGTTATTTTTGTCTTTACATTAGAATATTTAATATAAAATGTTATTATCACTCCCATGTGGCTCCATGAGGTCCCAAAATCGACCAAGGAAGCCCATAGTCGGACCTTTGTTGGCCAATAGGGTTAGGAAATGTGTTAGGTTAATTTAATATTGTTATAATATTATTTTCTAACCTTATTTACTGGATTTACCCCTTTAACCATGGTAAATAAAATATTTACTGATGTAAATATTCCTAATGTCTAAAAATGAAAGATACCTATTTAAACAATTTGTACCTAATGATTCTAAATATGTAATCAATTTTTCCAAATTCAAAACAAAAATGTGGCAGAAATTAATTTAATATTAATTATCATTGTTAAACTAAAAAGCGTGTTTTTATTAAATAATAACTATCAAAAGATTGACACTTGTTTATGTCAAATTTAACAGTGAAATTACATATAATGATCTAAATTCTATTAAATTATAAAAATATACTCTAATTATAATTTCAAAACCTTAAAATTCATAATTTAGAAAAATTAATTATTTCAATTAAAAAAGTTGTTTTTAATTAATATTTAGTAATTTTCACTATTCATCAAAATATGAAATTTATCAGAAAAGTACCAAAAAATTATCCAAACTAAATTTTTATTTTTTTGATTCTAAATAAGATAATTATTTTGTCAAACTAAATTTATAAATTTGTCAAATATTTGATTTAAAAAGGCTTCTCTATTAAAAGGCTGTAAAATAGCATTTTTTGAAAAATACTTTTTTATCTGAATAAAATGAATTTGTTCTTTAAATTATGTCTAAGAATCTCATAATATGGATTCTAAAATTATAAGGATTATATAATGTTTAAAATTCAGTTAATACTATTCATAACTACTTTTGATCGACTAGTTTGGTTTGTCGTTGTGCGCTTGATATTGGTGTTGCGTGTAGTGAAAGTTATTAAATTACATTGAAGAAATAACGTACTATGTAATCTTGGGGTGTTACATTATACCATCCTTCAATAAATTGTGTCCTCTCAATTTAATATTCTTATTCAAAAATAAAATGTTAAAAATAAAAATACATTTGTAGAAAACCCACAATTGAAATTTGGTTAATAAAATTTATTCTTAAAAAGAGGAAAAGGGAAACAAATGGGTCACCACCAAATTATGATCTCGATTATGAGAACATTGGTGGAAATTAGAGACAAATAATTGAAGGAAAGAAATAAATATTTATAGGGAGTGATTGATGTTATCAATCAAAAACATGTATAAAATTGAGGGCCTGAAATCCATCAATCTATGATGATTTAAAATACAATCAGCTCAACAAAACATAAAGTATTAGGATAACACATTTATGGTTTTAATATACCTTCCCTAAAGTTTATGAATTTATTTACCCATATAATAAAAGGTAAAATTTTATATATATATATATATATATACTTGAAAATTATAGTTTCATCCTTTAACTAATTACAACCAAAAACTCATCTTTCACTCCAAATGATTTCCAAAAAATATTTTATTTATCCTAATAACATTGGCTTCCAAAAATAATGAATTTATAATTCACCTATCAGACGCTTTAAAAAACTAGATTATACAATCTAGTGACTTCACGTAGTCCAGTGGTAGGCGATAAATTTCAATCTCTCTATGGTTGTGGGTTTAATTCCTGCAGCGTTGTCTGACACGACGAATTTTCACACGATCTGCATATTGCCCTTTTTATAACAATTCAAAAATAACCTTAACAATAGTATCCAAATTCAAACTTAATCCATTCCAACCTTTAAACATATCAAAAATAACTCTATCCAAACTCACATTCCAATATTTTTAAGGAATTTAAACACAATGAAGATCCTTTTTTCCACGTAATAACCTGTGAACACCTTAATCATGTATTATTTTAAAACACAGTAACACCGTAAATTACCATAAAACCTTATTGATTACATTCAGGATCCCTTATCCTGTTTATAATACTATATATATTCCTTATATCCAAAAATTTTGAATATTCCAACAATGATGAAATAAAAAAACTATTAATCAATTCCATATAAGTCAGGAATATCCAATATATTTTATCTAAATCAACAATATCTTATTCCAAAATCACTACCTCATTATCAAGACCATATTAAGGATTACCTTTCCTTCAACCATTTATTTTCCAAAAAGTATATCTTACTATTAAGTCACTTTTCTTCAAACCATATGATCTCAAATCCTCAATAAAACTGTACTACAGTATAAGCCTTTTTTATCTCCATAATTCATATAACTAGTATATTATTGAAACAAAACTCAAATTAAATAATTCTATAATAAAAAATAAGAACACTTTTCATTCCTCTTCATCTGAGGTAGTAACATAACTTGATTATTATCTGATAGCATCATTTGTGGTATACTCTAATGACTAGAAAATTGATTCATTTAGTGTCTCAATGCCTTATAGATGAAGAATTTTACATATAAAACATTTTTTCAAACCCTTGCAATCACGTAATTGGTGTCCTTTTTCTTCACACATATAAAAAATCTTATTCCCTTCAAGAATTTAACAATGTGATTATTTCTACATTTATCACATATGGGAAAATCCTTCTTTCCCCTCTTCCCTTTATCCATCTTTCTCTCTACCATCCTTTTCTTCTCTTACTTCCCATAAAAGACATAAGACTCAATGAAATATTTAATTATCTTAGTAACACATGATATTATTTATTTATATGTTGATAATACATGGGAGACTATTTCTTATCTAAATGTTGGCTCAATACCTTGAAAGATATGACCCTTCTTACTCTTTGGATCATACATATTATTGGAGTTCTTATTCCTTCTACTGGGCGCTAGTTTTAAACAATGGAATACACTAGGTCGGTTTATGTATCACCATTCATAATTCCAAACATGTATTATACCTAACGTAAATTGAACAGTTTATTGATATCATCCATAATAACAAAAATATTTTCTTTGATGAGGTATATACTCATAAACCCTTCATAGTGGTTTGTAGCGAAAATGAGAATTATCCTAAGCATATCCCCCAAGAGTGTCGTAACTAAGAGTGCCGCAAGGCCCTTTTTCATGAACCAGTTTTCGTTCGAGTCTATCTTAAAGCGGTGTTTTTGGATTTTACCCCTAGGTACGTCTGTGCCATATCCACCTCTACCTGCTCATATCTAGACAGAGATGTATTTCATAGAAAACTCAAAAAATCTCTATAGCACCAAAATTCTAAGAAGTTATTCTATACTAATCTTCAATGTCTATCTTAGGGTAGTGTTCTCTAATCAGAGTTTTTATAAATCTAGTTTCTAAGGTTATTGATAAACATCCTCTAATACTAACTATAATGCCCCGACCCCAGTTACCTAGGGTCGGTGCATTATCTTAAAACATTGTCATGATTTCAAGGAATCAATTCCTAAAGGACCAAACAGTTTAGTAGTCTTGGAAAATAGATTACATACATGAATATCAGATCACACTTTGTAACATACAACGGAAAAAAAATTATCCTTTATGAATTCCATTATTCCCTTGGTTTAACCCCACATCTCAATCACAATACACTTCTAGGAATCCATAGAAAAATAAAACATAGAAATGGGTGATATCAGATGCTCAGTAAGGGTAACAATATAGTTGGATCTTTCATAAATAAGAATAAACATTTAAGGCAATGTATAATACTAAAATAAATCCTTTTAAAATTAAACTTCAGCATAAAATGGAAAATATAAAATCAAATATTGCGATTTACTAATTCCCATGGATATTCTACTAGTCAAATAATCACATGCAATTTAAATTGCCACTTTCATAATAAAGGAATGCATAATGCCAGACTTTATAACCACATAGTCAAGGCCTCGTGCTAAGACTACAAATAAGAGTTTTTCAAGGCCTTGTTCCAAGACACTTGTTTATAACTTGAGGTCTACTGATGCATCAAGGAGCTATAGCAGGATCTACCCATCAATTAAAAAGTCCAATGCATTCCTCATATAAAATGGTTTAAACATAACATAAACATTCGTATTAAAACTAACATATTAAATTCCAATACTTTATCTATAAACCATGAATGGTATAAAAACAATGCATCCATAGTCAAAAATATCACAAATACTTCAATACAATATGGGGGATTTTTATCATAATAAATCAACTTCAAACAAGTTTAAAACCCATGAAAGGACGTTGATATAGATGAAAATGATTTGTAAAACTCTTTGTGAGAAATGTCTATTTTTCATAAAAAAATTAAAAGTCACAAAATTTTGAAAGGAATAAATTTAAATACATTTTTGAATAAAAGTGTCCAATACCACTTTGAAACTTATGAATGGAATTAACATTTAAAAAAATTTCATGTCCATATAAATAAATCCTTAAAACCCATTTTGAAAACATAGACATTAATGAGAATGATTTAGAAGATTAAAAATTTAAAACATTTAAAATGATATTTTAGTAAAACATTCCCTTAAAAATAATCCCCTTTAAAATCCAATTTTGAAACATGAACATGGACAATAAATATTTCTGAGTAGATACTTATGTAAAAATAACCTCGGATAATAAAGAGATTGTGAAATTAACCATTACCTTGTAATTTTCTTTAGTCGAGGGTACGTTTAACCATCTGTATAACGACCGTAGTATGTTATTAAATTATATGAGAACCATATTAATATTTATGATATCATACATGATTCATTTAATACTTTATACTACCCATTTAATAATAATTTCCATGTTAAATTAACATATTGGGTAAAAATGACTTTCTTTATCGTACGTATTTTAACTTGTTATTCTTGATCGTATCATTTAGATCATGATTTAAATAATTCTAGAATATAAATCATGATTTATATATCATATATTTTTTGAATATATTTATTTATAATAGATTGATATATGAAATGAAAAACACTGTTTGTGGACTCAGTAGGTCGTACGTACGTATAAATGTTGTTTCTGTTTTCGTATCGAATTGAACAGAAGTAAGTGATTAAAATATATGTAAGTATATAAATAAATACATATATATATATATATAAATATATATATTTAGTAAAATTATTATTTCATATATTACATACTTATTTGTAATATATATTTTTATAATCATCGATGAATGGTTAACATGGAAATGAATCTCATCACGTTGTAGAGACAGTAATCCGTACGTACGCACGAGCGGGAATATTATTTCCTTAAAGGTGTAGAATTGGATGGTATATTTATTTTACAAAGAAATTATCATGTTATTTTCATTATTTCTATTCATATTACTCATCATTATATCCATCCAAATAACATAGTTTTGAATAACAAATTACACCACGACGTAGAGACGATAAGTTGTACGTACGCACGCATGGTTACATTATCCTCTATAGGATGGATAGAATAATGAATATGGTTGTTCCGTATTTATAATAACATCATTTTTATATAATATACTGGAGTTATTATTTTTATTGTAATAAAAAAGAAATAGTAAGTCGAAGAAGAAAATAACATGAAAGAGGTTGGTGAAATCATTACCTCTTCTTAGGTTCTTCCTTTTGATTTGATCAAAAGGGCTCCATAGTTTTTCTTTAATACCAAATTAATGCCTTTATTAGGATTTTATGACAGTTTTTAGGATATTTGGGTAGGTTTTGGCCAGGAGAAGTGGCTTTGGAGGTGTAAATTTGAGAGAAGGGAAAGTGCCCTTTTATAAACGGGGTGAGGGACACCATAGGAAATGATTGAAATGTTATTTCATAATAAAATAATTTTAGATTTCTAATGGTTAAAAAATTAATTATTTAAATTATATTTCAGATATGGGTATAAAAAAAATCAACCAATAGGTTTTATACAGGTTTGGGTCACTATATTAACCTTATATTTTAGATTTAACTCTTAGTTAAATTATTTAACATTTACCATGTCTCTTTGTATTTTTATATTATATGGTTAATAAACATACTATAAACTTACAATAGAATCCCAATTGGTTCATTAATGACATATATAATAGTATCTAATACCTTCATAAGAAGCTTATATTTTTTTTGAATAGAATACCAATTTATAATATAATATATGTTTTAAGAACTCTTTTATGTCAATTTTGAAAATATTTAATAATGGATTTTTGTAAAAGTCTTAAAAACTTCATTACTTAGAAATAAATACTTTCAATAAACCCTAACATTTCATATTAACCTATAAAATTTGTGTATGGAATTAAAACATTAAAATTATATTTCTTTTAGTATTTATAATATCATAGATTTTTTTATTTCATTAATAATGAAAACACCGCATCATTATTGTGTCATATATAAATACATTTATTTTATGTCTAAAAATTATATATAAAATATCATGAGGTAAGAAATATTTTTATATTTATAATGACTATTTATAGTCTAATATATCTATTATATAACATCATATTAATTTTTTTTACTAAAAGAATTTTGTTTTTATTATTTTTGTCTTTATTTAAGATTATTTAATATAAAATGTCATTATCACTCCCATGTGGCTCCATGGGGTCCCAAAATCTACCCAATGATGACTATGCTCGGAAAAGGATCATCCAATATAGTTAGGACACATTTTAGGGTAATTTAATATTGTTATAATATTATTTTTAACCTCATTTGCTGGATTTACCCCTTTAACCACAGTAAATAAAATATTTACTGAAGTAAATATTCTTAATGTATAAAAATATAAGTTACCTATTTAAATAATTTTGACCTCCTGATTCAAATTATGGAATTAATTTTTCCATATTCAAAACATATAAGTGCCAAAAATTAATTTAAAATTAATTCTCGTTGACAAAACAAAAAGCTTGTTTTTATGAAATAATAACTATCAAAATATTTACACTTGTTTATGTCGAATGTAAATGTGAAATTACTTAAAATGACATATAATGTATTAAATTATAAAAAGATAATCATATTATACTTCCAAAACATTAAAATTAATAATTTATCACTTTTAATTAGTTCGATTAAAAATGTTATTTTGAATAATAAATTTAGTAATTTTCACTATTAATGAAAATATGAATATTATAAGAAAATACCATAAATTTATCCAAACTAAATTTTTATGTCTCAATTCAAATTAAAAAGATTATTATTTCAAATTTAATATATAAAAGTGTGAAATATTGTATTTAACAAAGGGTCCGCTGTTAAAAGGCTGTAAAATAGCATTTTTTGAAAAACACATCTTTTATCTGAAAAAAAATGAATTTGTTCTTAAATTATATCAAAGAAACACATAATATAGATTATAAAATAATAAAGATTATATAAAGTTCAAAATTCAGTTAATATTATTCGTAGCCACTTTTGAACGACTAGTTTGGAAAGTCATATTACACTTGAACTCGTGTTGCGTGTAGGGAAAGTTATTGAATTACTTTGAAGAAAAAATGTACTATGAAATCCTGGGGTGTTACACTATTTATTTATAATCACCTTTTTTGAATGAATTTATATTCCATTCATTAGTGATTTAGGTATTTCTATAAAATAGTACTTTCTCTTGAAAAAATATTTGTTCTTTTTTTTCTTTTTTTTGGATTATAATAAATGGTTAATTTTATACCTATGAGGGATGTTTTTTATAACCGCGTCATTATTAGCATATAATTTTTTTTTTCTAAATATGTTTCTAGTTAAAAATTGTTTTACACACTTCATGTGTTTGATGAAATGACTGAAATATTGTTTTAACTCTAAAATGGATTTTCAATAATTTAAGTGGTATTGATATAATTGTAGAATTTTTTTTTGAAATTTTGAGAATGATTAAATTTAATGTTTTGAGAAAACATAGCACATGGGAACCTTATATGGTTGGGTTATGGACAAATTTAAACCTTAGTGAGTGTGGAATAAGTAGGGGTAATGATTATTATACTATTTGAATGTGGAATAAATGAGTATCATAGGTTTCATGTTTGTGTTGAATAGTGTTCACATCATGTCCTAGTTACATATTCCCATAGTCTAGAGTCCATTTGTTCTTTGTTCTTTGATTTTCTTTTTGTTTCATGGTTTTATGAAAACATGTTTATATTATGTTTGATTTAATTATTACCATCAATTCAAATTAAAATACTTAAGTCATTTTATTTTTTATTATTTAAATATGGGATGCTTTAAATGAAACAAAAGGAAGTTTTTTGGGAAAAATTCATCTAAAATGTATTTATAAGACTTGTTTAATTTTAATGATTGAACTAGAAGTTTCATGGTTTCAACCATTGTATATAATCATGGTGGTATCTTACTAGGTGTTTTCCACATACATTGTAAATGAATTTTCATGTATGAAAATTTTGTTTTGTATGATATAAGTAAAGGAAGGGTATTTTGTATCTCCAAAACATCTCTTGTTTGAGGTAACATTGATGGTAGGTTGGGATGGCAATGATGCATGGTCACATAGAGAATTGATTTTTGTTTTTTCGGGTTTATTCATCTTTCATGGTTGTGTTATGTCTAGTGGTTTTGTACATTTTATTCAAATATATACTCTCATTTATACCTTATCATGTTATATATGATACATGTTGTGTTATGATTACAGAGAGAAATAAATTCTGTTGTTTTCTGTGTTGATACCCAAGTGCTTATCACTAGCCTATGGTAACCTGGAATGCCATTCAAACCTTATGGAAATTTATCTTGCGTTGCATGCAAGTTCAACCCAGGTTAGTTCATTATAGTTTCATATCAATTCATAATTATTTAGGGTTCCCTTGATGGGTTTTGAATTGTTTATTAACAATTTTATCACATTGAATCAATGATTTTTCATAGATTTTATATTTTTTATCATCGAACTGTTGGTTTAAGGTATCAAAGTGTATGTGCACAGTAATTAAGGGTTTTTTTCAAATGAATTTGTAATTTGGACGGTGTGTTTGGAATATGTGTGTTTATTATAATAGATTCATATAAATTAAAGGAGGTTATGTTATTTGGAATACCTTTTAAAAGAAATATTTATTAATTTCAAAATAGTTCTTTTTGTTTAAACATTTTTTCAATGTAATTATTTGATTATAAATTATTTTCAAATTAATTTTGTAATGTTTTTTTATGATTGAACTTATAAAACTCAACGATATGTCTAAGAATCCCAAGATAGTTTTCAATGACCAATTTTAAACATTGTAAAATGTGTTGTTCTAACATTTTTTAGACACTTAATTATACAAATTATGTATGTATTGTATAGAGTACGACCCCTTATAGGATTCATTGTATTAGATGATGCTCATTTGATACAAAAGGGGTTGTTTAATGAGATAGTGTTGGAGGTGAGAAGATATTTGTTGATTAAATTTTGCTAATGCTTACAATTCTTATTTCGTGATTTATTTCTCACCTCCAATTTTTTATATTTATGGGAGAAACAAGCGCTAATAGAATAGTTTATATTTTTTCTACACTAGTTATCTCAAAAACTAGATAGTTTCCCATAGTTGACTTCTATTTTGAGGAGAGTTCTCTTGAGGAAGACTTTGTGGGAAATTTAAGTGGCTGGTGATTTTTTGGATATAGGAAAGGTTGACAGTTGGTCTCCTATAATGTATAGTCTAGAACATTCTCCCATTAGGAAAAAATGTTATGTGCATTTTTAACACATTTTTTATTAATCATATAGGTCATTCAAGCTTTATATTCATTGTACTCCTTGTTCAATTTTATTAAATGGGGTTGTTATATTAAATCATTTTTATTTTGATCATATATAAAACCATATTGATTAATAACTTCATTGTTCCTAGTGTTGTTTCTATTTTAAATGTTTTCACTAAAAGTAGGATTTTTAGAATGTTTTTTCAAAAAGGAAAATCATGTTCGATAAAAATGTATAGTTTTATGGGTAAAAGTTTCTTCTCCGTTCATGATTTAGAGATTCATTATTTTAAATTGTACTACTTTTTAAATTTCAAATAAAAGTAAATTTAAGAAGATTAATTTACAAAGGAAATAAGTTTTACTAGTTATTTTCATGTACTCTAATGTGAATGGATGTTCCCTATTTTTAGTTCAAAAATGAATTATTGAAGTTTAATTTGTAATGAATTTGAAAGACTACTTAGTGAGATCCAACCAAGCATGTTTATCTCACACCCTACATAGACATTATTATGTGTGTATAGGTTTCATGTATTTATTTAGGTGACTATATTGTTCCCCCCATGTTAATTATTATTGTTTTTATCATTGTGGATGTATCAGGAGATAATGAGTGTCTATGGTCCCCATAGATTTGGGTTTTTCATTATTCAGTATTGTTTTTAGTTCATTCTATAATGTTTGTGTGTTAACCATTTTATCATGTTTTGTCCACATTTATTTCAGTTTCACTTATATATATTTTATGTTGTTCAATTTCAATATTATGAAAATAATGTGAGTTGGACATTTATTATGGTTGTAAAGTTTTTCATATATCATTAGTTAAAACTACTTATTTAACAAGAATTCTAGTCAAAGGTCCAGATTTACCATTCTGGTTTTTCGGTTTGTTAGTAATTCTTTTTTATTTATTTTTTAATGGTGGAATCAATCCCAAGAGATAATTCCATGATATCCATACACTAATTTTTAGACCATGGGGATTGGGAGCACCCTATGAGCCATTTGGTAGATCAGCTCGGGTACTTGTTCAATGGTATCCTGTGCTGGTTTGTTAAATTTTTCATATCATTTTAGATGGAATGAGCTACATGATTACATTACATATATATTAACATAAATATAGTTATATTCCAAAATTATTTAAGTCAAGATGAGGATATTATTTATATAGTGACTTCCCTATTTAGGTTATTAATGATATTCTTTAATGCATGTCACAGTTGATTCCATTCCCTATTTTTCATTAGTGCAGCCACATATTTTTATATACATAAACATGAGTTTATGATAGGTTAGTAAGGGTGGGGTGGTGACCACCTACAAAGTTATTATACTTAGATATTCATTTACCCCTATAGGATACATAGACACCTCATTATGTGTTATCTATGTAGGAGGAATGTATGAGAGAATAGAGTAAAGTATCATATGGAGTCTGTACCATTGGTGAAACTTTATACACATTTTTTATGGTGTGTAGAGGAGATTCATTGGGACTACTCTAGATGGTTCAATATTATACATTTCTATTGGGAATTATCCCTTTATTACCACAATTACACAATTAGTTTACACCCTTATACACACAACATATTATTTCATACCTTTTACCCTATTATAATTTAGACTTGGATTATGTATTAATTCATATTAATATATATACTACCTATTATTTCAATTGTGAGCGTTTAAATTGGATGTTATTGAGGTTCTTGATGACTTTTGGGTTTGGGTTTCCATTTATCCCAAGGACTTTGTAGTCCATTTAGAATGAAATCAACTTTATTTTTATTAGTTTACAAGGGGAGAAGTGATGTACCTATAAACTTTTATTTAATACCTGACATATATGATTAACTATGGTGATTTAATGTTGTTTATAATGTATTATGGTGACCCACACTAGTACCATTCATGTGATCATGTCTTGTTTACTATAAATTTTATTCATTTTATCATCAATGGGGAGCTCTTCTAATTATTCCATCATTCCAAAAAAACATTATGTCCATTTACAAGTATTTTCAATGTATATATATTTAATCAATATATATCATTATACTTAAGGATTCATTAGGGGTAAATTAGGGAATCAAATTATTTTATGTTTTTCTACCAACCAACCCACAACAAGAGTTAAAATTAATGAAATACTTGTTGTTAACATTTTAACCTTATCTAATATTGAATTCAGATGACTCTAATAAAAAAATCAAAAAAATAATAATAAATTAAAGTAACCATAGTTCTTATAACTATTTTGAAGGTTCTCTATTTGAAATAAAGTGTTACTTCCTTTTCATGATTTGGGAAACACTCATGATCACATGATCCCCAATAACAATCATTTTTATGAAGAGAATGGTCAATCCTTGAAATCATGTTACAATAAAAAAAATTAAACTAATGTAACAATATCCTATACAATACAATGAATGTTTTTAATAAAAATAAAAAAGCTTCATCACACTTCTTTAAGTATCTACAACACACTGTATATAAGTAATAACTCTGTTTCTCTAAAAATGCAAGTATTTTTAAAATCAGTGATAAAAATATATCCATGAAAACAAAACATCTTATTCACCCTTATACTAAAACATATGGTTGAAATAAAAAGAATGTGATCTTCAAACAACAAGAGTAGTCTCAAATAATCACTATAAAACATCTTCATAGTATTAAATCCTTAATTCTATGGGTTTTATATTCCAGAAAAGAGTTAATGAGAATATTCTATAATAAAATATTCAATTGAGTGTCTTATTACACCACCTCATTCTATGTTTTCCTTAAAAAAATTATAAGAAATATCATACACTAACCTATTTTTCTAACATTTGAATTTTTAATTTAAAATTCAACTTATAAATAATCTCTTAAACTTCTATAAATTTTCTATTCATTTTTGTACATTATAACATTATATATCTTCTCTTTACTTTTTATGTGGACAAGAAACTTTAGTAACTGAGTATTTGATATCCTTAAACCACAAAACATTCACTATAAATAAAAATATTCTAAACTAGTTTATTAAAATACTAAAACATAGTGATATAGAAAACTAATTTTTTAATCTCAAACACTTTGAACTTATTTGAACTGATCCTCTCTTTTGGAAAACCATGGCTAAAAACCATTACATACTTAGTCCATTATTTTAATCTATATATAATTATTAACATCGGTTCAATGTGGTTTAAAAATCACAACTTATACTCTATCAATCCATGAGGGAGATATATAATAAAAAACATAGTGAACTTCTATTTTTCTTCCATATCTTATAACAAAAATCACTACACATTGTTTCATCACGCAATAAAGATCTTTTTTGTTTTATATGAATCCACAAGTGTTTTCTCACCAATCATAACTAATTCTACTGAAACAAAAAAATATTATATATGGTAATAATAATTTTTTTTTGAAGTTATGGTCATAACTTTATCAATTTTCCTTGGTCCATTATAAACCATTTTTCTGAGACATAAAAAATTTCATGGTTTTTAAATGACATATATTTTTTGATAAAAACAAAAAAAATATTTAAACTCTATCATTTCCCAATTAATATATTATATAATTTAATAATCACATTAATAATAACTTTATGATCTTAAACTACTCTCTAACATCAAATATTGATGAATATGGACCATTTAATACACATTTTGACAGCTGAAATAACACAAAACCCAACATCACCAAACATGGATTCAATAATCTCCACCATTTGATATTATTTTCAATAATTAATCACAGAACTACATAATATAGATATCTATAATATTTATCAAATAGTTATTATTTAATCAATTATAAGACTATGTAAGTATACTCAATAAAATAAACTAAAATGATTCATAATAACCTCAAAGTTTTCCGTTCTTAATTCTAACTCACTTTCACTTTCAAGATATTCTCATTTTTATTTATGAGAAAAACATATCCATGTATATATTCTAAATATATATATTTTATATTTATAAGGAAAAAAATACCTATACTAAAAAGATGACCCCATGTGCTGATATAGGTTGCTTATATCTTGAGGGTCCACCCCATAACGTATTTTCTTCTATGGTAGATAATGCAGTGTGATCTGGTAGTGTACTTTGTCCTCCTTCCAGGCCTATTAAATTTATTTTTGAGGGTGCTGTGGGAATTAAATATTTTGGTCTAGAGGGTACACCCCTAGGTAGATTGAAATTATTCCAGTGAGTTGTGTTAATGGGGAGTATCCTCTAACAGGGACTTATATAGTGATATTTGAGGAATCATCTTATATTGGAAGGGATACATGGTATAATGGGGGGGATATATTTAGGTAAAAACGTTCCCATGACTAAAAGACCTTGAATTCAAAGTGTGTACCTGAATTCAATGTCTTTTATTCAGTCCCTATAGAAATGGGAGTTCATACTCTAGATTGAAAAAAATAAATTTATTTTCTATGTTGTAATCCATTAACAACCCTAATTTTGATTCACTCTATATTATGGGTCTCAAGAGGAATGGTGTTAGAAATAAAATAATCTCAATGTAAGGTTTCTCACAGATTAGAATATACATTAACAATAATTTTCTCCTTCATAGGTGAATATGTTGGTTGTAAATGAGAAACTATTGGCAGAATCTAATGGGGATCCTTTGTGTGGAATTATTGAATTAATTATGGATTTTACTGGGGATGTGTCTCTTATAAATGATATATTTCCATGGGTTTTACTAAAAACCCCAAAATGATTGATGGTGGTCAAGAATAGAAGGATTTTATTACAAGAAATGATATGCATGGAGGTCAAGATTCTGACTCCCATAATGAGAAGGGTGACTCATCAGACACCGATTATCATGTTGAAACTTGGATAGATCTAAAATAATAGAGGAGAGAAAGTCATTTGAGAGTTCATGCTAGATCTCAAGGAAGGGGTGGTTGACACTAAAAACCTTGATTGTGCAGGTCCTTCTATTTTTTGTTGGTTTCATTCATGAAACCTTTATTATCATTCATTTCCATAATCCCATTGTATTATTACATTATTTTAATAAATATTTAGGTCCATGGGGTCAATATATTGTCCTACTATTCCTGGATAATTTATAGTATACATACTCAATAAAAAATTAGAAAAACACACAAAAATATTATTAAACCACACCTAATCTGTGAATATGGAATCCCCCTTATTATTTTCTCTCCCTAAATTAATATTACTAATTATGGAATAAGAACATTTCAATGAAAACCATATACTTTGAATAATTTTTTTAAAATCTCCATTTGAAGAAAAATACATTATATAAGAGGATATTTGGCCATTCCTTTTCCTTGAAATATATAAACTTATACTCCCATCATCAACCTCAATTACTAAAATTACTTCTTTAGTAGTGGTTTGGTAAAAGTACCCACTACTCGTTCCTTAGTAGGAACAAATTCCATCTTCAATTGACCTTATTGAAACAATTATTTTATAACATAGAACTTTATATATATTTTAATTAATCAATAATACCGATTCAAATTTCTTAAAATAATAACAAAACATATATTATCACAATCCACAAATAAAAATAATTTCATAAATCCTTTTAAACATTCCATTTGAGTCCTCATACACATAAAGAATGATTTTCCTTGAAATTGAAAGACATATTATATATATATTGTAACAAAATTATTAAACTTTTCCTCACTTGTGTTCTTGTACATAGACTATTCTCATTTGAAGAAAACATAATTAGAAATAAACATCCAAAAATCAACACTTCTAGACTAATATAAATTAGAAAGTAAATATAGATTTATTATAATTTTTCAGTTATATTTTAAGATAGGATCAAATTTACCTTTGATATATCAAAAAATATTCTTTGTATTGGTGATGTAATAATAATTTATTCTATTTGTTAATAATCAGATAATGTTATAAGATAAATGATATCTACTTTTGATTTAGTTTAAAAGAATAAAAATACACTGTGTTCTCTATAATATTATTGATTTAAATATTTAACATCATTATATTTAGAATGTTTCATTACTAATACAATTAGAGTAGAATCCATATTTTCTTCCAATATTCAAAAAATCTTCTAAATTTCTATGGATTCTCCTATTTGGAAAGAAATATATGATCCTTTTATTTATAAATATAGAATTTCAAGAAATTATTCAAATATCTAAGAATAAACATCTCATAAATATCCATTATTTGTATAGAAATATGAATACAATAAATTCACATACTTATTTTAAAATTGATACCATTAGTAGAAATAATGATGATGAGGGTATTATTTTAATTTTATTTCATGTAAAGGATTCCATACACTCATCCTTTTTAAAGATATAATGATTATGTATGTATATAAATTTGAATTTCATTAACTTGGGGATTGATTTAACCTATATAATTTCTTATTTATCATGTAAACACATGTATCATCAGTTTCAAGCAAAAAGGCATCAAGTTTATCAATACACACATCCTTTTCAATATCACTACTAAGGAGTGATGACTTTACATATATTTGAACAATCACATTTCTTTTTTGAAAAATTATAATAAAAAATATACTTGGGGTTTCAATCCAAAAAAATAATTCAAATTCCTTATCAAATTCAATACCATTAACCTGAGAATACCCTTTACTAACTAGGCATTAATTATTCTTACTCTCTTCTCCTTTCTCATTCAACTTATTATAGAACAAACACCCCATTACAAAAAACATTATTACTTTATATATTTGAGACAGACTTCTAACTTATATTCTTCTTATTATATTTTAATTCCTCATTCATATCACCTCTCCACTATTGATTCTGTAATAATTTTAAATGTCATTCAATTATACTCAAGATAAAAATAGATAAGAGATGTTTTTCTCAAATACCATCTTGTTTGAACTGATTTTTCATTATCAAAATTTATATTCTATAACTATAATTTATTTATTAGACATTTATAATGTTAATTTTATTTTTATTAATAACTTTATAAGGTTTAATCACCATCTTTTACATTCCCATTACTTTATTCATCGACATTTTCAAAAAAATCATGATTTTTCAGTATGTTGTCTAACGAGTACGATATCATCTAATTATTCCTCATAAAATATAATTTATTATCTACACTCTTTAAATTATTTTTCAATTATATTTACATTAGTGGAATCAATAGTATAACCATTTTTTTTTCACATTGAAAACCTCTTAAATAAGAAGTATATCCCTAAAAAATTGCATATAATCCTATTTTCTAAAAAAAATTACAATTTTTCACCTTTCACCTTGATAATGAATAGTCTACCAAACACCTAAATGTAATTCAAATTTTGGTTCTTGATATAATATATATCATACAGAGAGATATCAAAATTTATATGAAATAAATAACTTTTTTTAATATGAACCACGGTCTCAATCTCTTATCTCAAAAAGAAGCATTAGGTTCTATTATCTACTAATATTATTCAATCCATATATACCAAACATGTAATTTTATACTCAGAAAAATTATTTTTATTCGAATAATATGATCTAATAAACTCATTTTTAATACCATAGATCTCTAAATAATCTTCAAATCCACCTGCTATGTATTTTTTCATGTTATCCATTCTATTTTTCATCAAATAATATCAATATTACTTTTCAAATATTATCTGGAAGCTCATAAACAATTTAAAAACCTCATATTTATGTTTCATAAACATAATGCATGTTATTTAAGTAAAATAATAAATAAATGAGATTAATTACATATATGTATTTTCTAAATCTTTTTTATAGTCAAAAAAATATATTAAGGAATAATTTTAAGTAGATTAGAAGTTTGAATCTCTACTTTTTTTTGTAAAGAATTAAAAATAAATCCCATTTAGAATTTGAAACCAAAAAATCCATTTTTTTCTCATCAAATTAGTAAAATCATTAATATTAACCCCTTGGGTAATATTTTACAAATTATTTTGACTTATAGTTCCATGAAATTAACACCCCCATATAATTATCCTCTTTACATCTCAAATAACAACAGTTTTCAAATATACCACTTAATACAATTTCTCATTTTCATTATCCTATAGTCAAAGAATTTCCATTATTTTGTCTATCCACGAAGAACTCACTTTTTTGAAGTGTAACGCCCCGACCCTAGTTGCCTAGAGTCGGTGCATTATTACATAACATTGGCATGATCATAAGAAAGATCAAATCTCGAAAGACCGATTGGTTTAGTAGCCTTGGAAAATGCCAGATATATTCATAAGTTTTACATTACATTATAAAATGAAAAACTACTACAACAACATAATGTCTCAATAGACCACACTATTATCCCCTCATAAAATCCCTGCAGGTCATTCATAATTTACTTCTTCACTTCCTGGGAAAAATAAAACACAGAAAAGGGGTGAGCTCAAATGCCAAGTAAGGATAACAATATAGCAGAAACTTTCATAAATAAGAATAAACATTTAAGGCAATGTATAACTAAAACAAAAGCCTTTTAAACTTGAACATCAACATAATATGGCAAAAGTAAAATGAAATAATGCCATTTACTCATTCGCATGGATATTCTACTAATCGAATAATCACATGCAAAAATCACTAACCACTTTCATAATGTTGGAATGCATAATGCCAGACTATCATAACCACATAGCCAAGGCCTCGTGCCAAGACTACAAATAAGATTTTGTCAAGGCCTTGTGCCAAGACACTAGTTTGTCTCATGAGACCTACCGATGCATCGAGGAGCTATAGCGGGCTCCACCCGTCACTTATTAAGTCCAATGCATTCCCATATGAAAAGGTTTAAACATAACATAAACATTCGTATTAAAACTAGCATACGAAATGTCAATAATTTCACCATAAACTATGAATGGTATAAAAATAGCACATCCACAGTCAAACATATCACAAAACCTTCAATACAATATAGAAGTTTTGTATCATAATAAATCAACTTCAAATAATCTTAAAATTCATCAAAGGATGTTGACATAGATGAAATCAAAATTCTTTTTAAAGAAATATATCCTTTTATTTTGAAATCATTTAAGATCCATATAAAATAAAACATTTTCTTTGAAAATATTCTTATAAGCTTGTAAGGGAAGCTTTGAAGATTTTATAATGGCGGAAAATAGCCGCACCCGCCGTATAAGTTAAAAAAAACATTCTTACCTTAATTCTGTCGAAAAGGTTAAAAAGGACCTTGTTTTGAAAACGACCGAAAGATTCCTTTATAAAACACTTATAAAAGTCAAAAAGGGTATAAATGACTTTAACTCATATTCTAGTAAATAGTAAAAATGTTTTGAAATGTATTTTTAAGAAACATGGATGTGGATGATAAAGAGATCCCAGTAGATTATTACGTATAAACAACCTCGGATAATGAAGAGATTGTGAAATAACCCTTACCTTGTACTTTTCCTTGGTTGGGGTAGGTTAACCTCCTGTATAATAGTGAAATAATTGTTACTAAATTATACAAGAATCATATACATTAATATGATATCATATATGATCTTTTAATATTGATTTGGTAATAATATCTTAGTATTATCGTCGTTTCGGGTGTTAACTTACTCATTTTCTTTATATGTTTTGTTACATAAGTCATGTTTGTTGTATCTTATTCATATCCAGAATGATATCAAGTCCTTAAACATCATTTTTAAATCATTAAATGATAATTATACTTGAATGGATACGATGGAGAATGAATCTCATCGCGTTCGTGGAGACGGTAGTCCGTACGTACGCACGAACGCTATTTCCATTTAATTTTTATTTTAAAAGAATCGAATCCAAATGAAACATAGGTATATTACTATTCCAGTATAATATAATATTTTATATATGTTACTTAAGTTCATTAACACCATCCTTTATACGTTCCATGTGTGGTATGAACGAGTCATATCATTTTAAGGGGGCGGTAGTCCGCACTTCCTCAAATGAAATTATCGTATGTATATACAACATTAAATGAATAATGGTATGAAATAAAATGGAATTACATAAGCTTATATATAAAATATATATCATTAATATCATATTTAATTACAGTGCCATCATAATGGCCACCATGAGAGGCGGTAAGATGTATTTGAACAATCATCGTTTCGTGAGGCGTTAGTTTGCCATCCACAGAAACATTATGTTCATCATCCATTAGATGGAGTTGTGTGTATGTGTAGTTTGAATCCTTCTTATAACAACATCCTAGTATATTGAGGATACTGTTGTTGTTACAAAAGAAAGGAAATAAAAAGAGTTTGGGGGTTGAAGAAGCAAAATAAATGAAAATAATTTAAGAGAAATCGTTACCTTTAATTTAGGTAACTCACTTTGGTTGGAACCAAAGGACTTCTTGAAAAGCTTTCTGCCTAAGGGGAAGATTCAAGGAGGAGGAGAGGGATGTCGGGAGCTTAGTTGGGCAGAGTTTGGACGAGCCAAGTGGCTTGAGAGGTGTGAGGAAATGAGAAGGAGGAGTGCCCTTTTTATAAGAGGGGTGAGGGGCACCATTGGAAAAGCTAGAAATATTAATTTATAATAAATTCATATTCGGTTTCCAATGGATCCAAAGTTGACTATTCAAATATTGAGGTGGGGATGGGTCGAAAACAACTCATCCAATAGAATTTAGACAGGTTTGGGTACTTATATTAACCTTATCTTTAAGTATTAACTCTAAGTTAATTAGTTTCACTTTTACAATGTCTCTTTGTATTTTTATATAATATGGTTAATAAACTTACTATATACATCCAAGCGACCCCCAAGTGGTCCATTAATGATGAAACTATCATAATATAAATTTCCTGGCCGAACCTTAGATTTTTAGGAATTTAATATCAATTAATAATATAATATTTGTTTTAAGAACTCTTTTATGTCAATTTTGACACTATTCAATAGTTGATTTTTGTCAAACTCATAACAGATTGATTACTTCGAAAAAAGTCAATTAAATCAATCCTAATATATCATATTATCCTAGAAAATTAGTTTAATTCATTAAAAGTTTCATATTATATTTATTTGGGTATTCATAATATCAATTATTTTAATTTTTCACTATTATAGTAATTACTGCATCATCATTGTGTCATAAATAAAATAAATTATTTAATGTCTAAAAATTATAAATAAAATATAATTATGTAGGAAATCGTTTTATCTTTCTAATGAATATTTATAATCGAAAATCCAACATGTATAACCTTATGTAAAAATTGTTCTTCTAAAAGATGTAAGCTTATGCCATTTTTATTTTTATTTTAACTTTATTAATATAATGTGTCCCTACCAGATACAAGTGGCTCCAAGGGGTCCCCAAATTGACCCATGGATGCCCATGGTCGGGTATGTGTCCACCAATAAGGTTAGGACACGTTTTAGGGCAATTTTGTATTATTATAATATTATTTTTTAACCCTTATTTACCGGATTTACCCTTTAACCATGGTAAATAAAATATTTACCACAGTAACTATTCAAAATGTCTAAAAATAAAAGTTACCTATTTACACAATTTGAACATCCTGATTCCAAATATGGAATCCATTTTCCTAAATTCAAAACACAGAAGTGGCAGAAATTAATTTAAAATTAATTCCCGCTGTCAAAACAAAAAGCGTGTTTTTAAGAGATAATAACTATCAAAAGATTGACACTTGTTTATGTTCGGTTTAATTGTAAAATTATGTCCAATGACCAAAATTATATTAAATGGTAAAAATATATTCTAAATATACTTTAAAACCACTCAAATTCATAATTTATCACTATTAATTATTTTGATTAAAAAAGTTGTTTTTAATTAAAATTTAGTAATTTTCACTATTCATCAAAATATGAAAGTTATCCGAAATGTACCAAAATTTCACCTTAGGCTAAATTCGATATTCCGAATCCAAAAATGAAGTCCATTTTAAAATATAAAATATATATAATTTCAAAAATTAGGTATTACTATTCATAACGGCTAGTTTGATTAGTTATGGTGTGTGTTAAAACTCAAGGTTGCGTACAACACACACTACTGTATTATTCAAAGAGAGCGTACCGTGGAAGATTGGGATGTTTCATTTTAAATTTTTGATGTCCCCATTTAGTCAAAAAGTTTAAAATATTGTATTTAAAAAGGGTTCACTATTAAAAGTTGATAAAAGTGCAATACTGAAAATGAATTTGTTCTTGCATTATGACTAAGAAACTCATAATATGGATTCTAAAATTATAAGGATTATATAAAGTTTAAAATGTAGTTAATGCTATTCATGACCTCTTTTAATGGATTTTTTTTTGTAAGTCAAGGTGTGATTGAACTCGGTGTTGTGTGTAGTGCATGTTATTGAATTATTTTGAAGAAATAACACACTATGAAATCTTGGGGTGTTACATTCTCCCCTCCTTCAATAAATTGCATCCTCGCAATTTGAAATTGTTCTTTGAAAATAAAAGGTTGAAAGTAGAAAATATATTTGTGGGAAAACCCACATCGGAAATTAGGTTACTAAAATTTAGTCTTAATATGAGGAAAAGAGAAATCAAAGGGTCACAACCAAATTATGATCTCGATTAGGAGAACATTGGTGGAAATTAGAGACATATAATTGGAGGAAAAACGTAAATATTTATAGGTAGTGATTGAGGTCATCAATCACAAACAAGTATAAAATTGAGGTCCTTAAACTCATCAATCTATGATGATTTGAAATACCATCGGTTCAACAAAACATAGGGTATTAGGATAACACATTTTTGACGTTTCAAAATATCTTAGTTGAAATCCCACATCGAAAAATGAATTAATAAGGCCTCTATTTAAAATAAAGATTCGAAAGTATGAAGATTACCGAAAATAACACATACTAGGGTTCCATGTAAGAAAATATGGATATGGAAGAAAAATCTAACCATCAATTATCTGATGGAGAGTGGTAGAGAACATGGCTATAAAAAGGCCAATAATCCCAAAGCCATGAATTAGTGATGATTTAAGGTACCATCTAGGACAACATTTTTGTTCTAAGTTCCTTTTCTTAATGTTGAGGAATTTATTTATGAGATTGGATAAGATCATAAGGAGATATACTTACTTTATAATTAGAGTTTTATCCATTAATAAATTTCTACCACAAACTCATCTTTCACTCGTAAAAAAAATTCTATTTATACTATTCGTACAGGGTTCCAAAATAAACGAATTTATAATTCATATACAAGATCTTTTTTTAAAAAAACTACATTATTTAATCCAGGACATCTCTTGGGCCATTGGTAGGTGATACACCCTTGTCGCCCTTCGGTTGCGGGTTCAAGTCTCGCAGCCTTGCCGGACGCGACGGGTTGCCGCCCGACCTCCGGGTTGTCCTTTTATGGTAATACAAAATAATCCAAACTAGAACTATCCAAAATACTTCTGTCCAAACTCACAGTCCAACATTTATAAGGAAGGTAAACATAATATATATCCTTTTTACCCCGTAATAGAATATGAATACCTTCATCATGTATTACCATATTCCTTATTGATTACATTCATGCTCCCTTATTCCATATAGAATGCTGGATATACTTCATTAATCCAAAATTGTTTTAAACCCCAATGATGATGGAACATACAAATCATTAATCAGTTCTAAGGTAGTCAAGAATATCCAATATAATTTATCCAAAACAATCACATATTATTCCCAAAATCACTACCTCAGTATCAGAACTATATTATGATTTATCATTCTCTTAACCATATATTTTCCAAAAATTTATCCTGCTATTGAGTCACTTTTCTTTGTTCCACACAATATCAAGTCCTTAATGAAATAGTACTGCAGTACAATCCTTATATACTCCATAATTATTATAACAAGTACATTGTTGATACAACACTCAATTGACATAATCAACATGAGATCTCTAATAATTCCTCTTCATCTGTGTTAGTATCATAAATTGATTATTATCCAATAACATAATTTGCGGCATAGTCTGATGACTGGTACATAGGTTCGCGTAGTGTCCAAACTCCTTGCAAATGAAGTATTGTACATTTGAAACCATTTTCTTACCCTTGCAGTCACGTACTTTGTGCCTTTTTCCTCCACACTTATAACAAACTCCCATTCCTTTCAGGCAAGTTCCTGGGTGTTTCTTTCCACAGTTACCACATATGGGAAAATTCTTCTTTTCCCTCTTCCCTTTATCCATCTTTCTCTCTTCCATCCTTTTCTTCTCTTGCTTCCCTTCAAAGCCATAGGACTCAGTAAACTCTTTACTTATCTTATCAACACATGATATTATTTCTTCATATGATGATAATACATGGGAGAATATTCCTATTATAAATTCTAGCTTAAGACCATGAAATATATGATCCTTCCTTCTCTTTGGATCATGTGCATTTCTGAAGTTCTCATTCCTTCTTCTGGGCGCCATTTCTAAACAATGGCATACACTAGATCAGTTTATGAATCAAAATACATAATCCCATACTTATAAAACACTTAACATAAATTGAACTATTTATGGATATAATCCGTAATCATAAAAATGTTTTATTTGAGGGAGTATATACTCATAAACCCTTCATAATGGTTTGTAAAGAAAATGAGAATTATCCTAAGCATATCCCCCGGGAGTGTCGTAACCAAGAGTGCAGCAAGGCCCGTTGTCGTGCACCAGTTCCCGTTCGAGTCTAGCTCAAAGCAGTGTTTTCGGGTTTTACCCCTAAGTACATCTGTGCCAGAGCCGCCTCTACCTGCTCGTATCCAGACAGGGATGTATTGCTCGGGAAACTCACAAAATCTCTACAATACCAAAATTCTAGGAAGTTCCTCTATACTAATCCTCAAAGTTCATCTTAGGTCTACGTGCTCTAATCAGAGTTTATCTAAATCTAGCTTCCAAGTTTTGTACTAAACTTCCTCTGATACCAACTGTAACGCCCCGACCCTAGTTGCCTAGAGTCGGTGCATTATTACATAACATTGGCATGATCATAAGAAAGATCAAATCTCGAAAGACCGATTGGTTTAGTAGCCTTGGAAAATGCCAGATATATTCATAAGTTTTACATTACATTATAAAATGAAAAACTACTACAACAACATAATGTCTCAATAGACCACACTATTATCCCCTCATAAAATCCCTGCAGGTCATTCATAATTTACTTCTTCACTTCCTGGGAAAAATAAAACATAGAAAAGGGGTGAGCTCAAATGCCCAGTAAGGATAACAATATAGCAGAAACTTTCATAAATAAGAATAAACATTTAAGGCAATGTATAACTAAAACAAAAGCCTTTTAAACTTGAACATCAACATAATATGGCAAAAGTAAAATGAAATAATTCCATTTACTCATTCACATGGATATTCTACTAATCGAATAATCACATGCAAAAATCACTAACCACTTTCATAATGTTGGAATGCATAATGCCAGACTATCATAACCACATAGCCAAGGCCTCGTGCCAAGACTACAAATAAGATTTTGTTAAGGCCTTGTGCCAAGACACTAGTTTGTCTCATGAGACCTACCGATTCATCGAGGAGCTATAGCGGGCTCCACCCGTCACTTATTAAGTCCAATGCATTCCCATATGAAAAGGTTTCAACATAACATAAACATTCGTATTAAAACTAGCATACGAAATGTCAATAATTTCACCATAAACTATGAATGGTATAAAAATAGCACATCCACAGTCAAACATATCACAAAACCTTCAATACAATATAGAAGTTTTGTATCATAATAAATCAACTTCAAATAATCTTAAAATTCATCAAAGGATGTTGACATAGATGAAATCAAAATTCTTTTTAAAGAAATATCTCCTTTTATTTTGAAATCATTTAAGATCCATATAAAATAAAACATTTTCTTTGAAAATATTCTTATAAGATTGTAAGGGAAGCTTTGAAGATTTTATAATGGCGGAAAATAGCCGCACCCGCCGTATAAGTTAAAAAAAACATTCTTACCTTAATTCTGTCGAAAAGGTTAAAAAGGACCTTGTTTTGAAAACGACCGAAAGATTCCTTTATAAAACACTTATAAAAGTCAAAAAGGGTATAAATGACTTTAACTCATATTCTAGTAAATAGTAAAAATGTTTTGAAATGTATTTTTAAGAAACATGGATGTGGATGATAAAGAGATCCCAGTAGATTATTACGTATAAACAACCTCAGATAATGAAGAGATTGTGAAATAACCCTTACCTTGTACTTTTCCTTGGTTGGGGTAGGTTAACCTCCTGTATAATAGTGAAATAATTGTTACTAAATTATACAAGAATCATATACATTAATATGATATCATATATGATCTTTTAATATTGATTTGGTAATAATATCTTAGTATTATCGTTGTTTCGGGTGTTAACTTACTCATTTTCTTTATATGTTTTGTTACATAAGTCATGTTTGTTGTATCTTATTCATATCCAGAATGATATCAAGTCCTTAAACATCATTTTTAAATCATTAAATGATAATTATACTTGAATGGATACGATGGAGAATGAATCTCATCGCGTTCGTGGAGACGGTAGTCCGTACGTACGCACGAATGCTATTTCCATTTAATTTTTATTTTAAAAGAATCGAATCCAAATGAAACATAGGTATATTACTATTCCAGTATAATATAATATTTTATATATGTTACTTAAGTTCATTAACACCATCCTTTATACGTTCCATGTGTGGTATGAACGAGTCATATCATTTTAAGGGGGCGGTAGTCCGCACTTCCTCAAATGAAATTATCGTATGTATATACAACATTAAATGAATAATGGTATGAAATAAAATGGAATTACAGAAGCTTATATATAAAATATATATCATTAATATCATATTTAATTACAGTGCCATCATAATGGCCACCATGAGAGGCGGTAAGATGTATTTGAACAATCATCGTTTCGTGAGGCGTTAGTTTTCCATCCACAGAAACATTATGTTCATCATCCATTAGATGGAGTTGTGTGTATGTGTAGTTTGAATCCTTCTTATAACAACATCCTAGTATATTGAGGATACTGTTGTTGTTACAAAAGAAAGGAAATAAAAATAGTTTGGGGGTTGAAGAAGCAAAATAAATGAAAATAATTTAAGAGAAATCGTTACCTTTAATTTAGGTAACTCACTTTGGTTGGAACCAAAGGACTTCTTGAAAAGCTTTCTGCCTAAGGGGAAGATTCAAGGAGGAGGAGAGGGATGTCGGGAGCTTAGTTGGGCAGAGTTTGGACGAGCCAAGTGGCTTGAGAGGTGTGAGGAAATGAGAAGGAGGAGTGCCCTTTTTATAAGAGGGGTGAGGGGCACCATTGGAAAAGCTAGAAATATTAATTTATAATAAATTCATATTCGGTTTCCAATGGATCAAAAGTTGACTATTCAAATATTGAGGTGGGGATGGGTCGAAAACAACTCATCCAATAGAATTTAGACAGGTTTGGGTACTTATATTAACCTTATCTTTAAGTATTAACTCTAAGTTAATTAGTTTCACTTTTACAATGTCTCTTTGTATTTTTATATAATATGGTTAATAAACTTACTATATACATCCAAGCGACCCCCAAGTGGTCCATTAATGATGAAACTATCATAATATAAATTTCCTGGCCGATCCTTAGATTTTTAGGAATTTAATATCAATTAATAATATAATATTTGTTTTAAGAACTCTTTTATGTCAATTTTGACACTATTCAATAGTTGATTTTTTTCAAACTCATAACAGATTGATTACTTCGAAAAAAGTCAATTAAATCAATCCTAATATATCATATTATCCTAGAAAATTAGTTTAATTCATTAAAAGTTTCATATTATATTTATTTGGGTATTCATAATATCAATTATTTTAATTTTTCACTATTATAGTAATTACTGCATCATCATTGTGTCATAAATAAAATAAATTATTTAATGTCTAAAAATTATAAATAAAATATAATTATGTAGGAAATCGTTTTATCTTTCTAATGAATATTTATAATCGAAAATCCAACATGTATAACCTTATGTAAAAATTATTCTTCTAAAAGATGTAAGCTTATGCCATTTTTATTTTTATTTTAACTTTATTAATATAATGTGTCCCTACCACATACAAGTGGCTCCAAGGGGTCCCCAAATTGACCCAAGGATGCCCATGGTCGGGTATGTGTCCACCAATAAGGTTAGGACACGTTTTAGGGTAATTTTGTATTATTATAATATTATTTTTTAACCCTTATTTACCGGATTTACCCTTTAACCATGGTAAATAAAATATTTACCACAGTAACTATTCAAAATGTCTAAAAATAAAAGTTACCTATTTACAGAATTTGAACATCCTGATTCCAAATATGGAATCCATTTTCCTAAATTCAAAACACAGAAGTGGCAGAAATTAATTTAAAATTAATTCCCGCTGTCAAAACAAAAAGCGTGTTTTTAAGAGATAATAACTATCAAAAGATTGACACTTGTTTATGTTCGGTTTAATTGTAAAATTATGTCCAATGACCAAAATTATATTAAATGGTAAAAATATATTCTAAATATACTTTAAAACCACTCAAATTCATAATTTATCACTATTAATTATTTTGATTAAAAAAGTTGTTTTTAATTAAAATTTAGTAATTTTCACTATTCATCAAAATATGAAAGTTATCCAAAATGTACCAAAATTTCACCTTAGGCTAAATTCGATATTCCGAATCCAAAAATGAAGTCCATTTTAAAATATAAAATATATATAATTTCAAAAATTAGGTATTACTATTCATAACGGCTAGTTTGATTAGTTATGGTGTGTGTTAAAACTCAAGGTTGCGTACAACACACACTACTGTATTATTCAAAGAGAGCGTACCGTGGAAGATTGGGATGTTTCATTTTAAATTTTTGATGTCCCCATTTAGTCAAAAAGTTTAAAATATTGTATTTAAAAAGGGTTCACTATTAAAAGTTGATAAAAGTGCAATACTGAAAATGAATTTGTTCTTGCATTATGACTAAGAAACTCATAATATGGATTCTAAAATTATAAGGATTATATAAAGTTTAAAATGTAGTTAATGCTATTCATGACCTCTTTTAATGGATTTTTTTTTGTAAGTCAAGGTGTGATTGAACTCGGTGTTTTGTGTAGTGCATGTTATTGAATTATTTTGAAGAAATAACACACTATGAAATCTTGGGGTGTTACATGAAGAATCAATTAATTTTATTCATCAATAGGTTGGGAAATAGTATGTAAATTTTGTTTTTATCCATTAAAAAATACATTATTATATTAAAAATTATTCATTTCATCTTGAATTGAGTCAAATAAATTGATTTTGAGTGACCCATAATTCCTAAAATGTAACTAATCCTTATTGAGATGTTTCATGTCTCTAGTAATATTAGATGAAAAATCATTTCACAAAATCAACAGACATTGCTTTCAAGAATATTTCAATAAAAAATGTACAATATGAATATTCTACTTTACATTATTCTTCTCCTTCTAAATTTTATTATATTATGATTCATAATCATTATTTCCAAAAAAAGAATTGTTGGGAAATTTTTAGTATCATTAACCAGTTGGACACATCCTCTAAAAGGATATTTCAACATCTATAGTTTATTTTATATTTTAAATTACAAAATTTTAGGATTCCATTAAACATATAATACTTATGAGTATCATATCCCACTCAAGTAATTCATTTTAAATATTTTTAAATTCTATAAATACCTTTCATATAGCTATAATATCGTTAATATATGTCTAAATACACCAATTCACCAATAATTTCAATTAAAATAAATATTTCTCGCATTGGAATATTTTTATATAGACTATGACACCTTTTGGACATAACTATTTTCACCAATATTTTTGGATCGATTATCTGAAACTTGGTTATGTTATTCATTATACTTTTTTCATTATATATTATACACATTCATAAAAAATTTATAATTTTTTTCGAGAATAGTTTCATTAAATTTTATATTTAGAAATTTTTTAAACTTTGGGAATTTCTTTTGTAATAGTAAAAAATAAATTTTTTTAACATTATTCTTATCCTACTACAAATCAAAGTGTAATGATCTACATCAATATAGTTTGTTGGTGGTGAGTTTGTTTTATTAAATGAAATTCAAAATAGAATTTAGAATAATTAATTACCATTAAAAGGTGGTTTGGAACAAGAAATAAGGATTAACATGTATCAGAGAGGCTCAAAAAAATAGTAATGTGGATGTTGTGGTAGGGAGCTATTGAAAAATAAAGCATCTTTCGGTCAACCAATGGGTTAGGAACACATTTTGAACCCAATGGCTAGCCGATGACCTCTTCATATAAGCTGGTGGGGTATGTACACCCTCAATTTAATAAGAATAATTTTGGTTATATTTTTTGGGCCTATTTGAAACCCCCTTGATTTTCTCTTCCCCTAGCTATATGAACAAAAGGGGGAGAGCTACTCTCAGATATCCTTTTCCATAAAATGGTGTGGCTTTGATCTGAGGGATTAATGAGGGTTTTAACATAAAATATTTAGGGAATTAATCTTATTTTCTACCGCTTTTTCTCCTCCTTTATTTCTTGATGAGTTTCATTTGATTTGGATAGGTTTTGGATGGATTATTTCAGAAAATCAGAGTGAAAATATTTTATAATTTAGGAGATTGTGTGTTTGTCTTATAAAGGATATCAGAAAAGAATGAAATAAATCAATCACACACTATTTTCCATAATGTATTCCACCATGTGAGTTTTTAAATTGTTTTAAATGATATTGTGATAAATTTTCCTTCAATTGGGGTTTAAAAATTAGGTCTTTAGTGTTGTGTATGTTTGCTAGTGTATTGGGAGTAGAAAAAACCCAGTTTCTGCCTTTTTTGACATTGTTGGACCCCCATATGAGTAATGAACCTATTATACAAATTGGTGTTTTTGTGAAAATTAATTAATTTATTTATTATGATGATTTGGATATTCATATAGGATATCATGAATTCTATGGAAGATGATATGTACATGGGATGAATTATTATAATTTCCATTGAGATAGGGGTCTTAACCTTACAACATCTTTTGGTTGATTGGTTATTTATATTCCCGTTCCAATATTAGCTTAACTACTTGAAAATTTCATGTGTCTTTTTCTTCTACTAATGGAATTTTATTAGGCTATCAAAGTAGTGGGTTTATCCTAATGGAAGGATGGACCACTATAGTGTTGAGATAAATCCAAGGCAACCGAGTGGATGCTTGTGTGAATGAATATGTTAAGAGGGACTAGTTCCCTAATGAGGATTCAGTGATTTTTTTAGGTGTATTAAAACCCTTTTTGATTTTTCTATGTGATATGGCCACAAAATTGTGTGACCTCCCTGAGTTCATATGTATAGGTTTAGTTAAATACTGATTAGGCTTCTGAAGATCCTTCCTGATGGGCCGGTGTGATTGTTTGGGCCTCCCGATAACCTTAGGGATGGAAGGGTGTTATTGATTGACTTATCATGAATCCTCATTATGGGTTATTTTGACATTGGGCCTCCCATGAACTATCAATATAAGGTAGTATGATTTCTAGGCCTCCCTATAACCTATAAGGATAGTCTGATTTTCATGGTCGACCTCCCCAGAGTCTATGAGGGTGAGATAGGGTGACTAGATAGACTTCCTTGAGCATTCTAGGATTGATTCAGGTGTTTGATGTGGAAATGAACTAATTGATAGGAGCCTTCCATCTGATACATATATTACCATGTTTTGAATAGGAATTACTTCAGGAATGGTACAAAAGTAGGTAGCGTATGGATTATGGTACGACCAATATGCTGGTATGGGGTCAAAGAAGGTATGATTCAGTGTGTGAAATGGTGTTATGTTTTTGTTGGGTATATTTCATGAGCATAAATACACTCAATACATTTAATTTCATGTACACAATTTTAAACATATAAGTACATTGTTTTCTGTAGAATTGTTTATACCTAATGTGTCGTTAAACACACACATATCCTTGTACATTGGGCGGATTTCATTGTACTTGAGTAAAATTTAATTATTTTTATCAAGACATTGGTACCACATATATATATATTCATGATAAATGTCAAATATCCATGGAGGCCATAGATACGATAGGATGATATGTGATTTGTTCTGGTGGTCATTGTATTTATTTTCAGTCACTATTAGGAAATTACTAGCTAGTGTGTCATTTATTTTATATGATTTCTATATATTTCATCTACTTTTGTTTCCCTTTTTATGTTTGATGAAACAAATAGTGTTTTTCTTTGATATTATGAATTACGGGGGCCGATGGGGCTCCTAGTATAATTTCTATATGTTTTTTGGGGTTTCCAATATATAGATGGATCATGGGGAATTTCTTGTATAATTGGGAATGATCCCTGGCATTTTTATTGGGAATATTCTACCAAATACTATTTTAGGCCCTCACCACTATTCAGAAGCCTCTGATGAATTGGGAGGCACACATGAGATAGTGTAGCTACCCACTCTCGAGTACCATCCAGGTGTCCATTTTGAGTCATTATAATATGGTATCATAGTACGTTTATTATAGAATAAAATAGTTAGTAGTGGGTGTAGGATTTTAGGATTTGAGCTGTAGATCAAGCACATGCCTAACTAGAATGAAATCAATTTAAACTTGATATTATAAGGGATTTATAATTTTAGTATTAGGAACTCTAGATCACTAAGGTTTTTTTACGGATCAAGAATCTCGATGTGGGATATATGATACTTTAGATGAGTTATAGGACTTGGATGGGATCTAGTGAGTTATTAATGCATCATGGTAGTGGCATTCCAGGAGTAGGATACACACACCTATGGAAAATGGTGATTGAAATGATTACCTTATTGAATTCCATATTGATTAAATCAAATTATAATATAATCGATGATTCCTCCCTTATATGCTAAGGGGTGATTAAATGACTATGAATGTTGGGATCATGATTGATTGATGTGATGTGCTTGTTTTCCTACATAGTGTAATGGATTTTGGAAATTTTTGTTTTTCAGAAAAAAAAACTTGATTGAGGAATGGAAAGATTACATGGTGGTGTGGGGTGTGATAAAATTGTTTTATGGGATGGTGTATATATAATAGATCATGGAGCTGGGAATTATTAAAAGACTGTGATTTTTAGGTTTTGTGAAAAAAATGAATGGAAATGTTTTTTTTCAAATTTAATTTCAAATCATTCTTTTGAAATTATTTCAAATTATATTTATCAAAACTAGATCAGTTTTCAGGAAATGGATGGAATAGAAAATGAATTTTTATTCATTGGTCTTTGATGAAAAATTCATGGATTCCAAGGGGTGTTTTAGGATTCTTGTGTGAGTATGGGTATGGAAATGATATAGAAATGGTATTTTCAAAATGACTATTCAGTACCTATGGAAACATGTTTGAAAATGTTTTGTTCTTTGGTTGGGGAATAGCTAGATTCTTTATTCATGTCCTCAACTCATCTTTCATGGTTGTTGGTATCAAATTAGTGGGTTTGTTGGGTGTTTTGTTTTGTTTTCTCTTAACATGAAAATAGAAACAATAGGTGTTTGTAGGATAGTTTACTAGATCTTTAGTGGCTGATCATGAGAGGCATGGTGGTTGGTTTTAACATTCGGTAGGTATTTTAATAGATTATATTTTAGTGGGATCATGGGATGTATGATTATTTAGAGTCTCTTATAGCGGACATAGGGTGAATTCTTTGTGGGGGAATCTTGCTAAGATCTCATGGGTGATTGATTTGAGGGTTGAGTAGCTGGTTGTTATTTTGAAGGGTTCATAGATTTGTCCTAAGTTATATTCTTTAATGTGTTTTTGGTGATTTTTTGGGTTAGACCACTTGATGTGTTTTGGTTTTGGTCCCCAATTGAGGTTGGTTTTTTTGTACTCTTTTTAGAAAATTCCTATGGTGGGGATCACCATAAGTTGTAATCAGTCTTCAATAGTGGAGTATTATAGTGTGGGGGTATATGCCTCAAGTTGTTATGTTTTCTCGATGACACTAAGATTATTTGGAGTGTATTAGTGAATTTGTGCCTTGTCTCCATGATTGGTAATGTAGATGATGCATAATACTCAAAAAACTCTCATAAAGATGATAGACATTGTGGTTCCTGAGAGTTTGGATGAATTCTACTGGAATTTTGGAATGATGTCTATGTGGTGGGAAGTTATGCATTATGACTAGCATTTAGTAGATGCCCGGATTTTTAGTATGAGTACCAAGGGTAAATTGAGATAGCTGGGACAAACATGTGTATAAGGAATGGTCATTGGGTTATGAATTTGGGTTATGTCTATATGGGGAATGACTCATAAGAATTAGTCATGTTGTGTGATCGAACTATATGAGAGCGTGAAGTCATTGGGTTTGATGGTTATTAGGATAAATAGTGGTTGAGAAACAGTGAGAGGGTTCTTGTTGAATCACTCTGTCTTAGGAAGAGGAGAGTGAGTGTGGGGTTGAATTTTGGGAAAGTTCATGGTGTGTGATAGAAAGTGAATGTGGGTAATGCATGTCGTCTATTGGATTATATATTGATGATCACTTGTGTATGGGTCTGTTTAAAATGGTTGATCCTATGAATTAGACCAAGAGTCATGATAAATGTCATGGTGTGGTTGTTTCTATTTTGTGTAACTCTCAAAGTGAGGTGACCAAAGTGTTTGATGAGATACATGCGGGCAAAAAGGCCCTGGGTTTTTGGAATGATTTGAGAAATGATCCTTGGTCATGAAATGTGACATTGGAAGAGAATCAGTATACCATGGAATAATCAATTAGTGATTTTTACCTAGAATTTTTTTCTTAGGAGGGATGGATTTATTCAGGAGGAGTGATACACAAGTTGGGTTGGAGTCAATTTGAATAATTTTCAACTATGTCAGGGATGAATTCTTGGTGAATTGAGAATGATTGACTATTGGTATTCAGATTTGGTTATCATGTATGAGATGTTTGGATGTGTATAATCATTTTGTGTAGGGATGAATGGAACATGTTCTACTGTTATATATTTTCTGATTAGATAGAGATGATAACGATACTCTTATAGTAGAGAATATCATTTCAATTGTGAGTCTGACAATTTCTTATTGGATGGGTTATGGAGGGTAGGCCAGTCACAAACAGTCAAAATTGCATTGAAATTCCAATGTTCTAGTGATAAAAAGTATGTATTTTTCCATAGTAAATATCAGATTCCAAGTTCAAGTGTGTTTTTAGATGGATTTAGTTCATTGGAATTAGGATGGGGTGGTTTGAGGCGGTATGAGTGGGAATCTAATCAACGCTGCATAAGTTCTCACAGTATGGCACAACATTTTTTCTGATCAAATTATTTTTAAATTAGGATATAACACTGGATGTTGGGTTTTGGATATGGTGTGTATTCTTGAATGTTAACGGGGTGCCTTTTGAGCTATGTAATGGGATTAGATGGTACTATTTTGTGTCAGTGGGTAAGGACTAGTGGTTTCAAGGGATGTTTGTCAGAGAGGTAATGACTAGTTATGACATTTGAAATTTTTTATGGGGGTAGAAATCCATACTAGGATTAAAATTCTAGATGTTTTTTTGTGGTTTGAGGATCTAATTGAGCATTTTTTATGGAATTCGGTTTACATGGGCTTGGTGTTTTTAGTCAAATAATAGAATCAAATTTGATGTTTGATGATTGAATATATCGGGTTCTTGGTGTTTTAAAAATCATGGTATCTTGAATGATGGTGTTTGATATTATCCATGGATTCTTGAAGATAAGAAACAATATAGTATGGTTCTTGTAATGGCTCATGTCATTATAGGTTGGAAATTCCCATGGGGATTCTAATTTGTCATTTGTGGAGAGTTATTTTTGATAAAAAAGATTCAAAATGGAATTCTAAAACTTTGAAAACCTATAAAGAGGTGGGTTTATTATGTGGAATTAGGATAAATGTGGTTTTATAGGGTCTAAGTAGGAGTTGATGGAGTTTTCTTGGGGGACTAGTTGGCTACAAAAAGATAAAAATTCCACTAACTGGTTAGTGATCCTGACCATCTAGTTGGTGGGGTTTGGTTGCCCTCATTCTAATGAGGTTCATTATTTTTATTTCTAGGGGTTACAATTTATAACCCCCTTAGTTTGTTCCTTCCCCATCCATGAAAATAGAAGTGCGAGATCCCCTCCAATCCATCCCTTTCCCTCCCATGGTATTCCGTCATCAAGGTAGTTATTGAGGGATTTAGTATGCCATTTATAGGTATGGTTCCCCTTTTACCAACCTGTTCTCCTCCATCATTCCTTATTGAATTCCATATGATTTGTTTAGGGTTTGGATAAATAATTTCTATATATCATGAAAAAAATTTCCACCATAAAGGGCTTTTGTGTGCACCTTTTAGAGGACATCCTGGGTGGTTTAAATTAATCCATAATTCGACATTTCTCATTATTAATGTCATCCAATGAGCTTCTAAAGGGTTTTGGAAGAATTTGAGATAAACATACCTTCAATTCAGGTGTATAAATTGTGTATTTTTCTTAGTGTAGGATTAGGGGTTCTTTATAAGTAGAACTCACCTAGTTACTTATGTTTCCAATTTATTTCAACAACCATGTGAGCTTAGCACCTATTATACAAATTTGGGTATTTAGTAAATATAATATAATTATTTAGTTTTATGATGTTGGATATTGATAGAAATTATTTTTAACTCATTGGAAGATGGTATGGGCATAGGATGAGTTATCAAAATTTCTATTAAGGTAAAGATCCTTGACCTTATTTTTTTAATGTTTATATTCCAAAATTAATGTAATTTCTTATATAATGTATGTATTTTGTGTTTTTACTAATTATTTTATTTTGAGGTATCAAATTGGTAGGTTGATCCCAATGAAGGTGGTATCTCCTAGAGGGTTGACATCGGTCTACATGATCCTGGAGGATTCTTGTGTGTTGGACATGGTCCGGAGGTACTAGTGACCCAATAATGAGTTGGTGAGTTGTGGTGTAGCCATACACCCTATTTGAATTTTTAATGTGCACTAACCACATGATTGTGTGACCTCCCATAGTGTGTAGGGATGGGATGGGGTACTTGAATACTTGGCCTCTAAAGAACCTATGGTATGGGATGATGAGATTATTTAGGGCTCCAAATAACCTGTGATATGGTTCAGTGTGATTTTTGACCTCTCAAGAATCTTACTGATGTGATGGTGTGAAGTTGGGCCTCCCAATAAACATTAGTATAGTTTGGTGTAACTTAAAGGCCTCCTGAAAACATCTAGGGATGACTTTGTGTATATGGATGACCTCTCAAGAGTTAATACAGATTGGCCATGGTGACTTCATGCACCACCCTAAGTACATATGTATGGTTAAATATATTTGAAGAGTTTGTGAAATGAGTGACATGTACAATCCCTAGAACACGGTTGTTACCATTTTTTGGACATTTGTTCATTTGAGCGTGGTGTAAAATCATGTTGTTAGGGATTATTGTATGACACAGATCCTTGTATGTTGTCAAAGTATGTATTATTGAGTGTGTTAATGTGTTGTATGTTTATTGGTTGGTGTGTTTTCCAATTGTGATAATACTCTATATTTTTTATTTCATAAATAACCTTTTGATCGTAGTAATGATCAATTTTTTAAGGAATTGGGGATACTTACTTAGTCGTTACACTCAATCCCATCCATATCCTCTACATGAGTTGAGATGTACATGGTTAGACCTTTTTATTTCTCTTAGAACACATAAACAACATGGATTTATCCTAATTGTATGGTTCAATAAGTCATGGAGATTAGGTTATGGTATGATGGTGTATGATTTGATGCAGAGGTCGTTGTATTTATTTTCAGTCACTATTTGGAACACACTGAACAAATTTTTATTTGCTATATATTATTTCTATTTATTTTGTATATTTTTATACTATTTTTATGGTTAATTCGTCTTAAAGATTTAAAACTTTGATATTCTTGATTTTGGAGACCATTTGGTCTCCTAGTTTCATGTATACATGTCTGTGGGACATCCACTGTATTGATGGGTCACGCTGAATTTTTAGTAGAAATTGGAAGGGCTCGTAAGATATGTTTTAAAGGGAATAATATCCCCAAAACAATGTTAGCCCTCATAAGTTTTCAACATACTCTATCATATGGGGAATTGATCCTAAAGTGATATAGCACTCTCCACTCAAGAACCTTTCAGGCAGCTAAGGCCACGGTTTTACACTAATACCGTTTTCAAAAAAAATAGTGACTATTTTAATGATTTTATTAATTATAATTCATTCATGAAGATTCATGAATCTTGATATTTCCCATTAATATTACTATAACATAAAACATGTATTTTTTAAAGTAAAACATGAATTTTTTATATTATTTCCTACTTCTAGTAACCTCATTTGAGAAATTTCAAATTATTTTCTATTCTATTTAACATTTTATTGTTTTTCCTCTTTGGATTTTGTTTCCTTAGTAAAATAACCCTCAAAATCATAAATTTAATTAAAAAATGAATCTTTTTGGAATGGATATAATAATTGTTATTTTATGTTTTAGGTCCATTTTAACATTATTATTCTCTTTCACCAAATTTTATATTTTTAAAATTTACACCTTTAACTAATGAATAAGAAAAACCTTATTTTTGTTTCATCATATTTTTTATCTGCATGATCTTCACTACTAGTGAATTAATCATCATTCACTTTGGAAATTAATAACATAACCTCTACTTCAATTTATGTTTCAAAATATGTCAAAACATCACCTAAATTTATATCATTTATTTTATATAAAAAATTATCCTTTGAAATATTGATAAATTCTTACCTTTTTCCATTGAGGGAATATTTTTTTTTCAAACATTGAAGATTACTTATATAAAAAGATTCTTATTGGATCATCAATATATCCACTATCCTCTTTATAAAATATTGGAAAATTAGAAATGAAATTTCAAAAATCTTCACATTTGAATTTCATCAAAGAATGATTAACTCAGAACATAGTTTCTAAATACTCATTGATATAAATGAAATTAACTTATTAAAATTTATCTCAATATCATTAATATGTCCAAAATTATCATCCTTTTTATCAATATATTTTCATCTATTCTCATACATGAATGATTTCAAAGATATTTTCTTTTCAAATTTACATATTTTTATAGTCACAAACATAATCATTTAATAATAAATTAAAATACAATGAAAATAATCCAATGGATATGCATCAAGATAAAAATGTCCATGTGATGACACTAAAAATCAAATATATTTTGGTAAAATAAATAGTTTTATCTTAACCATGTTGGGCTATTAATGAGTCACTTCAGATACTCAAATACTGATCACCACATAATTGAATATTATAAATAATTCATCTATGGATTTATGTTCAAGTATGCATATATATTAATAAATTAAACACAAATATATAATTTTAATTCATTCACCATTAAATTTACTACTATATTTTTTAAAATTATTCTAATTATATTTTTTATTCTTTATCCACGTGACTTTTAGGGATTGTATACTTGAAATAGATAAAATAATACATTCCAAATCGGAAAATCTTTTTCCCAATTCAATCTATAAAAAATAGTCATCATTGCACCTTGTGTATGAGGAATAAACCCAATTGTGTATACATGGATAACAACAAAGTTAATTGAAAAAAATATGAAATCATTCTATCCTCACATAGCAAATTGTCATTTTCATAAAATTTCACAATACCCATGTTATTAAGTGAATTAATTTAATCTATTATAGATGTTGAACTTTATAATTAATGTAAACATTAAAAAATAATTAATATCTTCAATTCCTTCAATGATAATCTAGAACACTACTTAGATACCAATTATTGATACATGATATCAATGTGTGTTAGGATCCTTAAGGATTCACTAGGTGTAAATTAGTGAATCAATATTTGATTAATTGTTTTTGGATAAAACCACTTGTTACTAGTTAAGATGAATAAGATTCAAAAAATTAATATATTTTTACCAGTTTAATACTAAATATTGATGATTATAATCAAATATTTTAAAAACCATAATTATTAATCAAATAAACCACATTTCACATTGTAATTTATAGGGTTTATCAACAAAAATGACTCGATACATCCCTAGTATGATTGATTGGTTACACACTCCAATATAACCACCATGGATTTAGTGAGTATGGTTTTTCTATAATAAAATGTAATTGTTAAATATATCTTGAAAGTTGTATCTTGATCCAACCTAAGATAATGAAATTATTTAACAGAAAAAGTAAATGAGTCTTTATAATTTAAAATTCAACTCTACCTTATTTCATCATATAATGAAATCATAAAAAATAAAGGATAAAACTATATCCATGATAACTAGATATCTTTTTCGACCATATAAAAAGAAATTATGATTAAATATTAATCCATTCATCTTTAAACAAAATAATTAATAATAATTTATTCCTACAAAAACCATAACAATATTCTTTTCCTAAAATACAAATATCCAAGTGTTTCACATTCAAGACATGAATTGATAATGATCTTAAATAATAATAATTATAATTTATCTTTGGTTCCTTTAACCTCTTCATTCTTAGTCTTCCTAAAACCAATTCCTAAAACACTCGTGCATCACACTATTATTCTAACAATTTAATTCCCATTTCAAATGATATCTACCATGTTAAACTTCAAAAAAATTATCACATTTTTTAATCCCTTTAATTATTATAGATATTTTCTTATCCTTTTATGGGGTTATGATAAGTTTAAAATCAATTTGGTTATGTCTAAATGTCATAGACCAATCTACATTAGTGGAAAAAATAAAAAAATAATTTTTTTAGGAAACCATTGTGTGGTGAGGTAGAATATATTATTTTTTTTATCTTTTCCAATTTATACTATAATGAAACAATCCTATCATTTTTAAATCCATGGTTAGCTCAAAAAACCATGGAATATTTAGTCACTATTTTTTTATTCTATATATAACCATAATGATCAATTCGACATGATTTAAAAAACATGACTTCTTTCAACCAAACCAATACCTCAATAGATAAATCATGTAATTAGGAGTTTTCCACATTTCATCCTCAATATAGAATACAAATATGATATTTTACTTAATAATATAGAACAGTTTTTATACAACTATGATCTTGTCCCCTTATCCATGAAATATTTTTTCTTTTATATGGGAAATAATTTTTAAAAAATAATTGCATATCATTCAAAATTTTCCCTTAGTTTTTCAATGTTGTTTACTTACATATAGATGATGGAATGGTTTGGTAAAAATGTTGTCTTTTTTATCTATAAAACTAAAAATATCTTCAAACATCAATAATTCACTCTAAATTTTTTTTAACCACTAAATCATCACTATATGATTTTAATCCAATATCTTCCTTCACAAATTTATTCATATGAATCTTGTTTTAACATGGTTTAATAAACACCCAACACAATGTCTAATATATTGAAATTTATCTTCATAACTCAATGTATATTACTACAATACCCTTGTTTGATAAAATATCAATTAACTTTGTGCTACAATGGACATCAATCTTATCATCATATAACATGTGTGGTATGTACCAATTTTAAAATGTTAAATAGTTCGAGCAATAGAAAAATCATAATTCAATAATTCAATCACACGATGAAATCATACATAAATAATTCATGTGATATAAATCATGACCTAAATCTCTAAATTCCACAATATTAAATCAGTTTTATTTATTTTCATAACATTATGTCATGACTTTTAATTCCTTTTAGTTCAACATGATAGATCAATTATGGAATATGATTATAATGTTCCAAATTTTGGAATACATACATATGCTCTTCAACACACCTTGATACATTATTATATTTCATAGATTATGATATATGTGGTTCCTTTGAATTATCAAAATCATTTACAGTAACTCATATTCTCATCTACATCAATATGTGTTGTAGTATAGACCTTTTACCACATATATAAATTGTCTCATGTGATACTATTATATCAATTAGTATGATATATCTCTTTCTTATCCCAACGTTATTATCCTTTACCATTTCAAAATTAGTCTTTTCTATCCAAAAATAATGTTACTTTTTTATTTAACATAAAGGTCACATTTATTGAATTTGATCAAAAATATAATTTTGGATTCTTTTTCATCAATAAAATTATCTCCATATAATATTGAGGAGAGTATCAAATAAATTCAAAGATATCAAAATTCTAGAAGACAAACAATCACTCTAATAAAAAAATACTCAAATTATTTTTATATATATTTATATTTTTTATATATAAAATATTCTCTCATTTTCTTCAATACATTTATCTTAATCTGTTCATTGTATATCACTATTTTTTTTCACATGACCTGAAATATTTTTTACATTAATATCAAAAAATCATTAAAAATTATTATTTTCCCTATTAAATTAATCAAAAAACTTACTTCTACATCAACATCCTTAAAAAATAATTCTCCTGGATATCCAAAATAATCAATAAGTATTTTATAAATTTATTCCATTATAATTGTGTATTTATGATTGGAAATAAATATTTCTTTGACCACATTATGATAATAATTGATTTCAAGAAACGTTATGAATGAAAATAATTTCAATGGAAAAAATTGTTATTTTGAACTAATTAAAAAATTCATATCCATGATGCATTAAAAATTTATAGTTATGTTGACCAGAAACTAGAAAGAAGAAAATGGGTTCTCTATTTTTAATCAATCATAATAGAAAATTAATTTTACAATGAGTAACTTCTTTTTACTTGTATATAGTATAATATCTTTATTGTTTATCATTCATTTGGTATATATATTTATGTATAAAAACAATTTTTAGAAAGGGTAGAATGCATGTATTATTATTAAATTTTGTAGAGTTTTCTATGGTATAACACTTCTCGTGAATTATATTTTGTAGATGAGAGACCTTTTTTAATTGGATTTTATCAAGTGGGATCAGTATGAGTTATATAAACTAGAAGTTATAAGTGTTTCATCATGTATAATTTCATTGGTGTCATGTATGGAAACATTTTTTTGGTTGATTAAATGCATTATTTTAGTAGATTTTCACTCAGTGTCATGTAGAGATTAGTTATCCTCCATAAAACATTCTTATATATTATACAAAACTGTGATTTAATCATTTTTTACACTATATATATTATATCTACTCACATGGTATATTTAGTATATTTTTTAATCATCCTTGCTTTATGTGTCTGGTAAAAGTTCAAAATGCATCCAACAGAGCTTCAAATTACTATACAACATTTGTATTTCTTTTTATAAAATTTACATTATTGATTTTCAATTAGTCTCATTGTAGTATTGCTTTTAGTTTGAATTGAGTAGCATTTTACCAATTCTAAATATGATAGATTTATATTCCACTCTATAAATTCAATTTTTTGTCAATTTTTTTAAAAAATAGAAATTTTTTAGGATCCTCATGTTTCATTAAAACTTCTTAAAACACACCAAATATATTTCCCAATAACATTAAAAAATTAAAAATGATATATTATACCTATAAAAGTCTTGTTTTCATAAAATAAAACTTAAACAAAAAATATGTGTTCTTTAAAAAATTAAATATTAATATGAATACAATTCTCAATATGGATCATCAATTTAGTATTGAAATAAATTATTTCTTATAAATAATTAAATAAAATATTTTTTCTTGTTTATTTATTTATTTTTAACCATAATAAATATGATTATTAATAAAATTTTCTACATGAATTCATCTCATAGTATATTCATCATAATAACTTGGTTGATACATTTGAATTAAATATTTCATTATGTTTCCCTCATGGTTTATTAAAATATACTATTTTTATAAAATCTATAGTGAACTATTGAAGTTATATTCCTTATTTCAACCATATTTATCAATATCAAAAACATTTCAACAAAAATAATATCTTCACATATATCTAAAATGACATATTTGAATAGACTTTTGAATATTATAATTTATTTAATACACCTAACCATTTTTTTCAGAAAATAATTTAAATAATGAAAACAATATCAAAATTCCATGGATATTTCAATATCACACTTTTTATTTATTTCATATATCATAATTATATTTTAATAAAATAAATATTAAATTTTAACTAAAACTAACTAAAAAACATACCCTCATTTTGATATAACTAAATTCTTCTCATATATACATCTTCATTAACATCACATATTGATTATGGTGAATAATTATGAAGAGATACAAGAAACCACATCACTGAATATGGTGATGTTTTAGAGGAACCACTATTACTTGTCACATGACTATTGTGGTTTATGTATGCAACCCCCAATCTCTGATCACCCAAAAGGAACCTCATTAAGGGACTTTACATGACCTTCAGAATGACTCTCTATATTCTATAGGCTACCTAATTGTGGTGATGGCCTAATATATTCATGGGGAGACTATTCCCTTTAAAAAATCCATATTATCTTGCCTAAATCTACCAAAAATTCATTTTGACCCATTCATATTATGAGAATCCTAAAAAAATAGACATAATGTAGGTATCCATTAGGGACCCCATCAATGATATATAATAAAGTGGTAGCAGATAAACATTAAATAAAAGGTACTATATAAATAACACATTTTCTAGTACATGTTGAACAAAAGTTGAAATAAAAAACAATATATGTGATGCCCACCTAGTCATAGGTATGATTCTTTTTGAGTCCACCTTATCTATTTTGAGGTATTAAAGGCTTTAAAGATTTGAGGGATGTGAATTTACAGTTTTTTTATAGGCCTCTTTATTTCCATTTAAGACTTTAAAATATATCAAGGAATATCTTTGCAGCCAGGCATTGAGATGATGCATGATTCCAGGGCCCGGTGTGTCTGAAATTAATTTTATAAAAATAATATAAATATTTCATATCACACATTCATGAATTTTGAAAAATAATAAAGTATCCATTTAAATAGGGTCATAAATAAAAATTATGTAGCATAGGTTTACTCCATATGTGATATAATGTATATAGACACTATATGTTCATATTAAGTGGTCTTTGGAAGGTATGTTCAGTAAATTATTTACTTTCTTATTTAAATAATTAATTAAATGACCTAAACTAAATTCCTTCTATAAATTATCTGTTATGGTTAATCTATAGGGTTATCCTTGTAACCTAGGGACCATTGAAAAGAGTAATCAACTATTATTCTTTGGAGTTTTAAGGTTGGATGGTGAAAAGCTTTCAGATCCAGGCAAATCGTGGAATAATGAATGCAACGAATCATCTTATTCATTGTAGGAATAATTATTCACTAAAACTCTAATATCAATATAGGACTAACCATTTTCCATTTCTATTGTTATTATAAAATGTTTTGAGAATTATAATATGGTTATTCTTTGATCTTCATTCAAATTCAACCTTTCTATGATCCCCTGATCAAATAAATTTTATTATTCTCATTATGCTAGACATTCTCACCTTGGATTTTTCTGATATAATTTGTTGTTCAAGAATTCTTGACTAATTATTGTTACACCATTGTTCTTGTGATTTTCCCATGATCATTCTTTGTGTTCTTCATTTTTGTCCTACGAGGCCACAGTCTGAGAATAATGACCAGGTTTGATCATGATTGAACCCTCAAATTCATAGAGGACTATCTTTTGATGAACGTATTGAAAAATAAAGGATGTATTCATATATTTTGTGGGATTCTTGTGATTCCACCATTTATTTAGGATACATTGAGGGAATAGTATATGATATGAGACTAAACAACGCATGAAGGTATCAAATGGAAAGTCAAAACTCATATTTCTAGCTAGAAAAGAGAATAAAACAACATCAAAATTTTATTACCACTGATTAATGGTAGTAAAATAGTGGTATTTTGAGTAGATAAGACATATCAGAGATTTGTTATGTGGACCTATGTTTTTGTTAAAATATTGACAACATGGCATGAGTAGGGATTAACATAGACTATATAGTGACCTAAATATGGTGGTTAGGGTTTTAGAGATGAATTAAATATACCATGTCATGTGGGACCCCCACATTCCAAGTGACATTGTTCTAGTGACCCATCATTTAATTTGGGAGTATACATACATGTGAAATACTAGGAACATGACCATGAGATAACTGATCGACCCCTGGTGAATGGGACATGATGTGTAGGGATACATGGCTAGAGAGCCATGTATTGGAAAGGACACATCCAGATAGTAGAGTGGGACCACACACCCTATGGTTCTCCAAGATTCCATATACCTCCTTTTGAGAAAACTTATACCTCTCATATATCAATCGTTTGGACTAGGATTTTTGCATGTAATTATTCAATACTAAATTATTCTCCACATAGAAAATAATGGTGTCTTTCATAGTGGATTATATGATATGAGGAGATAAATTCAAAATGTTATTCTTATATAGGTTGTACTGAATGATGTCGTTGATAAGGTAGAATTATTAGAGAGATTAGAGTAGAACCATCTTGCTAGGATAGGGAATAATAACCTTATTCCAAGAGTTCCTCACTCCTACGGAGTAAGGATATAGGTCCTCTACCATCATATTGGCAGCCTTAAATGGAGTTAGATAATGTTTCCTCCTTAATCAAAGTGGAAAAATCCTATGATTTTAGGGAATTCATCATTTACCATCAGAGTGGAACCCTCCGGCAGAGTCAGGGCATGGGTTATCTCAATTAGATGGGAACCCTCCCATGGTGTCAGAGAATGGGTCCTATACCATTATTATGGAACCCTACTGTTGTATTTGGGTATGGGTCCTCTATCTATTTATTAAGACCCTCTTATTTTACTAGGGCATGATTCCCCTACCTAGATATTGTGTGCCATCAACTATGTGACACAGTAGAGAGGTGTGGCTCAATATAGACACATATTTATATAGATAGGTGAGATTATAGGAATTTTTGAAGGAACACTTGGAATTGATGGAAGACTAATCATCCTAGGCTGGTCAATGAGATAGAGACCCTCTTTATCTATCATATTGGTTTCTTTTATGATAATATATATGTATCCTTATTAATGGATTTCATTTCTCCCATACCATGGGTTAAGTTATCTATTTCTATCATGTCTCTTACTAACCCCCTTCATTTTTCATGGTGCCTACTAGGTATGTATATATTCACCTATGCATGGGCTTTTCCAACATGTATTATGTATTATGAAGATGAAGGATAGTTTGTAAATGATTAGAGAGGAGAAAAGGGATAACCTAGTGCATTTGACCATGTAAAGTGGTCAGATCTTGGAGATATGGAGTTAGGCAATCTTAGTATTTATTTATCTAGTTATTATCAGGTTGGTATATCTTTCTAGTTGGGAATTTATTTTCCCCTTTACTTTTCAAATTATTCTATTGTACTCTTGTATTTCCCTAGAGGTTGTTACTACCATGATTGTTATTATCTTTTAATTTATTCTTCTACACATATACAAGGAGATGTTTGGGTACATGCATACAGGTGCATTATGAAAATTCCTCCCCATGTTAATTAATCATTTTATCTCTTGCTTACATTCATTGGAATATGGAGCTGAATTTGGGGTAGTTATAGCTTGATCCCTATTGGGTCGGGTCATGACAGTTTGGTATCAAAGGTGGTTCATTCCATAAGATTGTGTTTGGTGTTGTCGTCTTACATGGATTTGGTTATGATTTGGGGAAACCGTGTCAAAGTGTATCAAGTTCATCTTTTAAGATAGGGAACCTAGTGTTATTGTTGCAGTATACATATCAATAATTCATGACTCTGAGAACCTAATTGTTGAATCATCATACTGAAACATTCGTTTCAGGGAACATTGGTTCATTCATCATATATGATTTATTATTTTAATTTACTTATTTAGTAAGCTCCCTATATATATATTCCCATCTGACAGTAGTATTTTATGATTATATTTTCATGATTCCTCCATGAAAAAATCCATCAAGGATACCGATTCAGGATCATGCAGATGATCCGATGAGTGATGAGGCCTCAATTCAAGGGACATATTGCGAGATCCTTCTTCTATGAGGATATGTAGTATCACACCACCTGTCTATTAGAAAATAATACACGTATAATGGGATTAGTATATGCACATGCATAGAATATTTTATGAGTTCTAGTGCCATAGGCCACTGAGGTTCCATTTTTATCCAAATCCCCATGTGGTATAGGATTAGCTAGAGTCGGTTATTTGAGTTTTCAGACGTGTCCATACAATGATTGATCAGGTGGTTTCACTAGCATCTAATATTTTTCATGGAGTTCATGGGTCCTAGGGGCGCCTTATTATAGATATTAATTAGGAGTCAACACTCTCATGGTCTGACTTCTAGAATCTATTTCATTAGGATTTCTATCCCTTGTGATTTAACTTATTTTTGATTTAGAAGATTATAGATCTGTAGTTGGGAGGGATGATTGTTTTTTAGTATGACACTAGATCCACAGAACTCATGCAATACTCCCTCAACATGATTAATTATGGAAACATATAAGAATAAAATATTAATAATGGTATCTGTAGAGACATATATTCTAATGTGGTACCCATGTACATTCACCCTTATATCGGAGTGTTTTAGTGGGAACTGGTGATAGAATGATTCCTATCATAGGGACTTTATGTAGATGGATATGTTATTGGATGCTATATAGCTGATTTTTTTTAAACAACTAGCAGGAACCAATAAGTAGGATCTCTATGTATGTAATATTCTCAGGATTATACCCATACATTTAATCATGTGTCAAAGGGACCACGTTGAGGACTAGGGAATCTCGAAGAGTGGTGGTGTTATGAATGTGATAGGAGAGGTCCCATGAAATGGGATTTCCCGATCTGAAATGATGAGAAGTAAAGGAATATGGAGGATAGAACACACTAGTAGGGGAATCACCATGATCAAGGACCTCCCAGGTAAGGGCAGGGAAGCCCTCTGAGAGGTTCATCTAGCATAAAAGTATGTGGGGATCTAGGAGGAGGAGCTATTGGTTGTGGAAAACATTACGATCTAATTCCACTACTACGACTGGTTTTACCATTCCAAGATCACTGAGCTGGAATTCACGGTCATTGTACGTTTACTAAAATTGAGGTGTATGCAATAGTGGTTCATGATATAATTAGAGGTATGATAAATGTTTATTATAATCTTTCATTGGCACTAGTAGTCAAATTTGTTAGTCCCTCCATCGTCTCTATACTCCTTGTGTAAGGGATGTAGCTCGCAACTAATTCATTATCCAAACAACTTTGCCCAGAGAATCCTATGGGAAATGATTATTCAATATATTTCATCTGCTAGTAGTGTGAGGTATCACTTGGTGGGGAGAGTTTATCAGGGAAACATTAGTCATTTCAATGAGACAATATGAAATCATCTTGGGTATGGACTGGATATCCATAATATGATCCCAAATGTTATGTCATCACATATCAGTCATACACCTTCATAGTGATGGGATGACACTCTCTTATGTGGGTAAGAGATATATCCAGATATATTGAGTGGGTCTATTAGGTGGAAGTTTCCACCCAACACCCATCAGTTTGGAAATTTTATCCCTTTATGTAGTAGGCTCTCCAGGCATCTGGATTCCTTCAGTCATATATTATTTTATGTATATATATCTTGAGAACATTAATGGACTAAATTTAATGCTGGAGATGGATTTTAGAATAAAATTATACCCTGGACCACTTTGACATCTTCTGGAGCATATCAGATGGCCCATACTAAGCTCTATGAGCTATGGTTTTTGTTGGAGTACCGTCAAGAGAAGGGATTTATCTGACCCAACATGTCCCCCTTGGTAGCTCTAGGGTTGTTCATGACAAACATGGAGGAGATATTATGTATTAATTTAGATTAGAATTTCCTTAAACAATCCATGATAATGAAAAATTACACCATTATAAGGATTTAATACCTCTTTGATCAGTCTCAAGGAATGATATGGTTCTCAATGATTGATCACAATTTGGGATACCACCAGATGAGGGTTTATTAAGATTATATTATAAATATGGCATTCCAATGTCAATATAGGAATTATGTTTTCCTAGTGATGCCTTTAAGTGTGATGAATTTTCCCATTATGTTTATGTCTTTGATGAACTGGATCTTCCATCTATATTTGGACTGATTTTTTTGTCTTCATTAATGACATACTCATATACTCTACATCAGAGAAGGATAATGAAGATCACATGGGGATGGTTATAGACATTCTTTTAGATAACCATCTTTATGTTAAGCTATCGAAGTTCTTGTTTGTGTTCCATAAGTTTCACTTTTGGAGGAATTTAATTTCTAATCATTGATCATATGCGGACATAGTGATGATTGATGCAATTATTTCTTGAGATCCACCCAAAATCATGTTTGAGGTTTATAGTTTTCATTGTTTGGTAGGGTACTATAGGTGGTTTTTGGAAGAATTATCTAATATTTTAGCCTCTTTTACAACCCTGAAGAGGAAATAGCAGTTGTTTACCTATATTGAAAAGTTCTATGGATCCTTTTTGGAGTTGAGGTTGAGTATTTTGAGTGATCTGATTTTGGGACTACCAGAGGAGGGAATTGGTTATTTAGTACGTCACAATGCCTATAGAGTTGGGATAATCAACATGTTGTTGTAGAGTAATGTATTGATATCATTTGGTTTGAGTTATTAGACACACCACAAGAAGAATTATGCAACCCAAATTGTGGAGTTGGTAGTGGTTCTCTTCACTTTGAGGATGGCGAGGCCCTAAATTTTGGGAGAGTTATTTGTTGTTTACTCAACCCATCAGAGTCTCGGGTATGTATTCATATAGAGATACCTAAACTTGAGATAGATATACTGGTTAGAGTTTTTGTAGGACTATGACTTGGATGTAGTTCACACTCTAGGTAATGAAAAAATGGTGAAAGATACCCTTTGAAGAAAGTCCTAGGATTGTTTGGTGTCGAAGGCATCAAAGCAGTTGGTTTCCTTGCAGTTGACCCTAGTTGAAAAGGAGGGTGTATGTTCTATTTAGTTGATGGTATTAAATACTCCACTTCTCTATTTTATGTGAGAGTATTAGTTGGGATACGTCAATTTTTAAGTCTTACATGGCCATATATTCTTAAGATATTCACTAGATGGATTTTCTGATGGAGGGAATTGTGTCATCTTTTTCCAAGGATGGATGATGGTCCCAGTCATGATGTAGGAATAAGTGATGAGAGGGTTTCACACATCTCCTTGGGATGTACATCCTGGGGTCTACAAGATGTTCAAATACAATTAGAGGTAGTTTTGGGGGGCTTTCATGAGGTGAAACATGACCGAGTTTATATCTTGGTGCCTCATGTGTCAATAAGTAAATGGTGAGAACCAGGTTCTAATAGGTTTTTTGTATCCTATTGAGATATCATAGTGGAGATGGGATAGAATATCTATATACATTATGACTGGTCTTCCACAAAAAATAAGACTCTATGATTTCATCAGGGTGATATTTGGCCATCTTATGATGGTTGTACACTTACTTACAATCAAGAAGAAAAGATTAGTTGAGAGTTTGTGACAATTTTATGTGTGGGAGATAATCCACCTTCATAGGGTATCCTTGAAAATTGTATCCGACCATGATGTGAGCTTTAGGTCACTGTTATAGAGAGGCCTACAGGAGGCATTCAGGACCTATATGAGGATGAGTATAGTCTTTCACCCCTGATAGGTGGCCAGACTGAGTGCACTATCTTGGTGTTGGAGGATATTCTTATCTCTTGTGTGTTAGACTTTTGATGGATATGGAAGGATCACTATCACTTTGCTGGAGTTTCTTTATAATAATAGCTTCTATTATATTATCAATATGACACCTTTTGAGGCACTATATGGGAGACCATGAAGGTCACAATTATATGGAATTGAGATTGGTGAGGTAGCATTTTTGGGGACAGAGATGGTGCTAGAAATGATGATGAAGGTCCAGGTATTCCATGAGCGTATGTGGAAAGCTCGTATTAGCCAGATATATTTTGCAGATTGACATCATAGGAACTTGGTGTTCAAGTAGAGATACCTTTTTTTCTTGAGATCCTACCCATTATGAGGATAGTAGAGATTCATATGATGAATCATGATATCCTTAAGGTTCATCAGGATATTTTAGATCTTGTAGAAGGCTATCAAGGTTTCTTACCACCTTGCCTTACACCCATGAATTGAGAAGATACATGATGTCATCCATGTGTCACAGTTGAGGAGATATGTGCATGATACCATGAAAATTATTAACTAGGTCAAGATCAACCCTGATTTATAGAGTCACACTCATAGAGAACCTGATGACAAGTGAAGATTAGAAGGAGAGTCTCCTACATAGATGGGCTATTACCTTTGTTGTGTGTTGTCGCAGTATGTGAGCTTGAGGAAGATCTCCTATGAGTGGGATATCCAAACGCGGCCTTTACATCCCCAATTTTTGTTTAGATTTTTACTTTGTAGGAAGAAATTATTAAAGGAGGGAATAATGTGGAGACCCATTTTCTTCCTTTTAATACTTTTAAATATATCAAGGAATAATTTTAGAGCTATGCGCTAAGAGGACATGCAATTTCAAGGACCGTTGTGCCCAGAATTATTTTTATAAAAATTTTAATCACATTTTATACCACACACACATGATTTTTCATAAATAATGAAATATATTATAAAATGTGTCTCAAACAAAATTGAGAACCCAATTAAATATAGAGAATATGGTTTACCAGAGGTGTGACCTAAAGTTTTTTGTGCTTGACGTTCAAATAAAACGATCATTGGTGGGTAAATTTAGTGAATTAATTCATTAATTAATTTTACTAAAATTATTTACATATTTAAATACGCTATTATATCCAATCTTCAGGGTCAGATGAATTACTTTGGGACTATTTAGAAAAAGAATGACCCACTATTCATTGGTAGATTGGGATCAGATGATGACAAGCTTCCAAACGAAGGAGAATCAAGACAGAGTGAACACAATGAATCATCTTCTTCATTGGTAGAAGTTGTCTTCATGAAAAAACAAAAATATCAAAGTAGGAATCATCATTTCTATTTTTCACCTTATGATTAACTTTTTTATCTTGATCATTTTTTTATTCTTTGATTTTCATTGAAATTAATTTTTTGTATGATCCCATGCATCAGATTAAATTGTTTATTATCATTATGTCATATTTTGGAATCCATTTTTTTGAAATATAATTTTTGAGAAAATAATTATTTAATAATTATTTTTTATTTTTTTTTCTTATCATTTTCCCCTAATCATTCTTCATGTTTGTTATTTTTGTCATACGGGGCAACATTTCGACATTTATGAGAGGGTTCGAGTGAAATTGAACAACTATATTTATGACAGATTCAAGTGTGACAAGTGGATTCACAAATCAGGCATGGATTAAGATATATTATGGGATTCATATGATTCCACCATGGATCAGGAATAACTTTATGCAATTGTAGAAGGAAGTGGAAATGATTACCCATATAGGTATTGAAAAAATAATTGATACTCTAATTTCTGGAAATTGGAGGTCTGTAAACAAAAGAACAGGTGATTAGAACTAATTACAGGTCGTCAAATGGAGGGATTTTCAAATGATAATACAAATCTGAGAAGTGTGATGTAGATCTATGTTTCTGTGAAAATTTTGACTAAACGTTCTGTATTGGGATGAGCAAAAATTGTGAAGGGACCCAATTGTAGTGGATATGATTTTTTCAAATGAGTTAAATATATAATTCTGTATGGGATCCCCACACACCATGTGACTCAGTGCTGGTAACCCCGCTTATAATCTTGGAGTACACGTACATGGTTATGACCTGGAACACAGCCAGGATAACATGTCTCAAACATGTGTAGTTGAGAAACACAATGTAGTCCCCATACATACCTTATAGGGGTACATTTCAAGAGATTCATGTACTAGAAAGGAAAAATCCAGATATCATAGTAGGACCACACGTCATACATGTTCCCAAAATGCCCTATAATATTTTTTTAGGAATCTTTTAACGCACATATCAACATTGTTTGGACTCAAAATTTGGTATGCAAGTAGCATTTTCTGATTATTCATTCACTTATAACACAGTGGTGGACTTTGTAGTAGATTTTGAGGCATTATAAAAGAAGTTATATATTTGTCACTTCTTTAGGTGGTACTCAGAGATGGTTATGATTGGGAAGGATCATCAGATAGATTATAGTTTCACCCTCCTACTATGATAAGACATGGGTCCAATACTCATAGAGTGGAACCCTCCTATGATGTTATGGAATGGTAAATCCACTATTATATTGGCACAATCTAGTAGAGTTAGGTCATGGGTACTTTTCCATCATAGCATAACCCTCGTATAGAGTTAGAGAATGGGTGCTTTACCATTTGAGGGGAACCCTCTTGCGGAGTAAGGGCATGGGTCCTTTACTATCATAGTGGAACCTTGTTGGGGAGTCAACACATGGGTCTTATACCATTAGAGTTTAACCCTCTTGTTGGATTATGGCATGGGTCCTTTATCTATTAAGTGTTACCTTCTATTGGATCAGGGCATAGGACCAATATATATTTAGTGGAACACTCATATTAGATCAGGGAATATTCCCTCAATCTATTATGTAGAACCCTCTTATTATACCATGTTATGAGTCCTCTACCTAGGGATTATGTCCCATTGACTATCAATCATTGTGGTGAGGTGTGGCTAGACTTGGATACTTCTTTGGCAGACATGCGAGATGCTGGCCATCATTGATGGACCTCTTGGAACTGACAGAAATATCATCATCCTTGGATAGAATGGGAGATGGATATCCCCTTTCTCTCTTTTTTGGGTTTCTTTTATGACCATAAATATGTATACTTGTTATTGGATTTCATTTCTATTTGATATGGGTTGAGTTTTATACTTATATTATGTCTCATAATTCTCCCCCTTGTTCTTCTAGGGTGTCTGATTGGGTATGTATATACTCACCCATCCATGGGATTTGACCACCCATGTCAGGTCTTATATAGATGATAGAGAATCCGATGGTGTTTAAAAAGGAGAAGAAGTGGACACTAGGTTATTTGACTGCATACGGTGGTCGGGGATTGTTTATATGGAGCCGGTCTCTCTTAGAATTTAATTTTATAGTTATTTTCATGTTGATAATTATTTTTGGTTGGGTGTCTACTTTTCCAATGTACTATTGATATTATGTTTTCATACTCTTTTATTTCCAAAGTGGTTTTTATATGACTGATTATTACTCTAGATATTACTATCCATTATTTTATTCTTCTTCACTTATGCTTGGAGATGATTGAGTGTGTGCATACAAGTACATTAGGAAGAGTAATCCCATGTCAGTTATTCCCTTCAAAACCTATTGTTATCCCTTCTTCGTCGGAGTTGGTGTTGTTGTTTCCCAAGCCCCATTGGGTATGTTCATGATAGTTTTATGGGAAGAAATCTTGGTACACAGTGAGCACATAGTTAGTAAAAACTAGCCACAACTCTATAGTAACCATATGATATAGATTTATTGTTTATAGTGTTGATTTTTATGGTTTGAGAATATTTTGTATAACTATTCTAATATTTCTTGGAATCCATGTTTTATGCTTTTCAGGGGATAGTAGCTACTGTACAGTTTTTCTAACTGTGCATCCCAATCATGAAACCCATATGGGTTTCATAACAATGATATATTTGTCAAATTAACTTGTTCATTTTTAAAGCCAATATCTTTTTAATCCCTTTTGAGCTAAAACCATCATCTCATTTATTCCCCAAAGGGTTATCTCCTTTATTATTTTGTGATTCTTGATTTATTTGTGTGGATCTATTCGAGGTATGTTCATCTTTCTTCTCAATTTCTTCTATTTCCTATAAATCAATATTCAATCACTCTTCCCCTTATCATTTTGAAATCTAATAGGGATATTATTAGTATATATATAGAGTTTAATGGAGAATTTATTCTCCTTCTTGTGGATCTAGGCCGGTGAGGACATGATCTCTTCAATTCTAATATTTATTTTCAAATGAAACTACTTTTTATTCATTGAAAAGGTAGGTGTATCTATAAAATTATTTTATATTTTCATTTTTCATATCTTTTGGAATATTTCATCAGTTTGGTTTATGAAATTAGTTTATTTTATTTCAAATAATGTCTCTTTATTAAATTACATAATTGGGTGTATTTAATAATGGTTTGAGGGGTTTTTATTTTAAAATATTTTTAAGCACGACATTTGTTAAATGAAATGTCTTAAATATGGTTTTCAATATAAAATTAGATTTTAAAATTGGGAGTAGTGATGATTCACATGGTAACCTTGACAGTGTTTGATTATGGACATACATAGACCTTACTGAGTGTGAGACATGTAGGCATAATGATTGTGATATTGATAGAGTATGGTAGGACTCAATATTGATAGGATTTAGTTTATGATAGAATAATATTCTTTTTATGTCCTATAAGGTATTCACATTGGATGGATCCCAACAATTTCATGGTGTGTACATTATATTTTTGTTTTATGTTTTATCACTCATATAGTCACCTTATGGATGGTTTTGATTACTACCCTTCATTTATCATTCATTTTTAAATTCATATTATTGTGGATATAAATATGTACTTTTTAATGGAAACCATAGGATGTATTGTGAAAAAAATTCCAAGGATATTTATTTATAAACTTCTTTTATTTTAAATATATAACTTATAGTTTTATAGTGACATAAATTATATAGATTCATGGTGGTATCTAAATGGGAATTTGCAGCAAACCTTACCTATGCCTTTAGAAATATGAATATTATATTTTTCTAGATAAATGTAAAGGGCAGTAAATCATGTATCTCACTAGATTATCTTAGCTATTGTTTCCTTCATAATTAATTGGAATGGAGGTAATAGATGTTCACATGGAGATGTAGTTTTTGATTTAGTCTTGGAATTCTCTATTTTATGATTTTTCATTTTTGGTTTGGTTTGTATGTCTCACAGATATCGATATTTTCTTAAATGATACACTCGTGTTTTTTAATCTCTTTTATATTATACATGTTACTTGTTTTGGTTTTTATTTTGGTCTTGACATTATGGAATATCATTTTGAGTGATGTGTCATGTCGACCAAGGTTGGTTCATTAAAAAATTATATCAAAGGGGATACCAAGATATATTTTTGATGAATATTCCTAGGCTTGGTTTGGGGAAAGGGTAGATAGCATTAAGGAAAATTGAAACTTAGGTGGTAAGTACATATGATTTCATGGTCATCTATCTTTCATATTTTACTATGAGTTACCATGGGGGGTTAGGGATTTTTCATAAGGCTTTGACAATAGTTTTAGGTTATTTAGATTAATATGATATTTGTGTTTTATTTATATTAACCTTGTCTTGTCTTATTTTTTTTACTATTTGAATATTTTGATGCCTTAAATTCTTACAATTTAAGGGCACTGAAGTAGATTCTTGAAGTTTTCATTCTCTTTAGAGGAATGGTCCATATTTAATAATGTATAATCTATTATACATGATTAAATAATACCTTGTAGTAGAGATATAATGAGTCATGGAGATGAATCTACAAGAAATGTTCCACATATGAATTATCCAGTAGACCCTTTGTTTATGGAATTGGTTATATGAAAAACCAATACTCTGGGTTAGATGGGTGTAGATAATTTGTAATGTATTGTGGTTATTGGGTTGGTATTTTCCTAGAAGAATAATCATATCATTAATGATGAAAAATTAACCCAATAATACAGGGAGAGGATTAAATACAACAAAATATTTTTCCAATTATTTAATATTATTGACGAATTAAAGGTGGGTTTCACTACATATATACTTTAAGGACATGGATCAAAATTATGGGACTCCATTTTTTAGGCTATGTTACATAAGAATATTACTTGGAACAATTTTAATAAGTTCTTTAAATCTCTGTTTTATCCTAAAATATTCCATGTGGTGAAGACTCATGTATTTGTGACCTTAGAGAAAGTGGAACATTTAGTTATGGAGTATGATAATTGTTTTACTAAAATAGTTCTCTTATCACACAAGATTATTTATAATGAATACCAAAAAGAAAATAGGATCAAGATGATTTTAAGGACTGATATTTCATTGATGTCTTCTTCTTATTTCTGGAATTCTTTGAGTTGGTGGATAAGGAAGTTATGTCTAAGGTAGGCGTAGCTAGGAAAATGAGTTTAAGGGGATATTTAGTTACAATAGAGTGTACTTATAGTGTAACATATAGATTTAAATGGAACCATAGTAAGCATTCCTAGTATATGTCATGAGTAGTTTTAGTCTTTTCCTCTGGTCAGCACCAAGTGGTTTCCAATTAATAAGGGAAACCTAGCCATACTAAGCCAAACTCTATGGTAGCATCAAATACATTCCATACTTATAGAAAATATGGTTACCTTATGGGTTTTTTGTGGGGGAATGTCCCCTAAAAGTAGATATGGATACACTCTTACCAAAGGTTCCAAGGATATTATGAAATAGAAAATAGTAGTGGATTTAATTCTCACACAAAAGGATATACTCATGTAGTGAAGAAATATCAGGGGGGAGATTAGGCTAAGAACCTCTATGAAGTGGATTATGCACCATAAAAATACGAAGTATGGTCAACTATAATGAGATGTTTGGTGTTAATTTTGTTTTTTATGGTTATATATTTGTTTGATATATATAAGACATGTTATTTAATATCATCTTGGTTTATTTATTTTTAAGACTTATTATTTGAGTTCAATCCATTATTTTTGGGTCTTTTACTCCATTGGGAAGTAGTGATGAAAAAGGTTTCAAATGATCTAGGATCGATGTCATGATCACAGACCATGAGGTCATGTGGGATTTTCTAGTTCTTGATCTTAATATCTTCGACCTTATAACTTGAAATGATTGGATGGTTAGTTTTAATGACCCGTTGTATTTTTTATCATCATTGATTTTATATTTTATATTCAAATGGGGTTACTCACATTTATCACTGTGAGTGAGATCCTAGATTTGGAAGTGTAGGGAGTTTTGTTCATGAGGCCAAAATGTTCTCATGCTATTTTTCAAATAAATTTCTATATGTCATTTTCCATTTTTTATGTGGTCTTCTTCCTGTAATTGTAAATGAGTACCCTGTGATATTTCTTGGTTATTTTTTGGTTAACTCCATAGAAAGAGTTTGATTTTCAATTAACCTACTTTAGGGGATAGGTCTCATATCCATTACGTCTTATCATATATAACTCACTGAGTTTTAAGAGTTTTAAAAGTAAGATTGAAGATCTTGAGGATAAAGGATTTATTTATCCCAATGTATCAACTTGGGATTTGTCAATTCTACATATAATGAAGGATATATCTATGTGTTGATCTCCAAAAACATAACCAGGTGACTATTAAGATAATGTATCATTTTACTAAGATTTTTGACCTAAATGATCAAATCAATGGAGCCTAATGGTTTTCTATGTTTTGTATTCATATTTAGTACCCTCAGTTAGGGTTCAATATGCGTACATTCCTAAGACAACCATTAGAAATATGTATATACAATATGGGTATTTGGTTTTTTAATTTGTTCTATATAACTCTCATGTGGTGCTTATGGTTTTCATGAATCCAATCAATAATTGGTTCATGGACACTCTTGTTGTTATTTTTTGAACGATATTTTGGTATACTCCAATTCAGAGGAGGAACACCAGAATCATCTGGATCTTGTTCTCAGAACTCTGAAATAACAATGTATATATGGAAATATTTATAAATATGTGTTTTAGAACAAATAATTAAATTTCATAGGATATGTTATATATCATATAGTAATATCAATTATTCATTAAAAAATTCAAGATTTGATTCCTTTGTATAAACACATAATTTTTTGTGATTTAGAGCTTCTTAGGATTGGATCGTTATTACAGAAATTGAATTTATGATTTTTCTAAGCATACATATCTTATAAAATATGTGTCCCGTATGGGTGTCATGTTTGAAGGGAATGATAGGTTTCATAGATCATTTTAGTAAATTAATGTGAGATTGAATTCGACTCTAGTTTTGATTATTCTATTACTGGGTTTGAGCTATGATGTTTTCTATGATGCTATGTGTATGGGATTAGGATGTGTTCTAATGCTGGGGAAATTAGGTGGTAGCCAATAGATCTCACAAATTGTACCCTCTTGAGTAGAATTATCCAATCAATTATCTCTAGTTGTGTAAAGTGATTCAGGATCTTAATAATTGGTGAATCTACATCTTTAGTGTGAGTTTCACTGTGTATTTGAATCAGAAGAACCTAAATTATATTTTTACCTGAAGAGACTTGAACTTATGATAGAGATACTAGGTTAAATATATTGTGACTTTTTATTTATATATTTCATATAAAACAAAGAAATTTAATGTGTTCACTGATGTATTTAAAAAGAATCTACTGACGTAGGCCTTGAAGGATTCACTGGAATATATTTATTTGACGAATATTTTCATATAGATGATCTTGGATTTTGATGAGACTGATGGGAATGTGTTCTTAGATTTTGTGAAAAAAACTCATAACTTGATTGTTATATTATTTCTGAAAAATAAGTAGACACTTACTAGAAATGTTTTAGTAAAATACATAAAGGCGAAGAGACCTTGGATAACTCGTCTCGATCCCCCAATGGTTTTTTTTGTTTCCAGTGTAATTTAGTCATTCCAATATCAATAAGTAAAGAGTTTTGGGATAATGGACTTCTATCTGGTTTGTATGTTCATCAGGGGACCACCAATATGTATCTTGATTTGATTCATATATATTCATTTTCGAGGATGAGGTGGTAGATTACAAACATTATTTCATGATGCCTTATTTTTATAAATATTAAGGTAGATCATAAGAGACCTAATACTTTATTACATCCATTAACCATTCTTATGTTGAATTGGAATGTGATATCCATGGAATTCATTTTCGGTTTACGAAAAACTCTTAGCCAGAGAGATACAATTTGGGTGATAATTTATGGAATACCAAAATCATATTATTTTCATCATATTATGGAGATGATGATGGAAGAAGAGAACAATCACATGAATGTTCAAGATATTTTGAATCTCTATAGATTCCATTAAGGTTTTGTTTCTCATTGGGATCCATGATCTATATCCCTATTTTGGAAATTTTTTCAAGAGGTAAAGTCCATCACCATTTGAAATATGGCTGACCAAATTGAGGCATTCATATTATTGAGGATATTTTTAAGCTGTGCATGCTTGATTTCAGTGGCTCATATGAAAAACCTTAGTCTTTGTAAATTTCACCAATAACAATAGTTGTTTGGAATTGATTATAATGGAACCCTTTAAAGAATTTTGTGAAACTCCATTTATATATCCTTTATACTGGGATGATTTGGGAGAATGGTAATTAGTTAGAATTATTTTTATTCAAGAGATTATAAAAAGATGTAGATGATCCAAAAGTGCATAACAACTAACCAGATTTGGTAGAAAACCTTCACAGAATTTTTTCATCATCTATTGAAGATTGAGGTTGGTGAAAGGTTTTCTCAGGGTTTCACTTCATTAGAAGAATCATCATTTAGATAAAGAAGGGTAATTTGGAACTCCATTTTTTTTTCCATTTAGAGATAATGGAAAAAATTTAATACACATATTAACTATTGTAATTTCTCTATCTCTTGATGTTTATTCCAAAAAAAATTCATGTATCCCAATTTAAGAGGTATAAAATTGATATTTCCCAGTTGTTCCCTAATTTAGCCATGTTTAATGGTGTATGTGGTCACTTGTAGTAAAACTTGGGTTACTGAATCCATAGGGACTGAAGAAGAAACCTTGAGACACGTATGATTTGATAATGGTTTTGGTTATGGAGTGGTCGACATGGGTTTGAATTGACTGTATTATAAAATTATCTTTTAGATAATTATGTTAATTCAATTTAATAACAATGATTTTATCCTTGGTTATCTAATGGGGTGGATTAAATGAATTTATTTTCTTATAAAATTTCATATCATTTATTCAAGATGTATCCAAACACTGAGATAATTCTAAAAAATAATTCCCTAATTTAATGCATACAAAATTCAATGAAAAATAACCAATGAACTTAGAGGATATCTTTCATGATCACTTTATGGAAATAGATCATACTAGACCTCATAATATTACATCATTTAAGTAGGAAAGGACAAAGAATAATGTAACTCATTAAATGGAAGTATTATAATAATAAAAATATTTAAATATTTAATACATGAATAACATAAAATATACACCCTTATAAATCCCTTTGATCATACCATAAGAGGTTATCCCTCATATTTATTATATTTTACCAATTTAAGTGGGAATTGGACTTATGGGGTCAAAAGTTAAAAATAATAAAAATATTAAAATAAACAAACACTCTGCCATTGTGGGATTGAATTCACAAGTGCTGGTGTGAATAAGTTCACAACATGATTCAACAGTATCAATGTGATAATGAAAATAATAAAATAATCGAATAATAAGAATAAAATTTATTAACAAATTATGTTGAATGAAAAAAATACATGAGAAAATTGAAGATGCAATTACAAAATGAAAGCGAGAAATTACAATTACAAGTAAAAAACATGGATAGAAAGGAAAACATGGATTGAAAAAAATAAATTCATGATAATTACCTTCAGGAATATCTCATTATATATGAATATTATAATACATAGATACACCAACCTAAAAATTAAATCGATCCCCATTAATTTAGATAGTCAGAAGAAGGGTGAGAAAATCAAGGGAATTGGTCATTTCAAAGTTGACCACGAAAATCATCCAGATTCATCCTGATTATTTAATTGTGAATTATTTACTATAGTAGTTACTATTCAGTAATGTAGTAGTTGGAACTATTCACCCAATTTGGGCCTTTGGGCCACCAGTTTGTACTATGAGTCTTCAGGGCCTTCAGGTCGTCAATGGCCTTCGGACCATAGGGTCTTCAAGCCATGTAGACCATGGAGTAGCCCAGTTCACATAGAACAGGCCCTAGAAGGGGATCAAAGCAATAAGAGTAGCATCCACCATAAGCAGTGCTAACCGGATTTGAAGAATGAGAGGGTATGTTAGTCGCCATCGGGACTCGGCACCATGCAGCTTTGTATGGGGAAAATCTAGCCGATCAGTAAATAAATGTGGTGTACTTGGTGATCAATGACGTAGAAGCTAGGGAGGTCCAGTACAAGTTGGTTGGGTCTATGGGTCATGTATTGGGCATTGTATTCCTCTGGACCTTCGGGTCATGTATTACGGGTCAATCGGGCCTTGTGCCTTGGGCCTACAGGTCACATAAGAGTTCCCCTTCAACCCTTAAATGGGGGATTATCCATAATAAAATAAAAAAGAAGGCCTTCGGGGCATTCGGGATTTATGTCCATTCAGTTCTGGACCACCATTTCAATGTCAAATTCATATCCCTTTATCTCCCTGAAGACATCATAATTAGATCTATACACTACTGAAAAAAATGATCCTCATAATTTTATGTTTCTATAGTTAAAATTTATTTTTTTGGGCTTGTATTATGGTCCCCACATTTGATTAATGGGACATAGGCCAATTATGCTTTGTCCATAAATTTTTTTCATTCTTGCCCAAAAATCTCCATCTTCCTTAGGATTCATCCATCAATCCTAAAAGATAAAATTTTCTATTGAACTAATCCATAATATAAAAAAACATTAAATTCCAAAAATTAACGAAAATAATTTCACAAATAGATGATTTATTATGCCCAAATTTACATTTTAAACATGAATTTCATTTGATATGAGAAATGAAGTTCAATTTATAGATTAAAATAAAATTAAGGTTTATGGACATTGAAAAAATTAATATTAAGATATAATCACATAATATTATCCCCTTTCAGTGGCTAATCACACCCCCAACATTATTTTTTATAATCCTAAGAAAACGTTTTCTCAAAATATAAAATTGAATTCCCTTTTTCAAAATCATTTTTTCATACATTTCTCATGAAAACATCATTCCCAATAATCATATAACATTTAAAAATTAATTCACACATGATATGTTCACATCCCAATCATAATCCCATTATTTTGTTAAAACTTATTTCCACATTTCACCCAATTTCAATCAAGTGTGATGATGTGATGTGTATGTCAAAATACATGGGGCCAATTTTACTGTTGAAGGGGAAAAATGGAAGACCTAGGTGTGAATCACATTAAACATTAAGGTGAGTATGCAATTATTTTATTTTAATTTTTTTAGTTTTTTTAGTTTTTGTTTTTTGGATGTTTTATTGTTGTTTTGTTCTTGCACTTTTTATTTGAACCATAATAGATTTGAAAAGACTAACTCTTGGAAAGACAAAAAATGGAGTCATGATTACAATGTGATGGATGCCACATATATTGTCGATTAAATGATCTAAAATAGATATCTAAAGCCTAACTCTAGTCAAGAGAACTATGGAGTCATGATCCTAATGTTCTGGATGCCACACATTTGGAAAAAAATATCTTTGTGGTAATTTTTTTATTTTATTGTTGGAAACTCAAATTAAAAAAAATTTGTCCAAAAACAATTTTCCAATATGAAAGGAACCCAAGAAATAAAATTTACACCCACAATCCAATGGACATGCATTGTGGAATTTTTTTAAGAGGATGAAAATTTTAAACATTACAAAATAGCATCAGACAATCACACTTTCCAAAAACTGTGCTCATGAACTTAAACATGGATTCAAATTATAATAATAGAATGAAAAATAATTTTTAAGTAAGATTTCATGTTTAATATTTCTCATTAATTCATTCAAGGAAAACGAATTGATTTTTTTAATTTAAATCTATATCATAAAAATGCAATTTTTTTGAAATCATATATTTTCACTCCCCCAAAATTATAATTAAATTGGCCCCAAATTTTATATATAAGAGAATAGATAATTTGGGATAAAATAAGGGTAATTGATTTAGAAAAAAATCATAGAAAAAAATTACATGTTTTGATGTTAATTTCCCATCAATATGCAATTGATAAATTTGGACTCATGTGACATGTAGAATCATTGGTGGTGATTGAATGTTGTGTTTTAACTCTAGAATCCATGAGTTTAATTTTAAAATTAAAAAAAAATTAAACTATTAAATATAAAAAAAATAAATTATATCACATCCGAAACCCCAATGGTTTCCCATGAAAAAAACACAAAAAACACACAAAAAAAAAATAAAAAAAATGCAGAAGCTGGGTTGCTTCCCAAAAAGAGCTAAAGTTAAAGCCTATTTCTTAACATGGATGCCCCATCATATCCAATACCAACATTCAAAATTTTAATAAACCCATGTTTTTCACTTCAAATTTATTGATATTGAGCCACTTTTTTTAATTTGGTTCATGTTCAATCCCATGTTGAACAATGAGTGTGAAAGAGCATGGAAATACAAAATGGTTGATTTGGTTGCTTAGATTCTATTTCCTACAACATCAAGGATCATTACTATTTTATTTGTTTCAAGAGAAGATGAAATGATGAAAAAAGTTTTTTTATTATCCCATATGATGATATATTTTTTAGAGGATGTATAGAGATTAAATTCGAGCTTGGATTGGTTAACAAATTCAGAAACATGGGGGGAATTTGAATCATTCTCAATTTCATTTTTAGTATTCCTGTAGATAATTTTTTTCTTTTGAATTAATGTTTCTACCATAAAATTTGATAGAATAGTGTTAAAAATGGGTATGGCCTCAAAGTTTGTTGTTTTTCCCAATGGTCCAGCGATTGGTTTTTCTGAAACATTATTAATGGAGAAATATTTGGGAAAATCAATCTATGATGTGAAATTACCCACTAGTGAATACAAAATAAATAAATTTTCTCTTGATTTAAACTCTCCTTAATATTAACCTCATGTCCTTAAATTCCTCTAGATTCAAAGGCATATTTTTTAAAACATTTATGAGAGTTATGTGGGTATAAAGGTTTTTCTATCAATGATGAGGTAGGGAAAACATCAGTGGTCATGGGGTCAACATATGATTTAATGCATTGTACTTATAACCTCAAACATGAAACTTTTAAATTTATTTTATCCATTTTTTCACACAATTATTTAATAAAATTTTCAGAATCATCTTGTATAAGAGTTTGGACATCATGGAATTCCTTTTGATTTCTCTCTTATACTGTCCTTGAGAGGGATGGAATTTTTTTTAAAACATTCATAGTTCCATTGATTTTACATCTCATTGTGTGTGGGGTAATCTTACACATTTTTTGGATAAATCCCCTAGGTGAGTGGATTCTTAATTTTGACAAGACATTTGATTATATCATGTGTTTATTAATGGGTAATTTGGAAGATACTCCATTAGAGTAGGATGAAATTATGATTTGAGATTCTATTAGAGTAAACAAATATAATGAAGAATGATAAGAGAAATGGGTGTGAGAAGGAAATTTGGGGTGAGAAAAAAAAGTGAAAGTCAAAGGTACTTACTTGAATCTTGGGAAACAAAACCAAAATTTGTTTTCCCCCAAATTTACCCAAGTTAAATGGTGTAAGTGGTTGCTTGTAGTACAACTTGTTTTATCAAATCCACATAGACCGAAGAAAAAAAAATTTAGACACCTACGATTTAATGGAGGTTTTGCCTATGGAATGGAAAACTTGGGATTGAATTTATTGTATTATTAAATTATATTTTTATATACTTATGTGAAATAATGTTATAAACAAGGATTTGATCCCTGGTTATTGCATAGGGTGGATTGGATGAATTTATTTTCTATGAAAATTTCATATCATTTATTCAATAAGTATCTAAACATTGTGATAATTATCAAAAATCATTCACCAATTTAATCCATACAAAATTCCAAGTATAATAACCAATTCATTCAGAGGATCAATTTCATGATCACTTGAAGAAAATGGATTATATTATCACTCTAAGCGTGTCATCATTAAAGTGAGATAAGACAAACAAGAATGTAACTCATTGAATGGAAATCATAAAATAACAAAAAGATTTAAATATTATGTATATGAAATAAAATTAAATACAAACCATTTCTACTCCCTTCCATAAAACAATAATATTCTAGCCCCCCAATTAGGCTTTTCTACCAATGTATGCGGGATGTATACATATAAGGTAAAATTTAATAAGTAGGAAAACATTAAAATAAACAACACTCCACTGTTGTGTGATTGAATTCACAAGTGCTGGTGTAAATATGTTCGCGCCTTGATTCAATGGTATCATATTGATAATGAAAAGAATAAAATAAGATAATATTAAAAAGAACATTTATTAATAAAATATGGTTAATGAAAAAAATACATTAGATAAATTGATGATGTGATTTCAAATGAAATCGATAAATTACGATTGAAAGTAAAAAACATCGATAGATTGGAAAAACATGGATTGAAGGAAAAAACATGTAAGAAAATTCCCTTAAACAATGACTCATTATATAGTTATATTTTGATACATAGATACCCCCTCCAAATAATCAATTCTATCACCATTAATTTAGATAGTCAAAAGAAGTATGCGAAAATCATGGGATTTGTACGTTTTGAAGTTGACCCGAAAAATCATCCAGATTAATCCCCCTTATTGATATGTAAAGTTTTAACTAAATAAGGAGGAATCAGAAGCAGTAATAGAAATAATAAATTTTTTCCCATTTTTCCTCTAAAATAATTTAAATTTTCATGTAATTTGGTTCTTCCTTATGGATGTTATCATCGAAATTTTGGGAAGACATTGTGGGCTTTTAGTTCTATTCTACCCTTAAAGGCCAACTTCATATCCCGTTGTCTCCATGAAAACATCAGAATTCACTCTGGCCATAGTTGAAAAAAATAATCCTCATGATTTTATATTTATAAAATTAAAATATTAGCTTCATTGGTCTTGGATTTTGGGCCCCACATTTTATTGATGGGTCATAGGCCCAATATGATTTGTCCATAATATTTCTGAATTCATGCCCAAAAATCTCTATATTCCCTTGGGATTCATCCATAGATTATAAAAGATACAATTTTCCACAAAAAATTGGTCAATCATATCCCAAAATATTAAAATCAAAAAATTAATGAAATTAATTCCACAAATATAGGATTCATTGTTCCCAAATTTAAATTTTAAACATGAATTGCATTTGAGATGAGAAATAATGTTCAATATCTACAATTCACTAAAATTGATGTTTATAGACTTTAAAACACATTAATTTGGATATATAATCAATTAATATTATTCCATTTTAGTAGATAGTCAATTCCCATGTGATATAATTGGAGGATGTTGACTTTGTTCCTAGTACCTTAGTGGTTTTGTATCTGATTTTGATTTTGGATCAATTAGATAAGGTGTCATGTAGTAAAAAAAATCTCTTGGTCCATGTACTATGGAAGTGTAGGAGGGATAACTACATGATTTGAGAGTGTAAATCATTGATGATGAAACAATGACATTATCTTTTTTTAAGTCCAGAATTTGGATCATGTTATAGAGGAAGAAATTTTCACAGTGGGGAGAATTATGACACCCTCAGGGTCACCTGTATGACTATTTTTTGTCTAGTTTATATCTTTTGTCGTTTAAACATATTTTAGGAGTCGAGAGAAAACATTATATTTTTTTGGATAAATTGTTTGGGAACACATTCTATGAATGGTTAGTAAAAACCTTGTGGTAACAATGTGATATGGATATGTTAGTTCAAACAATTATTTTCATGGTTTGATCACATTTTGTAATATTTTGGGACTATTTACTATTAACCATGTATTTTTTTCAAGGTACATTACCAACCACATGGTTTATCTAACTGGGTGGTCTAACCATGCCCTTCGTATGGGTTTTAAAAAAATATAAAATTACCATGACACTCATGGTATTTTTTAACATTAATCTCCACCAAATCCATTATTATAACCAACCAAAACTCCTTGACTCTCTAGATGGTTATTTCCTTGATTACAGGGTGATTATCAATTGAATAGGGTGTATCTCTTCAAGGTATGATGTAATTTCCTCTCAATTTATTATTTTTACAACATTTATAATTGATCTCTCTTATCATTTCCAAATTGGAACCCTAATTGATTGTGATTACCAGATCATGACGGTTTGAAATGGAATTGATTATGTGTTTTATAGTTCTTGGATTGTGAGTACCAGATCTATTCTATTTCTATCTCTATTTTAAAAGGTGAAAATTATTTATCCATTGTCAAGGTAGGTATATCTAGATAATGTTTCTATCTCATGATTTTCCTTATGTTCAATTAAATTATTTTATACTAGTTTTAAAAAGGTTTTGTATGATGTAAAATAAGGGTTCTTTATAAAATTTTATCTTTGGGTGATGTGGAAAAACAGTTTTAAATGGGTTTGACTTTAAAATTAATATTTCACAAAAAACTATCTATTAATTCAAATTCCCCAAATTTGATTATGACTATAAAATGGATTTTTAATAAAGGGCGTAGAGATCCCTCACTTGTAAAAATTTCAAATAACATTGGGAATGTTTTACATTGGTGTTTTGTGAAAACATATTACTTTGGAACCCTGGGTTCCACGGGTTATGGGCATATGAAAACTTTTGCGGGTTTGGAACCACTATGGGTTATGATTGTGATATTGATATAATGCTGCAAGACTTGATATAGTAAAGATTCACATTATGAAATCTTAGTGTTCCTCTGTGTGTCATAGTACATATTTCTATAGGATTGATACCAAATTTTTTTTGGTATATACATGATATTATTGGTTCCTCTTTAATCACTCACATGTTCACCTCATAAATGGTTTTTATTACTTCAATCAATCTATCATTCATATTATTGTTCGTATTATTTTTTTTTTGAATATGGAGTGTTTAAAGGAATCCAATGAATGTTTTATTAAACGTGTTTTCAATAAAAGTTTTTTTTAATGTTGTTTTCTATAATGGTTGAATTAATGTTTGTATGGTGACTTACATTGTATACATTCAAGGTCGTATCCTAATAGTTGTTTTCCTCACACCATGTATTTTCCTTTGGTAATATAATGATTTGGTCTCTCCAGATATAGGTTAATGGAATTGAATCATGTATCTCACTAAGCATTCTTTCTTGTTGTTTCCTTAGTAGGGGGTTGGGATAGATGTGATAGAAGTTCACTTGGAGTTGTGTTTTTAGATTTATTCTTCGATTTTTATTTCCCTAGTTTTTGTTTTTTATATTGGATTATATGTATCATGGTTGTGTATATTTTATTCTATTAAATAATTTTATTTTATTATCTCTTTTCTATTATAAATGATACATGTTTTTATTTTTTTGTTGATATCCACCTTGTGGTGATCCATCCTAAGAGATGTATCATGTGAACCTGGGTTTGTTCATTACACAACCTATATCCCAACTCATATAATAATCCTACTAAATCCTCATCCTCAGGGACCTAATTTCTAAACCTCATGTCTGTTTCCATGTTATACCTATGTCCTTGGAGAAAACTAGATGGTCTACCCACATATATAGAAACCCATACCATTTATTCAGGTAGGGAGTGAGTATAACATCCCAATAAAATTCACAAAACATTAACATTATTTATTATAGTTTTTTTCAAGTTCATTTTCATTCCATACATATAAAAGGATAATTAATGTCTGTGAAACACACCTAACCCTTTCTAGTTCAATATATCTTTATAATGAAGTTGATATCTATATATTACAACCTGACCCATACTTGAAGATATAGGGTAGACTGTTTAACTATGTCTTAAAGCTATTACCTAAGATATTAGGTAGGGTGTCATTCCATATTTATTCTCAGAAAAATATCATGAACCATCCTTTCCTACTAAAGAGAGTCTCATCTCCCATATATCATATCACAACATGACCAATCCCCATAGTTATAAAGGTTTTTTCCCAAACCTGATCATATAAGACATGGCGCAATATCCATCCATCAACCCACATGTTCTAAATCAAGGCTTGGTAAACCAAGACTTCTCACACTATTAAAGTCCCCTTTCTCAATCTCTACCTTATCACTTAATGTATGTAAATACAATCATGCACACGTCTACCACATCTATCCCATGTAGGTCCTTCCAATTGCATATCACTCATGGTGAGGCTAGACCCTATGATCCTCTAACACACTAAAATTCATCACCTATCACAATAATATATCATAATGAACATGAAATAAGAAAAAAACAAGGTAATCAGACTATATCATAACTCACAAACTCATTACAGGGTTCCAGTCACTCAATACCTAGCTCCAAGCCTGAGACTCATCCCAATACTCATATCATCCCTCTTGAGGTTTGATCCCATCCAATTAGACTATCTCATAACTTTTATACAGAAAATATCATTATAATACATTTGAAAAACACTTTATCATGAATAATTTACACAATATTAAAGAAACATTAAACAATATGAAGCATATAAGGGAAATCATAATTAGGGGCACACATCGAGCGCACAAGCTTGAAAACCTAGAGAATCACCTAGATAAGGTCAAAAAGACCAAAAAACATTCCATAAAAATCCATGTAAAACTTTATTTAAAAAAAATCAACACATTTTCAAAAAGAATGTTTCAAAATCACCACTTTTACTTTGAAATATTATTTGAATCTAAAACCATTTTAAAATCAGAACTTGAAAAGGATACTATTTTACTATGAATACTCACACATGCTTCCGAAAAATTCTTAAGGAGGGACACGGACACCTGTTCCAAAGAAGAACCACCATTATACAATTTTTAAAGCTATATGATCTATGTTTTATATTAGTCCATTGTAATTCCATTACAATCATATGGGAAAATCACACTATCATAAAATATAGAGTTAGTTAATATAATTGTCATACCAAAAAGATAATCACTAAAAGACCACGAGACTATGTAATGTAAATATAACCACCCTCAACCAATTATCATAAAATATCCCACACTTTTACGAACCTCCTCCAATTCAATGACAACCTATATAATAAATTAAATGATTAAAACTGATAATCCTAATTGGAATAACTGATTCCAAATTCATTGAGCGGCCCAAAACAATAAAATCATGATCAATAAGATGTCATTCACTCTTATAAATAAACAAGAACAAATAAACTTAGTATTATGAAATTACAACTCCAAATTAATGGCCAATTTATCCCATATTCAATGGAAAACTTAAATAAATAAATCATGCAACATACCACACATGAAATGGAAAATATGGTTTTATTTTCTCCTCTTGGGACATACTATATGAGAATCATGTGAAATACCCATCATGAATGGTTATTTAACCATGAACTAATGAAATTATCCCTCTAAAACACTATCTAAATGAATAAAATATTGCGAAGAATTATGAATTATAAAAAGGGAGAATGGGGAGAGATCCTACTCTGAATTGATGTGATAAAACACTCCCAAATAACCCAAATAAGAGGGGAATCAAATAAGAGTGGTGAAATAATGATGGATATCCATCTCTATTAATTTGATAAAAAAAGGCACCCTAGGGGGATCCTAAAAAATATCCATAATAAAATTCCAATAAATCCCACGAAAAGGGGGATACCAACTCTATTTCATAGTGCAAATATGGTTTCACACCCTAAATCCCCATATAAGAAGAAGGGATATCCCTATGCCTTGACACATAAATTGTATGGACCCTATTCATGCATTAAATGATCCTAGGAAGTAATAACCTTCTCAAGGTACCCCATTCATGGCATAAAAGGAAACCAAAAAATGGTTATTCATGACCTGACAACTTTTCACGCCATGAATAATCTTTTGCTATAATTTCCAATTTCCAAACCACCTAAACACTACTCCAATATTCTATTAAACATCCGAGACCCATACTAGACCTAAAACCACATCAAACAACACATTCTATGGATATTTAAATGATTGAAATACCAATCTGAGACCCAGTTATCAAAATGAGCCCCTTGCCAAATTAAAATTAAATTTCCCTTAGGAATTAATATCCTATATTGATGTGGGTCATTGTAGTGTAATCAATTCATCATTATCCATGAACTCACTAATATCCTCTTTATCTTTCTCTAAATTATTTCTACAAAAGTAGATATTATGATACCCCCTTTCTTTATGAATTCCACATTTGTATATATGTTAATGTTTATGAATATTTAGGTTTTCCCTTACTTTGAAAACAAAAAAAAATAATTATAAAAATACCAAGTACACATATATCATTTAATATGAGTGTAATGATAAATATTCATTTATAACAATAAATTTTAAAACCATTATTTTAAAATTATCCTTGTTGAAAAATATGAAACTAGTTTTTGTATTATAATCTAAGGATTCACCATTACATTTTAAACATAATCCTTGAAAAAATGATATGTAATATTAATATTCTTATTTTTTAAAATGGTAAATTGTATTTGGGGAAACAATAATTGAACTCTTTTGTCACATCCAATTATAAATGGTAGTTTCACATACATCTTCAAGTATTTATGTTCTTATTTAATCTAAAACATCCATGTATATACTGAGGTAACATTGAAATAATTTGATCAGATAATACTCAATTTTTTTTAAAATCTTCTTGTAATGAAAACTGAAACATATTCTGAAAAAATAAAATTATTATTTTTAATCACATAAATTTATATTTCATTATATATCTAGGAATCTATAAATATCAATATGTTTTTCCAATTTAATATTAAAATCCATAAATGTTAATTATTTTACCACATATTAATATAATCTTAGAAACATATTCTTTTGATTATTTTGGGTCACTCGATAATCATTTATTAAGTGAAACAACATAATTTTTCTTCTTCATAAAATTAGTTTCACTAAACCATTAATATTTATTCTAAACACATATTAGTTCACAATATAAACTTATTCATATTTACTCACATTAAAATAACATTCATGGGTTTCGAATATTTTCTATAATCCTTTTTACATAACTACTTTTCATATTTTTCTTGGTATAAAAATGAGTAATTCTATTCTTTCATGACTTGTGGTACAAAAAAGAAATAGATTCCCCAAATAAGGGAATTTAAAATTTACATACTATTTGATCAAATTTTTATCAATATATTCATTTTCTACATTGAAAATTATATCACTACCATATATAATCATAATTTGAGTAACAATGTTTATTTATCTAATATAAAAATTAATGTCTGAATTTCATTTCATAAAGTTTAATTCTTTTAATCAGTTATCCTGGTATGAATAATTTTCTAATATATATTATTTAAATCTATATAGACTCTTT